>OX465586.1:48301295-49501295 GCA_950022655.1 Alentia gelatinosa
TGAGAATGAAGATGTTTAAAGATCCAGTCTTATATTTTCTTCATGTGTTAGCAGAATCAGAGTGTTAACTGAGTAAACGCCATTTTCCTTTGGTCGATTATTCTATACCGATCTGCAGTTGGGAACCTCCGGTCGATTCTTTCGGGGAATGCCGATGCAATATCATGAATTGAAAAAAAACTGGCATTTGAAATGGTCGGCGCATACTTTGGCGAAGATTATGTAATAAGTCCGGTGCCCGACTTAGCCTACGACCGACATAATCAAAATGCTTTGATTTCTTCGTTGAAATTCAAGTTGGAATGGAATTCAATATGCAGCAGTAACAGTGGATCCTCATTGACTTTTTTTTATCAACATAGAATTGGTGGCCACCAACGACAAAGATGAAATCCGTTTCCATTGGCCGACGGAAATGAAACCTACTTTTTGAGTTACCCTAAAAAAGTCTGTCGGCGGTGCCTCGAACTGTTTGTCAGTGTAATAGAATCGTTGAGGATGCAGTGTGTGTCGTCATTGCATTGTGCATATTGATTTTGAGTTTCGCACAAAAATCGTGAGTGTTACATATGATATCAAAGCGTTTTGATTATGGTAGTCATTAACTAAGTAGGTCACTGGCGCTATTGCATAATCTTTGCCTAAAAAGTCAGTTCGTCGGTGGTTCCCGACTGAAGATCGGAGCAGGATATACGGCCGATAGAAACTCAAATAGTCGGTGCCCTTTATGTTGGCTATTGGTATATGGCCTTATTCATGCACCAGGCCTATATTCCCTAGCGGTGAGATGAGTGAGTTAGACAAGTTAGCCTACATATTAACCTGGGCACCTTCGTCCACCAACACCTTCTCATCGTCCTCAGGGTTCACTGGTGGCGACCCCGTGCGGCTGAACAGTGAACCAGGTCGACTGCGCTGTGACACTGGAGACGGCGAGCGTTCCTCTGTGGAGACGCTGGGTTTGTGTTTCCGGTTCCGGATGACCTTGCGTCCGGATGACCTGGAGAGGGAAGTGTTGTTGATCCGGTAGGCGACTGCGCGTTGCCATGACTCCGGGTGCGGGGGGCGGAGAGCCGGAAACGCGGGAGGAGGGTTCATCTGGAAATTGAACAAATATTGTGTCATTAAGCGTCAATAATATGAGGAAATGTCCTTATTGCGGGTAAAACGTCTCTCGCTCGAGGTCAGTCGTCGATTTTTATACAGCCTGATACCATTGGCGGAAGGCCGTATAATATCGACGACTGGCCCAGAATAAGAAACATTTTGTCAACAGTGAGGAGCTATAATATACGTTTAAATAATTCAAAAGGCCATTTTTTTTTAATTGTGGAGAATGTTTTATTGTCAACTAGTCATGGAAATCATGTTTCAATGTGAATTGTACAGGATATATACACACAACTATTCTAGCAGCCATAAAGAAACAGATACATTTTTAAATGTTATAGGGTTGTCATGCACTGGTAAAATAATCTACCCTGTTTCTACAGATTTTCGAAATACATGTGTCACATCTCACCCATGGAATATTATTTCTTCTCCCGATTTTTTTATTTTTTTAAATTTTCATACAGGACAAAACACAACAAAACAATATGACAGACACCTAAAAACAGTATTTGCAGTTAGTACTGCCCACCCCCCAAAGGTCCACACTCCCCCCTATTGGATTGTCTCCCACAGTTGAGCTAAATACTTAAATTTACCATTTTAATGACTTACAAAGTCTCAGTCACAACAGGCACGAACATATTTATCACTGCACCCCTAGCAGCAGGCAGTCTTGGCCTTGGCCCGAGTTAGATGATGTTTTATATCCTCACCAAGAAATTTTGTACAGGAACTTGTCTCCCTATAATCATATCCCTTCAAATATTGATATAAATAGCGATTTGTTTGCCTCCAATCGACAGGGAAGACCTGTCTACCCTTATAGAGCAACTCCTAACAAAAATGTTTCTTTATGCTCATCTACAATCTGATTGGTCTAAATTTTGTCACGTGATACCCTGGATTACAAAACAAGCACCCTAAGTTGATAGCGGAACAAACACCCTTGATAACGAAATAAGCACCCTTAAAGCATATTGTTATTACACCTCTAGCAGCGGTATGTAACTAAAGCTTGTTCGGCCATAGTTAATAACTAGGAGCAAATAGTATGTTCATCATTGACGAATGAGCGTGCAGTATACATGAATAACAATTAAAAGATATGGGTTACATTCAATCTATGGATAGTTTTCTAAAACCCACTTGCACCCAATTAACTTTCCATTTCTGCAACTGCCTGAGTCTAGGATCCAAAGACATCAAGCACCAGTGGGTCTTGAAGTATTTCGGTCTTTGATGATTGGTCATGGTCAGCTGGGCACGCCTCTAAGACACTGAGACACTGGCTCCCTGGTCTGTTCTCAATATCACAGTGAATAGCACAAAGATAGTGAAGGGATAGTTTGTATGCAGTAACCTGAAAGTCTATATGGACTCCTCTAAACTCTAGATGATGTATATAGCGCGTGCAAGCACGCTCTAATAAGGCAGTCTCTTGAAATAGA
This sequence comes from Alentia gelatinosa, assembly GCA_950022655.1. Lineage (NCBI taxonomy): Eukaryota > Metazoa > Annelida > Polychaeta > Phyllodocida > Polynoidae > Alentia > Alentia gelatinosa. The sequence goes on from OX465586.1 coordinate 48,303,857, forward strand.
TGTACCGGTTTGACTGTTTGGCAAGAGACGTCCTGCCTTGGCAAATTCTAGGTTCATTTCACAGCGTGAGAGATGTAAAACAGTGCAAAGCTGTCGGGGTCGATTATATTAATACATAATGAAGAATGGTTTTGTGTACGAAAGACCGTTATCTCTGAGTATCTCACATATAGTATTCTACGAACGACATTGAGCTACTACGTTATCAACTACGAGGTTACAGCAATGAAGTAAGATGTAGTCTCAGAGGCTTCTCTCAAAGTAAGGGGATCAGAAAACTAAATTCTATTTTCGGCATGGCTAGAAATATCTCATAGAGAAGAAGCGAATCTAAGTGTAGACCTACAAAATAGAATAGCAGGCTCGAGTTTTCTCCCCACAATATTCTCATTGTCATCGCTCTTCACTCTTCTTGCATAGTTCTGGTAGGACTGTCTATGTGAAGGAGAAACCCGAAGCAGATCCAACAAAATAGACAGTTGTTTTTTATACATGGTAGGTAAAACAGTACTCACCTTGTCACCGCGGTTTCCCTGAGATTCACCGCTGGCCATGCTGGAGTGCTACCTCAAAGAACGACCCTGAACGATGACTGACTACACAGAGAGGCTCTGATAGTTGATTGACGACACAGAGAGGCTCTTACAGTAAACTGACGACACAGAGAGGCTCTGACAGTAGAATGACGACACAGAAAGGCGCTGACAGTAAACTGACGACACAGAGAGGCTCTGACAGTAAACTGACGACACAGAGAGGCTCTGATAGTTGATTGACGACACAGAGAGGCTCTGACAGTACACTGACTCTAAGAGAGGCTCTGACAGTAAACTGACGACACAGAGAGGCTCTGACAGTTGACTGATGACACAGAGAGACTCTGACAGTAAACTGACGACACAGAGAGGCTCTAACAGTTGACTGACAACACAGAGGGGCTCTGACAGTAAACTGACCAAACAGAGAGGCTCTGACAGTAAACTGACGACACAGAGAGGCTCTGACAGTAAACTGACGACACAGAGAGGCTCTGACAGTAAACTGACCAAACAGAGGGGCTCTGACAGTAAACTGACGACACAGAGAGGCTCTGACAGTAAACTGACGACACAGAGAGGCTCTGACAGTAAACTGACGACACAGAGAGGCTCTGACAGTAAACTGACGACACAGAGAGGCTCTGACAGTAAACTGACCAAACAGAGAGGCTCTGACAGTTGACTGACGACACAGAGAGGCTCTGACAGTAAACTGACGACACAGAGAGGCACTGACAGTAGACCGAACCCACAGAAAAGCTCTGGAGGTGTGGCACGCTCAGTGGATCACGGGAAACCTCATTTTGCCTGGGATTAGTTCCTGCTAACACGGACACCCCCCGCGGATCAGCCACACTCTCCTGCAGCTATGTCCCTACAGACTGCCTCGTCCCTACCTCAGCTCGTTTTCTGTCTGAAAACGGTATAAATTCCACGAACGTATCACGAACACTGACATTATCATCAGTTTCAGCATAATGTTGGCTCATCGTGAGTTCCTTCTTTCATTTCTCGTTTTTCTGGGAATATTATCATTCTGATACTTGAATTTGTATAATATACATTTCCATCTAAACTGTTTCTGGTAGTGAGGTGGAGTGGCAGGGGTTGAGATCAGCGGGTACCTGGCCCAGGTGTGACAAGAAAGGATAATCCCAGTCTTAACCGACAGGATCAGCCGCGACACCTGCCGGCAGCACGAGGTACTTCCGGGTTCGAGCTGGTATCCAGCCTTCTTAGCAGGGAGCAGTGTTAAGTGGCCACGCACTACGCTGATTGCCAGGTACCAGCAGGTTTTGAATGAAATGTCGTCTGCTCCAACTTGCCATAATACGCATGGCTAGCAGTACAGGTTTTACATACATATCATAAAGCTGCATTGTGTTTTGGAGCTGGCCGTCTTGCCCCCAAGTCCACCTACTACGATATGGCACCGATATGCTCTACGATGCACCTCCCGATTTAAAATCAAAATCGCATCGGAGGGTCACCTAATATCGGAGCAGTTGACCACGTTTCTGCGATTAGACACCGATAAAAACCCCATACAATGCGTGGTGGATTGGCATGTCTAGACATATGTCTACGATTTTGCACCTTCCCGATATGTCTCCGATATTTGTTTTTTTGCATCGGTGCCATATCGGTAGCTATAAATTTCTATCGTAGTAGGTGGACGCCAGGCCTTAACCCTTTAAGGGCGAATGATGCCTTGAGGCATCATTCAGCCCAGGGCGAATGATGTCTCAAGGCATCATCCAGCCCAGGGCGAATGATGCCTTGAGGCATCATTTCCCAAAAATATACAAATTCTTTTTTAACAAGGAAATAATGGAGCAATATTAATCAAATTTTCACAGAATGTAGGTCTAACATCATAAATAGTATTTGTATTCAGAAACAATTCAATATTTAAAATTATATATTGTATCACGTGATTAAACACTCAAATTATGGGTTTTGACGACTAAGTGCTCGTCCCCGTGGTATAACGTGCCACCAGCACCCGTCCTTTAAGGGGTACCTCGGCCGCAGGCAGCCGTCCTTAAAGGGTTAATAGACATAGAAGGCGGTCGAAGTGCAAACATCGCCTTTCTAAGACATGCATTACATTCTGGCATGCTCACGGCTTGTTGACATCTATTTCTGCCCAAGCCGGGCAGTACACTGTAATAACTGCACATGGGTGCAGTACAATATTTATACTGCATGCCTGAGAGCAGGAAGTAACCTGTAGAAGTATGTGTACGGGTGTATAATAAATGCATATACGAAAATGTCCATTAATAAATGCACCCAAAGCTGAAGTTTTCCTTTTTTTGCGTCGCGGCCAAGTTGGCCATCTACAAAACATGATAGCTATCTGCCTTAAGGGTGTGCTCCACCAGGCCGATTTCTCACCCGATCAATTGTTCCTGGGCCCTGTAGAGGAAGCTCACGTTTAATAAATGACCATTTTCAAAGATTTGAGAAATTCTAGAGTATCCGATAATGATCGGCGATTGTCTGGCTACCGTCGGTCCAGTGGAACACCCCCTTTACACAACTCACCTCAGCGCTGCTGGTGGCTGTAGATGACGGTCTGTCACCACTGTTGAGATCCTGTCGTCCCGAACCTTTACCTCCAGTTTTCTCATACCGCCCTACACTGGACACCTGTGCCCCAGTGTTTTCTGTGGAACAGTGGGCAGCAGGGCGCTCGTTTTCTCGGGGAGATGCTGGAGTTCCTCTTCGTCCTCCAGGAGTTCCTCCAGCTGCCCGGCCGTCATGTCTACGTCTCGCTCGTTCACAACCCTCACACCTACAGATACGGCCATTTTGAATGCGTGCTTTAACGTGTAGTATCAAGTATCATGTTGTAAGTTCTGGTCTATGCATAATTACAGAATTTGAAGTCATATACGCAAAGAGAAGAAAGCACCATAATGTTTACCGTTCAGCTGCCATGCTTTAAATCAGCACAATGACCCTCGTTATCTCGTGCTCTAGTTCCTGACCTGTCTGTATGTTGGCAATGCGCTCTAACAATGACACTCTGAGATAGTTACTGTCAGAAGTGGCCTCATAGGCACATACGACAGAGCAGATATTGGGTTTGTATATGCGAACTTCTAATTTCTTTTTTGTTTTATTTTATTAGCAAGTAATTCACCTAGGATAGGCATACAACGGTCCGGGTGCATACAAGTCAAGATTTTCCAGAATCATGCAATAAGTTACATATAGATGTGAGGCATAACGATGTCTAGTATTTTACATTTATGTTACTGTAGAAGACCACATATCTGTAGAATGGTATAAGAATATATCTGTAGAGAGGTTTTCTAGTGATTTACAAATATAGACAGGACGGATGAGATGGGATGTATACCATGTAAAATAAGGAAAGAGCCACCTCTCATGGTTAATTTAGGAATTTCCAAACATATCAGATGTTCAAAAATAGATTGTTCACGTGTATGACAATTGCATTTCTCTGTTCACTAATGGCACTTTGGATATGCACTTGGTTGTCGTTGGAACGCACACCTGTATGTGCTTTTGCATAACCTTGATTAAAACAACAAAGGGATTAATGTCTGGAATGGATAGGGAAAATATAGACAAATGACTGAAGCAATATCACTTGTGCCATAGGGATTACATAGACTACTAGGAGGACCCCTGGTAACAAGTTCTGGTAGTACAATCCAACCTTTTCATCTAGGTTACCTTTGTATCTTGAAAGGTTGACATAGGTTTTGTCTGTGCATCTAGACGTGTGATCTGCATTTGCGACTGTTGGTAAATCTTTTTCCGGTAAGGAAAACATTTCCCATACCTCCACGGGGAGGGGAAATTGTTAAAACTGTCAGAAAAGATTTTTTCCAATAGGTTTATATTGTTTTATCATTAATTTTGAACAAACATGAATGTTGTTGTAGGGATCTCGGGGGAGCGAGAGGCTCGAAATGCCAAATTTCAGGTCAAACAGCAAAACGCGCCACCTGTCATATCATTCGGCCAGGTTTCTAGTCTAACTGCAGTGGAACCGCAGTAAATCATAATTACCTGTCGTCATCATGCACTCCTTCACTTTCGGTTCCGGGCGATCTACGTGCATGCGCAGTGGTGCCGCTGACTTCCCGATAAGGGGCGTGCAACGAGGGCGCCGCCAGTGATCGTTGCGCCGCCTGGAGGAACCTTCTCGAACCAGGAGCTGATGAAGATGGCGCCACTTCCATCGGTTCTGCCATCGCCAGGGTTGTCCCTGCTCACAGTGCAGACAAGTTCCACCTTCAATGTGATGAAAGAGCAAGATTGAATGGTTTTGTGGGTTATTCTTATACGGGGAGGGGGAGGGGGAAGCGCTTATTAATACTTCACATATTAATTTTTCACATTGAGTATTTCCTTTGATTTATGCGTTATCATGCATTCTTTATATGAAGAACCAAAGGTTCTCATTGGCAATTGGTATTGTTTGATGGAATAACAAGAAAGACTATACGAGGTATGGTTGTACAGGCGATGGAGGAGATAACAACCTCATTCTTAACCCTATCAGTGCCGTGCCGTGCAGGGGACGAAGAATGCCTCCAGGCATTTTTTGGCGCCATTACTAAAAACGGCATTCTATGTGACCAAATTAATAAATTTTCTCAATCTTTTTCAAAATAATTGAAAAAAAACACCATATGGGCATCATTATTCAGTGTGAGTGTTCTATATGTACTAAGACAACGCACATCAAATGCACCTATTAGATAAATTCTGGTACTATTGCCATAAGAGCATCATCTCCTTGGGTTATATTGCTAAATATCTGTTGGACTCTTCGGGAGTCAACTAAGCCCTCACATTTGCATCATATTTACGCCCATGTCTGTGGGCGGCGGCGGCAGCAGTTGTGTGTACAGGGGACTGTGGGTAAACCTTTTTTATTTTCTATATATACAAGTATATATGTCGACGTATGTGGCGTATGCGATGAATGTGGTGGTCCATATGCGTGTGTTTTCACCCTGTAGCCATTATGTTGCGTCAACCGGCGTCCACGAGCGTATTCACGCTATTTACGCCGGGGATGGAGTAGCACGAAAGATGCACGCGTACGCCACAGCATGCGCTAACGACATGGTAAAAGTATTAGTAAAAGTATTGTATAGAGACATAGTTAGTGTGACTGAATGGAATCTGTTCAGAGGTTTTTTGATCGAAGAACGAGGTGAGTATTTCCGACCAAAATATCGAGGAACAGATGTAATTCAGTCACACTCACTGTGTCTCTTTATTATTATATACCTAGAAATCCTTAAAAATGCCAGTCTATAACTCACTAAATAGTAGAATGAGTGGTCACGTGGTACAGAGGGAAGTATGGAAATTCTTTCGTCCCTCAGTGACGAACGGAATCTGTACTACTGGTTAGTAAAAGTGAGACATTCGCCTATAGCTATATAGTAATAGCTCAGGCAATGTGAGACCGATTGAATACCTCCAGCACAACAGGACGAAACAAGAACCAAAACAAAGTGGGGAGGGGGAAATGAAGTGATCAACCAACAGCCTACCAACTGTCAAACAACAATTGGAGTCAATACTTTTTCTTGAGTACATGTATTTGAGTCCATTTTTAAAATTCGATTTCCTTGTTATTTCCATTCTATACATTGAGGAATCAATTGGCCTTTTCATATCAGATACATCTTTCTTTTTATTTTAATCCAGTTCGTTTACACTGTTTGGCAGTGGTATATCTGCACAGTCATTTCTAAAGGTAAGTTTAAGATGTGCTGACTATCATTTATTATTCATCGTACTCAAAGTCCCTATCGAAAATGTATGGGGTCTCGGTAAACCATAACCCATTGTTTAATAACTGTCATATACCACAACCATGGTATGCGGATTCAAATCAATGGACTACGCCTTAAAGACATTATATCCCTGAAAATAGTCCCTTTGGACTGAAGAGCAAATACCTAGTCCCTATTGATATGGCAAACTGTTTACAACTATTTAAAAAGACAATGTCTACATCATTCGCAATATGTTTGTATCATAAGTTGGTTTGGTTTTGATTGTGTAGTTAATCAAGTGCAAGAAGGGTTACAACAGACTATGGCATTGTCTTACAAATTGCTGTGAGAACTAACATCAATAAAGGGTACATGATATAATTAGAAGGAAACTCAAGAGTTGAAAATAACTTGGTCCGCACTCCACCGAGTTGGACTTCATAGTAATTCACAAAGCGAAGCTGAATGAATTACATACCAGTCAAATGAGGTGGAGTGCAGACCAAATTATTTTCATCGAGTGGGTTTCTGATTTTATCTCACCCCATATGACATTATCAATATGTCGTAGCCACTAAGTATTTGGTACATTACCTTTACGGCCGTGGAGTATGAGTTCCTAACGTTAAGCCTACGGAGAAAAATACCGGGCTCAGATAAGAGCATGATATCACTACTGTCGAATCTGTTTCCCAATAAAGTATGAATAAATCTTTAGGTATATCATAAGGGTTCTTAGATTTGGTGCCCTGTGCACAGATCCCCCTCCATGATTGAGAGGGAAACGATGTCCATGGGTTAAGTATTCTTATAGGATTTCTAATTTCTTTTAGGGAATTGTATAGGAGTAGAAAGCAACGGGGTGCTGGTATATTAAGTCGTCAACCTCGAGTGCTTCCAAGACCCGCCTGTCCCCAAAACCATCGATTTTTTATTTCTTACCCATGGTCATTAGTGATAATTTATAATCCTAGAAATTCAATGATGCGTTTGGAAAGGCTATGGGCGTTTGGAAAGTTTATGGGCACTAATAAAGAATGAGTGGTTTACTGTGGCCCCATTTATTTTCAATGGGCTTTTCGTAAACCATTGGTAAAAAAGTATCGGAAACAGGTTAATATTATGTATGTAAACTTTTACTATAGTGAATCCCATGTTCTTTTTTTCAACTTCAGCCCTTAGTCGAATTGGCCAGCAACAGGTACTTTCATCAAAAGTCAGACATACCTCAACAAACTCCATATACTACGATCAAGTTGATAAATGTAGTTAGCAGTCAAGCCTATTGCGATACGCTAGGATATGCTGCCGATTTGTCAAAGGGCCAACGTTTTACGGACCAGATCCAATTGTGTATTGTTTCATGTTTCTCATTCATCACAAATCGCCTGACGTAGTCATTTGTATATTTTCTGTTTGATGTGTCCTTTAATCATCTCTGAGTGAAGATTGTGGTGAAGTCATATAATTGAAATGTTTGTATACATTTCAGCTATATTTATTCATTGTATCGTTGATACAATCTGGTTCTATGTTATGGCGACGGTACACTGACACCAGTGATGATTCATATACACACTGTAGAGTAAGCTTCCGGAAATGTATTTCATATTAGCATGTAACTGGGATCTGTTTAAAAATCTACGAACCATAATTAAACTGGACGATGTGATCTGTGAAACATTAGCATGTATGCAATCAGAATCCCGGGTTTTTTTATTACGATTTTCCGGTATGGTACAATAAGGAAACTGGGCGAATTTATTCTGTTCTCGGTCTTTTCCCCAGAATTTGCCAAGAATAAGTGTGTTTCGTCATATTATTGACAAGACTCATAAATATTTGGAAGATAACTTTTTTAAGGACCAAATCAAAACAAATAACAATATAAAGGTAATACTCGGCGTCCACCTACCATACGATAGACATTTAAAACCTGCCGATGCCCAACAATGTCACAGGACAAAGACAATTGGGAACCTCTTTATCTTTGACAAACATCTAGAATAGGAACATTGGTGTGTATCATAATCGGTTTTTAAGAACATCATAAGGTTTACCATCGACGATTTGGAGCTCAGTGGACTCTGGGACGCAAGCACACCAGACTCTAAGAGTTCTTTAAAGCGGAATTCGCACTGCTAGGTACTTAGTCAGCGAAACAGCAGTGGGTCCATTTGTACCCCTGAAAGTTTGAAACGTGTTCAAAATCAAAATCTCATGGGATTATGTACCTTGATCGGGTTAATTGTCGCCAGAAATTGCCGGAAAAATCTTGTCTCAGGGAAAGGGAACCCTACAATTCGGACGAGGCGATTGTGTTCCAGGTGGGAATCTCAGCATGATTTGTCCATTTCCCCAAGACATGTTTTCCCCTGCAGTTGTTGGCGACCTTTACCCCTAAAAGGGAACAGAATCTCATGAAATGCCGCTTTAGACCTGTTAAGGACTCTATATATCGCACCAACAAGTAAAAGGAGACTACTCCAACATTGCGCGCACACATTTTGCAGTTTGCTCATTACTGGCCACTTACCTGGAAGGTAGCTGGTGGTGTTGTGTGGGTAAAGTCCTATTTGTGTTACAATATGCGTTTCTCAAGAGCAGAATGCTTGTGGATTGTGTGACTAGCACTCCTATACGTGTATATGTGTAAGAGATGCCGAGATGTAGTGGATATATGGTGGACCCGGATGGGTACTGCCTTCTAACATGAGGTATAGCTCACAGGATACCAGTTACAGCTCACTTCCGCTAAATGTCGTCTGCCGTCTTCAAACGCTGTTCTCCGGTCGCTGGACTAAAGCGAGCGCCTAAATCTACACCCAGCTGGTGGGAATATTACAGAACCGTTCACATTCAGGTACCATCCCCCCATCCGGGCTACTGCCATTCACTGGGCCGTGACGACAGCGCTTAACACGATTAACCCTTTATCTGCAGCCTTAGTGGTCCCCGTCTGAGCCTAATTTCAAATCCTAAAACCTAAATTAACAGCATTGTCGATTTATGAGTTTACATCAATCATTACCGGTTTCATTGCTAATGAACCAATAATGGCTGTAAATTAACCATTATTGATTTCTAATATAATGGGCTGCGCTGGTTATAGGACGTAAGGCGGTTACGGCATAGATCAACAAATCTCACAAAGCAATGCTCCGGGCTGTGAGTAACACCAGTAAACGTATAGAGTTTGTCCAATCAGCCGTAAACTAACAGTGGTGGCGGTAGATGGCGAAGATAAGTCGAAATTAGTTTGCAAATTAGGTGTGGAAGGCCTCCATACGTATAGCACTGGGACGTCTGGATTCCAGGGGAAAAAAGAAATATCGTGGAGAAGCGCAAATATGTTCTCGTATATCTGCAGTTAAACCCCGTGCAAGGGGCAAGCGGCCTTTCCAACCAAAAGTCTTTATATCTAGCTAATATGAACCTGTCATTATAAACGTATATATAGTCTGGATATCGCAACCAAGGAGGATGTCGCCATCTCCTAGGAGAATACCAAAAAAAGCCCCTAGCGTGCAGAGTAGTGCCTGAGAAGATCGGTCGCCATTTCCTATTTTCTTTGATAACCTCTATTTGCAAAGCCGTATAATACGGCCATGCAGACCAATGTAATGTTAATATAACCACTCATACGCCAACTAAAACATTGGTCTTAGTTGAGGCTCGTACGTATTTATTGGTATCCGCTGCAAGTTGGTTTTGTATAGACTGAACAAAGTGAGATGATTTGTATATCAAAAGATATGAATAAAGAAGTTTGAAAAAGTATAGGATAGAGATTTCTGAGCTCCGTGCAATGACATCTGTCCTTCTTTTTTTTTAATTAAAAAAAAGAAAAGAATAGAGGTTATTGCAGGGACCTGAGAATGTCCATCGACAGGCTGAAAACCCCGCGTAAAGCCCAATGCCCATCTACCGATTCCGGAACATTCATGTACCTTTGTCGGCGACAAACGGACGGTAATTTGTCTCACCAAAGGCATCCTAATGGAGTCGGCCGTAGTCGGTAGATGTAGGACAGCTAGGCAAGGGTGACCAACCGATTAGTAGACTGATTTGCTTAGGACTAATACCCACCATCCTCTCTCCTCAATGTCCGCCGGTCGAGTAAAAGGTTACGTAATCTGCCTGCGACAAGCCGACCGACTCCTATACGATTTGGGAACTAATCGCTCAACCCTGAATCGGTAGATGGGCATCAGGCTTTAGGAGTCACCCTAAAAAAGCTGAGCATTTGCCCGGAGCGGAGGGCATCCCCTTAAGCGAGGTTTTACTGTATAGTTATGTTCGGATAGTCTTTGTAATGACAACGGGGAAACAGTAAAGAAATTCAGGACCCCAGGACGAACATATTTGAATATCTCTATCTCCCAAAAAAGAATTGGTGGACGTATATCGTCCGCGTAGTTAGCGCGAAGTTATTGCATGGAGTCATCTACAAGAAGGATGCTTACACTAGTATCAGAAGCAGGTTGATATTGTATCTACTAATCAGCATTGCAACTTAGAGTCATCGAAGGAAAGACAAAATGGCCGCCGATCTTCACACGCACTACTTTGCAAGCTATGTGATGTTTCAGGGACTTTTTTATATTCTCTTATGGGATGTTCGTATTCTCCTACGGTATCGATAACGAGATTCTGTACATTCTCAAAAGGTGGAAAATGAAGAGAACCATGCAGCCCGTGGTCCCTGTATACACTTTTATGTATTCCGTCAATTTCAATGTTTACTGCATGCGGAGCTATATAGATTAAAAACAAATACATTGGTATTGAACCCTTTGGAAGGCTTATTAACTACTCCTATGTGGTATCCTGATGTGTTTATGTCTTTATTTCCAATTCAGAGTGAGATTTGCAGGGAGATCCTGGACTTGAACCATTGTTCGACCATACCTAGGAGCACATATTTGGAGGGAAGTAGGCCTATAGTATAAAAACAAACGTGCCGTTTGATATGAAAATTGTTATGAACTCAAACACCAGCAAATACTTGCCCCGACCCTGTTAGGTGGGAGAGACGTATAATTCGTGCCAGTGAGTGAGTTACGATTTCCAGATTAAATGCTAGGTAGGTTTTCGGTGTATTATACACCTTCTAATGTTTTGAATTGATAAGAAATCACCTGTAATCGATATCACAATTCGAAGTCCAATTTGGGCACGTGAATCTGGTCCATCCATCATGATACACTTTGACTTTGGTTGTATTCCTGTCAGTGTCAAAGCGGGCCATACATGTCACACTTATGTTTTATAAAGTATATGAAGTCTCACACTCACTCTGCCAGTGGGTCAATTCCTCTGAAACAAGATTTAGGTTTATGGTTTTGAGATTGTGCCTCTGTGGGCCTTATCCGAGCATATGCTAACACATGCAACGTCTGAACATGCTCCTATGTGAAACACAATGCCGTTTGATCATTTAAGTACAAAACTAAAGCTGATTATATACCCTATAGAATTCGGTGAAGAATCTAGTGTCAACCCACACTTCTAACATTTGAAAAGCTACAAGATACTGAATCTACGACTATGACTATGACTTACCGAGCCATCCTAGCAAGGATGACTTTGTCGCTATTCTATTTAAAAGTCTCCAAATACTTACTTATTACAATTATTGAATTATACGAGCATGTAAATAAAGCCATATCCATTGTCATCTTCCATAAAGACAAATCATTTTAGATAACGAAAACACAACAAAAACATTCTTTTCTTATCATAACTTTATTTTGAAAAATAATTGACCTGTATATCATGCTGCAGACTTGCACAAAGTTAGAGAATTGATAAATTAGAAGACTAATGCATAAAAAGAGACCTTCAAGTGAACTTCTCTGATATATTTTCTGCAATGTTGCACGTTATTACTGTAGAAAGAAAACATGCGCCTCCCCGACGGGGAATTGAACCCCGGTCTCCCGCGTGACAGGCGGGGATACTAACCACTATACTATCGAGGACTGGCTGGTGCAAGGATCATTTGTACTGGTCAAATTGGCCAAAGATAGCTACTCATGTCTTGTATCATGGGGTGTCTAGGTTATAATGTCAGTGGCTAATCAGGAGCATCACACAGTACATGTGAGATACTGATCAGATACTTATTAAATTTTGGAATTTAAGATAGACGATACATGAGCAAATTTAGTGATTTTTTATTAGGTTTAAGTATCTCAAACCAAATCTTCCTAGTTTGACTTGAAACAGATCTTTTAGAGCCTGAACAAAATAAATGGTTGTTATATGTGTCCTGGGAAATATTATCGATGCAATATTTCCTGAATCATAATACATCGCATATCTAAAGATGAAGATAACACTTCAAGATATGCACTTCTGCCTTGGTAATATCATGAGGCATATCGGGACCATTATCACCCTTTTCTTACAGGAAGACTCATTTCGATGACTGGTGAAGTGGTCTAAATTTCTATCGTAGTAGAGGGACGATATCGATACCCTTAAAGCTTATTGGAAAGGGGGATAAGGGCTACATAAATAGGAGGTAGACCCCTGGACCTAACCATTGCCCTCTATACAGCCCTGATGTGATATATTAACAATCAGCATTTGACTAGTTTCCATAGTTAAGTGAATGGGTTGCTCTGACTAAAGTATTTACACACTAATTTCAGATAATATGTAATAATTCCATATATTGCCACTGCATCCCCTCATCTTCTTACTCTAATCTCTACATCTCATTCTTATAAACATTATCAAGTGTACACAAAAAGGTCGCCGATTTTTGGTAGGCAAGTTGAAACCCAGCTTATGGCTTCCAGGCCTGACCCATACAGGAGTTTCCATTTCGTCTGATCAAGTCTGGAGTGGACATGATCAAGAGAGGCCTCCGCTTGACTAAATGTAGCGCTTTTGTCCACATTTGTCGCCGGCGTGTGGCCCTGTAGTCGTGGCGGGGATTAGTTGGCGTCAAACATGGTGTATTTGTGTAGGTTCACAAGACTACCTCAACACCCTGGTCTTATTGAGCAGTAAGAACAATATTTCTGCACTGAGTTTGGCCGTGTGTACTTAGCTTAATCCATTCAGGCGGCGTGGTATTAAAACCACCTCTTACTGGGGCATGTGTGAGTTCTGAAGATAAATGGTGAACAGTGAAAGGCCTCTGGTTCCTGGGAGTGCTGAAGGTTGAACTCTCATGTCGTCACGATTCGCAGAAGTGAAGTTTTATATTCTAATATATCTTTTTTATATTTTATTCACGAAAAAGGACAATATACAGTATTCGTCAAGGGACGTTTTTCCATACTCTAACTTACACAGACAATACAAGACACCATAAACCAATCGATACCCTTACTACATTTATATACAAAAGTGTTATATGCTTACAGACCTTTCACTGTTAATAATTACCACATTACCCGGCGTTGGATATAAAGAACAGAAGAATAACTTCACCATGATACTAATATAATAAATTTTGTGCCTCAATTGGATTTATCATTCCAATTATCTGATTTAGAATAATAAGTGAGGAGTTTGATATTCCTCAGTATTTCACGATATTAATTGCAAGTAAAAAAAGTGAAAATATGAATCAGATGTAACTGTTATAGGTGGTTGAATGTATTAAAGATTATAACATCTTTTCAGAATCTATTGTAAAGGTATTCTTAAAACAGAATTTTGTTACATCGTGGAATATAAAGCACATGCGCGAATGTATTTTCAAAATTACTTAGAGGCTAGTATTTCTCACATGTAAACCTTTCTGAAAGAACATCAGCTTATAAATGCAACAGTTTGTACTTTAACTTCAAGCAAAATCAACGTGAAAATTGTCATTTACACATTTCTATCAGTACTCGAAGTCCAAAATAATCAGAAATAACTCAATGGGAATTTCCCCCCAAATCACTATCTTCAATATAAGAGTTAACCATGGCATCAATCAACCTTTCCGTAAATCACCCGTGTCTTATGAATTATAGAACAGAGATACACGTAATTGAAAAAGCTGTATTTCCTAGCCAGCTGAGTTTTATTAAGTTCTGAATTCCCATGAAATAATGCATAAAACAATCACATAATGCATAATAGATGAAACCACCATACCTTGGTCAAACATCATTCAAATATATATATGAAGTTTGAAGTACAACCACTGTATTTTGTTCTATGTTTAATGTATACCCTAAATTAATAATATTTTACCATTGATTGGTTCAGAAGCCATGTCGAAGGGGGAGTCCACACTCTGCAGATTTGTTCCGTATAGTAAACCTCAACCTGTGCCGTACACAATATATATATATATATATATATATATATATATATATATAAACTAGTTGTCTCGACGGTTCAACGGATGGAGATATATATACATGATTATGTTAATTAATAATAACATTAGATATGATAATATAATATATATAATAATAAGTAAGACTGCGTTTGGGCGTGTACATAATAACATTTATTTGGTCACAAATAAAGATGCGCCTTCAAAAAGAAAAAATTTCGGCAGGTGAGTGACGCTTGTAGGTTCGCGCTCCTCATACCTGACTCTGGTGGCGCTTGGTGGCGCTAGTAGGATAGGGCCGTCAGTGGCGCCATCTCTATTTTATAGTAAGATATACCCTGTCTGTGTATGAATCGTTATAAACAATCTCCTTAACCTGGGTATGAGGGGTTACTTGACATTCCAAGCGTTGGACATTACTAGTATAAGAATTTTCCGATGTACAATCATCAACACAGGCTAACCCAGTATGGTACACAGACAAATTGGAAAAATCACATGTAGCAACATCAACAGACATTTTTCCTTTAGTAGGGAATTCAACTTCAAGTCATTTTGTATCTTGTTTGCGTTTGGGACATTTGTAACTAGGATGTGGTCCAGAGCAGTCCAGGCATTCATGTTTGTGCTTACATTCTGAATTAGTGCACCCATTGTCCTTTTCGTTGAAACGCCAACAATATCCAAACGGGCGAGATGTCTTGACCTTTGTGACCTTTGCTTTTTGTTTTGGTTCTTGGACTTTGACGAAGGCAAGCGATTTTTCAAAGTTCAAGTATTTGGCACCGAGATACGAATCGCCATAACAGAACGAATCTGATCCAAGTAATTCTGCCTTTACTCGGCAGGCTGTATCGTAATCTATCAAAGATTGACCCGTCATATGCGGTCTTCGGTCCGATAAAAAGGCCAAGTGATCGGCATAAGGGGCCACATTAATGCCTTGGCTTATCATGGACCTCATTAGGGACATACTACCACTAAGTACATTATCCAAAGTTGGTTTTGACACATCAGCAGGTAAATGATTTTCCAGTGAGAAAACCTCACACTTACGTTTTCGCTTTGTCTCTGATGTACAAGTGTGTGAGTACTCCACAGGGATGCCTTGTGCTGCAGTCCAATTTGAAGACGATGAAGAGTATACGGGTAGGAATCTTGCGTGCCCAGACGGTGGTGGTTGAGTTGTAGTCGTCTGAGTGGCTTGGCCGTATTCTCTGGGGCGGTCCGTTGTGGAGAATGCAGGGGGTATAACGTCTCCGGTCATTGCTGGCACATCTCGTCAGCGTCGATAATTCGCTCCGTATTGAAGTTACATCATGTCAACATTTTGCGTTGTCTGATTGGAGTGTGGCAATTACCTCACAGGGCAATTGCTCAGGAGGTGGAGGATTTGACTCGAAGCCTCCGATGGCGCCTTCTTCGGTGCCTTCGTTCCTTTCTAGGCCTTGTAAACTTCTTTCCAAGTCCTTTAAACGCTTTTCACCTGATTCCGGACACTTTGGACATCCTTTCCTGTACGTTCTCCTGTCGTACGTAAAGCCACAAGTCGTACATACCGCCATGAGGAGTAGTAGTACCCACCACACTAATGCGGACCAGCGCGACATTGCGAGGATAGTAAGGGGTACGTCCGAACAGAAAAAATTTCGGCAGGTGAGTGACGCTTGTAGGTTCGCGCTCCTCATACCTGATTCTGGTGGCGCTTGGTGGCGCTAGTAGGATAGGGCCGTCAGTGGCGCCATCTCTATTTTATAGTAAGATATACCCTGTCTGTGTATATCTGTACAATATATATATATATATATATACATATATATATATATATATATATATACACGTAATGGTGAGCAGGAGTACGTAAATATGATGAATATGTGCACGGGAATATAAAAACGTCTTTTATTATATACGGGTGCACACATACTTAACATTGACTAAGCTCTGCTAAGCAAGTAGCAACTGTAGACTATTTACAAAGTGTACAATGAAATCCCTATACTGCACAGAGTGCAATACACTGTACACATAGCCGAATCTTGGTGTTGGCTCCATCTTCACTGTCAAACCAAGACGATCTGACACACTACTAAACCTTCACAGCAGATAATGAGTTATCGTTCATTGATAAATTGTTTTGGATAAGTTCAACCTTGTCGATTTCACATCGTAGTTTAATGCTAACATCATGAGAGTGTTTACCCAACATATACAGCATCATCCGCATAGAGACCCCCTTTGGCAGTTTCTAACACAATAATTTGCCAGTCAGTTAAGATTTTTGTTATGGACTCCAGAGTGTTCGAGTTTGTTCAACAATACATCAAGATTGACGTTGTCAAATGTGTTTAAGAAGTATAAAAAAGAATATTATCAGTGACTTGCGTAAACGCCTGTATGGTTGATTGTCCTTTTCTAAAACCTGATTGGTTTTTTGCTACGATATTGTTGTTTTTTTTAATCGTCCAGTGAAACCAAGAAAAATGTAAGACATGTCAGGAAGCGTTCTTGAAATGATTTGTTAATCTATATTCAATCACCCTACTAAGATTGATGAATTATTGTAAATCAGCGTTGGAGAGTGTCACATATGTAAACTAATGGTGAATGATCGCATGCATAACAACGTTGAATGCAAACATGTAGCCTCCATTTAATATATAAGAGATAGCACACATAAAGGGACATGCTCACATTGAAAAGAGAAATATGCCTGCAGTTAGATACAAAGTCCTAAACCTCAGCAACACATTCATCGGGGGTGGAGGTCTCCGTACAGTAAATAGTTTATCAAACGATTCAATAAGGAATACGGCCACAGTGTGTCTCACAGTGGAATGCAATCATCTGGGGATGTAGTAAGGATGTCACATTTACGTCATTTTGTAATTACCCAACTGTAAACATTATACGAGCTCAGAACTCAACCAGCATACTGGAGCAACTCATGGTTTTCTCACCAGAAGTCTCTGTCCTGGTGCAGATATCGCACCCACACCGACATCTGTTGGAGAATGAGGTGTACATATATACAGATAGAGACTGCTGGCTAGTGTACACTCTTCCCGCAGACCTTTCGCGCAGTCTGAGTTACACTAATCTCTGGTTCAACCCAGTGACGTCACATAGAGGAACAGGCACTAAAACAGCATTTGGTCTCCAAGACAATTGAACAGATCACGAATATATCAGAGGTTGGGAAAGAAAAATCAGTAATGAATTAGTCCCACTTATATTCCTGTATAGTTTCCTTCACCCTTCGCCAAAATAATGATTCTGTCATGCAGCAGAGATTCTGATTATGGTAGTCAGAAGATCAGCTCGGAGAGTGCCAGTCAAGGTGGCTCAGATCGGCCTTCACCATAGTTTGGTCAGCCAATCCTGTCTGCGCTGAGCTACGACGTAGGGATTGGTATGGTTAAATCATGGTCATGTCCAAAAATTCTCACTCTCAGACTAAGTTGTTTTTTAATACAGGGTTCTGAGAGTTGAAATACCTATCAGGAAATATTCACAGCTCACCAAATTGATAACAAGGTCTACTTTTATGGTTATTCTATTCAAAATACACACAAAAGGAAACAAGGATATGCAAAAATGGCTTCAAGGGTGTTAAATATCTTACTCTCCACACATAGGTCCAGATCACATGAAACATCTGCTTGGAGAGTAACATAAACATTCAGGTAGTCATTGAAGGTTGCCGTGGATTTAACCCAACCAGAGCTATATAGTGCAACTCTGGCGGCCAGTGTAACTTCCCAAGAGCTAATGCCAGTCTGCTCTGGTGGCCAGAGTAGGTGAAATACAGCCACAGCTGGTGCACTGCCACCTGGTGTCAGTCTTTGATACTTTGGCTCGTTCCAATCAACACCTCCATGGATGTTTCTATAGATCTGTTAGCTGCGGAGTCTAGTGGTGATACTTAGAAATATTGATTTAAATGTTTTCTATCTCGACTTAAGTACAACTGTATACTTTTCGGTGTGACTGTGAATTCAAGTCTGGGTTGATTTAATGTTGAAATGTTTAATTTATAAGTTAGAGATAAGATGGAGAAATTGGTATTCTGATAATAAGAGGAGGGTGTCTACCGACTACGATTTTGCTGCGATTCTGGCGTCGGCGAGGTCGGCGACATATAAATGTAAATCGTAGCGCAATCGTAGACCTCGGCGTCAATTTGTCAGGTTTTGTCGCCGAGCTCTACAACACACATCGACGCGCTACGACGCGCTACGAAATTCAAATATTACAGACCTTAAACAGATTGTATACATTTCTTTAAATTCTATTTTATTCGGAAATGTTTTAACGACAGACAGAGTTCTCCTAGGCATGGTGATCGTCCACATTGAAGTCGCATGAAGTACAGGACACTTCAAGACTATACAATCGACGTGTGCAATATTTACGAGATAGCCGATCTAATGATCCGGATAAATTTATCATACACACATCATTCACATATCTCACGCACATCGTACACATATCGCACACATACTGCCCACAGACGGTACACATATCGTACACCTATCGTACATATATCGCCAATAGATGATACACATATCATACACAAACCTTACACATATCACCCACAGACGGCACACTTATCATACACCTACCACACACATTTTGTACACAGATTATAAAGAGACGTCACGAGTTTGAGTCTGAGTTTATTTATACCACGCATTTTGTTGGCTCCATGATTTCACGAGTCGAAGACGAGTGACAATATGGAGCCAACAAAATGAGTGACATAAATAAACTCAAACTCAAACGAGTGGCGTCTAGATTTTATCCTGCCCCGTTTCTACATTTTTTCAGTAATAGAAAGTAGTGGCATAAACAACACTTTATGTCACACCCAGTGACATAAACAAATCCCATGTTAAGCCTATGGCGTTTTTTATTAGGGGTAGGATAATATCAAGAGACGTCACGAGTTAAAGTCTGAGTTTATTTATGCCACGCATTTTGTTGACTCTGTAATTTCACGAGTCGAAGACGAGTGACATTACAGAGCCAACAAAATGAGTGGCATAAATAAGCTCAAACTCAAACGAGTGGCGTCTTGATTTTATCCTACCCCATTTCCACATTTTTTCAGTATTAAAAAGTAGTGGCATAAACAGCACTTTATGTCACACCGGTGACATAAACAAATCTTATGTTAAGCCCATGGCATTTTCTATTAGGGGTAGGATAAAGTACACAGATTGTTCACACATCGCACACCCATCGTACACGGCTCACATTACAATGTTGTTTTTTTATTTATTACACACACCAGTACCAGCTGTACACAAAGCCGACCCAGACCCGAAACTAGATCTTGCATCCGTTATATTATCACGATCCTAGTCCGACCATTACATGCTCCGCCACGTGGTTTGGGTCAAGGAAACGGGTCAACATCGAGCGACCGGCGATCGGCCGTTTTCCCGTGTATTATTTTCTCACTATAATATCAGCCTGCCCTTTGTAATGGTTGCCTCCAGTCTGTGTGGCAGGGTAGGGAGGGGGTGAAGTTCTATTGGCTCATTTTCCCAGAGCTACAGAATCGGTGTGTGGGTGGATGTAGAAGTAATTCACTTGAGGTTTCGTCTGATACTGCAGTCTGAGCTACACGTAAGTAGACAAGTCACGGTATATAGCATGCTACAGGGGATTATCTCAAATTCTACTAACGTGATTTTTACTGCATTATTCTGATTTATATTATCATAATTGCATCGAGAGGACTTCATATGTCTGTATTGTGTGTGTATGTATATTATACATACAAATATATATATATATATATATATATATATATATATATATATATATATATATATGTAAATATATATATATATAGATTTAGATAATATAGATATCTATGTATGTGTATGTGTGTGTGTGGACATATGTATGCATGAACATTGTATTATATTGAAGATATGGCAAGGGTACCTGAATGGAATATGTACAGTGTTCTTTTGTTTCTGAAATATTTACCGAGTTCGAGGGACAAGTTGAATATTTCCAAACAAAATAACATGGAACAGCTGTAATCAAACCGCACTCGCTATGTCACCTTATTGTTCAGTCACATGGTACAGAATCCACAAATGAAATCAGTACAGCTGATGATGCACAGGTGTGAGACATTCGTACACAGGTATGGTGTATAGACAGTACCAATACGACACCTATGTTGTTTTTTTATCAAATGGAAAAATAAACATTTCAACAAATAATTCATCGGATTAACAAATGTTCTACCATTGCTTCACGCAACGCCGAAGAAAGAACAACACACATTTCTGTCAGAAAGAAAGAATTTTAATATGATTATTTTCTTATAGTTGTTGAAAACCTACAAAGCTTGATTTTATCATCACTATGCACAAGTAGCATGCAAAATGTTCTTAACCCTTACTTCAAACCCGAGTCCATGTGTTGTACCCCATGCCACGAGCTATCCCATAATACTTTATCCTTATACGAGGGGTAGTTCATGTATCTATTAGTATTCAATCTCTTTAGGATCCATAAAGTACGTACGCACTGAGGGCGTGTGACGGTAAGAAATCTTGGAAATTTTGCGTATGCCCCTTCTTTGTTCTATTGCTTACAAGATTGGGAGTGGGGGTGGGGCGAGGGTGTCAAAAATTTCAGAAATTCTGCGTACGTTCTTTATGGATTGCCCAATATTCAATTTTATTTGCTTGTTATGCCTTATCCCTGGTACGTCATTCTCGAAAATTCTTATACTCGCCGACTTTGTTGAGCAGTTTAAATGAGCGGATGAAGGGAAACTGTACAAGTTATACGGTAAGTGGCTGTAATAGCGTGCGTAAAGAAACTAGTATTAAAATGTGAGTCTATAGTAGCAAAAAAAGGAAATGTAACTTACATTATTATGTACTAAACTCGCCTATCTGCTCGTTTAGTACAGGTTTAGTAAACTAACTTGTTCGGTTCCTACATCTTGGTACACTATCCTAGTATTCCCTTAATACATATCAATCAAGAAGGGATAAAATCAAATGTTTTACACATCATTATTGACTAAAATAAACCACCAAACCAGTTTCATAATTTGGTTTTTCGGCCTGTCACCGACAATAGCTAAAGATGTATCATAGTACAGAATTACAAGTTGTTCATATATTCTTTGAGTCTATACGGTCTGAATATGAACAATACTAGCCTCTTTATTTGTTATTCATAACACACAAGCTATGAAAAAACATATCCACTGTTTACATATACTAGAACCTCCTCATATATACACGTTACCTAGGTAACGGGACGCACATCTCTAAGTGTACACATACATATGTGTATGTACATACGGTGTGAAAGCAGGGCTCAAACAAGGTCATATCCGCGCCTACTCCTAGCATCATTTTAACAACAGCCATTGAGTCCTTCTGTATAGATGCTGAGCTGTAAGTATGAGTGTGTCGATTCCATTACTACAAACATATACACGTATATACATATCAATATCAGTCCGAACCAATCACCATTATTCGCACGCACCCAAATCTTGTTATGTTGAAAAGACTGGATCGCTCTTTTCAGTTTTTATATTTTGAGCAAGGAGTGTTTATTCATTACAATTAATCATACGCGTTATACACTGCATATTAAGAGTAAGGATATAAACAGCGTATCTCTGAATGTCAATGTGGTTATTATTATTTATATTCATCTGGGAGATATATAATTGCACTACTCATTCAAATATGTAATTCTCCATGTGCTGTAGTTATCTCTATGCTGGGATACGTTTCGCTTTCACAGGGGAAGATTTTCCTCGTTGGAGCCCCGTGGAGTTTGTGGTGTACTTTCGTTGAAGGCCTGTGACAACACTCACAATGGGTAAGTATCCCTCTACTTATTCTATAATCGAGGAATTTACCTCCAAACGATAATATAGATTCGTGTACACGTTAAAGATTTTTGTCTGGTTATAGATGTGGATACCCTTTGAACACATACCACGCGTTTATTGCAACCCAGCTACGAATTGTGAGGTTTGCTACTGTTTACCATCTTCCGAAGACCTGCATCCTTCTCTGGCTAAGATATAGCAGGGATGATATTAACCGTTACTCTGCAGAGGGTATGAGTTTTGGTGAGAATTATTAGCTACAACAAAATGAACAGACTGGACACTAGATTGGCCGCCACCTCTGTCTCCAATCTGTTCCTACTAAGAGGCTGGTACAGTAATAAACCCACATTGTGTTCACGAATTCTTACTCTCAGACAAAGATTCTTTTTCTATAGGTGACTTCTGACAGCAGAAGTCGTATCAAGAAATATTCACAGCTCACCAAATTGATAATAAAGTCCATTTTTATGGTTATCTCATTCCAAATACACACAAAGGGAATTGTCAATACATAAAACTGGCTTCAAGGATGAGAAATATTACACTTAGGTCCAGGTCACATAAGAGCTCTGCAGGGAGAGGCACGGATACTTACAGCTTGTGGGTCAAGGTAGTCTTGGTTTTAACCTAATCAGAGCTAACGTAGTGCAGCTCTGGAGGCCAGTGTAACGGGCCAAAACCTAACGTCTAGTATAGTGTGGGGATCTCTCACCAGATGGCAGGCAGGTTGTTTGAAGAAGTCTGGAGGCAATCATAGCAGTTCAGATCGGCATCAGCACCATGGAGTTGGCCCATTACACTAATTCCATATAAGGAATAAAGTAGACCAAGTAGCCAATGACTGCATTCGAAGCAAACCCCGACCTTCACCCTGACCTCCTTACATGATATTTTCTCGCGCCTTGGGACGGCTCTTCAGTCGAGAGTTGACCTACAATCTAATGGGCCACAACCACCCTCTCAGGCATCGTCCTATGAGGCTCAGTTTACACCTCCCAACGGAAAATTCACCGATAAAATATCAGGACTTTGTTTGTAACCATCGACGGATTTTCACATTTTATTCTCAGAAATCTTGAAGTGGAACATTTATAAGATAAATAAGACATACCTATGTTAGATTTCTGGCATCACCTTTTGACAAATTCGACGCTGACTAATTCAACATGGGTTGATTTTGTTAGAGTTTAACTGAGTTAAATTTGTTGTAGGGAATCGGTGGGCCTGTGGGCAAAGATTTTCAAAAATCCCCGATTATTCTGTCGGCAGGTGGAAACAAGCCTTTACACGAGCGACAGATTATCACTTGGATGATGGTCTCTATTACACATTTTCCACGTATATCAATCTGCTCATGGCAATTGCATGTCCAGACACTTTTTAAGGACTCCTATGTATAGCAAATTAGCTTATTATCGCTGAAAATTGGCGGATAATGGATTGAACGATTATGCCTATATTCTCCTTCGTTTTATCATCTCTTTTGGCCGTTAATGGCCGTCTGTCTAGCGTATCTATTTTCGCCCATTTGAAAGGAATTACGCTGGAACAAATGTTCCGAAGATGGGACACAAAATTGCTATAATAAGTGATGTAATAGGGGTTTAGGGTCGTTAAAGGTATTTCAAAGATAAAAGATAATTGGGGGGGGGGGGGGGGGGTTCTGCCTGTCCTATACAGAAGTATTAAAAGAAGAACACAACAAGCGAAATAATGTCCAATGATCTGTGTATTTAATGTTTAGAAAAAGACCGTATTATTCGCAGTATAATATTTGAAAGTCTTAGGTCACAAGTTACAGTGAAGATCAAAGGATTAGTACTTTTCTATGTGTTTAAACCTGTGGACAGTAACCATCGAGAGTAATCATGGGGGTGACAATCACTTTTAAAGAGGTGGGGTGGAGGTACTGGAAGTCACATTACTGGGTTCAACCAGAGGCTTCAGTCCTCCAGTGCGGTTGGGTGGGGGGGGGGGGGGATTCCCATTACACCGTTATATGTATAATTCAGTGCTCAGTTGTTCACTTTTTCTAAACAAAATCATGATAGCTATGCTGGATAATGATCTGTATGTCTCTTGTTTTGCTTTTTTCATTTTAGAAAAGTTGCCACCCTCGTATTTCCATAGTGCTCAAAGAGTTCAATCCAGGCATCCTAATGTTCATATTGATTTTTTTCTCATAGTTTTAAGAAACCAGAGGGATTCCTTATAACTATCGCTATAGGGAGCCAAAGTAAACACGCTATAACCACAGATACCCGTTTACAAAATACCATTTCCAGTGGCAAGTGCTAAACTTATGGGGCTTTGAGACTAGACTTTTGTTTTTGGTCTCCTTTGTTACTTTCGAAGTGTTGTTTACTACTATCGTCTCTGAATAACTCTGTCTCGAAGCTACGATGACAGTTGTTAAGTTTATGAAAAATATGGATCTAAAAGTTTGGAGAATGACACATATAATCTCAAACCTACATAGTTAAAGCACTGTGCGCCTATATCCGGAAATGGCATTTTGTGACCGGCTATCTGTGGTTGGAGCGGGTTCACTTTGGCTCCCTATTGGGTGCTGATAGTTGCCATGTAAGTTATATAGAGTTCTATCAAACAACGTCCGTTCAAGCTTAGCTATAACATCTTATGGTTTGATAAAGGACGCACATTTAAGTCCAAATCCGTTTATAAATGAAGTAAATATTGACAGTCGAACAGGACAGACAAATCGGGAGGTCGGAAGTGCCTGAGTTATCAGATATAAAATGTCGGTCCAAGGAAGAAGCGCAGTGCGAGATAATGTTGTGAGTTGTGGTTTTTCTCTTTTGATTATTGACTCATGAAGACACCAGCCGCTATCTTCCATTTTACACAACGTAGTCTAAGATGGAGGAACGTGTACACCGCTCTTCGGGATATCGTCTTAGATAATTATTACTACAAGGAACACATACTCAATCTAATAGAAATATCTATATGGAATTGAATCAATCTACAATATGACAATCCACAATGTTTGCAATAAAAATGTCCACTTTTGATAAAACCATCTTGACTTTTCCAAGACAGATCAAGAGTGCTGCATTATGTCCAGTCGTTTTATTTTATCATATTGTGATCTTAGTTTGATTGCAGTTACTTGTATGATTTTTCACAAAACGTCGAGATAGCTATCGGAGCTATGTGAATATTATTCTCAGTCATTCACGGCAGGATTTCTGGTTGAGTGGATCTAAGAAGGTTGAATGCATTTGACGCCTTAGTAGGGATGTTATGATATATTAGCAAAACAGAAAACAAAAATGAAAATATTCTTAATAGCTACAGTATCGAACTCCTGGTCGTAACTTTAAATGAAACATTAACATGCTGACTGAATAGACTGAATCTATTGAAAAGGGAACCTGTTGTGATGAATGAAATGTAACCATTGGGGGAATGTTGAGGGTGAAAACTGAATGGAGGTGTATAAACTAAGTGACCTTCTCTGATTTCAAGGATACTCGACAGCAATAGAGAGCTGTGATATTGGCGGGGTGCCATTACCACTGACTGGAGACCTGCACCTGCCCACCGTACCCCATATGCAGTGGAGGGGGGGGGGGGGGTACAAGGGATGCATGGAGAGGGAGAGGTGGTGCATGGCATACATGTAGGGGTGGTACAGGGGTTATATGCAGAGGGTGGTACAGAAGGTACATGGAGGGGGGGGGGGGTGGTACAGGGGATACATGGTGGGGTGGTACAGGAGATACATGTAGGGGTGGTATAGGGGATATATGTAGGGACTGGTGAAGGGGGTTTATGTAGGGGGTGGTTCAGGGGATACATGTAGGGGTGGTACAGGGGATATATGGAGGGGGTGTGTAGGGGATACATGGAGAGGGGATGGGGGAGATACAGGAGATGCATGGAGGGAATAGGGTGCTGCAGGTGATAAATGGAGAGGTGGTATAGGTTATACATTGAGGGGGTGGTGCAGGAGATAAATGTAGGGGGTGGTACAGGAGATACATGTAGGGTCTGGTACAAGGGATACATGGAGGGAAGGGGGTGTGATACAGGGGATAAATGGAGAGGGTGGTACGGAGGATACATGTAGGGGTGGTACAGGGGATATATGGAGGGGGTATGTAGGGGACACATGAAGATGGGATGGGGGAGATACAGGAGATGCATGGAGGGGATGGGGTGCTGCAGGTGATAAATGGAGAGGTGGTATAGGTTATACATTGAGGGGGTGGTACAGAGGATACATGTAGGGGCTGGTACAGGGGGTATATGTAGGGGTGGTACAGGGGATATATGAAGGGGGTGTGTAGGGGATACATGGAGAAGGGATGAGAGATATACAGGGGATCCATGGAGGGAATGGGGTGGTGTAAGTGATAAATGGAGAGGTGGTATAGGTTTTACATTGAGGGGGTGGTACAGGGGAAACATAGAGGGGATGAGGTGGTATAGGGGATACATGGAGGGGGGTGCGGATGGTACACCAATTTCCACCTGGATCTCCCAAGGAGCCACGTTGGGGTACATGGGTGGGTATGTATGAACAACAACACATTGTTTACAGCACAATATAGAACATGAGGGTAGGCCCGTTAGATTCCTGAGGTGTGATGTTGTTGGCATTGGCCACCAAGTGTATAACATTCAGCCCCACCAGCAGCATGGTGTCTCTGCAGTATAGAAACATGTGAGTGTATGTGAGTGAGCCTGGTCTGGACTCCTCACACCATCCCCTGCTGTGCACCAGTCGCCCTGCCCAGCATCCAGACCCAAGCACTCCAGTCGCGGTGACTCGACAGTCATCAATACACCCTTCACCACCTCACAGCCCGGGCCTCCAGCGTACACCGCCGGCTCTTGGCCCCCTCAGCCCCGGAGGAATCACCCTCACACCCGGGAGGACTCGCCCTCAGCCCCGGGAGGACTCACCTGGAGGAGCCACCATGAGGTAGGCCCCCGTCCTGAATCTAGCTCCGAATGTTGGTCATTTTAGATGAGTTGTATAACATTTACTTATTTTGCTGTATGTTAAAATTGGAGTCGACAGTCAGGGGGTAGATTCTATCCTCCGTCTGCAATGCTGGAGTGATTCTTAATAGTGCTGATAGTAGAGATAACGGTACACTAGCACCACGTATAGGTGTGAATGGCACAGATAATTAAACACCTGCTGATTTAGTTTGTGATTGAAGTATGCCATGGGTACCACATTCCCTACACACCTAGAGCCATGTATTGATTTTAAAATGACGGTCTGCAGCTACTGTTTATTCGCATGATTGATCACGGCGACCTGTCCTACATTTACATTGGACTGGGCGTTATGTCAAAGCCTCGAAAACTCAGTTATTAAGAAGTGGAATACGGTTTATTATGAAAGTTTAGCTGGTCGTTGCTAGCAAGGGTCCATCCATAAATTATGTACTCAAAATTTCAGAAAAATTTGACTCCCCCAACCCCTTCTCCATTATGTACGCAATAGTTCAAAGACGCAAATTTTCCAAATTCTTAACCCCCCCCCCCCACCACCTCTACCCCACTCCCCTGAGTGCGTAGGTACTTTATGAATGGACTTTAACAGTGGTACGAAAGTCGTAGGGTGGTTCCCCTAGATAACTTATCCCTGTCCATAATCGGTGAACCACAAGGCACACATTCCGTTTCCACCTGACGATTGATTATTACTAATTTTTGCCTCTGGACCAGTTTGATTCTACCACTGATTAATGGTACCTGGAGGCATTTCGTGGGTGGGACAAGATCCCCTATTCCACCTCTGACCAATAGTGTTAAACAGATGGCGGTTTTGATAAATGGCATAATGAGTCTTCAGGTGGGAAGCCCGCAATATAAATCAGATTTCATCAGTAATAAGCTGGTGATAGGCGTTGAAGTATATATATATAGACTATTCAGATGCTGATCAATGGTATGAGCATCAATGTGTGGTTGAAACAGGTAAAACAGGTGTAAGAGATACATAGGTGATAAACAGGTAACAATATCCCATATTGAAAAATACACTCAGAAACAGGGGCCTGTTGAATAACTTAGGCTCGTATGCCAACGAGACCCAGGGATGATGAGTCAACTAAGGTCCGGCGTCCACCTACTACGATATGGCTCCGATATGGTCTGCGATGCACCTCCCGATAGAAAATCAAATCGCGTCGGAAGGTTACTTAATATCGGGGCAGTCGACCACGTTTCTGCGATTAGACACCGATATAAACCCCATACAATGCGTGGTGGATTGGCTTGTCTAGACATATGTCTATGATTTTGCTCCTTCCCGATATGGCACCGATTTTGACATTTTGTATTGGTGCCATATCGGGAGGTCTACGATTCTATCGTAGTAGGTGGACGCCGGGCCTTAATTCAACACTTACGGATGACCTACTGGCCACCAGAACTGTCTCAGTGAACGAGCTTGAGTATCATGAAACGATAACCCTCGTACGAGGTCTCGTTGTACCTGTACTCTCATAGGCATAAGTTATTTAACAGACCTCAGGTTTGAAGTCCCTTTGTGCATGTAGAACCAAAAGAGTGTCCCTATTACACTATAATATAGCATTTTTTTGTTTTAATTCATATACATGTGAGGTTAAATACCAAACGATGTTTTTTATGAGCAGGCAGCTCCGTAAACCACTGGAGGTTGCCGTCGTTATAAACGTATACGCTGATGCTTGTGTATTACTCCATATCACAAAGAGTCCCGGGGCCATCAGGTTGAGGGAAGTATTCCCGTAAGTTGAGTTGAGTTATAAGAATGAACCTGATGAGTGGTTGGTCTGTGTCCCTATTCCTCAATGAGTGTGCAACATTCCGATCGAGATGGCGAATAGAGACAAACAATGATATTTTTCTAATTTTATCTTATCCTGGAAATCTTTATCAGTATATCGTTTATTGAGTGAGTATGAGCTACCGTATTTACAAGCCTGGTGAGTATAGTTCCTAATGTTAAGCCTATGAACTTCTATACTAGGCTAAGATAATGTCATCAGTCAAGTGCATCATAAGCCATTCTATCCTTATTACGGTGACGATTTAAAATCGTTGCTGTCAGTTTTCCTCAACTCTCCTCGAAATGAGATTGTTAGCCAGTTGTGCAACCGCTATTGACGGTGCCTCTATCTATAGATAGCTCTGATGTGGAGGCGGAGGGTGACTTCAGATTGTGCAATGGTAGAAACTGATACTGCGCTAGTCCATCAAGAACCGCACCCAACTTCAGTTTGAGAGCCTGAACGCCCTGGTGGGTGTGAATGTTGGTGTTGGTGAATGTCGTTGTTAATTTTTTTGGCATCCGCGCTGTTCCGTCAACGGCGGATGTTTATTTGCTACTTGTATTATTATATCCCCAAAAGGTGATATTTCGCCGTGAATGGACAGCAAAGCACTTCGGAGCGAAGCAGGTGGGTCGTAAAACAACAGATCTGAAGCTAAAATCACATATTGTATAATATAAACCCTCACACATGCCATTCAGACATCTATCTCTTCGGAACTCCATACAGACTGCCCACTCCCGTCTATGATACACCGTCTCTATTCTCTCACCCCTCACAGGCAACGAGCCTGTCACTCCTGCCCTTGACCATATATTAACCCCGGAGAGGGGAAGCCAGACGAATCAATCAGCGAACTGGGTCGCGTGAGGCACCCCAGACATGGCTTCGGGGTGGAGGGGGGGTGGGGTGGGGTGCAGAATGAGATGCATCTATGTCATGTCGAATAATTAGTATCTATATTATATAGAAGGCCTAACTATTACCTATCTTATAAAGAATAGTTAGTATCTATATCATCTAAAATAACTAGTATCTATACTATACAATATTTATATCATCTACTGGATATTATGCAGAAAGATTACATTATGTAGAGTGACTATCTATATCATGTAGAACAACTAGTATCTTTATTATGTAGAATAACTAGTATCGATATTTTGTAGAGTAATTAGCATCTATACGATAAAATTTCAAGATTGTCGCATAGATCTATATACGCCTATATTTATATTCATATTATGTTCATAAACACATGATCTATACTGTACTACGTTCGCATGTGCATCCATACACCTGCACACTAAACGAATCAAGAATCCCGTCCGTAGATCCATCGACCGCCAACCAGCTATCATTAGAAACGTCTAGAATAGCACTATAATTGGTGACCCGTGGGCCTAACCCGGTGAACCTTCGATCACAATTAGTCGAATATGAAAATACACCATTAGAAATAGACCCTTTATATCTCCGTGGCTTTATTGGGAGTCGGTTATGAATTGCCTTCCGTAGTATATACATTTTTTTATATTTTTTTTTATCAAATCTTATTCAGGGAAATGGTTTATACAATCATATCAGATTCGGCAAAGTTGCCGTTCTTCCACTCGGGCCCTCTTTAGTTTCTGGTACAGTCGTGGTTGCTTATACAATAGGTCTTTATAGTGTTCATTCTCAGCTATTGATACACAAGGTCAATCAGTGGTAATTATGACATGGAAAAGTGGTTATGATTGACAAAATACATATGATCTGGATTGTCCTTCTCATGAAAGTTAAGCATTGTTGATGTGTACCTCACTGGATTATAAATTCATAATCAGTCAACCACTAGTGCAAGGTGGTATATATTAATTACATTGCTCCTTATGTCAGTGACGATAGATCATTATAATCATCATTGTCGTATAATCATGATTTTTTTCAAATCTTTTATTGATCCAGCATTTTTAAAGTGATAATCAGAGTGACGATACATATAAGAAAACCAATAAACGGCATCATCAGCCAGTTGGTTTACTTTTATGCCGAAGAGCGAGAGGCATTGCTTAATGATTCTTGAATATCCTTGCTCCTTTAGGAACGTAAAATTCAATGTGAGGTGTAAGCACACCATGGCTTAAAGAGGTATTAATCCACTAGTTTCTTTCTAGTTGTCCCATACCTTTATTTGCGTTCAATGGTTTACAATACTCGTGTTTCAGGATAGCTACTTTTGTTCTAGGTGGCTTTTTTTTGCCGATTTTTCCTAAAATAAATTTGGGAAAATCAGTGGATTTCTTTTCTGGAGTCTTATCAATAACCGCCACATTAAAAGGTTTGGTCACACATGAGATTCCCAAAATTGAGCAGGATGAGGCACACTGATAGCAGCACAACAATGGCATTCTGGGCTCAAGTTCAGTGAAATTTAGAGTTTGTTTAGAAATAACATCATTATTCATGAATTTATGGATATCTTTACTCCTTAGGAAGATCGAATGTGAAGACATTAATGCTAACAGAGGTGTTAATTCGATAGTCTTTTTCTTATTTTTACATATATTTATTAACGTTTATCAATATCTTGTTCATTGGTTTACAATGCTAGTTTCTCCAGATAAATCCTTTGTTCTAAATGGCTAGTTTTTCAATTTTCCTTGCTCAAATTCTTTTTAAAAATCAGCGGATTTGATAAAAAAAGAAAGTCTTATCAATCACCGGTACGTTGAAGGTATTGTCACACATGAGATTGTAGAGAATCATCAGTATGTCAATAATGTCCCTGGCGACCTGACCATTAATGCCTCCAGACAGAGGTACAGTCGTCGCTGGAGTAGGCACGCTGGCAGCAGTACAATAAACATTTGCATAATGCAGACCCTGGAGAGTTGGCTAGACAGGTGGTAACGCCTAGAGCATCCCCGTTATCAATAACCAGGTACCCAGTCACCTTAGATGCTCACTCTCACAGCACGTCTTATGCGAATGACTCCTTTAACCCATTCTTTACCTGACCGATATCAGGCGTATGTCGTTAAATGCCGCACGCTTGACGCCTGGCAACCCCTGTAGCGCAGGACTATATGTTATGATTTTCAAGAAAATGGACAGTTTTCCAGTACATAAAAGGTTGTCCGTCAACGTTCCGATTGTGATTTTTTTTTATTCATTTATTTAGACTGGAAAATTTAGGCTCAAGGCCTGTCTTACAAGAATCCAGTAGTCAATACAGACTGTAGTCACCATTGGTGAGCTAGTGTAGCATCTCAGTTGAAATATTTAACAATATGAAAATTAGCTACAATTCATGGGGGCCTATTGCCCCTACTTAGTCAATGAATGAATAAAATTGTTTTTATTGATTATCTTTTTAATGGTGTTTTACACCATTATATCTGAAAAGATTGTAAAGATACATTTCGAATCAGCTGAGATATATGACATTCTAACAGAAATAGGCAAAATATACTTGTGACATCACTTGATGTGTATCTACGGGAGTGTCTTGGGGCAGCATTCACACTACCCCGGGGTGTGCTTCCAGGAATCTGTGGTAATGTAAGGCCCGGCGTCCACCTACTACGATAGAATCGTAGACCTCCCGATATGGCACCGATACAAAATGTCAAAATCGGTGCCATATCGGGAAGGTGCAAAATCGTAGACATATGTCTAGACATGCCAATCCGCCATGCATCCCAATGGGTTTTTATTGGTGTCTAATCGCAGAAACGTGGTCAACTGCCCCGATAGTAGGTGACCTTCCGACGCGATTTTGATTTTGCATCGGGAGGTGCATCGTAGGGCATATCGGTGCCATATCGTAGTAGGTGGACGCCGGGCCTTAAGGCTAATCATAACACCAGCGATTGTGTTAAAAAGGAAAAAAAACCAAACTTTTCAGCTATTAGATAGAAATACTTGAGTGCACCCGTATGAAACATGACATGATGATGTTGGCGTTATTTACGACATGGAGCCGTCAGGTTCAGTTGTTCTGCCTTCATCATATATCCGAAATTCATAACCTTCTTTATCTCACCCCTGGTACAAGTTTAGTCAAAGGAATAACATCAAAAATTTATATGCAACGATCACCCACATAAAGGGCCGATACTACGCCTTGGTCGTGACAAAGTGATGCAAGATGGCAAAATATGGACTGGCCGATCAGATTTGAGAGAGTAGGTAAGACATCAACATTGAGATTTACACGGCTCCAACTGGATTTGCCCAAGAAAATGAATTATTCTGATATTGCAATGCTATTTATTGTCAGTACAATAGGTGAGGTTAATCCAGACCCGCACTTGAATCGTAAGACAAACAATATTCCACTTGTCTTTATTCATAAAAAAGTGTTTCTTATACTCAAATACTGGGCAGACTATACAAACTAAAAACAAACACAAATTTAATAAAGAAATAAACAAAAAAGGTTTATACTGTAGACAACTGTAGACAGGTGCAGAAAATACATGTATTCATATAAATTACATGTGCTCAAGATATTATACACCTATCATGATTATCCTGTAATTATGCTCATACATCATGTTATGTTATAAGAAAGTCCTTCACATGAGCTTTAAATCTCCATGTCTCCATATCTCTCTATCGGCAGTCTATCTAGTTCGATGCCCTGCAGTAACGGTGTTTTTTTTTAATACTTTTCATGATTTCGTTTTTTCGGTGTCATTTTCATTTTTAAATAATTGATACACTATAATTCAGGAGTTTTGCATCCATAATGCTTACCAGTATACATTGAACAACAATGTTTTTTTTTTTGCATGAACTAAAAGCTCTGTTCTAAGTCAAACTAAGAAAGTATTGATTTGAAAAACTTAAACCTTATAGAAAAACATCAAATTTGCAATGCATACAGGTAAATGTATCCACGAATTCTAATCGGAGCCTAATCGCAGAGAGGTGACCTACTGCCCCAATGAGAGGTGACCTTCCGACCCGATTTTGATTTTTTTAGTCGGAAGGTGAATCGTAGGGCATATCGGAGCGTTTCAGGAGCTCAGTGGACGCCGGCCCTTAATTTCTGTTGCTCCCAATACTGTACATGGAATATTGGAAAATTATCATTGATTATACTTTTCAGAATTAGACGGTGTTGATTAATTAAGCAGTTATTCACATTCGATCAATATCATTTCGGAAATTAGGATGTATTTATCGTAGAAGATCTGATTGAGATCTCATCATCTGCCTGTGACAGCGCCCCTCCTGCCATCTCCATCCCCCCGTCACGATTACATCGTTTCTATGGCAACCCTCACAGTGTGTTCGATTACCAGGGCGACCCGCTCTAGGGGTAGCACCGACGGAAGTAGGTCACGACCTGCCCCTATCTAGGTCATGTCCTGCGCTCGCGGGTGGGCGCCAGTAGTGCAGGCGAAGGGGGATTTACACCGGGCGACCGGGGCGACAGGGGCGGGCGGCGGGGGTGAGGTGAGGGCGGGCAACAAGGTGTAAATAATGTACCTGAGACGTGTGCACTTCGCTTTCTAGTCTCAGACAATTCTCCTGCAGCACAAAAATCCTGAAGCAAGGTGCCATCTTTTACTGTTCCCAGACTCAAGGAGAAGTGGTCGATTGGATTTTAATTGGAGGACACACCTGCTATATATGTATAAAGACGAGGCGTATCGATTGAGAGATGTGGCGCCCACCGCATTTTCCTACCACGGATCCGTCAAACGAATCCATTGAAACGAAGAAAATACATTAAAAAACAAAAAAACACAAAAAAACCACACCTGCTATATAGTCTCAGACAAAGTCCCTTAGAGCAGGGTAAGTTGTGACTAAAATGAGGTGCCTCCCCATGTAAACACTGGGACTCAAGTACCCTTCAGGTGAGGTTGTAAAAACATGTCACCTTGTTTGCTAGCTGCCCAACG
Source organism: Alentia gelatinosa (assembly GCA_950022655.1). NCBI lineage: Eukaryota > Metazoa > Annelida > Polychaeta > Phyllodocida > Polynoidae > Alentia > Alentia gelatinosa. Next base: position 48,339,072 of record OX465586.1, read on the forward strand.
GCTAGCTTGGGTACTTAGTCCGCGACTGAGCAGTGGGTCTCACAAAAATGCCCCTGTAAGGTACATGAATCCCACCTTGTGAGTCCGAAATATCCAAGTGGTGAGTTGGACGACCTTATATATGTCAGACACGTGCGTAGTATTACATTTAAATCTGGTCTTTATTTAAATTCTATATGAATGTGTGGTCTATATATCGGCGTGGAGGTCTGTCACTACCACTACCCACGTTTCTATGCTGCGGGAAACTATATCCATTGATTATGGATTTTAAATCCATTGATTACGGGCCTCAATGCCATAGATTACGGGAAATACACAATTAAACAGATGTGCAGTCCTTTTGTATCGTGAGAACCAAAATAAATGGTCCCTACTTATAGACCCTAATATATGCTAATTCCTTGTTTCAACAATTTGTGAAGATAGTTAATAAATACAACAGATAGGTAGCTTAGTAAACCGATGTTCATGCATAACTTCCCCTCGAGCTCTCATGGTTTACAGCCGCCTGTCCACAAAGCCATCGATTATTGTCTCTGTCACTTCTAAGAATACTCCGGGGCTCTGTCGGTGTTGAATCGTGTATTGATGATATTCAGACTGACTGCCAGACCAGTAAAGATTTTACATCATATTTGTTTCTGTATATAAAGTACACTCTTGTTGCTAGGGGTGATCGTCCAATAGGTGGGAAGTGGAGGTTGTTACCATATATCAATAGATGAACACTCTATAGTTACATACCGCTGTCTGTATGTATCCCTGTACACCTAACACTCTATAGTTACATACTGCTGTCTAAATGCATCACTGTATATCTATGGCTGGACAATCTACAGTTACACATGCCGCTGCTGGGGGTGTAGTAACTGCGGTTATCAAAACATATATAAGTTTATTCAAAATTTCACGCAACATAATAAATGTGTAGTACTAAATGAGTAATAAAACCTAGAGTTCATCGCATTGGTTTTTGAGAGCATTGGAGAAATTTTACATTTTCAGTACACTTTCTATATACATGAGGCAAAGATAAAATGCCCTCTTTCTTTTTTTTACCTTATTTACTCTATTGAGTTTGAATGAATTGGACAAAAGCCACCGTGAATTCTAGGATATGCTTTTAAGACGTCCAATCGGAGATCTATTTCTCAATGGAATCTGCTCCTCAGAGGTGTCACATGGTGGGGTGTGGTGACGACACATAGTAGCATAGTGAAAGTGGTCCAGGCTCAAAATAGCCCCGCGACGGCCAGCGTTTCTCTGACCTACTTACAGCACGTGCATCGAGGACCGGCCGCGCCCATTCCCGTTGAGGAGGGGTGGCCGGTAGTGAGTTGTGCTCCACGGATGATTAACGCAACAGATGTGGGAGTGATTCAGAAGTCTGGTTTGTCAACTGTTGGTAATTCCAGGTAAATAATTGAGCAACTACAGGCATGCACACAATTGGTGCTGTGTTAAAATGATATCCGACTCCGCATTAAAGTAAATACACGCACCAACAGATACGCCTCTCTAATGCTATTGTGGGCGTTGAGTCGGATATAATAGCATAAAGATACATGAATGAAACAGAAAAGGGACCCTTGATATAGGGATGAATGAATAGTCAATAAACTGAAATGAGTATGATATATCATTGTCAGAGAAAGGCAAATGCTGATGGTAAGGTTGATTATAGTGTGGTGATTCATGTTTTCCATTTTCCACCTGATACTGAGTAGCCATACTAAACCTAGAGGGAGTGTGTCAGTCATTGGTTGTAGATTACGGGTACTCGTATTCTCCGGCCTACACGGAGAGGAGATTACTAGAAAAAAGGGAGTGAGAAAATCGGTTGTCATTTTGTCCTTTCTTTGATGACTTAAATTTGCAATGCTGAATGATAAATGCATTATAACCTGGTTTGAGATAAAAGCAGCCATAATTTACTCAGACTCAACACGACTATGTTATATCCTCATAACCATTTGAAGTGAGTTGATGTTATGTACTTGTCTCTTCACCTCGTATTTTTCCCCGTAGATTTAAACAATGTTAACTCATACTCAATGCTCATGGAGTATTATAAAAATACATTCAATGAGCGATGACAACACAATCAACGACCAATAAGTCAATAATAAGGGTGAGATAAAATCTGAACCGCACTTGATCCGTAACCACTAAAACAGGCAGCTCGTTTTGCTGCGTAGTCTCACTCGGCCTCATGAAACTATAGAGGAAACCTCTGAAAGTTTACTCGCATCCCATCGAGTTTGAATAGCGTAGTAATTCACAAGGCAAAGCCGCGTGTATTACAGAGTGATTAAACCTAGATGGGATCGTAAGCTTGAATAACTTTATGAATTTGTCTAAATTGGCTAACATATGTAATATTAACCCCGATTGAGTATTTTTTTCTAAATGCTCCATGGGCATTGAGTACCAGTCCCCAAATGTGAAGTCTATGAGGGAAAAAACAGAGTGAGATAATACCCGCAACCAAAATTCATGGCATATTTTCAGCGACTACGGATCTCTATAGTCTATGCAGCTCCTTCTTGATAAATATTTGTGGGGTGATATCAGGTATTGTCTACTGGAGAACCCGTCACCCCCTCCCCTCCTCAATTACCCCTCATTCTCAACACATAAACAGAGTCAGCCCCACATCAAACAAACACACACAGACACACCGCCCTGGAGGTTCCTCCTCCATCCGCCCACAAGGAGGAAACAAGACCGGGACACCCGTCACCTTCCATCCCTCACCCGATGAAAATGGCCACACCCTGCCACCCCTCCGCCACGCGTGAGAATGGACTGGTCCTCGGGCGAGTCTGTGCGAGCGGTGATGTCAATACAGTGCTATCTAGCCCCTCCCTCCCGGCCTCCCGCCCGCTCTCCTCCCGCCGTACACCACCACTACACTACCACCACACCCGGCCGGCTTGTATGACCACCGCCATCCCCGGATTACCAGCCTCAAGTGACACCCCGGACCAAGCCTCACAGGTGAGTACGCACGTTGTGGTAATTTCAGTGCTGATCGGAAGATATGATAAGGCTAGGGGAGGCTGGGTATGGCAGGTTAGCATTGGGCGGGCGAGGCGAGACTGCCAGCCGGGGGATGCTGCACCGGGCGCCGGCGGCATGGAGGTAACGGCGCTCAGCCCGCATCGGAGCCAAGTCGTCGGGGAATGATGCACAGAGCAGCTCGGTGCATAGTGAGGACGGGTCCGTCGGAGCTGCTCGGAGCTGCTCGCCGGGAAACACCCGTGGGGAGACGGCGGGGAGGGGAGTGCGGAACCGTACATGATAAGGGCGGGGTGGGGCGTGAGGAGGAGGGTGGGTGGCATGTGTGACATGTATAATGATACATGCTGTCAGGGAAACCTTTATCAGCGCGTGTCAGCACTGTGACAGCCACACCGCTGTTACACCACCACCACTTATCATGGCCATCATATATCATACAGTTACATACATCGTGGACTGATGTATGGAGGCTCCAATGTAAAGTTGATACACTAAGTCAATACAAATTTGTTTTGCCTTCCGTATACAAAAAGGGACTGGATCTGCTCGGAGTTTCTCCCCACACATAGACACAGACCAGAGACAGACATAACTAAACCTGTGTAAGGAGACTGAAATGCCACGAGAGTGAGATTCTCGCGTACAGAAAAACTCCAACCTGCATGCCTTTTTTGTATATCTTTATAGTCACGTGAACTCAATTTCTCCTGATAAATGTCCCCTCTCCCACACCGGGCTGTGCGGTAATAAGGCCCGGTATGCTGGGCTGCCTTGTCGCAGTGCGTTGTACTGACAGGGCGGGGGAGGGGCTGGCAGGGGCCCCGGTGACGTGGACCCGATACCACGCGCTGACAGGTCCCCCGCCGTGTCAGTATTGATCAGGTCGGCGACACTTCCGGTTTCTCGTCAAGTGGAGATCGCAGGCCCGTATCGCACGTCTTACCGTTGTGACTGAGGATCGCGTGCGTCTGAACGTAGCTTATTATAGGGGTCGTGGTTTACGAGCCAAGCTTTGATATATTCTTCTTTTTATTCATTTTAGTTGGTTTTTTTAAAAGAAATTCATACTGGAGTTTGGGTTAGGTTGATTTAGTCAGACTATCGTCACCAAAAAAGGAGAGTGAGAAAATCACCTTCGACGCTATCTGTCAAATATTCCAAATGGTATATTATGTTATTTCGACAGTAAAATACAAATAACAGTTTTATTGTATTCTCAATTGTATATTTGACTAGAATGACAAATGTCCGAATTCTAGTCTTGCAATTTCTGATGACGATGCTGGTGTTTGTACCACATATTGTTTTATACCGCACATCAAAATAACCAATAAATAGAGATTCAAACCAGGGTGTGACAGCCAGATACCATATCTATATGTGGATTCCTTACCAAGAAGCAGGTGTACCTAATTTATGAGGCTACGTGAGTGAACTGATAAGTCAGTTATGGACTCTCTTCGGTTGCCCCGGTGACATGTCGTTAGGTAGCTCACAGTCGCACTGCATACATTCTCAGCGTGAAAACAGGGCCTGTTGGGTGATTACGTAATGCGACTATGACTCATCTGTATAAACATTACACATTAACTCTTGTATTATCAACCTGATACATAATAAACCAATAGGAAGTGCGTATGAACATACCCGGCGGATACGGATATGTTGTTGAGGGTTGCGATAAAGCGTGAATACGGAAAATAGTACGTATGGAAAAATATTGCATAACTAAAGGAACTGATGTCGGCATGCCATATATCTGAAAAAGGTGGATAAGGAATACAGTATAGAGGGCTTTATATAAAAACGGTTGTATGCTCCTTCGAGTTGACCATGCGCAATATCCTCGCATGTGCTCGGGTAGTACTACGCGTCAATTCCTCAGAGCATCTGCCCGATCGTATCTAACACAAGTCAATATTGTGTATGTATTGTGAACACTATCGTCTCTATACTACACATGGTTACATGTCATTCGGTTACATGGATAGCATATAGACGTCATGTTGTTCCAGCACAATACTGATACTATCATCGTGCCATCAATTAGCTTCATGATGCGGTCATCCCTCAAGCGATATCAATGACGGGCAAACCGCAAACTATATTGATGACAACAAAACGTAGGGCTATACATGTCAGCGCGCGCTGCTATATCAGATATAAGCCTCGCATCCGCAATGCGCCAGTTATACTGCTCTATTATGATCAATCACAGGCCTATCTCTGCTAATTAGTGTGCTGCTCTGTGAACCGCCCTTAGATACAATACCTCCATCCTCTTATACTGCAACAGACATATAACCTGTTTCCACTTCCATATACCTCCCGATAAACTCGCCAGCCACTACCGACGGATTTTTATAACTTTTTTTCTTAAAGATCCTAAAGTGGAAACGTGAAATTTTACTAAATTCGCTGACCTATATGTTCCGATTTTCGGCTGTTCTTTTAGCGAAAGAATTTTTACCGATCAAATCAAAACCAATGGCACCAACAGTAGATCAACAAATTCGCCGATCTTTTGTGTGGATTTTTAACACTCGCTCCACTTCTTTACATATTAGAACGGGTGGTTCCTAAAAGTCGCCAACCATTTTGTGGGCAGATAGAATTAACCCTTTAATGGTACCACGTGATCAACAATGCCCTAAAAATTACAGGCGATCCTTCCAGCCTAAACAGCTGCTTGGAGATTGAGGAGAATGCTAGTAGAGAGAGCGGCATTTGACAGGCCGAGTTGAATAAGTGGGGAATCGCTCTCACACGTGTATAGTGTCTGTGGTTGTGTGGGAGGGAGCAGTGACATCTCCGATGGGTTAACTGTGTTAGACTCACGCAATCTCTCCACTCCACCGCCACATCTCCATCAGAGCTCTACGTTAAGACGCCCCCTCCCTCCTGCATCCTACTGTATCGATTTGTGCTATCTCTACATGGACAGAGACATTGGGCTATAATTGGCTTAGTTTCCACAATAACAATTCATACTATTTTAGCTGTTTCCGGAAAACCATTTATGCCACAGTCACATAGTGATAGGACATGAAAGGTACAGAGTGTTTTGTTATCAGCATTTATAGCACTTGTCCAGTGTTAGACCTATAATGTGTGACGTTAGCGACGTTTTCATGGCTGTTATCACCTTAACCGTTTTACGACACTCTGGCCCAGACACAGCAGAGATGGAGTACTGGTAGTTTTTCCCCGGCAGTGGCATTAACACCCCTGCAGACTATGCTACCTGCTACAATGTGGGGCATGTACTATGGGCATCGTTATGTACAGCACTTGTACGCGGCACAGCGAACGACATAAATGCCATACATCAGAAATCGTCTTTGATCCTGAATTTTGGATGAGTGCCATAAACGAGGTCCTTCTTCTGTAGAATATATGAGTATGTTATTTGATGCTATGATCTGATCTCGTACGCATTGTAGAATGTGCATATCTATATAAGTAGTGGACACTAATCGATGGTTCTGTGCCGCCGTAAACCACGAGAGAGTGACGTGTAGTAATACATGACCACGTGCATTACGAAGGCCACCTTGAGTAGCTTACAGAGCAGCTTGTCCACGAAACCAATGTTCTCTTGTATTTTTTTCTCCATATTCTTGAATGAATTAAGCCCTTAAACCGGCCTATTATAGTATATAATATACTGTGTGGTGCTAATGCAGGATTTACACGCAGAGACTAGTGTACTACTCCCTTGAGACTCGAGTACCTCATGTGATAAATTGCACCATGAGTGAAGGGTGGGGAAACATGTGACCCTCTATATTGGCTACTCAGGGGTAGGCGACTGAGTAGAGGGTCGGCGACTTAGGACCATCATCAGTCTGAAATGGTTTCATGCCACATCCCTGAGATTAGGAACACTAAATCTCAGCGGTGGGTACATCTGTCTCACCAAAGGTCCCTTACAGATTTCAATCATGTTTGAAACCAAAATATCAGATAAATGGAACCCCACCATTCAGGCGAAGCGATTGTGTTGAGGTACAGAATTTCAGCGGGATTTGCCTCAGACAAAATCACATAAAACCTTCCGTGTGAATTCCGCTGAATGCGTTAACACTTGGAGTCCGAGCCCCTTGAGGGAGGCACAAATACCAAATCTTACATACAATGTAGTACGCTCCAAGTATAGGGGTCGGTGCTCTTACGGCAATTATGCCGGAAGCTATTCAGTATATATACTTTTGCTACGCTTCAACTTAATTACATATAGAACACTTGCACTGAATAATGACGCCTATAGTGTTATTGACTTTAAAATGGTGAAAATCTATGGATCATATATATAGTGTTTGTAGTAATTGCACCAAAGAGGTTCCTGGAGGCATTCCTCGTTCCCTGCCTGGGAGTAGCTCCAGGCATCACCCGGACTGAGAGGGTTAAGAGAGTCAGGTGTTTTTGTTTATACTCGTCCTCCTGACCCCGTTTGTAGCAAGCATCCCACTGTTAAAAAACAAATACTTCCTCAGTTACATCACTCGGTACCTGATAACACTGTAAGGATTGGCATCAACCCAATTTTATCGGGATTTGTAATTCGCTAATAGGCGCCCCTATGTAATAGCACACCTCTTCAAGGGTCACTATATTTTCCTGTTACTCTAAAAACTGAACGTGAGGATTGTTTGCATGCGCTTGCATAAATACTCCAGTCACTGGAGGGCAAGTGTTCGCGGGGAAAACGCGAGGTTTTTTTGTGAGTAGGAGTCTGTAGGGATGTGTGATAGGGGCTGAAGGTACCCGTACCTCACCCCCAGTCAGCCAGCCAATAATAGGCCGTCTCAACCCTCGATGTGCTCAGGTCTTTGATAATGAACATTCATTAGATAAGGATTTGGGAGGAAATTCATATACAATATATAGACTGGTTTCAGATGCAAGCGGTCGTATGCTCCGAGGAGTTGATTGTTGGTAATATCTTCTTTTAGGAGCATAAGAGCTTTGGTCTGGAACCAATCTATATTGTATTTGTTATCCACCTTTCCCTGAAAGTTGGTGTGTCGATGTTAGTTCTCTTTAGTTATGCACTATTCTTTCCATACGCACAATTTTCCGTATGTGATCCTTTTTTTTCTTTTTCTTTTGTTTATTGCTACCAGTTCTGCAACTAGGCAGTTCATCGCGACCCGTCGTATACAACGTATCCGTATGCGCCGGATATGTCGATACAAACTCCCTATGTGTTTTTTATGTCGATTTCGAATCAGGGGGATAATAAATTTCGATATGTATGACTTTTCTCTGAGAGGTCCATGAATCAACTGAGAGGTGGAGTTTAGGTGGAGGGGTAAGGACTGTGGCGGCCGTTAGGGGACCATAGGCGTAGGTGTAGAACCCAGGGACTGAGACTTGTTCACGTCTTTGATTAGGGACAATAATTAAATGATTAAGAAATCATACTACTTTGTGAGATTCTTCAAATGCCCGACAGACCCAGGAATCCAGTGGTTGAGGTGGAGTGTAAGGGGCGAAGTAAGGTAGGAAGACACAGAAGTAGAGATGCAGAGATGGAGGGGTAGGTACAGGGACTGAGGCCAGTCTAACTCGACCCCTACACTCCTCCCCGACCCCGCGGGAAATGCCAGGGGCCGCCGTGCACATTGAGACCGGCGAGAAACAATCTGAGATAGAGCCAGCCGCGCGGAGCATCACGGGAGAATTTACCCTCAACTCTCGCCTTTTCTCGTCTCGCGAGACGATGTCCAGGGCGGCGAGACGTGAGTTGGATGTGGTGATGGAGAGGTGGATGGGGATTGGTGCAGGTCCGGCGACTGGAGGAAGGCTGGGTGCACACCATGGCTCTCTATGAGGCCATTTCCCATTGTTGGCAGCGCCACCGACTGCACGTCGGTATCAAATAATCGGTAGAGCTATAGTGCCTGCAATAAGCCATTTCCCACAGGCCGACTATTCGCCCCCGATCTGCAGTGGCATAACTGTGCATATATTATGTAATAAGGCCACAGATCGACAATCGGTGCCGTTTTCGTCGAATAGTGGTAAATATCTTTACGTTTTCTCCACATTTCTTATGTCCATCCGATGAAATTTTCAGGCTGAAACCTTGAGCTTTATTAATCAAAGCATTTCGATTCTGTCTGTCATTGACTAAGCTGGCCAGTGGTCGACTTATTGCACAATCTATGCCAATTTAAGATCGGTGCTGAATAACCGGCCGATGGAAAATGGCCCTATTGGTGCTTTTGCGATTGTCGATAGTTTTTAGGAACCACACGCCCTAAAATACAAAGAAAGGAATCCTAAATATATGCCCAAAAGATTTCTGTTTCTTTTCTGTTTTATTGTTCATCGCCGATCTACTTTTGACCCATGACGCACTTCCTTCCTGACAAAATCAAGCCATGTTTAATTGACCGGTAGCAAATTTGTCTGGAAGTGGTGCAAAGAAGCCAGAAATCGGAACATAAATCGGTAGCTAACTTTTATTTTATGTTTCTACTTTGAGAAAAAACCGTAAAGATTCGTAGGTTGTGGCCGAAAATTCTTACAGAAGACCAATGGCCATTGGTGTAAGATTCCTGTGAGGTAGCTTTATGGGATCCCAACAAACTATGAGAATGATGATAGAACCATCCCAGCTATTGTATGCCTCCGTTTCCTACTAGAGAGTGAAATATGAACCCGTGTATTCAGGAGGTTGTCTGTTCTCTGCCGGTATTTGCCTCTGATAAAAAACACTCACAAAGAGACGTACCTGGAGTATGCCAAACACTGGGCCCCTGCCCCTGCTAGGCGCTTCATGCAATGACACTTTATGTCTGACTACTGATAACCTACCATGTTCTTCACTTGGCGCGTGGCCCTGTACATGCTAAATTATTCAACATAATGTATAAATGAATTAATGTATGACAAACATACACTTCGTGTCTTTAGTATGGCTCAAAATTGTGATCATTACAATTTCATGAATGAATTAGGCTAATACCTCCTGCCAACTTTTCTTTATTATTATTCTCTCAGGAGTGACGATATCGTTGAGGTGTGGAGGTTTTTAATACTCCACACTTTAACTGTCTAGTATCAACGATTCGACAAGTCAACAATTCTGCCCAATTGGTAACATCTCTTTGAAATAACATTGAATGACCCATCAGCAATTAGCTGATGGGTCATCAGCAATTAGTTGGGTCATTGAATAAAGATGAGGAATGAACTCTAACATATGACCATAGTTGGTATGTGACGGTCTAATCTTGAAACACGTATTCGACTATTTATTATATAACTATATGAGAGTATAACCTAAGCTTACTGCCCGCTGCTCCCCATGCAGTATCTATAAACTTACGTCACCATGTAATGTAAACACCAGGCAGACAACCGAATCAACGTGAAGTCAAGGTAGAAATATTGTATTTACAGGATATGTGATATTACGAGAAAGGGTGACTGATTAGTTTAAACATCTCGAGTGATATTTTGTTGATAAGGCATGTACTTCTGCCGTCCGCATCAGGATTTCTGTAGTTTGTACGTTCGCCCACCTTAAATTTGTTTACATATATTACGTTAAACTCCTCCGTGAGGGTAGTCCTTATAGATTTCTTAATCGTTTAAAAGTATTAAGTCGCCAAGTAGATTTGGCATAGCACTCGTTCAATTAATATGATGCTGATTTATCAAATGACTAATACTTTAATTGGCCTCATTGTCTCAAAGCCAGAAATGATTTCAATTTGTCGACAATTATGTGTGCCAATGAAAGAAACACATTTATTACTTTTAATGCACTTTGGCATGCAATTAGTTATTACTACCCTTACAATCATTAATTGATTAATAATAATAGGGGAACATTTGTCAACTCGATGTGAGTAGTATTCCGGAAGTGCGGTCTGTGCCCGGCGTGTCCTGCAGCTAGTAGTCAAGATGGCGCTGATACCAGTCGTGTCTAGGTAACAGGTGAGATCAATCACGTGATCCTACCAGACGACAAACATCTGTATTAGCTCACTTGCCTCATTACTAATGCAGTCCTCTGCGCATCATATAGAAGCCCCCAGAAAAGCATGTCAGAAAGCTATCGACGTTCTGACCTGAATTCTTTTTTTATATCCACCTCGTACGAACAGTCAATATTAGCATGTTGAGTCTCGAGATCACTACCAAGGAGAATACGAATAGTCATATTCTCCTAGCAGATTACGGAAAAAAGGTCCTGAAACATCCAGGCTGCAAAGTAGTGCTTGAGAAGATCGGTGGAGATTTTGACTTTCGGTTGATAACTTAAATTTGAAAAGCGGAATGATAAATACACAATCTGAACCTGCTTCTGTTACTTGTGAGTATATGCTTCTTATAGTTAGCTCTATGCAATATCCTCTCTCACAAAGATATTGCTACCGGCTAACTAGGCACAGGAAACATCCAATAGTACTGGGAACAGGTTGATGTTGTGCATTCATGCGAGTTTTAACTAGTTGAAAGAACTTTCTTGTTTTACATGTGATCGTTCGTTCTTGTGTTTCATGTACTTTTTACTTCACAGACGAAGGAGGATTATACAAAATATGTGTTACAATGTGACCATAGCAATTCTACATATTGCTACTTTTTATGTTGGCGTTTTCAATCGTTGTAAACTCTTTTATTGTCTTTCCTTTGTTACACATTGGGTAACATTTATTTTCCCTAGATATTTAGACCTGGCTAAACATGAAAGCAGATGTTTAAGTCTTATGTTTATTTAAGAACGGTTGGGTACCCACCACAGAGCACAAGACAACAGAAATTGGATATTTGCTTACAGGGTATGAATCCATAAATATAGCACAGGTTCTCTCAATATCCTAGATTACATTCCTCCCGGCCGGCCCAAGTGTAGATATCATCGATAATCAACAATGGCAATCTGGTAATCAATAATGGATTTATATACGACCTGCTTCCCCAGTCAGTCTATTCTCCTGCATCTCAATAACCAAGGTGGCACAATAATAGTAGCCTACACTGGCTGCCATGGTTACCTTGGGCCAGTAGCCTAGTGAGGTTAGGGTGGCGCACCTGTCCAATTAGCCTGGTGACTCATTGAACGTGGGACATGCTCAGATACGCTGCCCAGGATCGGGAGAGCTTATAGAAACACTCAGCGCGTTGGAAACACTATCCCTTCACTATTTGCATGCCAACTCTGTGACATTGGTAAAGGTACAGAGGACCAGTTTCCTAGTATGCCAGAGAAGTGCCCAGCTGACCATGACCAATCACTCGAGACTGAAATACATCATTGACATATTTGCACCTTACAGAGGCGGTTCTGTAGTGTATGTGAAGATGATTGGGGCTAGTGCTATGATTACAAGACTAGAGAAGTCCTGAGGGTGTATAGGTGGGGGGTGGGGTGGGCTTTAGGGCTGGTACTCAGGCTGTAAGACTAGATGTGGGTTAGGGTATCTGGGGAGGATTATGGCTATTCTTATGAATGTAAGAAGGTAAGGGCCCCCACCCACTGCCTACCACACACTCTGACACAGAATGTTGACAAATTCTGTCAGAATCTGTCAGAGTAGCCATGTTGGAAGGTTGAAGAATTCTGTGCCATAGTTTGTCAGACGCATGTCTGAATGCTTGTCGGAGCGTGTTTGGAGCTCAGTGCGACATGGCCCTTAAGGTGTATGGGGAGGATCGGGGCTACTTCTATGACTAAAGCCTGGAGACAACTTGAGGACAGATCAGTGTGTAGGTGGAATGAGGGCCATTGGGCCTAGCGCTTTGTAAAACTGGGGAAGTCCCGGGGCCCGGTTAGTGTGTTGGGAGACTATAGCTTGCACTAGAACAAATACACTGGGGATATTCTGTGCCGAGTTGGTGTGCATGGGAGGGAGAGTGTTTGATGCTATGATCCTAAGACGGGGGAAGTCTTGGTGTGGTTAGTGTGTATGGAGAGGATCGAGGCTTGTGCTATGATCATAAGACTGGAGGCTTCCTGAGGGCAGGTTAGCGTGTGTGAGGACGATTGTGGCTAGCGCTATTATTGTAAGACCGGAGGGGTCCTGGGTGGTTAGGGTATTCGGGGAGGATTCGGGCAGTCGCTATTATTGTAAGGCAGCAGAGTCCATGAGGGCGTGTTGGACGGTAACGACTCGATCGATTCCTCTACTCAAGCCATACCAATGAAGCCTGTGCCCGTGGTCAACGTACAGACAGTGCTTCAGACTCTGCTCCAGACACAAACCGCCCTCCTCCTCACCCCCCCCCCCCCCGACCATCCTTAGGCAGCTGCCTCCCGCTCCTCCTCCCTCCTCTTCCCCGCACCTCCTCCTCCTCCTCCCTCCTCCTCCCTCCTCCTCCCTCCTACTCCCTCCTACTCCCTCCTCCTCCCTCCTCCTCCTCCCTCCCTCCCCCCTCTCTCCTCCTTCTCCTTTCTTCCCTCCCTCCTCTCTCCCTCCGCCTCCCTCCTCCTCCTCCCTCCTCCTCTTCCTCCCTCCTCCTCCCTCCTCCTCCTCCCTCCTCCTCCTCCTCCCTCCCTCCCTCCTCCCTTCCTCCTCCTCCTCCCTCCTCCTCCTTCCTCCTCCTCCCTCCTCCTCCTCCTTTCTCCTTCTCCCCTGATCATTTAATAGGCAGCCTTCTACTCCCTTCCCTCCTCCCTCCCTTCCTTCCTCCCTCCCTCCCCTCCCTACTCCTCCTCCCTCATCCTCCTCCCCTGATCATACAATAAGTAACCTCCCACTCCCTCCTCCTCCCTCTATCCCTTCCTTTCTCCCTCCTCCTCCTCCTTCTCTCATCTCCTGACCATCCAGTAGACAGATTCCGAGTCAGAAATAGCTCGAGCCTCCTCCAAACGACAGGAATCGACCAGAGGCAATCACGTGAGTGCTTGACGAGGGTTGCTTTATCTGCACCGCTACAAAGATGCCCCCCTCCCACTCCAAAGACGAGCCTGGTTATTGTTTTTCGTCCACCGCTCGGCCCACAATGACATCTGATTAGAAATCGTCTCCTGACGTTTGCGTCACGCTCTCACAAACATTCTATTCTGGAAGAAACGCTTTCTTTTTTACAAAGGTTGGTTTGCATAATTGTTTTCCCAAGCGATAAATAAACAACGATTTCCATTATTCCCAACGAAAGCATATTATCAAAGATAGTATCACCAGTAATGAGTCAGGCAGAGATGAAGACTGATGGATCAGAAAAGTGATAGGCACAACGTAACTTCAATGAACTACGTCTGGCTGCTCTGAAGAGTATCTTTACAAAATGACGGCCAATTTAATGGAAAAAAGCAGTCTATAGTTTTTCCGATAGACACGCATATTCCACAAATAATCATGAAGATAACTGTTACTGATGCAACACAATGTCTATTTTTGTGTATGTTCATTATTAAATTAAGATCTCATCCGGCATTCTCCACTGCTTATACTATCACCGGGTATAGATCCCACATTCCATATGCGTATACAATTCCTACCAATCATGATAACCAATACACTAAGTCAATGGTCGGCGTTTGTTTGTTTTATTAAGAAGTGTTTAATGGCAGAAATAAAGTCACCATCGCAAGCGATCCTCCATGCGTTCGTTCTCAAATATACATGGGGGACTGATATAGCACAGTATATTACATTCATACTGACTTCAATTTACAGAAGGCCTTTCAATCTCATGATCGTCCATAGAGTAATCTTCTGATATGAGTATCATTTAGCCTACGCCCATGCCTATTCCATTATGTATACGTACACGCATAATTTCTACCAATGAGAATACCTAATATAGGAAGTTTATGGTCAGAATCAAGTCTATATACCCATATAATGTATTCAGAAGATCTTTATAGCATTGCCTTTGGGTCTGGTCTGTGAATTCAGCCCGTTTAGATCACCCAGGAGTGTATTCAGAACTCTGAGATCTGCCATAAAACCCCGCCAGCTCATACCACTGTACAATGTAGGCAGGCCGTTACTGACCATGAGGCCTGTTCACAATTGCCGTTTTCTGTCTACCAATAAATTTGTCGGCCATCACCGACAGATTTTTGACCCATTATATTTGCTGTTAACACCCAATAATATCCAATCGGGAATTTGTAATAAATCGGTCGACTGTGCCATATTCTAGAAGTGGTCATCCTATTCGGTAGTTGCAAACTTGACTTTATGTGGCGTTTTCACATGCCGACCAAAAAAGCCACCGATTATATGCTATCTGTACAATAGTCGGTTGGTGGTTCCGCTTGAGATATTATCTGTATATATATTAGTAGGCGGTCAGAATAAAAACGGATTTTCAATGAAAATTACGGTAGTTTCCGACCAATTTTTGACACTCAAGTTCATTCATTCACCGATGAATTCATCACGGATACATTTTTTCGATAGTACAAAAAAAATGGTCGGAGAACCCGTATTACGTAATATCAAAGAAAATATCGTTGACCCTTTCCGTTTCCACTATTATCGCACCAAAAGTGTCACATCATCGGTGGGCGGTGCCACATTCTATTAACTGCGCTAAAAATCGGTAGGTGTAAACTGGGCCTAAGAATACAGAATATGTATGGAGCCGGTCACCGGGGTGCTTACAGCAAACACCCGGCGGCGAGCACCGTCCCGGGACGGAGGGGGTTAAGATGCCGGCTACTCCGTCAGACCGCGCCACGCCCACCACCCTCCCGACTCCCTAGGCACACGACCTTGGAAAGATTGCCTTTTTCCGGTCAAGATGCTGTCAGCAAATTTTCCGCAAATCCCTGAGGTCGGCAAAAAAGGCAGAGTAAAGGGTAAGAAGTGAAGGTTAACCATTGAGGGGCGTGTGCTGGGGCTCCTACCTGGGCAGTGTGTGGTATGATGGATTACCCCCCTCCCTGCTGCTTCACCCCCACCCCCTCCCCACCACATCCCACCTCAGGCCAGGGTAGCCGTGAGTCAGCGTTGAGGGTGCGAGTAGTGCAACGCGAGAGGATTTAGTGCCAGGCGCCCCAGACTGTGCACTCAGTGCCAGACTCACCAGACTCGAGTCACACACACAGAACATGGGCTTATCTAGGCTAGACCTAGAGCTGCGTCAAACTAACACATGGGCACATCTAGATTAGACCTAGTTACAGCCTATTACTATTATCTAGGCTAGACCTAGAGCTGCGTCACACTAACACATGGACTCATCTAGGTTAGACCTAAAGCTGCATCAAAATTACCCATGGACTCATCTAGGCTAGACCTATAGCTGCGTCAAACTAACACATGGGCACATCTAGATTAGACCTAGTTACAGCCTATTACTATTATCTAGGCTAGACCTAGAGCTGCGTCAAACTAACACATGGGCATAACTAGGCTAGACCTAAAGCTGCGTCAAAATTACACATGGACTCATCTAGGCTAGGTCTATAGCTGCGTCAAACTAACACATGGGCACATCTAGGCTAGACCTAGCTATAGCCTATTACTATTTGTCTCATTGGTCAGGCCAATGCGAACAAAACCAGCTTTCCTATAAGCTGACCCTATAATGGCCCCTTTATTTGTTGTCACTTTAATCAGTTGTGTTAGTATACACATATGTACCAAGATGCAATTTAAACCTGGATGACGACAACAATAAAGAAATTGAACACAAAAAAAATAGCCACAACCCGCACTCCCTCACCGTTTGGGTTGTGGATAAGGTAACCTGAACTTCTTGGTTCGTACTCTGTGTCTGTTTTAAAAATATAAGCATCCAACAATGAAAAAAATCAATGGAATCGATAGCTTCCATATTGATCTTGCTTCTTGTATGTTCTAAACACAGGTGTCTTTTTATCGTGCAATTTGTATAGAAAGTGTAGGGGATGATGTTTTGAGCTTAGTTACATTTTTTCACCCTGTAAACGAAAACCACCAAGGGATATAATGTATTGGCGTACGACCCAAAATATAAAGCGAGGGCCGGACACGTGTAAGCTAGACATGTTGCTGGGTTAGAGTGACACAAGGGCATATCTAGGCTAGACCTAGAGCTGGGTTAGACTGATATATCGTCACATCTAGGCTAGACCTAAAGCTGTGTCAATCTGACACCCAGACATGTTAAGTCGCTATATCCCCGACAACCTCGAGGACAGATACTGGCCAATATACATGTTCTATGGACTACTTGAACTACTTGCAGTAAGGTTTATGCTATACGGTACAGAGCCAAAGTTTGGAAATAAATACGGAACCACAAGACTCTCATACATTTCCTGGGTATTTCTATTCAACATTATAGAAATAAAAAATAAATTGTTGCCAGTGCAAACATAAGGGAGTACAGCATTGTTACCTAAATACAAACCACTCACCCGAACGGCATCAGCATACATCAATAATAATTACCATCGAACCTGGTCGATCTCAGCAACTCCTCACCTCACAGATCAATGGACCATGTGTGTGCAGGTCTAAATTTGAGCCTGTTTCCACTTGCCGACTTTTGCCTCCCGACAAATATGTCGGTGGCCACCACCATCGATATCCAAAGAGGAGTTCACATGTATAATCAAAGAAATAGAATCGTTTTGCTCAACAACAACAAGATCCGCCAGTGCGAATATATGATGGTAACGTTAGAGACGTATCTTTTTTGGGGTTTCTCTGGCACCACTTCTCGAGAAATTTGTCACTGATCAATTCAATGTAGTTTCATTATGTAAGGAAGAATCCAAAAGAGTGATATATGGAAAATCCGCTGTCAAGTGGAAAATTGCTGCCAATGTTATATACCCTAATTCACCGACCATCTACCTGCCGAAAAAAGTATGGGTGGTCTTTAGGAAGCGTTCTTTCTAATATGCAAATAAAAGGAGGTGGTGCATGTGATAAATGTGATTTCGAATATAGATGTTCGTTTCCACTTGCTGGCTGATTTTCTATGAAACCTTGGCCCCAGTTCATCTCCGACAAAATCAACCAATGTTGAATTTTTCGGGAGGTGATGCCAAAAATTGCCAAAATAAAATTTTAAAAAAGAAAATCCGTTGGAGGCCAAAAGGGGGCAGGTTGAAACAGGCTTAGAGCATGCTGGTGCTTAGGGTGCTGGGCTCGGTACAGGTCGTGCATTGCACGTGTCTAGACTTGTGTACGGGTCTTTGAGTTTCTCCTCAGCTACCACACTGTGCTATATTTAGAGACACGGTAACATTGATTATTCAGCCAACCCAGACATGCGAACATGAAATATGAATGACATACCATTGATAAGGCAGCAAACTCCATATGATAGACCCTGAACAGGTGTGTGATTAATATTTCACATCCTATCTTGACATGCATTGCTTGATTTACAATTTATTAACCAACGAATGCGAACCTGTCACTAGAAACGCATTTACAGTCTCCAGATGGCTACCGATAAGAATACGAATAGCTGTAATACAGAAAAAGTCCCTGAAACACAATCTAACGTGCACAGTAGTTTGTGCGAAGTTCGGTGGCCATTTTGTCTGTCCTTTGATACCTTAAATTTGCAATGCTTAATAATAGATACAATATCAACTTGCTTATGATTCTAGTGTGTGTATCCTCCTAGTAATTGACACTAAGCTCGGATATTACTAGGCGTCAACTACATGGAGGATACGCCAACAAGTATCCGAAGTAGCTTTATATGGTGAATACAGACACGGACAAATCCCCATATCAAAGCGACGAATGCGAATTTCATTCGACCACAAATTCTACTTTCTGAACCGGAGGACTGTACGCTGAGACGCCGTGACGTCATTGCAATCTGATGCCCCGCCCATTGATGGGCATGCGTACTCCGATCTGATACTCAATGGCGGGAAATGAGGTAACACCGAGGAGCACGCTGGGAGGTACAAGGGGTTCTGGGATGGGGACGGGGTCCCAGATGGCCACAGAGGGCGCCTTACATTATACTAGAGGTCAGGTAATCATGCAGAGGAGGAAGATGAGAATGACAGATGCAGTGAATGAAGGGTGATTTGAAAGGGTTTTGCTCGACCAGAATTGCATGGAGAAAAGAAACATCGGGTAATGTCTGTAACGTGAGATGCGGTGGAGCAGCGGCAAGCAGGGAGCGGAGAAAGTAACCGGAGAGATGGGGAGTGGGATGGTGTGCGGGCGGTGACATTGAAAGGACAGATCGATGAATGAGTCAGTGAGTAGTGGAGTAAGTGGGGTGAGTGTGTGGGGTCTCCTCGTGTACACATGGGTGGTATTCGGAGCATGTAGAGACAGATCGATACAAAGTATAAATACCGGGTCTTTGTAACTACGACTAATGCCACGTCGTGGTGCAGCGGTATGGATCGCAGACATTTCCTTAGTCATGTTTGCGTTAAGCTTAATGACATCAACAGCCAACGCACGGTGAAATCAATATGTTGAATATCCAATGCCTTATATATCTTGGATGTGAGAACTGTTGTCAGTTATACTTTATGACACTACCAATGTAAGATTGTTCTATAAGAACCATCACCTGTTCATGGACATGAACAGAAAAAGGTTAACAACCAACCCGAAATATGAACAGCCTCTTACTAATGCTGCATTCATCATACTCTAGATACCTTGATGGATATACAGAATATCATGATAGCATACTATATAGTGATGAGCATAGCTAATTATCTGTATATGGTGACAGTTCCATAATGTATTTGATTCTAAGAATGTACCATATAAGTTTCTTAATCTAAGATATCATATTTGTGGGATATCTATGTCATAATCACCATTGAATTTATGTGACAAATTGAAAACTCAATAAAGACTGCACAAAATAATTGTCTAGAACTGTTTTGAGGGACATTAGCAGAACAAAAGAATTGGAGACATAACATGGTTTGAAATAGTTTGGCAACCAACCCCTGTCTTTGATATGGGGGTTAAATCCCAAACGGGATCACTCGGGGTGCACCTCAGACCAAATAGTGTTGTTCTATGAAGGCTCCAAAAGCAGAAATACTTAGTAAGTAGAATTCATAGCTTAGCAAATTGATAATTAAGTCTAGCTTTAAGGTGGTTTCACTATAAAGTAAAAACACACATACGAAAGATCTGGTAGGAGAGTAACAAACAGGTTACGCTACTGGGTCAAGGCCGCCACTTTTCTAACCCGACCAGAGCTAACTTCATGTAGCTCTGGTTGCCGGTGTAGGTTTGAAATGACTATTTATTATTTCATGTATTAATCGATAGAGGGACTATTGTATTTAACTTGTCCCTCAGTGCAGTGAACTAAGAGGGTGCGTCCACCAACCACGACAGGGCTGCGACACACGCCGACAAGAAATTTCCAATCGGTGCCTTGTCGCAGCCTTGTCGTTAGGAGGGGAGCTATCGTGAGCCCTTGTCGCAGCCTGTCGGGAAGTGCATGCTCCACTTAAATATCCTATCGTAGACCTCTGCGACACGCCACGATACGCCACGACACGGCTCCAAAATCGAACATGTTCGATTTTGTCGTAACCTTGTCGGAAGGCCCCCGACAGGCCCCCTACAAGCTTCATGTCGCAGCCTGTCGTGGCCTTGTCGTAGTCTCTTGTCGGGAACTGTGGTCCACCAACCACGACAAGGCTACGACAAGGCTTCCAATCGTAGAGCTGTCGTGGACCTTGTCGGAAAGCCGTTGTCGCAGCCTTGTCGTGGTTGGTGGACGCACCCTCTAACACTGAATGGTGCTATTGTCGACTGGCCCCCTCTCAGCACTCACCAGTCATGTACTAAACTCTACCAGAGTAATGCCGCGTTTTCACCTGCCGACCGACCGATTAAGGGACACATTTAGTGCAATAACCATCACACTGACGAAATTAAAGCGAATTGATTTAATCGGTGGCGGTCTGCATTTTACTACCAAAAGTCATCTATCAGCATCTATCGCATTATTGCTGCAGGTCACCGATTATGTACCACTGACCTTTCACAAGGAGAACCACCGACCAACTTTCATACAGTGTGGAAATGATCGTTAGTGTGGTTAATTATCGGTGGGAAAACGCCGCATTACAAGTGAACCAAGCTTATCCTTTTCTTGGTAACTATCTTTTTATCTTTTTGTTCTCGTTGAGGTTTTACTGTATTACAGTTTGCAAGTTGCAATATGGACAAAGATATTGAACAAAATGCATCAAGGTAAACAGATAAAAAGTGACCTTAGGAAACTTTTCACCATTGACATCTGTATAGACCTGTGAGCTGGAGCTCTACCTCTGTCAATTTATAGCATTACGGTACGAAATAGAGTTCCTGTAAAGAGTCTAGAGAACTGTTGTACAACCGGTCCGTATTCCTTATAATGCTGACCGGATATGAGTATTCAGACTAGGCGTACAGCCCTACATGTACACACCATCCTCTCCAGCCACACCCACCCACCGCGGCATGCAACCACCTCGTTAACGAGGATCGCCTGAGTTAATATTGAACTCAGTCCATGGTGGGGACGAGGAGTGTGTGCGGTCCTCATGCTCCAAATCTGTATTGTGCGTCAGGATGTTACATTGTGCACCACTTCAGCATGTAGATGGTACATGACATTACTATATACCCATGCCGTATACTGTAAATACGCACCATATGACGTAAAAATACTGTACGGACCGCTTGACCGTACACTAAAATACGGACCACCTTGCCATACACGTTTATTAACATATCGGTTGGTAAGAATTAAATTAATGATTTTTTTTTAAATTTTGGGTATATAATAAATATATAACGTCCAACCATGCTTGTACAAGTCACAGAACTCGATGATAATTTACGGTTTGTACGGAACTCGGCATAAATGCCTCGGTCCACACAAACTGTAAATTACCATCTCGTTCTGTGAATTGTACAGGACGTTCTATATAATTACTGTCCGAGTCGTTAGTAGTGTTGCAAAACGGAGCATCAATGGGTAACCAGTGACCGATGAGGATTCAAATCAAACCAAACCTGTTAGCTCTTAAGTTTTTTTACTGGCAATGCCCGGTTCAAAAAAATTGATGAATGGATGGTAATAAAAAGAACACTGTCCCAGAAAAGGAAAAAAAAAGTCCCGAAAAGAATATATGGAGAAAAATAACTTCCTTTTCCCTTTTAAGCTTAAATAGTTGTAAATAATAGCACTGGAAAAAGGGCGGGGGGAAAAAGAAGAAAAAAAGATGGTTGAAATCTCAGAGTGGAGTGTTCCTCTTTACAAGTGGGGCCATGATAAGGATCCTAGGTTTTAAATTATAGAGCAGATAGCTATTGAGTTAAGAAGGCTGCCATCCTCCGCCCAATGCCAAAGAAAACACCAGATGGCGGGTGCAGTTATGAATGCAGTTGTCCCCCGACTATAGTGACACCTTCTCCTTAGGTCGCACTTGAACCACATTGCTTGCGACGACCCTTCCGTACCCACTAAGAGGTAGACTGCCAGTGCATGGCCAGAGTGAGCTTTAGGCCTTGAACCTGTTTTAGACCGTTGACTTCTAGCCCCCAATAGATTTGTCGGCCACCACAGACGGACATTTTAGTCCGAAATCGGCAAGTGTAAACGGAAAATTTAAAAGGTCAGCAACCAATTTAATTTCCAATATCTAGTTTTTTTACTACTTCCAGACAAAGTTGTGGCTGATCTTGTCAACACAGTTTGATTTTTCGGGAATTGTGAGTTCAGCAAGAGGGATCAAAAGTGAGTCGGCATGTGGAAATACACCATTGATAAACAAAGTCGCAGATCCTTCGCTCGGAGTTTTAGCACTCGCACGACTGTCTCCTTATTTGTATATTAGATCGAGTGCTTCCTAAGAATAGGCCTCATGATGTCTTTCTTAACTGTTACCGTAAATAGCACACCAGCTAGGTAGAACGAGATAACAGAAACATGATAACATCAATGGTATGAAAATAGAGTCTCTAGATTAATGTATAAATGTTGCCATGCAGGCGGATCAAACAATATCCAATAAATCAAAGACAACAGATGGAAGTCAAAGACCCATGTTTACCAGATCTTCATACAAGTAGCATGACATTCTGCTTCTAACCATAAGTGACGCCCACCCTGATGAGGCCCTAATGGCGTCCTAATCTCCCGGTAGTGACGTCACATTCTCGCGGGAATGGCCCTGTCGCGTGACGTCACGGTAGCCTGGCGTGGCAATGACGTGGTTGCTATAATCCGGCCGGGCTTAGCCATCAGCACATCAATGAGGATAGGAAAGTTGATGACTGGGAATTATATGGCTATGAGTATACGCGCGCCTGGCCCTCTTAGCTATGCTTTTACCAACAACAGGATTATATATATATATGTATATGTATATATATGTATATACACGTACATGTACATCTCCACATAAAACGAAAGGTTAAGCAATACATTCTTGACACTCTGTGCTTTTATCCCGTTACACTAAACAGAGGTGGCTTATATTTGAAGCATATAAGACATCAACATTTGTTCCCGATTCATCCCGACCATCGGCTCGGTGAGATTAGGGAACAAAATATTGATTTTTTATAGACATGGACATGTTCATTTTTCCTCATAGGCCTATCACAACCTGCCGTCTTTTGCCAAATTTGGCCCCCGTCAAATTTAAATCCTAGGGAGTTTCATATAGGATCAAGGGGCATCATCCGTTGAATAAGCCCTCATTCCAGGGGCTTATTAGGCTTGAGCTTTATTCAAATAAAATATCGGGTTTCTCATCTGCTCTCTCAAAACAGGTGAGGTAGTCGACTGAATTATATGACTGTTAATGACTATAATGTGACATTTCCATCTACCCATCATGACTACCGATTGTGGCATTTAGCACCGCCGACCGATTATGTGACACTTTTGGTGTGATAATCATCAGGTGGAAATTAAAAGGGTCGACATTTTGTCTCCAACATTAGATTATAAAGCACTATCAACCGACGTTTCGTTCCTCCGAGGAAATGTCTCTGTGCTGAATTTATCAGTGGATGAATAAACTCAAGTGTCCAAAATCGGTCGTTGACTACCTCAGGTTTCTGCACACAGCGGCATATTCGCTGACCATCACCGATTATGTGCATATATATAGTCTGTCAAATAGAACCACCTAGGGACTTTTGTACAGAGGGTATATGATTAGTGGCCTTTTCGTCAGAAGGTGGATACGCCACATAAGACATGGACATGGCGTGTCTTCCCTATTACCTGTCGTGCCGACCAATCCTTTGCGTCGTTAAGAGTCGGCGTCATTTTTGTCGCTGTACACACTTCACAGACCCGATCTTAATCACCTTTATCCTACCCCTAATTAAAATGGTCCATAGGCATAACATAGGCAAATTTTATGCGGCATGCCATGACATAAAGTGCGATTTATGCCTCTAGGGGCATAAAAAAATCGACCAATGAGCTACCAGATTGTGAGCTGCTCCGAAAAAAGTTCTGGTTGGACTCAAAAGTTCTGGTTGGACTTTGGTTGGTCATTAAATCGCTATTTATATCTTAGTAATCCAAAAGCGTAGAGACAGGGTAGGATAAATACGAAACCGAACTCGAATTAGACTTGTCAGTGTCTATGCCACTCTGGTCAGGTCTGTTCCTCACTATGCTCAGCTAACGCTTCGCGTAGTAATACACGACCATCCCGTCGTGGCATAAACATTGACAAGTCTAACCATCTCTCTCTGACCTTACGCTGTAAATATACGCACCTGCACTGTCTGTTCCCGTTCAAGTATATGGCCCGGCGTCCACCTACTACGATATGGCACCGATATGCCCTACGATGCACCTCCCGATACAAAAATCAAAATCGCGTCGGAAGGTTACCTAATATCGGAGCAGTTGACCACGTTTCTACGATTAGACACCGATAACCCCTTATCCAATGCGTGGTGGATTGGCATGTCTAGACATATGTCTACGATTTTGCACCTTCCCGATATGGCACCGATTTTGACATTTTGCATCGGTGCCATATCGGGAGGTCTACGATTCTATCGTAGTAGGTGGACGCCGGGCCTTAAAGAGATGATCAATATCAGAATAAACAGGCATGAAATGAATGTTAATTTTGATGAAACAGACAATAGACAACTAACTCGGTCCGTCTTAATTGATTTCCCTCTAGACAGGAGCAGGCTGGATGCGGGACTGGCAGACTGAACGTCAGCTGGATGCTGTCGTGGCAGATCTCATCTTCTTATTGATTTACCCTCGGAATCTGCCTCGCCCTGTTATCAGAAAGTGACGTGTCTGTCCTCTGTGTCCGCTCCAGGAAGGGATGCATTGAAAGCTTGGCTTAATGTCTCCTTAAAAGTTATGTATGACAGATAGATATCCACAATAAGATATAACAATCAACGAAATAAGTTAGATAATGAATAAACATAGTAACATAGGTAATAGTAATAAATATAATATAGGAAAAGGATTTTTGTCGGGGGACCAACACCCATCAAAGCAGACACAAAGTCTTTCCTGGTCAGGATTTTATTTTTCACAATGATAGTAATAATTTATAATTTTGTTTCCTCATTTGTAATCTTCCAAAATATCAGCCAAGGGCTATGGTAGGAGTCAGGGCTATTTATCTCCACCCCCAGTATAAAGTGTGTGGTATATGTGATTGTATGGTCGCCTGAAACTGCGCAGTGGTATTAAAGCGGCAGAGATTATGATCAGTTGGACTGTACTGTTCTACCTTTCACATGCTCACTGCCGGCAAATTATTGATATTCAGACTGTGACATGTTTCATCATGTAACATATGGTATCGATCACCGCGTCAAGACTCATCCTGCATACGTTTAACTGTGAGTGCCCATACTGCGTATATAGATACACCATCCAGGTGATGTATACATGTTGTGAGAAAGGAAATTCATTTCTGTTTATAAATATTTGTATATTCAGATTCAGATTTCATAAATGCACAGAAGGCAACATTTAGATACATATAACTTGAATTTCGTTTCCGAAGTAATTAGAAAGGTAAATGTATATTTCTGTTTATATCTATAAACTGTATACTGAATATCTTATAAAGGATTGAATACTCTGTAGGTTAATCATATAATGACAATTGCCAGTGTAAGAAATATTCCTTCGATGCTTAGTGCAGGCGAGGGATCCCCCATATGGCTGGTATGAGACGCTGAGTGCTGTTGAATAATCTAATGGCGGAATGGAACACATGTATCTAAAAGCAGCCAAAACAGGAACTTGTATTCAAAAAGGAAAAATACATATATAAACATAATTTGGAACTAACTGCCTGCTAATTGTCAAATGATTGCAGATAGGAATGTCTTTAAAAAGAAAGCAGGGAAAGTAGAGTGTCTTTAAAAAGAAAGTAGGGTAATACTTGCGAAAGCAGAGTACCAAACTACCGATCTGTCATTAATCATAACCATATTCCTTCACCAATTTTTTTATTTTCTATTTCCTTTTAAATATATATATATATATTTCATATATACCATAAAGGAAATTAGAGTCTAGAGACTTGCCCTGCAATTGCACAATTAACCCTGTGAAATCTGATTAGGACTGTGATCTGGGCACCCTGATGGGGATTATTCAATATGACAAGAGGTGAAATGAGGGAGAGTCCCCTTGGATATGTCCTTTTGTCCTTGAGTTTCAGTGAAGGTCATGTCCCTGATACTGTCTGCTGCGTCGTGAGCTGCCCTTAGAAGGTTCTTCTGAGCTGCTCGGAGCTCGTCTGGAGATAAGTCCGTTGTCTCAGAAGATCTCTTCATGTTTTTAAAGCCTCGTGCCCGACCCAGGACACACATGACGGTCTTGGCCCTTTTTGGTACCTGTGTCTATGATGAAATAGAGTAGGAAAATAGACTGGGGGTTTAATCTGAAATTTGTCACGAACTCACAGACTGGCAAATACTTGCCCCAACACATTAGGCCGGAGAGCCATATTTTGGTGGTTATGAGTAAGTAAAGCTTTTCAAAGGAAACAGGATAGTTTTCCTTTTATTATACACCTCCAAATAATCTAAATTGATAAGGAATTTCCTGTAATTCCCCTTTCACCATGCGGACGTGGTCTGTCCATGATGATGCATCTCAACTTTGTTTGACATGATTAAACTCTCAAAGCAGGCCGTAAATGCCACTCTGGGCAGTACATCATTAAAATATGATTTATTCATGATTTACTGAGTATAGATCAGTAAGCATAGGACTAATATGCACAGGTAAATGATAATTATCACGTCGTTCCTGATTTATGACGAGGTCATTTCTAGGTGTGATTAATACTAACAATACCTTCGTCTGGGACGAGTGTACAATAGTTCTTCTCTCTGTCGAGAAAGGGCTTTTTGTCGCCGATGAAGGTCAAGGAGACAAAAACCTTTGCCGATTTGTACCCAACATGTTTGAGCTTCCATCTGTGGCGATTGTATCTGTAGTACATTCGTTGCAATTGATGATACGTCTACCACCTCATAACAAGAGAACATATTGCGCATCGGGTTATATAAGGTCTATTTCCACTAGCCGACAAAATGATCAGCAATTCTTATAAACAACTGGTCCAAAAGTGTAAATATAGTGAAAGGGTAGTGTGGGCGATCCTGCAGGGTCCGAGCTATTCCGAGCAGCTCGGAGATCGTCTGGAGATTAGTCTGTTGTCTCAGCGCATCTCCTCATCGTTCTTCAAGCCTCCTGCCTGACCTGGATTAGGTTCCTAGGTTCAGTATCGCCGGACAAACTAGCGCCCGCAGCATTTCTCAAATCGATATCTATTCATTGAAAGTAGAGGTCAATATAGACTGGCGTCAGTCCCTGTACGCGCCACCTACCCCACCCTCCTCGCCACGAGACTGGGCCAGTAAGGAAAGTTAATGTACTTCATCATGTTTTTGTTTAATCATTTAATGACTGTTCATAATCAAAGACTTGAGCAAGTCTGAGGTCAATATTGTCAATTGGTATCGCATGCTAGTGCTGTTCAATATCCCCATTGCGTATAACTCCTCGGAATATTTCAAGATCGTATAGATGGTTGAATATTACAGATATATCTTTTGGGAAAACCGAACTCTGTTGTCTAGTGTCTTCTAATAGATTAGTCTGGGCTGCATCTGGTTTCTCTCACACTTCTACGGACCTAATAATTTATTAGCCACCTATTACGAAGTCTCCATATGGAATTGACTGCCTTGAGATTATGGCTTGTAAAAATCTCTGGGATGAGATTCCGGGAAAATAGTCCCACTGAATACGAGGTAAACTACATTTAAACTTGAAGACTATGGAATATTTTTTCATGTTCTTTGAATAAATATGATGATATTAATCTCATTTGTTACCATAAATCAAAGTCCCAATTTGCTGAAGACACAGAGTAGTAGAGAGCTATATAGCCTGTGTAAGTCTACACCAAATTACTGCCATGGTTAACAGTGATTTGGAATTGTGGCGTAATCTAGAACTAAACACGTCTTGACTTAATCAAATTTGCTTTATATGTAGTCATCCTAATTGTCGATACATGGTTCATTCTAGTTATCAATCGTGTAGTTGGGTGATAAATATAGTAATAACTGACAATATCATCCTCGTTGTTGACGACGTAATATCCTCGCTCGGATATTACTGTATTTATCCCTGAGAAGCAGCGGGTATAGGGCACAGAGTGATTGGTAGTTCTACCATCATCTACCAGAAAATTGTAAGATGGCGGCACCGGAGTCGGGTAATAACTGCTGTTATCAGATGTTATGATTGTTATTATCGTGAGACGAGGCCAAACCCTCCTATGGCAAGGGGGAAATCCATTGATAACTGCACCTACCACCTGGTGTTTTGCTTGGCATTGGAGCAAGATGACACAATAGTCAGCTGTCCTTTATAGTGGAGATAACGGTACTTTGCAGGTGGCTGTCATAGAGAGGGGGAGTTCATCGATTTTCTGGATCAGAAGATGCCAGAAGGAAGATGTCCTAGTGGAAACTTCTGTAGTGTCAAAAAGTGGGGTAAACTAAATCTGTGCCATCAGAAGTGTAGAAACTATCGACAGGGGGATCTGTTTAAAGACGGAATGAAGGAAATAATACCAGTAATAGTGGATGGAATAACAGATGAGGTAATGCAATCAGTGAACAGAGGACCTCCGCCATTTTTTTTTGTATTTTGGCTACACATAGATCTCACAAAATGGTGTTTTTTAAATTATTTCTTTTTAAAAACTGAGAGATTAATATCTGAATCTTTATGCGGTCTATAGACACGTACAATGAACAGCGGGACTTGACACAGATGTGACCCAGTTAACTAAGGATACTAATTAAACATTTCTGTGGGTGAAGCATCCACTGACCTTCTAAGGTCAACGGGCAATTAGCATTCCGCCGTCATACTTCAGACACGAGGTCCTCAGACCCGTGCCAACGTGGACTTTAATTCTTTTACTCCGCACCAGATGGCGACAGCGTCAACGTAGAGTGGTGACAGGCGGTGATACAAACGTCGTGACTAGTATGTCCAACTGGAGTTGTCTATAAGTCATTTTCCATTGGCCGACGTAAACGGCACCGATTTGTTGAGTTCCCTTTTAAGTCTGTCGGTGGTACCTCCAGTCGGCGACTGGGTGTACCTCGGTAGCTCCAGTCACAAAGTGTGAACGGTGCATCATACTCAAATATATGTATGTCTAGCACATTAGTTATAGATTTACATACTCTTGTCCACGGTTTTGTGGGAATGCAATCATTATAATTTACATATAGACTCTTGATATTTGATGAAACATACCATATGTTATTCGAGGGTATTTCCTAAAACTTAAGTTTTACTAATCATTCACATTTGAGAGTTATGTGTTTACATGATAGTTAATGAATATCTGCCATGTGCACTATGGCAATTCGTTAATATCAACTAGATTATACAGCAACTCCATTGGCTTCCCTTGGGAACAGGTGATTATGAAACTACGGTGCTAAAAATCCTAGCCAAGGATCTGAGAATTTGTTTATCAATGGTATGTTTCCACCTGCCAACCAACTTTTGATCCCTCTTGCTGAGCTCACAACTCTCGGCAAAAACAAATTATTTTTGAATTGATTGCTATCAAGTTTGTAAGGGAGTGGTGCCTGACTTTTTATCTTGTGTTTTCATTTAAATCTGCCAGTGGCGGTCGACAAATTTAGAGGAGGTCAAATGTCAGCAGGTGAAAATAGGCTTTGTAGGTGGAGACCAGAGCGGCTGTCAGTCCACACAGGGAGAATAGAGGGGAAACGGTGACTGTTGTCCGGCACTAGGAATCCCTCAGGGGATTTACATATAAAGGTATTGCACCTTCTCGCATTCCCCTACACCATGTCTATTTGAAGATATCCATACTCAGCAGAATCTTCATGAAGTGTTATTCATAATTTTACCCGAGCAATGCAACTGTACACTTTTAGAAGATTATGCCAAGGAATCCCACTGAGGAAGGCATTAGATTGTATTAGCGAAATCCAATATATCACCTTATACGTGCATGGTAAGGCATGATTTCAGTACACACCACTCATAGTTCAATATGACGTCAAAACAATGTAAGAAAAACCAGCCGACCTTGAGCCAAAGAGGTGTGTGCATTACAACACTTAAAAGGCACATACCACCAAATGATCGTACACAAGCGTTCTGAAGAGGGATCGTGTGTATTTGTGTTTACTATTACACTCTGCCTAATGCGTCTCATTACCACTGCCAGGTGACTGGGGTTATACCAACATCGCCCATACAACCACCATGTATTTAGACCCACGAGGAATTCCTGCCAAGGAAAACACTATAGGGGCGTTGAGGGGGTAAAAAGAGGGGTGATGGTGGTGTACTGGACGACCTGGGCTTAGAGAACGTGTCGTATTGACAGGCTCCTTACACCTGTAATCCACCACCAGACACGGGGGTATTATCCCGACCATTATTATTCTCCAGGAACACTTAAAACTGGAGTAAAATATATTATTTCATAATCTTACATATATTGTCTTTAGGGCTTGTAGACTTGGAGTGCGGTCCAAACACTCTAATACATAACATGGCGTGAGATACTGATTGAATAGGATTTGAATTGAAATTGCATTGGAAGGGAATTGCAAGAGTTTTTACTAGGGATTTGAGGTGTGCCATGTATACCATTGAAATGGCCGTTTCAATGAAATATTTGTCTAGTATTGCTAGCTCTAAAGATTCTAGTTTTCATTTGTATGAATAGACTTATACGGTAGAACCCCGCGTAAGGGGTCTCATCCTCGCTTATGCCATTTACGCGGGACGGCTCCTTACACCTTTACATGGTGTTTTACCCGCTTGCACCGGGTATCACCTAACACCGGGTATCACCTAACACAGGGTAACCCCTTACACCAGGTGACCCCTTACATGAAGTGAACCCTTATAGGGAGTGAACCCTTACATGGGGTGACACCTTATACTGGGTTCCCCCTTACACTGGGTGGTACCTTGCACATGGTGACCCTTACATGGGTTGAACCCTTACACGGGGTGCACCTTACATAGGGTGGCCTTTTAAACGGGGTGTTCCCTCACACAGGGTTCCCCTTGAGCAGGGTTCTACTGTATGTGACTGAACTTGTAACATAAACTAAATCCTAACTTTTTAACTGCAGCTGTACTCAAATTACACCCCTGCTCCCATGCACACAGAAGCCTGCCATCCGCGGCTTTCTTTGACAATATAAATTACAGACTGCGTTGCTTCAAAGATCACTTTGAACGTTAAACTGTATCTGACTTCAACTCAACATAGTTGGCACCCTCCAATCTACTAAATCAGCTACAGAGGTGTCAAACTATGCTGTAGAGCAGACCCCCAAACTCCAACAAATGAAATTCATAGTCATTGTCACATAGACCTCTCACAAGATCGCCACAGAGTACATTTAGAAAATCTAGCATACATATGCGCTAAGGAAGAACAACTCATTGTAGAACCGGTAAGAATAACTAGAAATTCCGAGGGACTAGTTCTTAAAATGGAAGACCATATAAGATCAGCCAGATATATGAAATCTCTGAGGTATAACGCCGGGTCCGCATGAAATGCTTTACTAGCAGAGATCCGATGTGTACCAACATATGAACAGCTTAATAGTTACTCAAAAAATAAACTGAAACTGAAACTGTGAGAGCTCATGGCAAACAAGAATGTTGAGACATTTAACTTTTGCCAAGATAAAACTGAAACTGTGCCCAAACACTCTGCATTTTTGTGATTGACTAGATTGAAGCCTAAATTGATTGAGGTACTGCCTGATGGTTTTTCACGTATTGTCAGTACTTATATGGCCCACTAGCTGGGCACAGGTTAACCAACGTAAACAGCACTGGATTAGAATGAAGGTAGGACAGCGATACTCACCTAATCTAGACTCCAGTCTGAATAAAAAAAAATTTATCTGTCCTCGCAGTCTCCATTAATACTTCCCACCGCCGTGGTGTGAGTTAATATTGAAACAGGGTTAGGCGACAGACAGCTCCTCTGGGACTGTCAAGAGGCTGTCGTCAAGGACGGCTATTGTCAGCTCTGTAGGCTCTCCAGTAGGGTACAACATCGCCCTCCTTCATGTGGAGGATACAAGTTAAGGCTGGTGTTGTTAAAATTTTAGGTCGGTAGATTTTGAAGCTATTGCCAAATGTTCATCTTTCGAACAGTTGTGAGTCTTAAGTATTTCACCTTGTGCTCGTAACCTTCCAACTCTTAAGGGCTTATCGCTCTGAAAGGTGCTTTATTTTGTATTCATTCTCTACTGATATTTATACAGAAAACGGTAAGTGTTTCAATAATAAGCTGATTTTATACCAATTGTATACCAAAGAGAAATAATAAATTGCTTTTCTCGTGATATGTCAAACCTCTGGCCCATCTCAATGCAACCATATCAGAATTACCAGACACCCCAACACCATCCTGTTCGTAGACCGAGTGTCTAAGGCAGTTATATATCAGTATTTTCCCATCCCAGCTTTAAGCGTAATAAACACGGTTGGATTCATGTGCCTCACAGGATGTTTGTCTGAGACGAATCCTGCTGAGATCTCCTCGTCTGAATTGTCGGGTTCCTTTTCCCTGAGACAATCGTTAGTCAATCTTGGTATGAAACTTGCTATGAACAATTATTACACTCTGAGTAGCGGTGTAGTATTATAGACTGTTCAGCTAGAGGTACATAGGAATGTAGCTTCCTGGATAGTTACATGGTATTCTCATGAGGTTGTGAGACACAGATGTTAAAGGCATAGAAGACCACTAGGCCCAATCAAACAATCGTAGGCATCTATTCTGTATGGGTATTAAGGTAACCTGAATACAAATATGAAACTAAAATCACATCCTATAGTAAAGGTTTTAGGAGGTTGGGTGCGTGATTTCCTTATTTTTCAGCTATCCAGCCACAGGAAATAGATGCATTTAGCCATGAGGTCTATCCATGAGACCTACAAAAACACATGTACTCTGTAGGTAACACATCACTAATGGCTCGAGTACACAAGTGACCTCTATGTTTCTCCATATTGCTTGAAGGCAGTGGGCACCTTTTTGGCATGCGAAGTACTGTCTGTAGCAGAAAAAAAGTGTAAGAAGAAAGAAGAAATTGAGACTGGTTGCCGACCTCGTGGTGAGAGTGTCTAGCTCAGGCAGGTCACGGAGCACATGAGACCCAGTTTCCACCTGCCGACAAAATGATCGGCAAATTTTAGGGAGCGCTCGTTCTGATATACATATGTAGGGATGGTAGTGCGTGTGCTAAAAATCAGACCCAAAGATCAGCGATTTCGTAATCGATGGTCTTTTTCCACTTGCCAACAGGATTTTGATCCCTCTTACTGAATAGACAATACATAAAATAAAGCCCTATTGAATTGATCGTGCCAAATGGAGACAATAACCACCAAAAGTCGGAAGACAGATCGGCCGCCGATTTTTTTTAATTGTCTGTTTCCCCTCGCCGATTTCTGAGAAAAGAAATACCCAGTAAAGAAAAGTCAGTTGTGGTGGCCGACAAATTTATCTGTGGCCAAAAGTCGGCAGATGGAAACAGGCCTGTAAATACAGGCCCCTAAATCTCCATCGATAACTGGTTTCTATGAATCACCTCCATTCTGGTATCAGCCTCATGTCAGACCGATTGCCGCTAGACGCTACTGGTTCTGCAGTGGGGCGTTTCTAGGCGTCGGGTTACGTTCATATTTCCGTTTTTATCTCCTCCATCTCGATGATCCAGGAGGCGCCATGTCTCCCACGTACGTCTGGCAGTGGAATAGGGAAGTGTCTGTCCGCCTGAATACCTCTGTATCCTGACAGCTATATAGGGTCGTCTATCTGTGCGAGAAGCAGGGTTACCTCACTCACTGAATGCAGAGTATCTGAATACTGCGAACCATGTGGACGCAGCCATCAACTGTTAATGGCCGAGTGGGGTTAGGTTTCGCATGTGTCCAATTATCCAGAAGAGGACGTCATGCAGTTTGGGATGGGATCTTAATTTGCTATCGACTGAACCATAGTGACTGCTCAACACTCAATATGCCTGTCTCGACATAGTTCTCATCTTTGACAATCATCACCATTGCCTAGTCTTCCTCTATACCTAGTTGCATGGTGATGGAGCCACAATGTCTGCACAGTCACCTATAATTTTCAAAACGTGTAGTATGTATACAGTTACTATATTCTGTGAAGATTTGAAGAAAATGAAAAGGGTTTCACTATATGTGAAATACAACTTATTAAACTTTAAGTATATTATATTATAACACCATAATGTCAATCTCTAGATCAAAAACTAGAGCAGCGACCCTCAAATTCTCAAAGTCTTTGATATCAACTTGAGATCATCATATTCAACTACCAGGAAAATGACATGGGTTTTAATTTTCAAGACATTATGCCCAACCTGCCTTCAAGTAAATTTATGCGGCATTCCAGTGTAGCAGCCCTCTGGTGTAACAAACGCCTCCGTGGCGACTAGAGAGCGATAATGAGCAGTGTGTGCATAGGAAGGTGTCCAGGTCTGCGCATGCGCCAGGAGGAATGCCGGGCATGGGCGCCCCCTAGCGGACAGTGCGTCTAATACGCAGACAATGATGGATACTTGTGTATGAGCCAAGGATGTGTCAGTCCTACCTTCAGACACTGCGTAATACATGGAGTCCAGTCTACCAGCCTCATATTCACGTAACCTGTATCCCTGCTCCTTGTTAAACATCCTCAGCAGTATGGCAATACATAAAATGATGTTTCAGGAAATATATATATATATATAGCGATGATCTAGTTGCTGATGATGTAAGAAATCCTAGGTGGCACTGCTCTTCTGGCAAAGATCCATGTTCTACAGTCTGCTGCAGGGAGAATGAGAGACAGAGAAAGTTGGGGGAAGGAGGAGAGAGCGGAAGAGATCTAGGCCAAGCAGAATAGTTTCCGGACAAATAGTTCCATATAAAGGTATTATGTCAGTATTGTCCTTGGTGCCTGGTGAGGTCTCTAGGTGTTGGCTATAGGCCTATTTCCGCCTGTCGACAAAATGATCGGCGATTTCAGGAAGCTGTCGTTCTAATATGCAAATATTGGGACCACTAGGAATCTGCACAACAGATCGGCGATTATGAATGAGGGTGGTCTGTTTTCTTTTGCCATCCGATTTTCTATAATACCTTCGACCCAATTAATCTCCGTCCAGAATAAACTCATGTTGAATTCGTCGGCAACAAATCCAAATGTCAAAAATGGAAAACTGAATCTGTCTCCAATTTTTTCTTGATTCTACATTACTCTTGCACCAACGGAGTACTTCTTTGAGTCTGTATTCCATCAACGATTAATCTAACCCAGTCTGATTTCATTGGTTGCCTCAAAGTTCGGTCGGTGGTGCCCGATTATGCAATATGGAGGTTAAGAATCATTAAGCGTGTTTCAACTTCAACCACTATTTTATTGGGAACGTGTAATAATCGGTCGGCGGTGCCAGATTCTATAATCGGTGGTTATAATCGGTAGGTGTTAACTGGACGTATGTATAGATGGGAGGGTGGGAGGGGAGGGGTGTGGGATGCTAGAGCTGGTCGTGTGAGACTGCAGGCACTTCTCTCTGAGAGATCACTCGACGTAAGAATTCACGGTCCATCACAGTTAGAAACTGAGATTACTGAAGACACCACTCACAGAGTCATCGTACGTAACCACCTTTAAGTGAGGTTAACAGACGACCAGAAATATGCATCGCAGCTGGCCACTCATCCCCCGCCTGGTAAGGTCATTTTAAGGTCACCACAAGGTCAATCTGAGGTCATTGATAACTTAACCTTTCGTGCTTATATAAGGAGAAGAGCAGGTTTCTGGCTGATGTTTCCAGGACATTGTAGAATCTCAATGGCTTGAACAATTACATACACTGAACTTAGTTACAGTTGTAAAAGATAGAAAATTCAAACGTCGGGATGTATTTCCATATCATCATCTTGTGGTTAGATCTATGAGATTGAGCATGTTGGTATCCACCTACTGTGGATGTATTCAAACCAAAATCTAAATTTCATTGCACCGTTATTTTTTAGATGAATTCGGGTTTGGGCCAAGAATATGAATATTGGAACCTCTCCATATTTGATTTACATTGCAGTCTAATCATGCTATTATATCCCGGTCTGTCTTCAGCTATGGGTAGATACGGCTTGGTGAGGAATTAAAGTACCAGGTTAGCCCCGGCACATTATATGATTTCTCATTCCCATACACTCAGATAAGGAACAGCAACCTGAAGAAATACTTTTATCATCCATCTGATATGAAGTCGCAATTGAAAACACATAGGGAGTGTGCATCGCTATCCTGCATCGCTTTCGGCAAAGAGAATTAATAAATAAAAAAGAAGTCCCTGAAACATTGTTGAGCATAATGATGCACAGCAGTGTGAGAGAAGATTGGCGGCCATTTGATTTAATTGTCCTTCAATGAATCAAAATTTTATTGCCGATTGATAAATACAATATCAACCTACTTCTGATACTCCTTGTACTTGACTGTACGCAATATCCTTACTCATGCTTGAATATTACTATGTTTCAACTACGCTGAGATACCACCACTAGCATCAGAATCCGTTTAATATTGTGTATATACATGTTTTGAATGACGATCCATCTTGAGAGACATGTACTTTCAATGTCTGGCCACATTCTCAGCGTTATGACCACATCCTGGAATGTAGCTTTACAACCTCAACTGTAAATAACAGATTCAAGTCTAGTTTCACGAACTCATTATCCATCTTGTTTGCGGGTGCTGGATTTTACCACATTGTAAAGTTTACTTTCAGCCTTTCATTCTAGGGGCTGTTTACCTATCCATTTTTTCTGATTAGGTATGGCCATATGTTGGCTGACACTCTAGGTCTGTGGTCAGTGCTTTGATATGCGACGTGTATTTTGTTCCGGTAAGTCTTAAGGTACTTCGAACTGACTAAGTTAATATAAATCAATATCTTGCAAAAGGGAAATCCCCATTGTGGGCTTTCCCGGATTTGTTTGTCTTTTTGAATGACAGCTTTGTTTAAAAAAAGAGAAGATATGCATGGACTGGATCAGTTTCTTTATGAATTTGAGAGTTCCCAGGCACGCCATTCGGTAAATAACAGAAAAATAATTCTTGGTATTGGAAATTTGCTGTCATCATGTACCAGAAAACATCCTGTTACAACAACAGGACTTTAATAAGATAATTCAAAAGGAACACCTGATATAAACCAGCTGCGCATATCGCTACCATGCATTCTGTTGCTATCTATGCTCGAGCTGGTACAAGCAGAGATAGTAATATGAAAGATGAACAGAAAGCTGTAGTTCGCTTCACATGATTGCTTGATCATCTGACTGACATGGTTGTAAATGAAGGTGTCGTGCTGTATCTTACTCACTCTGTTGTGGCGGAGCGGAGACTTGACTGTTTCGTTATTAGTTTCTCTCCCACTTGAGTATCAACATGGAGTGAGCTGATCAGTTAGTCTGGGGAAGCACCCCTTTCATAAGATCTCACACTCTCTGAGTTGTATTCTGTTGTAAGCTACCACCGACCGAATTGGGAAACGGCGACAAATTCAAAACGCTTTGATTTCATCAGCCAAGGTTTAAGTGGGGAATATAAATAGATATGGACCCAGAAATTGCAGAAGAAACACTGCATACACTGCACCCTGACTGATCACCCCTCTCATAAGATCTAACACTCTCTAAGTGGTATTCTGTACAAGGTTCTCACTACGCTCTATGGTAGAAGAATTCTTAACGAACTAGGCTTAGAGCCTTGAGAATCCACTGGCATACAGTATTAACACTAGGTGGCATCATTATGATTATAGGAATCTTTGGGTTGCATTGATGTACGTCTTATGCACGGGAGGCAGGCCATCTGATTCTCAAGGCTCTACACCTAGTTCGTTTGGAATTCCTCTCCCATAGAGCGTAGTGAGAGTACAGAATACCACCTAGAGAGTGTGAGATCTTATGAGAGGGGTGCGGGAAGGGCGCACACTCGTTTCTAATTAGATAAGTGTGCAAAGTTAGCAATTTACTCCAATGAGTTGTTAATAATATGTTTGAAGGTAATAACTTCAATTGAGTCATGAGACGTAACGTGGGCTTGTTGGTCCTGTAGAAGTTGGAGTTGACAATTTCCTTTCAGTTGGCTTCAAGAGGACTATAGTCTATAACTTCAATGATTCAACTTCCTATTTGATGATTTTGTATATGGAAGCGTTGATACTATCATTGTAGTGAGCTCCATAGGCCCTTGTCCCACGATTTGTTAATGTGATTTCTTTTTTTTTATCTATATGAGCGTTACTCTGTTATTTTCCTTAGGTCTTCTATCCATACAAATAGCTGTCAAATTCGGCACTATAATGATCGTGTC
The DNA here is from genome assembly GCA_950022655.1 of Alentia gelatinosa. Lineage (NCBI taxonomy): Eukaryota > Metazoa > Annelida > Polychaeta > Phyllodocida > Polynoidae > Alentia > Alentia gelatinosa. The sequence continues at coordinate 48,378,001 of OX465586.1, forward strand.
AGTCAACTGGACAAGATTGATTTTCAATTTCAATATGATCCTTCAATGTCCATATGATTTAGCATTGCTTTATCCACATTCTCGATCCAGTCGTCATTCTCATAAGAAACATATTATCTCATGGAATAGAGGGAAACTATGTTCCGGTGAGCAAAAGTTCAAAGTTACGAGGTGAGGATCGGGAAAATTACTGCCCAAGGCGTCACCGAGTAACTTTGACTTTTGCTTACCGGTACTTGGTTTCCCTATTCCTATATACCTTAAAATATCGATAAAAATGCTTAATTCTTTACCTTTACTCTTTATCGAGTATCCACAACAGCTATTGTTTCGTCCCGCTCCTCGTCAGAGCGGGACGAAAACATGAGAGCGGGAGGAAACTGTCAACCTCGACACATAACCTATATTTAATACACCCCCCAGCAGCGGTATATAACTTTAGTTAGTTCGCTAATGGGTATATAGGAATATTGTATTTGCAACAAGTACAACTTGTTTCGATACACTTTTCGATAAATTTAGCATGCTCTTTTTTTGTATATTTTTTTGGTAAGAACTAACCTCGACCATGCTTATATACTTTAAACATATTGGCAAACATTAGTCCCATGATTTATGTCCTAGCCTTTAACTGCAAACCACCAAAGGTAGTAGATAATTAAAGTTCACACACTCATTTAACTTTTAAATCACTTATCCCAAATGTGCTAGATTTTTGGGGATTATTTGAAGCAGTAAGAAGCGGGCAACTCATGCTAATTTCCCCAGTAATTAATCCTTGGTTGTCATATCGCACCTACTTAAAACTTTCACAGGTATAATCTACAACACATAGAGAATTGCCCTAGAATGATTGATATGTATTTATTCAGTACGTATTTTAATTCTGTGTTTTTAGAGATTAGTAAGTGCGTGTGAGGTAGCGGGCATAGACATTTCCACAAACGTAAGGGGGCGGATCCTAAACATAAATAATACGCATGATATGCCTTGCTTGGTCGGATTCAGGTAAATTCAAGTGGCAATTTCCCAAAGGAGAAAATAAGTTTGGCTGTGAAGTGTGTCAAACTTGATTTGGATGCGGGCCCTTTTTGTGGACAACCTCAGGCAATAAAAACATCCACAACCATCGACAAGGATTACTGAAATATGTGTTTGACCTGTGTGAGGTCTCTCTGGTCAACTAAGAACAAAAAACCTTTGGAATACCATACCTGAAAATATAAGAAACTTGAGCTCAAAGAAAGATTTCAAAAAGCCACTAAATGGAAGCTGCGCAGATCCATAAGAATAGTAGTGTAATCACTCCTCTTATGTTGTACCTCGAAACAAGCCGGATACGTATCATCATGACACAGCATTTCTCATTAGTATATTTGTGTTTATAAAGATTATTATGAAGAAAACTAAAACAGTGTTATCAATTGAATATGGACCACATTAACATATTGTGATACACAAGTTTCAGCAAAAATAAGATTAAAAATAAGAGGTACCTCAGAAAAATAGTGTAGATCTCCATTACTTGTTGGTGAACGTCCCTGGAACACATTTGTCTGCCACAACACAGATATACTGTAATTAGAATACTCATAAGATCAATAGGGAGATGCTTGTTAATGTGTGATGCTTAGTAACTATGTATCTGTAATGTCATGTCATGTCTTTGTGAAAGTATAATTCCTGTGTTTGTGTGTGTTACCTTTTGTGGCTATTTTTGGAAGAACGCCAATAGCTGAATATCTTATAAATGTAGTTAAATTTGACATTAAATAAACAATGTATATGTGTATATATATATATATATATATATATATATATATATATATATATATATTAATATCTATTGTATTTATATATATATATATATATATATATATATATATATATATATATATATATATATATATATATATATATATGGTGTACAGAGTAATACATATTATTTGGTAGTTAACTTCCATTTGTTCATATTATCAACATTCATCTGAAATCCGGATATATGTATAAGTAAGCTAGTTACCTGAGTGTCACATGGTTCTAAATGGGACTTTAACAACTTGGGAAAGTGGTAGACCACGACAATTATCTTTATGCGACGTGGACCAAATAAAATGGAAAAACCAAAGGCCAGTTCCTCAATGCTACCAAATAATCTGGGATGTCTTTCCAGTAGTGACATTTAGGAACTTGACCAAGGGAAAGTCCCTATGTCGGGCACTCTTGAACAATGATCCTTTAAGAGCTTATTAACGAAAAGGATATGTTTTATTCTTGACCTAACCCGGATATTGGCTACAATGGGATAATCACTCTCCTATAAGTAATCTTCCTATCGAGTTGTGGTTGGGGAAATTTTACTATACACGGCCTGTTAGGCCCCGTTTACACCTACTGATTTTGACCATCGATTTTAGAATCTAGCGTCCGGTCATTACACGTTCCCGATAAACTATTGGTATTGTAAACATCAGAATTCCAAACCCAGTTAATGTTTTGTTTCCCCAAATCATGTAATATAGCACAACTATCCGAACGAAATCAAATCGGAATGAATTAATCAGTGATGGAATACAGATTTACAGAAATACTCCATTGATGCAGATAAGATATATGCAATGCAGTATCACCGATTATCAGGACCGATGTTTTCTCGGGGAGCACCACTCTTCTCTTCCCGATGTTTTATCGGTGTATTTCCCGTCGGCAGGTGTACACTGGCCTATATAAGTCCAGTGGCTGTGGACTGGGCCGTGGGTGGAGTCACACAGCGGTGAAGGCATGTTGTACGAGATCGCTTGGCGTTGAATCAAGTCGCGGTTATAGCCAATCATAACGTTCCCACGACGGCCAGCCGCCGCTACCTTTCACACATACCAGGTCATTAGGCCCAGTAATCAGGCCCCTTATCTCACCCCACTGCCCTATCTCCCTGAAGTCATTGGCAGGCGTAAATAGGTGGCCTATAGGTCGAGTCACTGACCCAGACTTCAGGAATCACCTCTGCGTTGTCATGCTGTAAATACACAATAGCGAGCACACGAGAGGATTATATCGTCTCATTAGGCCAGTTTAACTTAGATCTAAGCCAATAAAAGGCTTATGAATATGTGAGGGATATTTACCCTGGTATGACCTCTAAGGGGGAGGGGGGATGTCAACCCAATATGCGTGTATCCTCTTATTCAACCATTGTGGTTGTCACTGCCAGACGCAATGCTGTCTGGAAATAGGAAGTCAGTGACGCGGAAGTGGGTTTAAAAGGAGCAAAGAAGAGGCGCAGTCCAAGAATAGAACACAATGCTACCTGCAGTGCTTGACACGATTTTCTTGGTCATCTTCAGCTTCTCTGACAGTTTCGTACATACATGTACGAATTATACTCCTCCCTATTGTCACCTTTTATTGTGCTACATGTTGGCTTATCTTTGTAATTGGATTATTACCTGCCTACTTACTCTACATTGTTATCTGCTGGGCTTTACCTAGTTTTCCTCAGATGTAGGTGGAACCTAATTTTTGACACTAAGTCATTTGGTATGGTATTAGTATATATTATTGATATTATCATAAGATACTGAGTTTTAATCTCATGCATCTAATTCCCCAGATCAGTTAGTTGTTGTTTTAGTGGGCTTTTTTTACTCTTTTTATTAATCGAAACATTTCTGTACAAGATAGTTCTTCCAATGGTTCCCTGTCGATTGATACATCAAGATTCAAATTTAATTTTCTCTTTGAATAAAACAAACACAAACTACCATAAGACAGGGAAAGTGAATGAGATGAGAAGGGATGAATGATAACCACTTAAGGATATGAATTATCATCCATTGATTATACAGTCCCTATTAAAAATATGTGGGGCCACAGTAAACCACTACCCATTTTATGTATGTTGTCAGTAACCATAGAAATGGTCCCTTTGTGCTGGAGAACAACAAGAAAAAGTATTTTTTGATATATTCTATAATATAACCTAATGTAATTGAGAAGATGGATAATGAATACCACAAATGATAACGATATTCTTTTGACAGGGGAACCTGTAGACCACTCATAGTTGTCTTCATAATACACTCACTAACGCTCGGTTATTACTGCGCGTAAACCCTTCGCGGTTTACGGCTGCATGTCCATAAAATCATCGATTATTGTCGATGTTAAGTCACATACACTGAAATGATTTAGGAGTTACAAGTTTTATTGATGTTCGCCGGTTGTGTTGGTCTTTATCTTGTATAATGACGGAGGGGCAGACCAATGTCTTGCAGTTTTTGAAGTCAATAAATTCATGTAAGGGCATCACCCAATACCTGATCGCAAATGGCAAAACACTTTCGTATCAATGATATACGGAGATGTAGCAATTTATAGGTGCAGAAGCAAAGAAAGGATTGAATAAACAAAAGATGCGATAGTTATATAATGCTTTTCAATGGAAAAAGAAAACATAAGGATCAGATGCATGAATTGCTGAGTCAGGAAAAGGCTGGACATAAGACACGGATCTAGTGGACTTGTGAATTCTACTTGGGACACTTTTATTTACTATGAAGTATTTATTCTCTTCTGTTATAAACAGTTCTCCCTTGATCGTTTCGAGGTTTACATAAACACATATTCCAAGGCAATTGCCAGTCTGTTTTTCCCATTATTTTACGGGTGGAGTGGTTCACCACAGACAATTATAACAGTATAAAGAGAGTCGGTTCAGAAGTCAGATCCTGGTGCAGGGCGGTGTCACTCAGTCCTGGTCCGGTCCTGACTCAGCAGGTGAATTACAGTTACAAACAGCTGGTGTGTGTGTGTGTTGTGGGAGGGAGAGAGAGAGAGTTACATTACAATTCTGGGGCCCGTTTCAATAGAATGGGTCACTAAACCACTTAGTGACATGTTTAGTGACTCAAATAGTGACAGGAATAGTGACAAAATTTAATTCTCGTTGCAGAAGGCATGTCACTATTGGGGTGGTGTGTCTGTTCACTGTTGGCGACATAGTGACATTTCTGCCTGGGCCTTACAATGGATGGTGTTAGTGCTACCGGGAACAAGTGCTGTGAAGGTGAGGTCACTGCATAAATTAGCGACAGCGCTTGAATAATTCTACACTGGCCACCAGAGCAACACTTGTTATGACAAAATTTAAATGTGAATATCTCTGGATTGCATGAGTCGATCTCCTTCATATTTGGCATGTTTATAAGTTGTATGTGTCCCTAACTGGGATTAAAGTTTCACAGCTTAATCCCTAGGGGAAGTAAAGTTACGCGTTTGTGACAATACAAGCGAGAGGGTATACCCTCTCGCTATTATAGACACTATAGTGACCCTTTTAGTGACCGGACAGCCACTTCTGAAATGGTACAAGCCACTATTAGCGCCTGTCTGTAACAAGGACTACCGGAATGGCTTGTCACTAAACTACTGCAACGCAACTTGTCGCTATCGTGTCACTACACCCAATAACGGACGTCCTACAGACTATTGAAACGGGTCCCTGAACCTCAGGTGTGCCGGACGTGGGACGGATTGACTCCCCCACCGGACTCGGTCAAAGCGGCCCCCTCCCTCCCCACTCCTTGATACACACAGAAGGCCGCCCCCGTGTTCTATAATAATAAGGCGTGCTTTATGTGGTGGCACGCGGCCGGGCACACACCTTAATGATCGTAGAGTCTCCAGTAAGCGCCTCCACCGCCGCCACCAGCACGCCCATCGTATCGGCCAGCAAAAAGGTACACACCAGCAGATATACACAGGGACGGGCTGTGCGATGGTCCATACGGCCCCCGGGTGATATAGTGAGGAGTCGCAGTATCAGGCTGAGATCAGAGAAAAAGTCACACTGTGTGCAGCCAAGCGGAACGAGTTCGGGATCAGAGCATCCAGGAGCGGGGAAGCTGGGAAAATCTTGTCGGGAAGATCCAGGTTGATTTGTGAGTGCCCCAGCAACGCCTGGTGGATCCCGTAAGATCTACTCATCATCAAATGCCCTTTTGTCGTCTGAGACTTGCGTCAGAGATAGTTATCACCATTGCCACTCTATATGACACTCTCCTTAAAAGAAGTGGTACATATAGAGTGTCTGTATAATTAGGCGTCTTGCCTACCCATCGAGGATTCCGGCCACTTGACTAGAAGAACACTGCAATGACAATGGACCTTGAGACAAAGTTATATTGAGAGATAAAAAAAACAACAACTGGCAATATGGATTTCGATTTCTCACTTGAACTTTACCAACGTATTCAGACTTGGCTGAAGGCAACATGTGAATGTAACATCAAGGTAAGTGGAAAATTAACATCCAGGTTTCTCTTGTAGATACCATCTCCATCTGTCAATTAAAGGTATAATTAAAAAGATCTAATCAAGACGTTGTTATATAGTCATTTAACTTTTATCTAAGCGAGGCTGTATGCTCATTAGGCACCAAAGTATGATCTATATCTGCGCATATGTCGAGAGTAGATAACTACATAGATAACACAATGCGTGACACACGTCATCATATAAAGGTAAAGTTTCTCAAACGGAGATTCAAGGGTATGCCTCTAATATGAAAAGTCTTAAGCATATCAAGGTTTAACCCTGTGAAATCCCTAAGGTACAGATATTCAACACCACAGAGTATAAGATGCGTATAAGTAAATAGCATAAATACTGAATGATTGATGTATTACGCCCATGGAGCTCCATTCATTTCTCACTCTCATTTTATTACCATACAACGTTCTTATATGGGTGTTTTTTTACTCTTTTGTAATTCAAAGTTCTTTGTAATTTCAAATGATCTCATTGAAGTTAGCAAATACCTGAATATTCATCTGAAGAACTTTAGTAAATAATAAACAGTTGATGTTAGATATACTCTATTAACAAAAAGAAGTATGCCAATAGCTTCATCTGGCAGTTCGTGTGGCAAATAATGTTCCTTTTTGCCTACCAACAAAGGGCAGTGAACTCGAGGTTGATGAGCAAGTTCCGTTGAATAGAAAGCGCATAAAGGATACACTCTTCAATGCACTTATATAAACTATAAAACATGCACTCTACAAAAAGAAAGATTTAGATATCCTGTTTGTTTGTTTGGCAAACAACGAACGATGTTTTTACTAAACAGTGAGACTTAAACGAGCGATACGGTCAACATGCGAGAAGCAAATCGATGTTGGATCACGAATCACAATGTATGATACGTGAAGCTGAAAAGAAATGAGATGACAAGTGCGGACATGATCGACATATTAAGGTAGCCCGCAGCAGGTACTCGAAGGTTCTTCTCCACTTGCCGACAGAATGATCGGCGATTTCTAGGAAATGCTCATTCAGATATGCATATAGTGGGGAGGTGATATGAATGCTAAAAATCCGTTTAAAAGATCAGCTGTTTTGACTATCAGTGGGCTGTTTCCACTTGCCGACTGAGTTTCTATATCACTTTTTTCAAACCCTTGATCTAGTTTCTCCCTGACAAAATCACACTTTGCCTATTTGATTGGCAACACTTGGAGATTTCTGAGAATAAAAGTTTTAAAGATTTGTCAGTGGTGTCCGACAAAGTTCTCGGTGATAGTGATCTGAATGAAGAGCAGGAAGCTCTAGTTTCGTTCACACAGTTTATTGTCAATCATCTGACACCTGCTGACTGGTCATGCATCGAGTTGCCACAGTTTCTTACTCATTCTGTTTTCAAAGGAGGGGAGACTTAGCTGTTAGGTTGTTATGCTGCCCATCCCACTAGAGGATCAAAACAGATCGAGCCAGTTAGTCAGACATGGGCAGGGCATTTCTCAGTAGAAACGTATGAATGTGACTTTATAAAAGGTGAAGTGAAGTTAAGATGTGTAAATAGCAGTTTTCCTTCCCTGTGACCTGCCTTTAAACACCTCACACCCAGGTAGTGATTCAAAAGGCAACTGTCGAATTCACCCACACATCAAGATCCATTGATATTTTCTAACGACAAACTTAACCTATGTCATACTTAGATCCTTATCGCGTCGGTTATATTTAAATCAGTTTATTTTAATTTAACGGGTGATGGGGCACCTCTCCAAGTGTACTTTTAGCAGGTCCCGCGGGGTCGAAACATACAGGAGTGGGCCAAGGAGGGGGGGGGGGGGGGTGGGGTGCTTTTTACGTCATAAACTTACCCGGTGAATACAGAGTATACAGGCTACAGAGTACACGTACACATGTGTACGCCCACACCACAGACCACAGGTAAACAACATATCAAACCCAACTCAATAACATCGATTTATCGAGTGATGACCAATACATAAACCAAAGTACCGACTGAATAGGGATATCGTCATTACCAGATAACACTCTTAGCGAAGGGGTGTTATTAAAAAAACCATGAATAACAAACGCATGTGTGTGTGGCGTACCTTGAGTAGGTCGGCCTATTAGGCTCCTATAAAGGCTATTCGCTGGGATGAACGGCCTGATTTGGATGACGGTGTGTGTACAGTGTAACGCTAACTGATGTCAATGTGCCTGTCACAAGGACCACCCTGCAATTTTACAATTGACATGATTTTCATAGAAGACGCATTATAGCGACCCTCCACACTAAAGGTCCTTGGTAAAAAGCACCCATCTCCTATCGCCCCAACCCGTTCCTCCTCAGGGCACTACACTCTCCCCCCACCCACCCTCACCCACACTCCCATAGCACAGGGAGCGGCCATCCGGGGCTCTGACGCTGTTCTGTCCGCTCCCGTGATCCCTCTCAATGACGTCACTGAAGCATGACGTGACTCCGGCCTCACGTCACTGCACGACGTGACATTAGTGACCGAGTCGGCCGGGCGTGGCGCTGGTGAAGGTGCGGCCCTGACCGCCAGTGGCGCCCTCTGGGTGATGGATGTTATACTATATGGAACCTGACTTAGTATCTTCTCATGTCAATGATATACGCAGGGAAATTATTGACCAGATTGGACCTGATGCGGTACGCAGAGGAGCTTTTCTTCAATAATTCTACCAAGTATTTTTAATGAAAAAAAGAAAGTCAGCCTGTATTCTTATTATCATATACCTATTGACGTGATCACATACCCCGTCCCTTACATCGTGAGGAACGGCCATGAATATCACATGGAGTGGGTGGTATATGTAGGGTGGACATAATAAACACACAATTTTGACTGATTTGAAAGATCAGCGGCAGTATGCTCCGATGAGCTGACGCATAGTAATATTTAAGTGCGAGGATATTGCGTAAGTGAAGAGCATACAACCGCTTATATCTTAAATCAGTCTATATTGTAGGTATCATCCATATTTTCTTGACAGATGGCTTGTCGATATAAGTTCGAGTGATTGACCATTGACCGGATATCATTGAGACACCTTCACGTAGTTTTTGTCAACTGATTTTCAATGATAAGACTAAAGTAGATAAATCAAGAAGCACATTTGAGCTGCTTTTAATTAGTTTTTTCAAAGGCATATCCTACACTTCGTGTTGGCGCCTTCTGGCGATTTTCACCGCGATGTTCAAGGCCCTGTACGAGTATCATTATACATTGGAGCTGTAATTGAATATTGAGAATTGTCATTTCAAACCATCCGTCCGACTTAATACCATATGAGTATAATATGACATTGTGTCTATTTTGCAATTAGCCGATAGGTAAAAATAGACCTTTTCACAGTTGCTTGATTTATGCAAATATGAACCAAAAATATAGTTTTACAGAATTGCTCCAAAACCGTAATAAGACCAAATGGGTGAGGCCTGATACAGACTAGTGATTTAGAAATCTGTCAATAACTTGAATAACACGGTCTCAGCATTCCCGTGTGTAAGGTGTAGTTGTCAGCAAGAATCAGTTGTTCTACGACCACCACACAAGGGGATCGGTGTGAGGATTGGCCACCTTTAAATGGGATAGAGCTCTGCCCTTCACTTGTCTGGTTCCCTGCCAATCCCTGGCCCTCTCCCAAGTACTCTCCCAGGAGGTCACGCCAGCCCACCTGTGGTCACTCCAGTGGGCACTGGAGTGTTCACTTGACCACCAATAGCTTGTTGTCACGCTAACTGCTGTCTGTCATTTCTAGAGCTGTAATTGAGGGGCGAATGTAGTCTTTAAGTGGGGAATTCCCGGATTGTATTCATGGTACAGGGCCCGTGTGTTTGAGTGGTAAATTCCCGGGTTGTATTCATGGTACAGGGCCCGTGTGTTTTATTCAGACTCAGCGAGACACCGATTGCTTCTATAGAGAACAGGCCCCTGAAGAAGAGCGCTTATATAAGTTGAGGGAAAAGAGATTGAGCGCATTTCTCCCACACGTGGATTCTATTGTAGATCTGATTCTCCCAACTATCACTATAACTATTTCCCAGGGTTATTTGTATACTCATTCTATCGTAACAGATTGTACAATGAGTGTGAGATATATACATAACATGACCATGATTTCGATCTGAGTGGCCGTATTCTTCGCGTAGTTGACACGTAGTAAAACTCCGAGCGACCGCGAGAAGTACCTTCAGGTGGCCGAAAAAGCCGTATTCTCCCAGGAGAATACGGCTTCCTGTATTCTACTCAGTATCAATCTGGAGGCTCCATAGGCTAAGCATGGAGACTCCATATTGGGTGGGTAATAAATATGATAACAGGAGGTAAGGAGTTAGTAGTTGAGTCACTGGACACTGATAATCCGAAGGTTGTGGGTTCACATTCCACTAATTTGGATGTGCCATAATCATCACTCAGCTTCACCTCTATGACATTTGCAGCGCATCCAAACTCGTGTTCATTTATGCGATTCTCGATCCAGGTACATATTATCGTAAAACTGGATGAGGTTTAATCTTGGCCACCATATTCCACGACTGGAGTTTGGCAAAGTGACTTCATGAGGCGAAGCCGAGTGAAGTCCGGAGCCAAAACTTCAGGAGTGGAATGCAGTGGCCAAGATTAAAACGAATCAGGTTTTGATTTTATCCTACCCTATCTCCTCGATTTTGGAATATTACGTGATAACAATGCTGTATGCCACTAGTGGCATATAAAACTCCGTATGCCAGTCAGCGTAGCATACGGAAACCCAATGTTAAGCCTATGGGATTTTATATTAGGGGTAGGATAAAAGTATAAAACAATTATGTTTTAAAGCTGTTACTGTGATATAAATTCACTATACGCATCATTGCTAGAATTTATCAAGACATTTCCAAATGCTTACAAGTCAAGATTCTATAATAGATCAAATCTTTTAATTCTTATCCTAATGACGGTCATAAATTTACAGAATTATCACCATTTAGTATAAGGTCCCATATATTAGCGAAAATCTCATTTGTGAGAAATACCCCAGTTTTATTAATGCAGAACCATTGCGGCGGAAATACCACGGATATGAGGGGTGAGAAACGGGTAATACCCGTTACAACGACTGGCAGTCACATGGACAAACACAATGGTCAAGCCTCACACTCTACATCCTTCTCTGAAAAAAAGACATATCTGTTTCACAACTTTTCAATAACCCTATAAACTAACCCCACCCCCTGGGCCTTGCAGTGGGGTACTCGCATGTTAAACCCAATCCGCTGAACTTACCTGTGGCCGAATGCTTTGATTATCCCTGCGGGGGGTCAGGTGTAAATCAGCACAGGTGTGCTCCTTACAGCTTTGAAGGTTACTCCTGGACCACTCGTCCCCAGTCTTCCCTGGATTCTTTACGGTACACCCTGCATTTCCCAGCCCCATCGACATATGCCCCTAGGCTACAAGCTCCCCTGGTACATGAACATGATTTTCCTGTGGGAGTCCCCACTACAGATAAGGTCTATTTCCACTTGCTGACAAAATAATCGGCGATTTTTATGAGGCACTCGTTCTAATACAAAGAACGTGGCTCGGGCGCTAAAATTCCGAGCCAAACATCGGCAATTTTCTTTATCCGTGGTCTGCTTCCCTCTGCCGACCGATTTTCTATAAATTAACACCTCTGACCCAGTTTATTTCCGATAAAATCAACCCTTGTTGAATTGATCAGGAACAATATTGTCGGTAAGAGGTGCCAAAATAATCATTTTCTGTTTCCACTGGCCGATCTCTGAAAGAAATCATTTCAAAAATCCGTCGCTGGTGGCCGACAAATTCATCGGAGGCCAAAGGTTGGCAGGTGGAAACAGGCCGATACATAAACAGTGTCTCTATTCATGAGTGATAGCGAGCTTAAGAAGACATCATATCTGACATGGTGACATCTCTCTGAGGCTTCACTAATGGATCTTTTTGTAAACTTTTCGTCTCGCCTCTGGGATATAGATGATGGGATGCCTCTGGCAGCTTCGTCCACTGTAATTTTGTAAGAAGGAACAAAGCTTTGTGCTGGTGTTATTATCCAAACCAGTGTGTATTGCGTCTTCCTCGACACATGATGAGAAAAACTGAGGATGTCTCTCAGTAACCAGAATACATATTTGTATGCAACTGCCAACAAGAGGACGTAAACATAATGTAATTATGATGGAGTGTCCAAAGTTTTCAACTTCACTCGACAAGCTAACGACTTCATTACTATTGGCTTGAGGTTAGAAAACATATCCAATCACAAAGTCCCAAGCCCTTTCATCTATTGGAGGCTGTAATGCCGAACGTTTAAAAAGGAACTCTGTATGGGTTTCTGGGAAGTCTCTTAGTGAAAGAAAGTAAGTCCAGCAACTATCAATAGCCATGGTTACTGGTTAGCCTCAGGCGAAGCAATCTTGCTGTATAAATCACCAGGCCTAAAAGGGGCATTAATTCAGTTTGAAATGTTGAGAGCAGCCTCATCGAATGGCAGGTTTCTATGAATAATTCATCACCTGATCAAATAGATCTAGCAGTACCTTTGTTGTATATGCTCCGACATATTTTTATTGAGGAACCACGCATACGTTTTTTGTAAGTAAGCATTACCTAAAAGCAGAACGAGCATCATGAAAGGAAAATATTCGGCGTTAAAAGTTTAAACGGCTTTGGTCAGTGATCCAGGCAGTATCTATAAATAAGATGAAATCTGGTGACATGTCAATCTGAGGTCATGACCTTGGTATTATCTTTGTGACCTTGGCGCTGAACTGATAACAGGGGGTCAGGCTGAGAAGGTCATCCTGTTAAGGTGCATCCCATTAGATCCATTGCCGGCCACCGGCACAGCCGTTTCCATAGTGAACTCAGAGTGTAACATGGTTCCCTGCTCATCCGTTAGGAGCCCACATTGAGTTCTAATCTCCCAGCAGATTCTTGACCCTGCTTGTAAACTAAATGGAAATAAGGATCTCCTAGGAGAGTGGGCGAGTTCCTGTGCCTTGGTGGTCTCCCATCAGATCCTTCGTGCTGCTTGGGTTTCCCAATTATCACTAGCTTAGGATTTCTGCTTATGGGATTCGCTCGTTCTGGAATTTTACAAACTTTTTAAATTGCCACAGATAAAGTGTTCATTACATTTCTCAGACTTTGTACCCGCGCTATGTAATATTCTATAGTGAAGTGATCCACATTTGTCCCATGATCTACTGAAACAGGAATTTTTGAAATATCGACGCTAATGGATATTCCTGTATTGTTGAATATGATATGATATCTAAAAAGCTTTACACTTCCGTTATAATAAAGATTTATTGTTTGCATTCAAATGTAAAGATCCCGCCGATATTGCGAATAATTCTGCAAAGCAAATCGCAATATAAAGTGATGCTATGACTTGAAGCTAATAATTGAACACAATTCATTCCGAAGTGTTTCTTTCTAAATTGATTCATTGTTCCGTCTCTTGAGGAAGGGATGTTTGATTTTTTACATGTCATTTTCATCCAGCTCATACGCATTTTACAAGATAAACGGGGTTTTAATTGCATGGGGCATTAAAACTCGGGTTTAATGAACTTGTTGTCAATAGCCCAGCTTTCTAGCATCGATTCGCTTAAAACCAACAGCAGAAAAATACGCGACTATCAATTATAAAAGAAATCAAACGTTTACAATGCAAGGGGAGAAAATTGAACTAAATTGAAACTAATTATAAGTTACATCTTTGTGATCAGTTGAGTCCGGGATCCATATCATAATTATAAATGCCTTTGTTCTATTTGTCTCCATGATCACTCTCCATGAAATAGCAGAAGAAAATTGGTTGTTCTCTATTTTTCTAAATCCCAACTAGTTTAAAGCATTCCTTGGTGATAGATGATTCTAAGATGAATGCGGTATAGGTAGCTGATACTGCCATAGGTATATATAATATAAACACATTAGCGCAGATAGTTTAGTGAGGCTTTTTCATAAATATGCAAGGATTCAGCCACTTTCAAGTAGCATAAATAAATTGGCATATAATTAAGATAATATGCCTTGCTGGCGGGGGAGTAAGCATAACAAATTATACTCGTTTCTTGGGGGTTACGGAGTGGGTTCAAGTACCTTCGGGGACCTATTAAAACTCTATTATTTTTTATGCCACACATGATCTCCAGCCATTCAATTTGACAATTACAGCTGGGTCCCGGCTCGTATATCACATTAGAATTACTGCCAAATGGTAGACTTCTTGATAATAATATTCCTTCACATATGACCTGTGCTTATTGGGTTAGGTACGATTTTGTACTGGGTGAATGTCACCGAACTATTGCTAGACATACCTTCATTTTCTGGTGATTTATGTAAAACACGATGAAGTAATCTATCATCAGTCCACAAAATTTCAAGGAGCAACGTTGAATTATTCACCAGATGATATCTGTAGTGTGGGAATTGTGTTACCACAACTCATAGAAATATGAGCCTACAATATGAGTAACCTATCAACCTTCCATCGGGACATGGCACATGCCACACTCTATAGTGGTAAGATGAGAATAATGATTTGTTGACATATCCATTCTCCCAGCTAAATACTCCTTAACACCTACCGCCTGTATTCTGTCTGTGTATAACAATTTTTCCCTGATGGGTGAAAATCCCTGGTGTGTATGTACAGACATGATCCGCTAATCGCAGAACGATGCCTGCTTTATGTCGAATCACAAGGGCAGGTCATCTCCACTCCCCTCCTCTCCCTCACCTTACCCCACACACACACGACCTCCTGGCCTGTTTACTCTCTCAGTTGTGACCTATAGATATTGGCGACCTGCAGAAGGGGGCGGCGGCTTGCAGCTTGCAGAGGGGTCTCCTTCCAGGAAACAAGCTTGCGCAGCTTTTATAGTCGGGAAGCCTGCCTTCAACAAAGGGTAAACTGTTGAATGGCAAATCTGGAAGGTTGGGGTGTGCTACAGAGAATGGGGGCTGTCTGGCTGAGAGTGAGGTGGGTGTGGTGTTGGGGATACCCTGAGTTAAATGGAATATTGTGAGTCAAGCGATTCCTCTTTCAGCAATCATCCGGAATGAACTTGGACAGGTTGTGAACCATTACCATTAAGATGGGTCGGGGTCCAGCTGCTGCTATCAGTTGTTATAATTCATTGATATCCACCCCTGTCACCTGGTGTTATGTTTGGCATCGGGGGGTAAGATGGCCACTACCATAACACAATAGCTATCGGACCTATAATTTGTAGTCTGCATTACACACTACACATGTTTGTTTCCAGACTAAAGGACTTTCATCAAACTAGGTCGTGTTAAGTGATAACGGCAGTTGGTGTTTCTAATCTCCAGTGTCAAGTATGTATTTGTGGTCAGGATTTATTCTTTGAAACAATAAAAAACCTGAGTGTGAAAAATGAGAAACAGTGCGTGATACACAGAAATATCGATAAAATTTAAATGTTGTTTAAACGGTGTTCAATTATGGAGTGAAAGATGGTAACATATGGCTTTACCTTGTTTGTTTATTTCCTTTTCCGTCTGGTCGACCATTACGGGTTTTTCCAGGCATTCTCCGGGTTTAGCTTTTCTCGCTGCCTTTACACCACCAGTGAATCTATGAGTTAAATTTAGGTAGAAATCTCCCCTACACATTTACCGATATGAAAGCTCCATAAACTCCCAAACCATATTGACATATTATGAGAAGGACCGACCTTGATATAGCAATAAGTTTACTACTGCTGGAGATGAAGGAGAAAGGTGGCTGCTCACCACACCACAAAGACATGGTATGAGAAGGACTGGTCTTTGATATAACAGTAAGTCTACCACTGCTGCAGAGAAAGGTGGGGATGAAAGAGAAAGTGGCTGCAGTAGGACTCAAACTCACGGCCTTGGGATTATTAGACTAGAGCTATAACCACTCCCTACTTCCAATATGGCTTTATCAGGCTGTAGGTGTATTTCATAGCTGGGATGGGAATACAGTCCAATCTGTGATGGCTGGAGGTCTTAAAGGTCATAGTTACCAGAGGAAAGCGATGGTGGTTAGGCACATGGTATGACAACCATGTGCTGCAAGAATGGGATATGATTGGACCATCAAGCCAATTGACTGTAAATATAATGTATTTTCACAATTTTAAAGTGAGTTTGATATACAATAATTGAAGATCGTTATTTCTCAAAAGCATAACTTTTTGTCTGTAACCATACCGAGGTGTTGAAAGTGCACTACAAAAGAGAGAAATAATGGCATTGAATTTAGAGAACGAAAATAATAATATAATTCTCGTTTCTTTTCCTTTCAGGTAAGTCTTCAAATGTCATTTCTGTCAAATACCTCAGTCACCATGTGGGTAAGTCAATTTAGTCATACACTCTGACAAGGGAGACTTTCAAATGAATGGTTCTTCTTTGGCTCTCATTGGTCTGCCCAGGCGAATTCGAGATCTCAATGTTTATTTGACAATTCTGAGTTCCTAGATCATTATACATGGTCTTCTGGTCTTGGACGATATTGTATTTATGTAACACCTGCACACTTATTGGCAACTTATCTACGCATATATGCAGTCGTGTAAGGCTGGGCGTCCACCGACTACGATGAAACGCAAGGCCTTCTGATCCCCTACGATGTAAAATATCACGCATCGTAGTGCGTCGGAGAGCGTCGTAGCTCTCCATCAGTGAAGCCTGGTCCACTGATTTTGTGTCGTAGTACCATTTTGTTTATTGATTGCACCTCTCACAAAGTGGGGTTTTTCAGTTGCAATGTGAAAACGTGTCATAAGCAAGTCCATAAAATACTATCTAGTTACAATCAGTCTTAAGTATGAGCATAGATGAGATGAGTGTTGAGTTGATATTATTACAGGCTAATTACAAAACTGCATCTATCTGCTTCTCAAAGATTACCCCATCTGCGTCAGGAGCGTATTGTAGTTTATCCTACCCCTAATATAAAAGCCCATAGGCTTAACATTGGGTTTCCGTATGCCACGCTGACTGGCATACGGAGTTGTATATGCCACTAGTGGCATACAGCATTGTTTTCACGTAATATTCCAAAATCGAGGAGATAGGGTAGGATAAAATCAAAACCTGATTCGTTTTAATCTTGGCCACCGCATTCCACTCCTGAAGTTTTGGCTCCGGACTTCACTTGGCTTCGCCTCATGAAGTCACTTTGCCAAACTCCAGTCATGTAATACGGTGGCAAAGATTAAACCTCATCCAGTTTTACGATAGTATCAGTGTGCGCCGTAGGGTGCATCGTACAAATGCAATCCACTGCTACAACGCAAGCTGACATCCCGACGCGAAATCGATTTTGCGTCGGGAAGTGCATCGTAAGGCCTATTGTAGTGCATCGAGAGCCCAATGGACGCCATGCCTCACTCTCACCAAGCGAATATATTGTACTTCACTATTCACACCCTACAGGGTATCCCAGCTGTCACCTTGTAGTTTGACTGCAGGTGCTTCAAGATCAAACAATTCAGATTCAAGGCGACTGTTTGGCAGGTAGTCTAGGGCGGTTAAAGATCAAACGAGTTGTGGAACTCAGTTGAATTACTGTTATTTACCTTCAGCAATTTAACTGCAATTCACACATAAAACTCACCTTGAAAGATATACCAGGGGAAGAACCATGCTGGGTCGTTCCTGTTGACATAAGCTGTCATTGGAGACGAGTGAGCCATTCACCAAATTTGAGGGACATTTTGAAACATGTCCCATGTGTTATTCAGTCAGGCCAAGCAAAGGCGTACTAAACTGTAGTCAAAATTTTGTAATGATTGAACATACTTGCTGCACATGATTAACATCGATAACAAACAAATATTAACTGAACTTCTTTTTCAAAACATATTACATTGCCAACCATTATTTTTCCAGGACATATGATTTACTTTATGATTGAATCGAAATTCATGTACGTGTATTTATATCTCCCATGTCCAATTCATGCACGTATCCAAAGAAATGCTCTCAAGATGAGTACCTGGTATCTCAAAATAAATAAATACTTGAATAAATGTTGATATCGCTGGAAAGAGATGAAAATAACTTGGTCCGTACACCGCGGAATTTGACCTTTGAGTAATTCACGAAGCGAAGCTGGGTGAATTACAAAGCGGTCAACCTCGGTGGAGGCTTGATCAAATTATTTTCATCGATTGCGTTTCTGATCTGATCTCACCATGTATAACATTATTAATTAATAGAATAACGCACTCTTTTAGCCATTGAGAATTGGGTGCACTACCCTCACGGCCATAGAGTATAAGTTCCTAACGTTAAGCCTATAGAGAAAAATACCATGGTGAGATAAGACCATTATATCTTATATATTTGGTATTCCAATATGTCACAAGTAACCAATTTGAATTGACAATAATTGAAAATAACCAGTTGGTGCCATTTTAAATGGTAGGATAGGCCTTTAACTTTTACATTGATGCACTAAATCTGCAGACAAGTTCAATATAGACTGAAGTAGGCTCTGATCACTTTATTGTCATTCTGCTCTTAGCGCCCTCTCAAAACGGAGATCACAAGTGACCTAATTGTATTCCGATCGTCTATGAACTACACTAAGCTGCGGTACGCATTTATGGAAATACAGTGTGGTTTTATGCCCAATTAATGTTCAAGCTCGCATCCCCGTGGCCATTGTCCAGGCCTGGGGTTATGTATCCTGGGGATCGTTCCTAAATGGCGATCTATCCATGTTGAGGTTAAGGAGAAGAATCCATCTGGCATCTGCTCTTTTGGCTATTTGATTTGGCCGTGTACCTACACCAATGAGAGCATGTTCCACTGCCACCTGGGTCCTGGGCCTGCTGCATAAATAATGTCCATGCCACCCTGCCCTGTCGGGACCGACCAACTTCAAACGTGGAAGGTTTCTGAAGGGATAATAGCATAGATCTATAGTCGGTTAGGCTGGTATCTGGACACTGCACTATATCGCCAGTAGGCTATGTAGGCCTACCCTCTTTGGGGGTAAACGGTGAACACTACAGGATGCAAAGTGGAATTTATACGGTGGGATTCATGTACCTCACAGGGTTCAAAATCTCATGCGATTTTGGTCCTTTGTATGGGTAAATGTCGCCAACAATTACAGGGGGGAAACATTGAACCCTACAATTTAGATGAAAAGAATTGTGTTCGTGTACAAACTCTCAGCATGATTTGTCTCAGACAAACACTCTTTGAGATACATGAATCCAATCGTGTGAATCCCACTTTATATAAACATGGAAGGTTTACATGTCAACCTAGCGGGTTTATATCATAAAGACATTTCTAAAAGTGCTTCTATAAGTATTTTTCTAGAAAAGTCATAGCACAGTCTCCCAAATTATCACCGCGAGATCACGGGAAACCGTAGCGTAATGTCCAATACGTCGGGAAATACGGGTTAAAAGTCCCCAAAACATCACCTAGCTTGCATAGTAGCGTGTGGCAAGGTCAGCAGTCATTTTGTCTCTCCTTTGATTACTTAAATTTGCAATGTTAAATAATAGATTCAATATTGTTACCTGTTTCTAATGCTAATATGTATATCCTCCTTGTAATTGAGTCTACGCAATATACTAGTTCATGCTCAAATATTACTCTGTGTCCACTACGCGTAGGATACGCCCACTAGTATCGGAACTCGGTTGATATTGTGTGTTTACCGATACAAGAACGTAGATTGGATCACAGCTTTCTACAAAGCCTCAAAACACACAAACAAGAAGCATGTTTATGAGGAGGACGACTCTAGCAACCTGCTATTATAACCATACCAGGGTGAGCTCTTGGCAGGCCTAACTTGGCCTGGGATCAGCCTACACTCCGCTACCCCCTCCCCCACCCTGCCACAGCTGCATAGCCCCACACTGCCTACTTTATCAAGGCCACACCATTGAGAACGCACTTTTCTCCCTATTTACCCTCGATATTACAGCAAAATAGAGTTAAACCCCCTCCAAGAATCAGATATAGGGTTGGAGTAGTGACTGTCATGGCCTTTACCCTCTGCCGTCATGGTCGTTAACGTCGTCAATAGAACAGTGTCGGAGCTTAGGCCAGCTTTAGGCCGAGCTCAGGCCTAGCGATGGGACTGACCGATAAAGGTGTTTGAGATAGTTTTACGAACCCTATTTTCTCCCAGGAGTCAGGGAGCTGTTTCTAAACCATAGACTTAACCCACGTTTTGAAACAGCTCCCAGGTGTGTCAACAGAGGTTCCTAAATGTCCACTAAAACACCAGATCTTCCGCCGGAATCCCTATTTAGGAGACCTGGGTTGAGGTAGCCTGGAAGCCTGGCTCACATATTGGTTGGTACTGCCATTTTGCCAAGTAAAATGTAGGATAGCGTTATGGGTTGTATCATTCACAAATTCAAATAAGTTGCCACCATATTCTCCTCAGTCAATTCGATCCGTTTTGGAAAAGAGCAGATACCACATTTTCTTGCTTCAAAAGGAACAAGTGTGTACGGAAACACATATGACGAACTTATACTTGCCACACTGACTACAGTACTTTGAAGACCCTTTCTGAAAAGTAATGGTATTGGTGTCTCACTGTCAGTTTTTAATGAAACGTTCTAACAAGTTACCTATCCTATTTTGAAAGGTTGACATTTTGTATTTTCATTCACTTTAAATCAATGTAGATTATTGAAGGGATTGAGAGAGATTTGATTTATTAAGGTCTCTCTAAATATAGATCCACCTGTCTTATCATTTATTTGGACAGGGACGCAGTTTAGGGTTGAGGTTTAATTTAGGCATTGGCAGATTAATCAGCACCGATTTGTAGTCGGAAATCACCCATCGATTCTTTGGGTACACTAAATCGGTATAGAAGTGCAAAATACAGAAGGAACAATGCAGACACTGCACCCTCAACGATTAATTGATACCGATGTGCAGTCAATGGCCACCACCTTCAGACTATAGGCCCGTTTCCATTGGCCAATTTCCTGTCACCGATCTACAGTCAGGAACCACCGACGCACTTTTTACACTGCTGACCCAAAATCGATCAGTGGAAATCACCCACGACTTTTTCTGCTTAAGTTATGCAATGTGGCACCACCCACCACTGTGTGAAAGCTTGGTCACTGAGTGAAGTCTACTACCCTCATCGATTTTTCGATACCGACACACAGTCGGTGGCACCACTGACAGACTTTCTGGGTAACTCAAAAAATCTCTGCCGTTTTCATCGGCTAATGGAAATGGGCCTTTTAAGGAGAACTCGAAAAGTTATTGCCGTTTTCGTCGGCCAATGGAAAATGGCCTAAATAGGAACCTGCATTTAGGAGACCGTGGTTGGGGTTTCCATGAGACATGGTGCGGTGGGTGAAGGGCCAACTGGATCGATCCTCATAAGACGACGTTTCTAAATGGTTAGTTTCAAATGAAAGAGGGTGTAAAGTTGCGCGGAATGTGTTGACACACAGGCGCAGTGACCGGCATGCGGCCATTGCTGCTGGCGACTCATGCATATGCTACAGCTTTGACGTCAACGGCCACAGAAAATCTAATTCTGGCGTAGAAACTATTTATCACTGTAAAGTTTCTGTCCCACGGAATGATTGATAGACGTCAGGCAAGATCCCACGTTATCCTTTTGAAAGTATTGTGACTACTGCAAATGTACGGAGCATAATACGGATGCTATCTTAAGTGCGCACTAGGTACTTCGCCATTATTGATTTACAGAAACAATATTTAGTAGATACCTTTTTATTTCTTGTTGCTCCTTCCGGACATAGTAGTTCTTTTATTTAATATAATGTATATCAGACTGATGTTTTAGTAAATAAACTGCATCGAGACCCGTAGCTGTTAAAAATAATCCAAATGTTTTCGTTACGGAGTCAAGGTTACTAGGCAACGCCTCGAGATATTACGTAGCAGAACAAAACAAAAGGATAATTTTCAATGGCTACGGATCAAGTGTGGTTCAGATTTCATCTCACCCCTAGTTGCCTAATTGCTGTGAGATCATCGCCCATTGAGTAATTTTTTACAATACTCCATGGGAGTTGCGTATGAGTTCCAAATATTAGGACTTGGGGAAAACTACGCTGAATTGCTGCAATAAGTATATGGACACTACGCCACGTTGCCAGTACGCTACGTTTCTCGCAGGGTAAACAGTGGACACTAAATTATGTTGCATAAACCCTCAATAACTTCTTTTCATCGGTTGGCATTTTCTGTAAATACGAAATAAACTAATGCTAACCTCCCAGATATATCACAAACATATTTCTTAAATATCTCTTTAAGTCATAGGACAGTATCCGAGGGTGTGACCACGAAATCACCGAAAACCGTAGCCTCCTGTCCAATTCTCAGGGCGTGGTGTCCATAGTGTGATGGCAAATTAGTGAAGTGACCGGTATTCCTGCCATGCTATAGACAGTACAGTACCACGAAGATTGGACACAACGCCACGGACATGTTTTCACTTTCTACCTAATCGCTATTGTCGTCCATTCTGTACAAAGCCATTCAGTTTAAAGTGTTTTACCATTTCCCACCACCTCACTATGACACATACTGACATATTAAGTGACCTTCGGCAAACAGCCCCCCAGCGACGTCACTGCCCTCTGGTGGAGTTACCTAACAGAGACCACCCCTATTATCGACGGCCACCTGACTGTGAAACGTGCTTATGGTTCCCGCCAGGTGGAAGGCAAGTGGAGGCGGGAAGAGTTCATTCCTTCGCCTTTAATTGTCGTCTGCTTTGCACTGCACTTAAACAAAGTGAATATTTATGAAAGCGAAGTTAATTTCACAACCCCAGGTGTCTCCCTTGAGATATTTGATCATTTTACGTAGAGTATAAATTGTTTATAGCATCAAATCATACATATTTCCAAGATACGTTTCATCAAGTAGTGTACATATTTTTACATTTTGAATTTTCCAATGACAGTTATGCCTAGAATGTCAGGTTCTCCTATCATATTAGTTACATAGCCTTCGCGGTCCTCCTTTTCTGAAGATCATTCTTTTTCTCATATATCATTCAGAGAGAGGGAGAGAGAGAAAGACAGAGAGAGAGAGAGAGAGAGAGAGAGAGAGAGATAGGGGAGGGAGAGAGAGGGAGAAAAGTGGTGGCGGTGGTTTGCCTTGTATGGGGGCTGAGTGGTTTGTGCTTGTTGTTGATCCTACAGATATGCCCAGGCTTATACTGTACAGGAGCAATAGTGACTTGGTCTCTGTGTGTTCAGAGACCATAGATGTGAATAGGGTCAGGTGTAGCCGCTGGGTATTTCACACCTAAAATAGTAGCTAATACTTGTCATTGTTGTCTACTTTCCTGTGTCATTCTTCCTCCTGTGAATTGTCAAATTCAGTGAGAAGTATCATCGGAGTTTCAAATGCGTACGGAGGATCAGTATAATGTTAATATCGTAAACTGTAAACTTTCCATAAGATATTTTCTGAAAACGTTGCAACGCTCAGTGCACCATTGGCAGGATACACTTTACTAGCCAACTCAATCTATCATTATAAACGTATAGTAATGATCGCTACTGGTGATAATACAAACATCCATATTCTCGAGAATACGGAAGAAATTCACTGATACATCAGAATAGTGTATGAGAAGATGGGCGACTATTTTGTCTTTTATTTGGTAACTCGGATTTGCTATGCTGGATATTAGATACATTATCAACCTGTTTCTGTAGCTCACTCTAATGCAATTTTCTCGTTGAAGCTTGAATATTACTACGCGTCAGCTATGCAGAAGATATGCACTGAAATGTCAGAAAGAGTTTGATATTGTGTATATATATATATACCTCACACAGTATCGCAGGAATCAATGTCAGTTGTTCTGTTCTAGGATATTGCATGTGTTTTGTTAACAAGATATGTTTGTAAACACCAACTTTGCAACACATACATACAGAGATTCATACATCCAGCTTCTCCTACCTCCCTCCAGGGCACCATCACAACACAAGCTTCTCCAGGCCACTCTTAACTAGAGGCGTTTAGTGTATGTACACGTACCTTAGAATACTGCAGAACTCTCCCCAAAACGAAGTTGCTCCAGCTGTGTCACTTTTGCAAAAGGGGGCGAGTTGTCCATTGAATTATTGGGCGATTGCGTATTCTCCAATAACTAAGGCCTGGCGTCCACCTACTACAATAGACATTTAGTCCTACCGATATGGCACCGATACAAAAAGTAAATATCGGAGACATATCGGGAAGGTGCAAAATCGTAGACAATATATGTCTAGACATTACACTTCACCTTGCATTGTATGGGATTTTTCTGTGCCTTATCGCAGAAACGTGGTCAACTGCCCCGATATTAGGTGACCTTCCGACGTTATTTTGATTTTTAATCGGTAAGTGCATCGTAGACCCTATCGGAGCCATATCGTAGTAGGTGGACGCCGGGCCTATATCTCAAAGATTTACTCCTCTTCCAATTACAGTGATATATGTACAAATGACCTTGTTTTGGCATTGACCTTGTTTATCATAGAGTCATCCTTTATCTACCTTTCTAAGAGGATAATAACCATCTGGTACTTGTGAGCCTCCGGTTTGTGGATATTGGTAATAAAAGGGACTTATCTACGGGAGCGAATGCAAACTACAAGTAGCAGAGGACACCAAGTGCGATGATTATAATACAGAAGCATTCGACATGTACTTGATTTGTTTCTGTTTAATGATTGATAAATAAGAGGTGTTTCAATTGTCTATTGTGTCCCCAGTTCTACTTATTTGGTATACATACGTGCATAAGTGTTGTTGACTTTTGTTTTTTGGGGGGGTTTTTTTATGCTTCAAATAGTCTTTATTTAGACTGCGTTTCAGCTGGTTTTATTACGAACGCAATCGTATTACACTTCTCAAGATAAACATCATCCTTATCAATGTATCACTATCACAAAGTAGCCGTTTTAGCTGGCACAATAATTCCCGCTACATATCCGTAGAATTTACGTATTCAAATTATGTTCATTTGTATTCATGAAATGAAGATAACACCATACTTTTAGTGGATCAAGCTCCAATTAGTCCAATTTGTGCAACTAATCATTCACCTTCACTGTGACCTTCCCTATAAGTTAAGAGTCACTCAATTCATTAGTTAATAGCCTTTGATTAGAACAGGTACAAGTAGGGAAACACCCATATGTAAGTAGAGAATGGTTTACAAGGGTAAACATGGCTTGAGAAAGGATTAGAAATAGTGTGGCCGATTACTGATTTTCTAGATAACATTTTGCTTCTGATACTACAAGCAAAGACGGTGACACACGACCTGATACAAATACACATATCCCTTAACTACCGCTGGTTTCAAAATCAATCACTGGTTTTTGTGTAGTGAACTAGAAAATATTGCTCAAGGGGAAATGGCAATAGCCAGAGAGCCATAGCATGGGTCGACTTAGTACTATTGTAACTGGAGGGCAATTTGGGGGGCTTAGCAGTTTCGGAGAAGTAAATGCCCACATTGCTATTCTAATCTCTCATATGACTTTGTCCTTCTGTAAACTGAATTAACGTATGAAAGTGTGTTAAACCGTGTTTATAGTTTTCCTGGTTATGGATGAAAGAATTCCAAAGGTACTCAGTGATGATGCCTAAAGTTACCTACCTGTTTCACTTTAATACATACGGCATTTCCTTTGCCTTGATTCATCCATCGTACTATAAACATATTTATCACTGATATTGATGTTTATCCCATCATATCTAACAACGACAATGCCCCATGGTGTGTAGTCATCTTGACGATCTACGCTATCTTGAGGATGTTGTTCACTCAATGTTGTAATCTCTCGGGGACACTGGGCTACAATAATTGAAATAAGAATAATGCACACTTTAACTTTATCTCTAGGAAATAAGATGTACTTCTGTTGATCCCAATGTGGAATAAGTAGTGTGACCGCAAATAATGGTGTTCAATTGAAGCTGAGATATGTGTTCTTTTTTTTCTTTTTTTTAATAGAGCACAGCATTTATTTTCCAGTATACAGCATACAGTACATTGCATTATTTCTTTGTTGTCTTGTTCTCATATCTATCTGACTGTAAACTTGTAGCAGTCTCTTACACACATCTTTCGTCTTGCTCCTTTTTTTATATTTTAACTTTATAATTACATGGTTACCTGGTATACCTCTACCTCTTACTGGACTACAACCTTCAGGTCTTCCTATTCTAGATTGCCACCATTTTTCCAATCTACTACACTGCTGATTCTCCATATATTTATCAGTCATTCAATATTTGATTTTCAGGAATATTCTATCTGTTCTCGTTAGTCTCCTTCTCCTTGGGTGACATCGTCTGGAGATATGTGTTCTTATTACCTTTATGCGGGTTTTTCGGAAAGGATATTTGCAATTTGATAGAATGTAGACAGGTTTCAAAATGTAGATATATATATGCTCACATTTATTTGAAAACTGTTGGTTGTGTACGTGTATATTGTGTTCAATCAATTCTGCACATTAGCAGTTGTGTCATGTACAAACCCTTAGCATAATGTTGAGTTGACCTGCCAGAGGCCTGCACCTGTATGCGTATGAATATATAGTGTCACCGTGTTACCCAGGGTTCCTTTGGCTACAGTATTTTAACTCGTAGTTTGATAAATTGTTTTCTATGAATACTGACAAAAATTACGAAACTATATAATTATTTCTCCTTAAAATCAGTAGGAGTTTCTTAATACCTAGAAAACGCCTGGAGGCATCTTCAGGACTCGCCAGGAGACTTTCAGGATCGATCTGGGGAGTGCCGCCACATTCTCATGACTGAAAGGATTCAATTGGCATATCAGTATCCATGGAGAGCAAACTATTGATATTGAATGAACATATCTCCGATATGGCCTGAAACTATTAGATCAAGTTATTATTGATGGAACATGTTACTACGAGGATATCCTAAAGTCTCTAACACCCTTATCGTGAGACATACCAGTGGTGAGATATGGCAATGTTGAGTAATGTCAATAGACCTCTTTCAGGGCAGATCTATGCCTCTTTGGTGGGCACCGCCATGTTGGAGATCACCGAGCAGACGAAGTTCTAAAAGGGAGTTCCAAAGATTCAGAATAAGACATAATAATGTAGAATAAGATAGGTGGAAAACAACCTATTTTGATTTACAGTACTTAGATACGATTATTGTCACCTTTCACTCACATGCTGCGTGCAGACATCGAAAGTCAGTCACACTCCTGAGACTCGGTGGTCTCCAACATGGCGGAACCTGGCGTTACCAGAAAGTGGTCTATGACACGTCTCGGTAATAAGGAATATCAATACTGAGCATTGAAGTACTGTAGGGTATGTCAACGACGTCGCATGTTAAACGGCATGTTAGCCAAGTGGAGAGTAAACGGGCCCAGGAAGTGGCCAGTCGTTGAGCGGAATTTCACTCATGTCGAATAGACCCGGAGTTGACTTGAATTACCGCCTTTTGCAACATGTGAATCGCGCGCCACCACCGGCCAGTTTTGTTCACATATTTGCCCGGGGCGAGGCAGTCAGTCTGGGAATGGATTGGACAAACTTGATTTCCCCAATCCTTGTAACATGCCGTAAGACCATGTAATGCATGTGTATAGGTGTGGGAGGGTGTTTTGTAGGGGCTGGTGGATCCACACACCTCTCAGCACCCTCACAGAGTGCCCACAATGTTCATTCGATCCCTCTCAGTTTTTGAGCATGGGATGCTTACGCTGCCCAGATGTTAGACATTCCACAGTTAGAGTGGTTTGAGAGGCTACATAGACTGTGAGCTTGCAGCGAAAAACTAACCCTTTACTATCTATGTGCCAGCTCTTTGACATTGGTAGGCTGTAGAGGTCCAGTATCTTAGTGTCCAGCTGACTATGACCAGTCAACAGAGATTGACTCTAGTCTCTATAAAGCCTGGTGTAGAAATCGCAGGTTGGCTGGGTGCCAAGTGGGTTACAGAAAATTACGCACACACTGAATAAAACCCAAACCTTTCAATTGTTATTCTTTTATAATTCCATACATTTATCAGTGATGAACATACCATTTGTTCCTAGTTTTATCGTGCGGCATGATCAGATACGCTGCCTAGAGTATAGGGAAATGTTGCATAGTCTTTCAGCTTGCTGCAACCACTAACCCTTCACAATCTGCAGCCAAGGCTTTTAGGTGATACAGAGTCCTAGTGTCTCAAAGGAGTTCCCAGCTGTTAGTGACCACTGATATTAGACCCAATTACATAATTGAACCATTGGTCCTTGACATATCTGGGCACCAAAAAGGCAAGGCTGCGTGCCAAGTGGGTTTCAGCAATGACCAACCAGCTGGACAATATCCGTCGTTTCATCAGAGATGACCCGACCATTTGTTCTCTGTAAGCTATGAAATACACCATTCATTTAGGTATGCTAGGTAATATGACACGGTTTTGTCTTGTGAGATTACCCCACAACCACACTTGATGGCATGTTCTCAGTGGCTGTGGATCTCAGTGCAGTACCTTCTTATTGTACGTTAAATTGCAATGCCTTATGGATTAACCACTCCCCCATCGGGATCCCTGCAGGGGAGGGCTTCCTGGCGATAATCCCTGAGTCGTGATTAGTCTACTACATGCAGGCTTAATCCATGACATTCCTCGGCCTTTCCTGCTGCCGGCTCTATCGCCAATCCAGGTTAGCTTAAGACCTTAATCGCAAGGCTAATGGTCCGAAATGCACTGCTCGTTATGTTCCATAAATGAAGTATAGGCATAGTTTGCATGCCAATAGCTATTAGTGTGCCATCATTACAATAAAGTGCTATCATATCTATCATATGAAATGTACAGGTCTAAAATCAATGACTTATGAAGTCGCAGTCACAGTGGGTGTGAACATTATTTTACTGCACCCCTAGAGCTGCCAGTCCTCATTTCATAGACATTCGCATACAGAGATATAATAATGAATATTGTTATAGACCTGTGCATGAACTTTTATGAAATACTACCGCTGCTGGACAAAATGTATAGATGATGTTTGGGCCCACTTTTAGTAAGTAAATTAAATAGCGGGCTCTTTTTAACTTTCAGTAAATGAAAATGAGGAAACGTAGTAACTGAGCCCATAGTGATGCCGTTCCCGGTCTCCCGCCCCGTAAATAAGGCGCTTCACCTACCATCTCGGAACATAGTTACGGGATGAAAGACCTCAAATAGCTATCTGTACAGGCTCGGTAACTACATTTCTTCTTAGTACTTCTCATGGCCAGTGTAAGGTGACGTGAGGGTGTCCTCTTACTAGATCAACCCAACATGTGTAAGATACGACCGTAATGGACAGGTAACTGTAGAGAGACATGTCGGGTGAAGCTGAGGCGGGTACTGAGAAAGTTCAAGTGACATGTGCCTCCAGGTGTGGTATGCGGGTGTGGGTCCATGTGTCCGTAACAGGCGAGGGGGGTTGAATGCACACATGTACTTGGTTTCACCTCAAGTCACTCAACTCCCTGTCACCACCCCCCCCCCCATCCGAATTCCAAACAAGTGAATAGAATCATATTACTGTAGATCTTGACCTTCTTAACACCCCTGTTCTTGTAAGGATTTCCTGTCTTATATCTCAATTATTGTGTGTCAAAATCAGATAGCTCGATAAGGCTGAGGCAGGTATTTTAGAAAATAATCCACTTTGAAGAGTAAAAGGGAAGAGAAAACACAGCGGAATGCCAGGTTTTCTACCTTTTACTCCGCCAACCGCAAAAATACAGAATCTCGTCACATTTGAGGGGTAAAGGTAGCAGGAGCCCAGTGTAACTTTTCGCCCTGCTTGACACGCACTCAGTTCATGAGGTGGGCGCCAGGAGGCACTGCGTGCAGACCCGACGTTTACCCTCTGCCTGGGAAGGTGCCAAGCGAGGCGAGCGGGGAATCTCAACTAGGAATGTATATCAACACTCCCCTAACCCTCAGTCCCTGATATATATATATATATATATATATATATATATATATATATATATATATATATATATATATATATACCTGATATACCTGATATATATATATATATATATATATATATATATATATATATATATATATATATATACCACATCAACCACTGTACCCCATCTAAACTCAACTAGGAATGTATATCTACACATCCCTAGCCCTCAGTCCCTGATATATACAACATCAACCACTGCAACTCATCTAAACTCAACTAAGAATGTAGATCAACACTCCTCTAGCCCTCGGTCCCTACTATACACTACATTAACCACTGTTGCCATCTAAACCCAACTAGGAATGTATATCTACACTCCCCCAGTCCTCAGTCCCTAATATATGCTAAATTAACTACTGCATCACATCTAAGCTCAACTAGGAATGTATATTTATACTCCCCTAGCCCTCAGTCCCTTATATATACCACACCAACCACTGTACCCCATCTGAACTTAACTAGGAATGTATCTCAGCAACCAACGAAGGTCCGATATTTAGAAATAGTGGAGGCTGTCAGAGGCTCTCTAAGGTTAAGGAGATAAAGAACTATAACACTAAATCTTGCTTTCCGATCGGCTAGAAATGAACCATAAGAGATAAAGAACATCTGAATATAGCCATAGAAAAAGGGATAGCAGGTTCGAGATTTTCACCACACGAGTTCTCATCCTCATGGCATTTCAGTCTTCAAGTTTGGTTATCTATGTCTCTATGTTGGGGTGAAACTTCACGCAGATCCTGTCAAAGACGCACCTATTTATATAAGGTAGGTAAATATTGTTATACATGCACCAAGGCATGACCAGCAGTCAGTATACATTGATATAATAGTGATCTTGGAGATCGTAGATATAGATCACTACTGATATGAACAGTCACGTTAATTCAATCAGTCCTGCACTCTAGCAGTTGTACCATGCACAAGTAGGATAGGATATTGAAGCGAATTGCTAGGAGCCTGCACCTATATGTATACGACTATTGAGTGGCGTATGCACTTAGCAAATATCACCATGGTACCCAGGGGTTCATTGGCTATAGCCTTTTATCCCACAGATAACTAGAATCGTAATAGTGTATTCTATATATCCGGAAAAAATCATGATACTATATCAATTATTTCTCAAAATAAGCATTCTTTTCAATGTGAGGCGAGAGGAGACATCTTCAATATCTACCAGGGAATGAAAGCGGTGGGTTAAGGAAGTGTTGCAGATACACCCCGCCTTACACACATCCACCAGCGAATGCCTCCAGGTGTTCTCAAGACAAAGGGTTAGGTAAAAGATATAGCCGCCTAAAGATCTAAAGAATCTACTCCAGCCACGCGCCTTGTTGCTATGGAAACAATGGCGATTGTGCCGTGACATCACCCACCAAATGTCGTCTGCTAAATGATAATGAGAGAGTCAGGCGAATAAACAATCTTTAGAATGTGTTCTACAAGAATGACTGACCAACAGCTTTTTTTTATGTGTCTTGTCATACATGTACACAGAGGATATTCTATTGGATCAAATGAGGTGGGCCTGTCAGTGACATCTTTATGAATTGCTTTTACTCGGCGTCTGAATAACAAATAGGTCTACATCCGGTGGCCATTGTTGGGGGAGACAGACAGCAGGATCTTTGCTCTATGCGTGAAGTGAGTAAACAGGAGACATGTTATGATGCACTCCTCAGGCTTCAGAAAGGGCTAGACTTGCTGGCCTTCTATTCATATATCAGCATGGGTAGGCTTAGGCAAAGTATTCACCCCTTATCTACAGTGAGGGGTGAACAGCTGTCTGATGTTAGAACATGTTAGGTATATAAGAGCTGATGCCCAGAGAATGGCAATATGCAGTTTGGGTACCACCGGGAGAGAATCCAACAAGGCTGGACTTAAGAAGGAGGGAACCTCCACTTCTACCTGAAAATACACTAAGAGATAACTGGGTATACGTGTATAGAATATCAACTTTTATTAGCCACATAATACGGAGTCTCCGCACTAAATGGATAGAGACTGTATATAGACTAGTATATGCAAAGGTGCTCGTAATCTCTGGCCTATACATAGGGGAGTCCCATGCATACAAAAGGGTACATGGGAAGATTGGCTTTTCTTCGATAGCTTAAATTTGCAATGCTGAATGATAAATACAATATTTAATTGGTTTCACATAAAAGCGGTCGTAATCTCCTCGGACTAGACTCTAAGTAATATCCTCCCCTTCGTTCGGATATTGTTTCCCATTTAGACCTCGGAGATTACGGCTGCTTGTGCCTGAAACTGATTAATATAATATGTATGTATTTTTCATGCCTGGTGCGTGTAAAAAAGTAGCACCCATGTTATGTACACAGCATTGAGAACCGACCAGCCCTGATGGGGGCAGGGCTAGCTCGGGGAGGCTACATACTAAAGGCTGCAAAACATCACCCGCCTTACCCTCAATAAACACCTACCGAGATTTGTCATTTATAGCTGTAGATGGGAACGGGCAATGTGTAAACATAGCGTTGGGAGGAGAAGGATCAAGGATCCACGATCTTTTATTGCAACTCTGATATATGATAACAGAGGAGCATAGGTTATGGACGTGGGAAAGAGTAGGGAGGATGCGGAGTCTATACTAAACCCATACAGATCGCTACTGAGTAGAATACGGAAAGTTGTATTCTCCTAGGAAAATACGGGGAAAAGTCCATAGCGTGCGAAGTAGTGCGTGAGAAGATCGGTGGCGATTTTGTGTTTCAATTGATAACTTATATTTGGAATGCTGAATAATCAATACTGTAACAATACCACGATTTTTATCTGCATAGTCGTATTCTCCTAGTAGTTGACACCACGTAATATCCTCGTTCTCGTTCAGTTATCACTATGCCTCAGCTACGCGGAGAATACGACGATGCTGATCAAAACCATGGTGTTATCCTACCCCTCATATAAATCTCCATAGACTTAACATGGTGTCACTGTATGCCACGGTTATGGCATAAAATATTGATATCCCACTGGTGACATATGAAGTTAAAAACATGTGACAGGGTAGGATGAAATCTAAACATCACTCAATTTCATATAATTGTTTATATGCCATTCATTGTCTTCCGCTACAGATATCACTCAGCTCCGCTTCGTGATATCGTGCCGCGAAGACACCTCATGCCATATAAATAATCAAATGAAATTTCGTGATGTTTCATGATAATATTGTGCATGATATATAGCAGTTGGTATCAGCCCCTATCATGACAGTGACTAGTAATATAGAACAACCTTATGATAGCCGTACATGATAAAACGAAAGCTTGGCGGTACTTTCGAAATGAGGCCGAGTTTCCGTAAATAAAGTAAAATCATGTGCGACTAAAGCAAGTTAATCCATATATTACAATGAAAGGTAATAGATGCCAAGTCCAAAAGATAGTCCAAAACTCAGCATGTTCCGAATGACAGTGTTCGGCACAGGATGCCATATTTCTTACACACTGTATACGGTCTAGGGAGCAGTAGAATGTAACCTAAAAGAACGTGCATGGGTGTATAATAAGGGCTGTCACTAACGGCTGATCAACAGGCGTTAAATTGGATCACTTATCAGTGATATATGACCTAATTGAACGCTTTGTGATGTGTATTGTTCGGGCAGGACAAACAGTGATCCCTGATTGCCAATGGAAGTATAATTATCTGCAGATTTGCATTTGTTATGTACTTTATTGTATACCTATGCATGAACCTCCATGAAATACTGCCCGCTGCATGATATATTAATAATGTTCGAACCTACTGCAGAAAGTAGCATAAAATGACTTTTAGTGATTTTCATGTATACAATAATAAGGAAACATAACTACTGACCCCGTATACTGATGGCTGTTCCCGGTCTCTTATCCCGTACAGGAACAAAAGACTTTCCTTATATTATTACATATTCAGGACTTAAACATCATGTGATGTACATGTAATTAAAACATCCTGTTTCACTGTTCTCTAGTAAAGCCACACCAGATCGATTGTTTACTTTTGACGACACGTCGTACTGTGCTGGTATTGCTACTGCAATTCAGACGACCAAGCAATGGGCCATTTTATTATTCTGCTGAGGATACGTAAAGCAAGGGATTCAAATAACGTTTGGGTTCGGAGGGATCCAGGGACTTTGGGCAACCTGTTGTTTGCCGGCGATGGAATGGCTACCTGGGGTGTTCCAGGAACTGTTGATTGGTGTGCTGACATGGATCGGTTCACGTTGCAGAGTGATGTCTTCGAGAGTGAAATAAATCGGGGTTTTTTCTGGAGGAGAATGCACTGGGAATGCAGGGTCAATATTGTTAGCAGTGAGCAGGGCCCGGAGGCGTGTGGCTAGAGAAAACACGGCTTGTTGTGATTAGGTTACCTGTATATGTGTAGCACGGTGTAGTCGGCACAGGGCGCCTACCTGTTGTGATCAGACTGAGGTGGTAAAGGTATACCTGTGTTATGTGTAGACATAATCATCATCTACCTGATACAAACTCTCCATAACTAACGTATGGGCTCACGTTATTGCTACCGGACGATACAAAACCCTCGTATTCTACTAGGGGGATACATGAAACCTAGCATCAGCGGCCATCTTGTATTTTATTAAATTGAAATTTGCAATGTGGAATAATAGATATTATATCAACTTACTGTTTGTATCCTATTTAGAGTTGGCTCTATGCAATATCTTCGCTCAGGCTCGGATATTACTATGTCTGACCTACTTTGACGATACGCTCACTTTTATCCAAAGACAATTAATAATGTATATGTACGTCTATACACATACACAAAGACAGACGAGGACAGTGTGAGCCGCTTTGTGTGGTGTATTTGTGTAAGAGGACATCACAGGGGTGACATAGATACATGATGTGGGCTCATCACATGGCCGCCTGTATAGTGTGTATACATCCATCTGGTCAACAACGTGTAGGGTTGTGTACCTAGTCTAAACTATACGAGAAACACTAGCATTGTATTGGTATGCGAAAAGGTAGGGATACATACACATGCATATTCTTATAGATGTAAAGCTTGTTTAATTGAGCGTGGGACACGCTCAGATACGCTGACTAGTTTGGAGAGAGGTTATATAGAATTTCAGTGTGCTACAATACTATCCATTCACTATTTGTGTGCCAACTCTGTGACATTGGAATAGGTGCAGAGGAGCAGTGTTTTAGTGCCTCGAAAGAGTGCCCAGCTGACCATGACCAATCACTACAGAGTGAACTACCTCATTCACCCACTGTTGCTCCACAAATTTGGACCCTTGGTCGGTTATCAAGTGGATTACAAGTAGATGACCCATAGACTGGATAAAAGCCAAACCTTTAATTGTTTTTAAAAATGACTCCACGCTTATTCACATATTATGAACATACCATTTGTGCCTAGTCTGGATAGTCACGTGTACGCGTGATCGCACCTTGTTCCTGTTGGAGGTTTCCCAGGTTCATTTCATTCCTCTTCAGAGCACATTTTAACAAATGTGTTGTTCCATAGTGAGCTTCCTCCTTTTCTAACTTATCCCAATGTTTTTGAGCTTTATCAGGTTTGACCTTATTTCAAATATATAAAGAGATTTTTTGTGTGTATATATTTATAAATATATATAGAGAGAGAGAGCTAGAAATAGAGAAAGACACACAGAGAGATAGGGATAGATGTAGAGAGATAGTGAGAGAGATAGAGAGACAGAGATAGAAGGAGACAGAGAGACATAGAGAGAGAGACAGCTATAAAGATTTATAGAGACAGATAGAGAGACAGAGAGATTGTATGTATACATGATGACTAGTGACAGTCAATGCACGCATTCGTAGCATTTTTCCATTCCAATGTTTTACCAGGTGGCTGGAAATATACATCTATAAAAAGATCCATTGTAAATCATTCTGACGTGATAACTAGGATTAGTGATAAGAGGCTATTGAGGGTGTTAGTTCCCAGACCTGTGTCCCTGTCAGACCCCGTTAAAAGCCCCTTAAGAGGCCTGGACACTTTCACCGTCACCACAGACAATACGTGCGAAGAGCCGTCAGGTGTCCACAATAACCACAATACTGGATACTGACAGTCCCTGACAGTGTCTGCCGCACACCTCACACCTGTGAGGGCCCGGTGTGACACCTATAGCGCCCGCTGTGTACGGCAGCTGTCAGGTGAGGAGGAGGAGGGGGTAAGGGCCCGGGCCACGCACGCTCCGGTCTCGACTTGCTCAAGTCTTTATTCAGGGACATTCACAAAACGATAAAGAAATCATAACACATATTGTGAACATCTCCTAAACGCCTGACTGGCCCAGGTATCATTGTATCTTGTGGCTGAGGTGAAGTGTAGGGGGAGGGGTCCGGGAGGTAGATAGGGAGCCAGAGGCTGTGGATAGGAGACAAGGACTGACGCAAGTCTAGCTCCGGTCACCAGGTAGTAGTGGTAGTGGTAGTAGTAGTAATAGTACACCAGACACGTCTTCCACCCGTGGGCATGGGCGCCTGTGCTGCTACGACTCCTCCCCCTGGACTGGAGGATCTACAGAAATGAAACTCCCTCAGACTCCTCACTGGAGGCCAGGATTCTGATTCCCTCCCAGAACTTATTTCCCTAGTGACTGATCATGTGGTCCACTGAATAGCCACACCGAGTGACCACCGGAGACGCCTTTAACGGCAACCAAACTGTGATTTGAGTGAAAGCAGACGACAATTTTCCACCGGGACGCGGGACGCCTGGTACACCGGGAACCAGCTCTCACAGGGACCGGGGCGTCTGTCGGAGACGTCGCAGAACACAACTCGGGAAATAATTCCCCACCTGGCGGACAAAGAGGAAGGGCGTGTTGATCAAAGCAAGTGGGACGCTGTCATTACGTCACAGAGTCCCACCGCGCAGCCGGATCCCTACACGTGTGAGGTCACAGACTGATGATGTGTCTGTTATTGTGTGTGTACTGAGTACAGGGGTGTGTATATGTATGACGGGCGCCCGTGACGCCCGGTAGTGGGTGAGGTGAGTCAGCAGCCCCGATCAGTGCGCCAGACGGACCCCCAGGTACACCAGACACCTCACCGCACGTCCCACACACGGCTGCCGGTCCCCACCTCACCGCCCGCCCGCCCGTCACAGGTGTTCTGCCCTCATCACAGGTGCGGGGACTGCGGGGATCGTACCGAGCACACAGCCACGACGCCCGGGAGGGTGACTGTGTCCCGCTTCCCGGCCCTGACACACCTGCACTGGATCCCTTTTGTGTGTAAACCCCCACACAGACCACTAAAGGCGTACAGCATCGTTTAAACCCCACAGAGATCCCCGAAGAGAGTGTATCAGAGGAGGCGAGTCCACCAGTGACTAACGAGAGATGTGCACAGTGTGATGTAGTCTCACTCACACAACACACACCACTCACAGTGGACTTTAACCCTCCCTCATCGCCGACCCTGGAGGTGCTACTTGACTTCCCCTGGTGGTGCGTGGAGGAGTTGCGTGTGTGTGAGGACCGTGGAGAAGCAGTCCCGGCTGACCACACCGCTCACTCTCAGCGATCAACTCGGGGCTAATTGACTTTGCGGGATTTAACGTGTGGTCGAGTGGTTGGCTTGTGGTTAACGTGAGAAGGTCGAGTTGTCCCCGATCCTAACTGCCTATAGTGCTGTGACACACTGGAGGGGGGACACTCCTGGGCATGGTAGGAGGCTTTCTGTATACATCAAGGCCGTGCTCCCGTAAACCCAGGTCCGGGAAACAGTCTTAAAGTCAGCGAGTACAACGAGGAGTGCAGCTCTGATTGACGATATAATGAGTTAACACCTGGGAGGCCGGTGTAAAACATGCTTACATCCATCAGATAGGGACAGCGCATCTGATTAGGGAACAACCACAGCGGAGCAATTACCATGACGTGTTTTGACAATAGGCGTGAGGACAGCGGGGATGTATGGGAGTTTTCGCTTCCACATATGGACCATAGTGATGTGTGACAGACCTGAGGTGACATCTAACGGCAGTAGACACCTCCAGATGTCCCCCACAGACACAAATCTGCGATTATCAGACCTGACCTGGTTGTTGGAGACACCCATGCCGGTCTAATCTTAACCTGTTTATTGTCGGTCGTCGTGGCGGGCATCTATCTCCGTCTCTAAGCCGGTGAGAAGTCAGGGCTGCTCGGTCTCACGGGAGAAGCCGAGCGGATTGTCGGTAAATCCCGGGAGATTTCCGTAATACCGTCCCACCCGGTCAGCCGTGAGCGAACTCAGCAGATGTGACCAGCCCAGCACAGCACTGCCCAAAGCCCCACCTGGCGGCCTAGCAGCGTATACATACCCCCGGGGATGGGATCTCCATCGTGACGATGTACACGAGGGACACTGCGGTCCCCTGCCGTATCAAGAAAATAGTGGTACCATGCGAGTGCAGCCCCAGCACAACACGGAATAGGAGTGTAACCCAAGCATTGCGCGGAATAGCAGTGTAACCCCAGCATAACACAGAACTGGAGTGTAACCCCAGCATAATACAGAATAGGAGTGTAAACCCAGTGTAGTACGGGCATACACGGACTGACGCTAGTGGCTGGGGTTTGAGGACCCTAAACTAACACACCATTCATCAAAACACTCACGGAGCGAGTGAGGACGGGGCCAGACCCACTGGAGTGTTATGTACCTGTATCGGGCACCTTTAATTCAAGGGGCTCGTGCGTGAGAGAGAGGGAGAGCACAGAGAGACAGACAGAGGGACAGAGAGATGGTATAGATAGTATGAGACAGAGAGTACAGTGGGAGACAGACAGAAAGCGAGACAGAGAGAGACACACACAGAAAGTACAGGGAGTGTGGGCGTTGAATAGAGACCAGTGTTTGACGCCTGGATCATTACTGGATCCCCTGTGTTCGCCGTAACTGGTGCTCGTGGAGAGAGACCCGCTCTGCCCAGCTGCTGCTGTTGTCGTGCGTGATACAAACCATCGGCGGAGTCCGTGACTGGTCACAACCCGCATTGACCTCACATCAACATCCTGAATCCCTGGCCCTCAATTTCTACCACAACTCGCTGACATGCCAGTTGGCTCGCCAGGACCACGCCTCCTTAAAGACAGCGATAGCCAATCAGAATGGATTGAGTGACGTCCGAGTGTATAAACTGTAGCTGTAGATATACAGTCAGCACTGAGTCGGCTGAGGATACTTTAACCATGAGGAGACAGTGGTGGACATACCCGGGGTCGCTCAGTGGGCACCCTCCGTAAGTGCTGCTTCCACCGGCCCGATATTGTTCAGCGGGCAGGATTGGGATGTGTCTTGCAGTACCTTGCTGCATCTTGTTAGATTGTCTTGAGCCTTGGAAGATCTGGTTGGGTGTTACCTCCTGCTGTGTTGCCCCTATTATCACTAAGGGGGTATTCCACCGAAGCGATCCAGCTAGGCGCACCCACATAATTCATCCCGACCTAGCCAGTCAACCAGAATTGGCTTAAATCGAGTGGAACACCACCTTTAGAGGTCGATGAAGATTATACCCGTGTTCAAAGGATCCGCTATGACGTGCTACCCAAATCCAATCAATTTTGTCTAATGGGAAGACTAACCCAATTGGAACCAAACGTGCTCTTCATAAAGGACCACATTCGACATAATCATCTTAGCTGTCGAAAGCTATAAGAGTCTTTGATTAGATTAAATTAAGACAAGCGCAATATTGATAATAATAGTTATCAATATTTAAACACACCTCGTTCTACTCTGAGGCACGTAGTTATTACCGCATGGGCGCCGCCATCCCCCCTCGACGGCAAACAAAACACCAGGTGGTGGGTGCGATTTAATCAACGGATTATAGCAGCGTTTGCCCCCACCCTGGAATAATACAGTAGCGCCATTTTCACGGGTCGCACGGAGACTACGCCATTCTCCTGGCGGAATAATTCTCACGGGACTTACAACCGCTCTGTGCCATTGGATTGTGAATCGTCTTCGGATACCAGCCAAGATGGAGGTCGGGTTTCGTGAGAGTCACTCCATGTCGAGCGTGTACACGATGGTGGAGGAGTGGCTCAATAAGTGTAACTCGGAGCAGACCCTCTACACGTCCCGGGCCACGGCCTACGTGAGGCCGCGCGCCGCCACCTCCGCCACCGTCATCAGCCACCGCCGGGTGAGCCGCAGAAAGGTGAGCTGCAGTACGATGAGCCCTCATCTACTATAGAAGGGCTTATCTTTTATTGTCCATCTATTATATTATAGAGGGGCTCATGTTTTATTGTCCATCAATTATAAAGTCCCCATTTAAAATATGTGGGGTCACAGTACGATGAGTCCTCATTTATTATAGAGGGGCTCATCTTTGATTGTCCATCTATTATATTATAGAGGGGCTCATGTTTTATTGTCCA
The DNA here is from genome assembly GCA_950022655.1 of Alentia gelatinosa. Taxonomy (NCBI): domain Eukaryota; kingdom Metazoa; phylum Annelida; class Polychaeta; order Phyllodocida; family Polynoidae; genus Alentia; species Alentia gelatinosa. The sequence goes on from OX465586.1 coordinate 48,418,778, forward strand.
TCAATTATTAAGTCCCCATTGAAAGTATGTGGGGTCACAGCACAATGAGCCCTCATTTGTTATAGAGGGGCTCATCTTTTATTGTCCATCTATAATCAAGTCTTCTTTGAAAGTGTATGGGGGCCGCAGTATGATGAGCCCTCATTGATTATCATAGAGGGGCTCATCATTTATTGTCATTTAGTTGCAAATTCCCAATTTATATTGTATGAGGGGCTAATCCCTTATTGTCCATCAATTATCAAGTCCTCATTGAAAATGTATGGAGCCGCAGTAGGATGAGCCCTGATTTATTACTATAGAGGGGCTCATCTTTTATTGTCCATCAACTATTAAGTCCCCATAGAAAGTGTATGGGGAGCCGCAATATGATAAGCCCTCATTTATAACTATAGAGGGGCTCATTCTTTCATCTATTATTTTTCTCTGATATTTACGGTCTGCTATTATAATCCATTGATAACTGCAACCTCCCCCTGGTCTTTTACCTGTCGAGTTGTATAACGGGAGTGCGTTTTCTGTGGTTTGCACCGGAAAGCCAAACGTTTTCAAAATAGGATAGAATAGTGTGTTGGGTTACATAGGCGACACGCCTACACCGACCTGAAAAGGAGCATTTTACCCTGGGAAATCCGGACATTACCAGGCTGGGTGTATTTGTTGAGGGGGCAATACAGTTAAATGATAGCTTTTAGACTTAGGTAACCTCAATATTAGGAGCATTTTTAAAGTTAATGAACATTGATGGGCGGTGTCCAGACTGGGACTGGTTTGATTTAGTGAAAGGATTTCTTTCTGGAGAATCTATAAAACAGCTTATTTTAGTGGGATGCAAAGTAGTTGTACTGACGGAAAATGTAAGGTTGGTAAGAAAAGAAAGCCACTAATGGATGTCTTTGCCCCTATTTAGTAACGCCAATACAGGTTGTCTTTGTTCTTTAATAGCATCGGATATACACGAACCAAAATAGAATAGCAGTATTTGAATCGACATTAAAGCGTAATGTAGTGGCACCTTTTTTTGTATGTAACCCTGATCCATCTCGCCCCTGGTATTTGTTCCCATAGACTTAATATTGGGAACTCGCACTCTATACCCATGGAATACTGTGTGCAAAAATATTCAAAGGACGATAATATCACAAAAGTTAGCCTACCAGTCAGTTATAGGGGTGAGATCTGACCCATAATCTATATGTAGGCACTGAAGGTGGGCCATTCATTTTGGTTTGCTACATGATCTTATTCGGCTCTGCCTCGTGAGATTACTCCGCTATTTAAACTCATGGCATATTTTCAATGGGTACGAATCTCGATGCAGTTCTTCTTTAGCCATTCATAAGATAGCAAATATGAATGAAACTACGATGCCATAATTTTACGCGCATCTAAATGCTTTATTGTAGAGATTAAAGGAAATTTAAGTGTCAAAGTATACCATGGTGACGAAAGTCTGTCGGTAAAGCTTCAAAGGACAATTTTTATTAATAGGCCGCAAATGATTATACTAAGATATGAATTACTTTAATGACTTACGTTTTCGGCAATCTTCCCATGCTGTATTGGAGCTTTAAAGACCATTTTGGTTCCAAATTTTGATAAGTGGTTGATTTAATGATAGACCTTCCGCTTGCACCTGGCCATGGCATCGGTCCATGTCTGTAAACGGCGTGGTTGGTCGTCAACCCTTTATACTAATTCGGTGTGTGCCAAGTTAGGAGTCTTTGTAGGAAACCCAGACTAGGCACACTGTTGTCGGATGAGGATTCTCCTTCCAGACACACTGAGAGTGAACCTTATCTTTATATCACCCCTGGCATTTTTCCCCATAGACTTAACATTGGGAACTCGTACTCAACAGCCATGGAATATTGTAAAAAAAAAACTAAAAAAAACTCAAACAGTCATGGCGTCACAAACGTTAGCCAATCAGTCGGTGATATGGGTGAGATGAAATCTGAACCACACTCGATCCATAGCCACTGAAGATAGCCATTCATATTGGTATGCTACGTGATCTCACTTGGCCTTTTGTCTCGTGAGGTTATTCCACCACCAAACCTCATGGGATAATTTTAGCGGCTACGAATCTCGACGCAGTTCCTCCTTAGTAGACGGTTATCTCACTCTGGTTCTGCCTTGATATCATATCAAGAAACAGTAAAACTAGCTTTCTTCCGCCCAGTTGCAGACTAGCTGGAAGCGCACAGTTCACACTGTGCCTTATGCGGTGCTAGGGACTCGCAGGTACTTTCAGTCGGCGACTGGGTGTACCTTGGTACCTCTAGTCAGACAGTGTGAATGGGGCACAACTGTCAATATATACAGACAATGAGTTCTGTTCATCACTTCATGGTATGCTACCATAATATTCTGTATATCATAGTATCTAGAGTATGATGAATGGAGCATTAGTAAGGGGCTGTATATTTTTGGGGTTTATTGATAACCTCTTGTATAGAGGCAGAACAGGTGGTGATTCTCATAAACATTTTAACATTGGCAGTGTTCTAAAGTGTATTATACCTGACAATAGCTCTCACATCCAATAGCTCTCACATAAGACATAAAGTATTCAACCCATTGCTGTTACCAATAAAAATAGCTTCAACATCACAGCATTACATACTCTAGAATATATTCTTTATGAGTATAATTATGATCTAGACCTCCGTGTCCTCAGAAAGGCAAGTGGAAAGTTGAAGGTGTTTAGTCTGTACGAGAATTGGTATCAGATATATCCCCTATATAATCAACCTGTTCAGAAAGAGGACTTCAAAATGAGATTGTTTTTTATGTTGTTTAATCTAAAAATCGACCTATTGATAAACCATGGCCTTGGGAATCCCTATATCATCGCAGACTGCATACAGAAAGTACAAGGTGATATCCTCCACTGTCATACCAGCGGTTGGAACAAATCAATACTTTTCCCTGGATGTTGGGGAAGATAGTAGTGGGAAGAGGGACCAAAGAGGGAAGGTAGCCATCCAAGGGATGTGCAAGGCTGCCGATCCAGCGCCATGGCATAGGCCTCCCATGCGGTCCTGATACAGCGTAGTACATAACACTGGCAACGACTCAACTATTTTTTCTCCCAAATGTCAAACAAGTCTCTCTCACAAGCGGAAGTGAGGGTGAGGTTGGACGGCCTCCAGATTAAAACATAAACCACTTAAACATGACATGCATGTACTCAGCTCGCACAGTCCCCTGATCTCCTCTGTATAATTATCAGTACGTTTGTTATGCTCGGTAATTACATGATTAATATCCCCCTCTTGTTGTTGTAGATCGCTCTATCATTAATACAGGGCGTATTACTTGTCGTGCTGGTTTAATCTGCCAGAGACCACAGCATTGTGTAGCAGAGTACACAGAGTTTGGACTTGTTTATAGATATCCGTGCTATCATCAGTGCCAACTACATGTACTCTTGTGTGGATATGGAATCTGATTCTGTCTCTGGAGATTACTTTTTATAGTGTTTTTTTACGCAGCCTTTGCTCTTGTATTTTCAGAAGTTCCCATTGTTTCCATGTCATATCAGTTCTGTAAATGCATTCAGAATTTCCTTCCGTAGTGGGTTTCTAGACAGTTGCTTGTCTATAATTATATTATCCACCTAACACACAGTCTCCATACTACACATATAGCAAATATTTAATTCACCAAGCGGAGATTACGGGTGGTCGTAATCTCCGGCCTACACGGAGCTAAGATTACAGAAAGAGTCCCTTGCATGCAAAGTAGTGCATGAGAAGATTTTCTTTGATCATTTAGATTTGCAATGCCGAGTAATAAATACAATAAGAACGGTTATAGCTTCCCGGACTGTATCTGAAACCAGTTAATATTTTGTATACACACATCTACATCCTAAATAAGATATGAGTGCTTTATCGTGACAGGTTGGATAATCAGAGATGACGTTATCCTCCTCGACACCTCTCAATGTCACATTAAGGCAGAGATAATGATCTGCCTCAGGTTTGGAAAACCCACACAGGATCTCCCACGACGAGGTACCTGAATGATAAATGGTCATAACTCACCTGGTCCCCTGTCACTGCTAAACACTGTCTGTAGACGATCGTAAAACTCCCACCAATCGTCTGGTGCTTATTAAAAACATATCGGATAATTCACCTAGAACATTATAACCCATATCATCTTCCTGAAAGTTGAATATGATTATCTCAAAATGTTGAAGAACACATATCTAATCTTAGAATTGTGGGTCACCGTCCTTTGATTTAGAGACTAATATTATGATATTCTTATAAAAGAATACGTGTATATAGACGTTCTTAAAAATTGGTTTTCACATAGTAAAGTCCATTATTTTTCATTAGTTGCAACATTTTCAATAATTGATGTGTTAAATCTAGGGTAGCAGCTACTTATCTCCATTCAGTAACACAAGGATGGCATCTGCCCCCGGATACAGGCTGGTCAGATAGATTGACAGGTCGTATGATGAATGGACAAGTTAGGAGGAAGGGGTGAATGCTTAGGGGTACAGGAATAGGGAATCGATAGATGAATGATAGTCGGTCGGATTGATGGATAGCTAAAAAAGGAGACAGAATGCCAGGTTTAATGACCCAAGTGGTAGAATTAGAAGTGGAATGGAGACCATCAGAGTGGTCTAATGGTGGGTCAGTGAGATTCTGGATAGATGGATGGCAAGAAGGACAGAGACTCTGAGATACAGCGGATTGGGTATTGTAGTGATACGCGTCTATGGGCGGTCACATCCCAAGTAGATGTGTATGAATATGGGGCACGCCGAGGGCTACTTCCCTGTAGTCTGTGGTGAGGTTCACGGGAGACAGTGGAGCAGTCGGGCTTTGGTCTCGTTGGCACTGGTTGAGTTTACCTGCGGGTACATCGACACCATGGCATTCCTCCCACTTCTACCACATACCTATATCATACAGAAGAACCCCGCTATTATGGGGACACCCTCTGTTCCGAGCAAATTGTCCGTTTACTGGGGTTTTCAGTTTATCGAAGTCTACGTCTATATACCCTATATCGTCTCTAGCCTCTCGTCCTATTGCCAGGTTGACTTTCTTCTTACATGAAAATACTTTATAAAATCATTGATCAGGAATGCCTTCAGCGTCTGAATACAGCTGATAAACAATTTGACGTACATACTTGACGTACGTAGACAGTAAGCCAGTTTCATTAGAGAACACCATATCTCTGGTGGTCTCAGACATGCATATGAGGAGCTATGTGAATGGCACTCAGCATACAGACAAAGGATGAGAACTGGTGCTCACCCTATTGGGCGCACCTGAAACCATTGGGAAAGTAGACACCTTCCATCTCCATTGAGGGGTAAACAGCTGTTCCGAGTCAATATGCGAGGTACCGTGCAATTGTGAAACCAACAAGAAAGAATGAAACAAAATATACAAAGTAAGGTTGTATTGTCTATTATTATATACCTGTGGTAGTATATCCTACACATGCGGCCCGCTCCTACCCATGTCGTATTTATATCCGTACGCCACCTAGGTGACGTACGGGGTATGTATGTGGCGTATGGGGCATGTACGGCGGCGAAATCCAAAAACTCCCCCAGAAGCGAGATTAAAAATTGGATATTTTAAGGTATATAATAATAGAGAAACAGGCTGACTGTCTCCGTACAGATAAAATACTTGGTAAAATCGGCGATTAGATGAACCGCCTTCGGCATCGGTTCATTTGATCGCCGATTTTACCGCGTATTTTATCCGTACGGAGACAGTAAGCCTGTTTCTCTATATTATAGGCGCAAAGGTAATTGATATATGTTAATTGTTTATCAATTTGGTTTATATGATATACATGTAGAGTGTGAAGTGCACAAGTATCGGACCAGCCCTGCTTGTTGGTGACAGGGCTGGTTACACTGGCTACTGATACCAGAGACAGGGAGGTCAGGTGAGAAGTGATAAAGACCACACTGCAGGTGAAAGTTATAGCCTCCAGCTGCCTGTTCGAGTGTTCATCTCGACCAGACACAGTTCAACTCAATGCATTCACGACTCAGAGAAAGGCGATGCTCTTGACCTTGTATTCCCCTCATGTGAGACAGAAACGGATCCCCACAAAAATATACCCATCTCGATCTGTGTCCCCGAGTGTGTACTTACAAAGAGGTGTACTCCTAATCCCCGTGAAACCATTTCACTCATTCAGAATCCATGTTGGGATATCGATTCGCTTGGTCGAGCGTGTGCCCGTTGTTCTCATCCTCACATGGGGGTGGGGAGTTAGTTGGCCGGTTAAGGCGCTAGACTCTTTACCACAAGGGTGTGGGACTTCATGGGTTCTATTCCCCCTGCAGTCATCCTTTATGCCCAGCAGTAGTAGAATTACTGCTATATCATAGGCCATTCCTTCTCATACCATGTTTATGTTGCGGGTTGTGCAGCTGCCTTTCTTCTTCCATCTCCAGTAGTAGTAGATTTACTGCTATATCAAAGGCCAGTCCTTCCCATACCATGTCTATGAAGTGTGATGTGCAGCCACCTTTCTTCTTCATTCCCAGCAGTAGAAGATTTACTGTTATATCAAATATCATCGCTCCGCAAACCATGTTTAAGTTGCAGGTTGTGCAGCTGCCTTTCTCCTCCATCTCCAGCAGTGTTAGATTTACTGCTATATCATAGGTCGGTCCTTCTCAGACCATGTCTAGGTTGTGTGGTGTGCAGCCACCTTTCTCCTTCATCCCTAGCAGTGGTAGACCTACTAATGTATTAACTTGTTTTATATGTGTAAATCATGTGTTAAATAAAAGAAGCAACCTTCTAAAACAGGTATTCCGCCTGGATGCCTGATGTAAGCTGGTAAGATTTACTGCTATATCATAGGTCGGTCGGTCCAGTGCGATTCTCCCTGGTAAAATAGCCCCCCCCCCCCCCTCAAGTGATAATAGTGTCCCTGCACATAGGGCCACTGAGGCAAGCAGATCTTATAAGATGAAGTTTGATCGAGCAATTCTAGCAAGGTATTGTGAGGCACTGCCCGACTATACCAGTAAAAGACTCATGCTGGAGGAATCAGCGCTTTATGTACTCGGTATTGGTCATGCACTGGCCCTGTTGGGGCAGCGTTGGCTATCAGTGGCCACCTCACACAGTGCAGGGGTCTGGGTCAGTTCACCTGGAAGAAGCATTTGTTAGGTGTCAGAGGGTACTATTGTGAAGAAGTGACGCTGAGGGAGATCATATATAACCCCTACTGTTGACACGGCCACCGATGCCTTGGGTCTGACTCTCAGGTGTGAGAACACAGACACAATGGGCGTAATTTGTGTCTCTTCTGTGTTGTCTTCTTTGTGCTCTTGCTACTTGCGCTGTCATGGACGTCCAAATTATTTTCTAAAGCACCCAAGGCGAAATTCTCACAGAGGTGTTTAGACGGTCGCTGGTCTATCTGCATGCAGTGGCAGGACCTGTTTTTTTGCGTGGAAAGTCTCCACAAAGGAATCCACTGGCGATCTATTGCTGTGCATTCAGTCAGTGACATTCCTCTGGATGATTTTTTATCTCCTTTGGTAACTAGCTTCAATGAGGCACTGATGGCATCGCCTTCAAACTACCACTTAGAGACAGTAGTGTTAAATGGATAGGAGACAGTAGTGTTAAATGGAAAGCCACCCCTCAGGAATCTTTAGTAAATCCCCTGCAATAAATGCTGCTAAAAAGATGAATTAAGAAAGCATGTCTACCTTGATATTTGGGGATGATGCTATTCCCTTCTTAAAGCTGTAAGATATCAACAACCTGAGCAACACTTTTCGAATTGCGCCTCAGTATTTCATTTTGTCTGCCATTTCATAGCCACTGATATTTTTAGCAAATCTTTTTAGCTTAGAGATCTTTTATTTGGTTCCTTATACAGGAAATTTCATGCATTGCTCTTTGTGAGGTACAATCTTCCTTATACAATATCTGAACATTTTGGTTTTGCTCCTTTTTATTTTCTTTAATATTTATAGTAATATAGGTTTGAGGAGTCCTGAATTTCTTAATAGAACCTACACAACCTGTAATGTATGTTCTGGTTGTTATATCAATAAAGTATGGTATAGTCTGTCCATAGGTTAAACTACCAGGGGCATGTTGAATAATTTAGGCTTGCACATGAAGACCCTTTTCTGTACGCCACCGAGATGATGTGGGTCAACTTTATTCAACACTTATGGACGGCCTTCTGTCGGCCAGGACATTCTTAGCGACTGAGCTTGAATATCAATAATGATAACCCTTGTACGAGACATTATTGTACCATGTACTTTCATAGGCATATGTTATTCAACAGACCCAGGTATCTGTCTACCACCCCCTGATCAGTTACATACCACTTCTGTTTGTGATCACTTCGTCCACTAATCCCCCACTTCCAGGGGCAGTGTTTTGCTACTGAATGGGCGATGATTGAGTGTATTATCTGCCTCATCTCCTAGACATGGGATGAACAGGTGCCTGCTGTTTACTCCATGAACGGATAATCCTCCTGTGTGAGATAAGACACGTCACCTGTGACTGTTGGACATGGTTTGAGGTGGTGATAGTGGATAGGGTGACCGTTTAGATTCAGACATAGGATACATCACTTGATCAGGGGCCTGTTTGATAATCTAGGCTCGTACATGAAGACCATTTTCTGCACGCCAAGGAGACCTAGGGACGATGTGGGTCAACTTTATTCAACACTTATGGACGACCTTATGGACGGCTAAGCGAACGAAATTGAAATTCATTAAACGATAGCCCTTGTACGAGGTACAGAAAAGGTTCTTCATGTACGATCTTAGATTATTAAACGGGCCACTGATTATTTTATGGCACGTTCACCGCCGAACCGCCGATATTCTCACGCACTAAATTGCACACTAGAGACATTTGTTCCGTATTCTACTGAGTAGAATACGGTTTTCCGTATTCTACTCAGTAGCGAACTGTAGGCTCCATATGTTAAGTATAGAAACTCCGTATTATGTTGATAATGAATGTAATTGTCTACACAATGCCTTTTATCTCACCCAAGATATTTTTTCTCCATAGACTTAACATTGGAAACTCGTATCTAACACCCATTAAATATTTAGAAGAAATATCCAATGGGGTATAATGTCACAAATGTTAGCCCATTAGTCAATATTAAGGGTGAGATAAATTCAGAAACCCATTCAAGTTTAGGGTCAGAGCTCGATCCCATCTCATTTGAATCACATAGCATTCAAACTCGATGGGATACGAGCTCAGACCCTAAACTTTCATGGGTTTCCTCTATAGTATCAGCTGTTCTGTGAGTTGTGGAGAGCATGCCGACATATCTACACACCTTCAGCAGGAGGACATTACACATGTACTCGGCAGGACGTGGTGCTACTGACCGTGTCCTCAGGCGCCCTCCCCTGGCCTCTCACCTGCACAGGTGTGCCTTGTGTGACATGGCTCCTTCATTCTCACACATCGTCCCTGGCTGCACAGACGTGTCGGGCAGGAGTGGCCGCGGTCTGAACCTTCTCACAGCGACCAGGCACAATGTCTCCTGCAGCCAGAGGCCGTCCTTGCGCCCTATAAATATACCACAGCGGGGAATAATGATTGGCCGTCGTGGATCCCACAAGCAAATCTATTGAAATCTATTGATATGGAGGTTCTATTTATGACTAGTATTACTAAATTGCCGATTAACTGTGATTTTATTTCAAATAGCTGACAGAATTACTAAATACCGGGGCAAGAATGTCTCACCTACTTGCCAGCTATACGTATTCCGTTCGTGCACACTGTGCATGAACTAAAAGTTCGTGCACTCCATACCAGGTGACTTGTAAAATGGCGTTTTTAATGATTTACAGGAATATAAATATAATGATGAGAAGACAAAGTGAGTGTGTTTGAATTACATTTATAGTGAAATATTGCAGACACAAAACAACACGGAACAGATTCCATTCAGCCACACTAACTATGCCTCCATATGATATCCAATGCCTGACTTTCCAAATCAGCTATAGACCAACGCGGATACCGATTGCAATCTTACAATTTACTGTGGTAGGAACGCGTCCACTGAGACTGCCGCGAAAAGTCTGAGATAGGCAGGATTTATAAGAAAATGTTTGATATACTGGTCCTCTTCATGATGATAAACCAGTGAGTTTATTGAACGCGACTTTCACCAGGTAAAGGACTCCTCTGTAGTACGCTTTTAGAGACCATTTCTTACCAACACTACTAACAACAAAACACATCCTGACACACAAGTTGTTTTCCTCCATTCACTTTTTACAGAAAGTACCTTTGTAGTCAGCTTATGATGACTAAACCTATCCAGGTATTGTTGACCATTAACATAAGTGGTCTAGAATAAGCCGAATATCACAATCATAGACACCGTGCGGCCCCTGACAATAGGTAAAGATTACCTTGAATGTCGAGCTTATTTTTACTGGAAGACAGATGAGTATATGGTGTTCTTGTCATCTCCCCACCGCCTGCCAGTAAAAGCGGTCATAAATCATACAACAGAAGACGTCACCCGTCCTTTTGTTGATCCCCAATCTTCCTGGATGGTCCTGAGATGTTTGGATGGCACAAGGCAGCTTGAAACAGTATGGGGCACCAAATGTGTAAAAAGAACAAAAAAAACCCAGCCAATTGAGGCAATAATTCTAGGTTCATGTTTCGTTTCAGTTTGAATGTATCGTTGGAGCATGTGCAAAATTCACGGAGGAGTTTCTAACTGATATAAATCATATTGTTTTAATGCATAGACTGCATACTTGTTATTCCAACGTATTTTTTAATATATCTTCTACCTATGGCCGAACACTCTATAGTGACATACTTCTGCTGGTGGTGTAGTAACTACAGTTTTCATACCAAGGCTGACGTTTTAATACCGAGGTGGACCACGTGACAGACGATTTGTAATTCAGGCTTTCTACCTGCCGATTATTGCCACCGATTATGGCATTTAGCGACACTCACTGACTATTTGCCACTTTTGGTAAAATAATCCTCTATGTGTGGGTGGACTGGGTGGGTGGATGTGTGGGTGTAGGCGCGTGTGTGTGTGTGTGTGTGTGTGTAAGACACACCCACCGACTTTTGTACAGTGCCCAAATAATCGGTGCCCATTTCGTCGGCAGGTGGAAAGCCTCCATAATAGCCTCAGCGCCCCATAGACAGGTGAATGTTGAGTGGAGGTGGCGTTATAAGTAACGGGTCGAACCGGCTCAGTGTGACACCCTCATTACGTCTCTTTCGACGGGCTAGTAATTGGTTAAAGCGCCGATAAATGCTCGACCTACTACCGTTAGAATGTGAAGGTGTGAGTCTCCACGGGGCACGATGACACTCACCCGGATTAAAGCCTCCTGGGCAGGTAGCAAAGGAGAAGAGCCCAGGAGCCGCCCCTGGAGTAGTGGGTGTATGTCTGGGTGTGTGTGCTTAACCCTTTCAGTCATGAGAATACCTGGTGGCATTCCCCTGGCAGATCCTGAAGATGCCTCCAAGTATTTTGAGGGGAATTCTTTTTAGATGCTTATTTTGAGAAAAATGATTTATTCAGGATATATAAAAAAGACAATATCATCATTCTAATTAACTCTAACCAATGAGACCCTGGGTTCTATGTTAAGATTTGCTAGGTGCATACGGCATTATACTGCCGTATTCTTATAGGTGCAGGCAATTGCTAGTGTGCATGACCGACTAAACGAATCTTCGCTAACCATGAAACGTAGCCATATCCTCCAGACATAGTTTTACTTGTTTTATTGTTATTCATAATATCTAGAATAAAAGTCACAACTCCTTGAAGGTTTTCTGTTTATATTACTCAACAATAATTGCTGACCACAATACAATAAGGCAGCATATATCAAAAATTCAACTTTTTCGTTACGATTGTAACTTCATTGGGACAAGGAATTAGTTTTTACTTGCTTTAAAAGTAGCAAATCTTAAATTCTATAATACTGCTTACTTCTGCAGACAGATTGGCCTCTTACCTTAACCTTTGTACATGTGAGAGTAAGTGGGGTACACTTTTTTGTTAACAGCTTCCCGCTGAAGATGGTCAGGCGGCTACGTTGCCATTGTTACTGAACAGTTCAGGGCCATCCCTGAGAGGTTTTCATGAAAAGAATTTTTAAAACTCAGATCATTCCCCATCTTAATTTGTGGGGCGTTTTCTTTTAGCTTTAAAAAAGAAATGGCAGAGCACTTCGCAAGAGATGAAATAGAATGTCCGCCGAACGCCACCATAGAGGCCGCCACTGGCCTGCTGGGTCGGCGTCCTTTTGTCCAATGACGTAGTCTCTTACGTCACGACAAAGACGCCGCATGACGCTCCACGACGTCCCTAGCCTTGGTGTGCGTGTGTTGTCAAACCTCTCCCGTCCCCCGCCCCCGTGTTAGTATAACAGAGTTAACGGCATTGTGGAGGACATTTTCTACTTTCTTCTGGTGTCAACCCAGATCTGAGGAGGCAGAAAGGACTGGTCGACTTAGGGGTCCGGTGTGTTGTCCTCTTGTGAACAGCAGGTCACTAATGTGGGCACGGCCGGGAGGAGGAGTAAAACTGACTCACCGTGTCGGGACGTACCTATCGTGTTTCTTTTGGTAAAATTACACTACGAGCTTGTAGAGTCATTGCAATGATTTTGACAAAAGAAACGAGGTATTTTCTCACAAAACAGAAACAAGATTAACAACGTTACATAAGAAAAAACAAATAGAAGCATTATAGGACAATATCCATACCAACCGTTTATGCAATGAGTCTGCTAAAACTGCCAGGAGTGTGGAGATTTATTTTTAAGATGTTAACTGGACTTATTTTAAGACAGGTATACATTTGTTGTACTGAACTCTACATGCCAAGATTACCGATACCATGGCAGAGATGTAGATGTGACACTTACCAGTGTAAATACATATGATATATGATAACAGATAAAGAACGAATAATATCCCCCCCCCCCCCAAAAAAAAAAAAAAACCACAAAAAAAACAGAAACAAAATTTACGATTTTACATTAGAAAAAATAGAGCATACAAACCCAGTCTCCATGTCAACCTTTTATGCAATACAATTGCTTAAATGAGATTAATTTCTAAAACTGAACTAGTTTGAAGGTAGGTACATTGTATGCGTGTAGAGGATAGAGGATGGGAGGGTGCCGGGAGGTTCCCCTTACCCCCGCCTGGTCACTTCACCGGGAACTGGGCCGTGAAACCCGAGTCTAAGAGAACACCTCTAAACCGCCACGCGTACACTGGGTATAAGGGAGGGGCTGGATCCTCCCTGTCCAAATAAAGGGCGCAACCACCTCCTCCCTGTTATTCCCTTTAGAAACTGCTAGCAATCCATTCCCTAAAGGCTGTTCCCTTACATGGGCTTAACCGTTCAATGACGGGTGCCTGCCGCAGGGCGACGTCTGTAAGGACGGGAGCATATTGAATAATTTGATATATCCTCCTTTGTATTGATCTATATTTGATCTAGAACATCCTGTTGAAATCTAATGTTTATTGATCCATTATTTTCTTTTTTAATACAATTTAATAGATCTCAGGGAGGCATCATTCAGTAGGGGCCGGTTGATGCCTCAAGGCATCATTCGCCTTTAAAGAGTTAAGAGCACCTCAAATCTAGAGACGCATCATCCACACTCTATGCTTATTTACATCACGGTCTTTTCTGGACAGAAATGTCGTCTGCTCTCTTCAGTTTGATGACTTTTCCCGCCAAAAGTCGCTCTGTGGGTAAAGTTGTTTGTGCCGTGTTTACCTTCATGGTCATCTTTGCCTTCCTTACATGTTTCATCACAAACACCTGAGTATAAATATTCAAGGACCTGCTTTGAAAAGACACCCCCTTGTCACCGACCACACAAAGAAATGCATCGTAAAGATGTGTCCGGGTAAGAGCCTAGCTCTCTGGAATCTTAAAGGTATGTAAACAGCCTGGAATGGGATGGGGTGTAGATTAGGTAATGGGGTGAGAGTTCTGGATGGGCTCACCACACCAAGCACCCTACACCGCTATTAGCTGGAGATGTCCATGCAAACACACAAATGGTTAGCCTTGAGGTCCATAGAAACCCGCTCTAGGTGGAGGCTCCAGGAATGCCATTAGCGTACCGACTTGTGCAATAAAAATATTTTCAAGGTCGCCCGGTCCAGCGATCGGGCGATATTGGGTGAAAACAGAGTCATCTGTTCGTATCAGAAGTGATCAGATACTACAGGCGACGGGCATGTTCCTATCAGGCTTGGTGTTGGGTGCGTGGTAGGGACACAAGAGAGGATCGGTGGAGGGCAGCGGGTGAAACGCTCACTGTATTGACCACGTCAGAGATCTGATAGATGAGCCCAGCAGGATTCCCTGGATCCAGACGACATTTTGATGCGATACAAAGAGCTTACAGGGGCAGTGGTTGTTTGATCGGTGTGTGTTTAGATCCCTCGGTGGGTGCACGGGAGTGTGGTGTGTGTGTACGGGGGGAGTAGTAGGATGTGACCGTCCACTGACCCATGGTCACGCCCGCACCCCCCGTCCATCACCCGCTCACCTGGGACAGGTAAATTACCAGCGTTGGGAGTGTCCTGTCACACTTTACGATCAGGTGTTACAGCCCCTCACCTGTCCTGCCCCCCCCCCCCCTGCAGCAGCCAATATTCCCACGGCATCACGTGGCCTGTGTACATGCGCAGTGGGGTGTGTTGATGGGCTAGGGCGTGGATTTACAGTCGCCTTAGGGTTGGTACATCAGCGAGGCCGCTTGTTTGATTTCTCACCTTTTGAATCTCTTCTTTCATTAGACATGTAATACAGGTAAACGATTCAATCAGGAATCAACTCGTGACTGGTTCAGTTCCCGCGTTTTGCAGGGACCATCGAGGTCTTGACTTAACAGAAAAAAGAGATGGTTTTTTAATCAAATATTTTCAACAACAAAAAATACATTGAATCAGGGACCTGTATACATGTTTGTCATCTACGTCTGTGGTTGAAGACATATCTATTTATACCAACATCCATGTATCCAGATTTCTCGCCCATGTCACTGGAGATATTTCCTATATATTGCCTTTCGCTGTAGTTCAGCTACCTTCTCCTTTAAGAAGATTTCATACACTTTCCAAGCTTCAGGACTGAGAACGAGTGCATGTCGGTACCATCCAGGCATGAAAAGAGTCCCGAGGGTTACACCTGATGCCTTAGAGTGCAGGAAATGAGCAATTTTCGGTCGATTTGCTTTCAATCTTTTTCGAAGGTCGTAAATCACAAAACGGCCCAACTCGGCCCTTTGTTATCTTCCCCTGAGGACCTGACAAAGACTCGTCCTGGGCATGCGTATACAGGGCTTCCGGGTGTGGGTCACTCTCCCAGCAGAACTATTGTGGCACATTACTCTGCTTCAACCCAATCAGGTGATATACCGGAACAGGAACTGGAACTACATTCGGGCCACAACCCAGTAGAACTGTCAAACAGACAAATCATAAACATTGTGTGAGTGGAGAAAGAAGAATAGTATTAAAGGAACTTCACTGACATTTCAATTGTATCTCCTTCAACTATAAGCTAGTATAATATGCCTGCACAGTTCATGTAACTACTAGTTCGAACGAGCATATTGGTCTTGCACACCAAGCAATACCCTGCAGCAAGGGAGGCGTTTTCCACCAAAGAAACTATTCCCAGAGACTGTGCCTGAGGCATATATGTTGGTTATAGGCCTACATAAATTAGTGCCTTCTTCGGGGTTGTATATGATAATCATTCTATGATACGTGTCTAATCGCCCTCACAAACAGATCACAAAGTACTCTTTAGATTGCTCAGAATTTTGGATATATGAAATGTTGGTGTATGGGGCAGATCTGGCCCTAAACAGGTAACTTAGTTCAGAGATACAAGAAGGGCACAGGATCTACGCTTGGGGATTGTGTGTGTGTGGGCGAGTGTATAGCCTCTATAATGTCTCCAAGTGGAGAAAATAAGTCCATTTTCGTGAGACGTGCAGAAAGATATCACGAGATCTGCAGACGACAATCTTCAGCGTTTAGAGAAAGTCGCCGCGATTTGCAAAATAAGTTGAATTCATAAAAAGTGAAATTGTCCCCATTATAACCGATGTTCAACTCAACGCTCATATATCGCTGTCCTTGAAAAGAACGAAATCTGATTATCTTCAATATCATACTCTAGGAAAACACTAATGTTGGTGAGGTTTTCCTGACAATACGGATTGTTATAATAGAAATATCTGTAGTTTTCATCTTTATAAACAAAAGCGCCATTTATCAAACCCGCCTCATTTCCCAGACGTAGTTGTGGCTGTAAGCATGTGATTTATCCCACTCCTTGTTTATTTCTCTATAGACCTAATATGGGAAACTCATACCTAACGTTCTTCCGAGTGGTGTAAAAGAATACCCAACCAGCATTGGATATGATGTCGTTCTCTTTTCTGTATATATTTCGATAACATATCTGATTATAATTCATGGGTAGGGTAAAATCTAAAACCAATCCAAATGGTTAGGGATGACTGATGCGCCACGTGTGTGATCACTATGTGAGTGATCAAACTCATGCAATATCAGCAAACGTTAACTACTCTCATTGTTTTTCTCTATATCATCTAGTCGTTTACCAGTTTTCAAAACATATCCTATATCATTTACTAAGATTTCTGCCTTCTACCTCTAAAGATGGCAGTTTTACACTTTTCCAAGCAAATCCTTGAATTGTGGGCTTCCAGTTTATGAAATTGTGTTTTCATGTTTCAAACATGAATATAAATTGGGCCTCATTCACACCAATATACCGGGGTTCAAACCTCCGAACACCACAACAATTCCTTGGCCAATAAAGATGTGTTAACCATGTTATCTCTTTACGGCAGTAAATTCCATATGAAAAATATTTCCACTGCTTTTTTCATGACCCCAACTGACATCCCTGTACCTCACGTATACCTACACGGCAGTTCACCTATAACACCTCATCACAAAATGAACAAAAACGGAGTTTTTAATACATCAACTCTCTCTAAAGGTAAAGGCTCCATTTCGAAGTTAGGCCATGATTGAAGCAAGCAGCATCGCACAATAAACCACGATAAGAAGTGTGTTGGAAGGTTTTTTATTAGTAAAATACCCCTCCTGTGATCCATACTATACACACGGCTGTATGGATGGTTGGCATGCATGAATGCGATTTACACTCTAAGTGAAGAAGGAATTGTAAATCTGCTTTCACGGAGCTCGTCTAAAGCCAGAATATAACGGTCCTGTATGCAGCCAGCCATGATGGTTTCTAATGGGTTAGCACCTTACTCCCAATCCCGAAATAAGTCCGTGAATGCTGTAAAGTACAGAGGTATTGTTAGTTCCTTTATAAGCTGTTAAAGGACTCACTGGGAGTTCCAGTCTCCAAGCAGATGGTTGGTCGTTTTTGGAAGCCAAATGCCACCAGGAAACTACCGGGTTCCAGCATGACCAGTGAATATGGTACAGTTAGTCGGGGCAGAGTTTGCTATCAGGTCCCATTGAAGTCCACTGTACCCACCTCTTGGTGTTTGTTTTGGCATCAGGGGTAAAATGGTGGCGCAGAGGTGACAATATCTCTCTCCCATATAGGGCAGATAGGTAGTGTTCCCTGGGCACCTCCATTTTGCCCCGTAGTTAGTGTTCTTCACTCATGGAGGTGAAAAAGTAGGTGTTTTTTGCCACTGGAGGTGCAAAGGTAAGTGAGTGATAATAGGCCATGGTCACAATAGAACCTATCATGTGAGAGGAAACAGGTCCTGAGTTTCATCTTTAAGTCATCCATAGGAGGGATGGTTAAAAACTTTGACATATGGAATGAATGAATCACTCTGTATTTGTTCCTTTGTAACTTTTTGAAAAATTATCGCAGAGTCATAAAAATTATATGGGATATCATGCTAAATGTCCCCAGTAGGTCTTTGAAATATCGGAAAGTTCTAATAGAAAATACAGATTTACTGGAAATTTTAAATTTGTAACTTCTTTTAATAATATTGACTACAAAAGCCGGCCATACAAAGGCCACAGTTGGGTCTGGTGCCTGCTGTAGTATGGATACATGGTGAATGATGTGTGGCTTTTGAAGGGTTAATGGTGGCACTAATGTTGGCCACCTGTGACTGCTTCGTGAACTAACAGTGGCTTTTTCCCCTATACTCAAGTGCTATAAACTGAGTTCTTTAAAATCATAGCACATTTAAATCCTTCAGTATAATGAATGAATTAACACGATTGCCATCAGAACAATTAGTAATCATCAAACCTTGATGGTCAGGAGTAAGTCAAATCGAGAAAATGCTAGTTTTAGATAATAGACCAGACACTATAAAGAAGAGATATGCACGGAGATGACTGTGGTTATTGTGAATCAAATAGGTCCGCGTCCGGGGAAGGTGGGTAGAACAGCTTAAGGCCTGTTTCCTCTTGCCCACTTTTGGCCCCCGATAAATTTGTCGGCCACCACCAACGGATGTTTTATCATTTTAGTCCAAGTCGGCAGGCGGAAAAAGAGAAAGAAAACAAATCTGTGATGGATTTCTTTTCCGATTTTAGGTAGTACTTTCTAATAAATTTGTCTCCAGCGAATTCAGCATTGGTTGATTTTGTCAGGGATGAATTGTGTCAAAGTTATCGTAGAAAATCGGTTGGCAAGTGTAAACACAGCAACGATATTCAAATCGGCATTCTTTTGCGCAGGCTTTTAGTACTCGCGCCACCTTCCCCTTAATTGTATATTAGAACGAGTGATTCATGAAAATTCGCCGATCATTTTTTTGGGCAGGTGGAAATAGACCTATAGGTTACCCTCAAACGAGACCAACACTGCAGCCTGGATTACTGACACTTTTTTTACATCCAGACTCATCTACAAAGGATGCCTCTGGTCGCCAGCTCGATTCCCATTGTCAGGGGTACCTCGTTCTCTGTCATTGTGCCCAGTGTAATATAGGATACAAAAAAGTCCTTAGTATTATATCTACACCTGCACATGTAAAAACTGCCAAATCCACCCCCGCAGACTCCATCGTGGGAGCTAAAATGTGGTCCCATTTCTAAACAGAATCACCAGATATTCTTGAGAGGAGCAATAAAAGCTTAGTTCTACTGAAATTCACATTGCAACTGCTTAGAATGGAGGCCAATGGCATCCAATATAATTAAATGACATGTCATCCGTATTCACCTTTATAAGGACCTACTTTTGCCAACGGAGGGAAAATTCTCACGATTGATTTCAGTGAACACTAAGAGAAGTTTTGTGTATTGAGGCTTTGTGTATGATGGCCACATAGTCATCTTACATCCATATATGATAAGTAAATTGCATCCAATTCCACTAGATCATCATGACAAAGAATCTATTCAAAACTTTTGATGTTTTTATCCAATCAGTACGTTCTTCAACTGTGGTAACAAAAAAAGTACATATGACTGCGGTATAATATAATAACATAATGTGATGTAATTTGATAATATTGCTATAAGAATTATATAAGGAATAATAGAGTAGTATATATATTATCACGCTTTACTAAGGGACTGTGCAATACTGTGAGAGCTAATGGGTGGACTATTTTAATCATTAGTCACAAAGCACTGAATTAACACACTTCTTGCAGGTTAGTATACAAGACTCCAAAAAGGGCAATGATACATATCTGCATATATTTATGAAAAGATGTTATTTATGAAAAGGTATCCTTGGACGACAGTTTGTGTCTGTTATTTACTGAATTACAAAAAAATTTATCTACGATCTGTGACATTCCACCCAGAAATGTGGCAAATGGAAATGGGTGAACTTGTCAATTAACCCATGTGTATGACAACATTCCCATAAACGCTGACAAATAGGCATAGAGTTCCCTCAGAAATTGTCATTCGTAAATTGTCACTATCATTAGCACCCGTTCATGTGAAATTCATAGGGCAGATGGAGAGTTGCTGGTATTCCTATTTATCTATTTGCAAACATGACGCTTCATGGCAAATACATTGAAAAGAATTATTCATAAATGTCAGCTGGAGTGAATTTTCAGTTCAAAAGAATTTTCATGAGTAATAACTATCAATACACACCGGAAGTAGACATATTGTTTGCTTACAAGTATCGTCCTGATTCCCATGGACTTGTGTGCACAATCTCCTCTTTCCTCTTTTATGATGAAATACTACAACGGAAAGCCATACTCAGAACTGAGGTTTTTGCGGTAATTTTTGTGCACTTTTTCATGGGCAGGAACGCTGGCATATTGAGGCGTTGTGGGAAAGTAAATGAATCCGAGCA
Organism: Alentia gelatinosa; assembly: GCA_950022655.1. NCBI lineage: Eukaryota > Metazoa > Annelida > Polychaeta > Phyllodocida > Polynoidae > Alentia > Alentia gelatinosa. The sequence goes on from OX465586.1 coordinate 48,439,160, forward strand.
GGGAAAATAACACCTGTGCTTACAGGTGTGTGCTGGGCTGGATGGGGATGGTGGTTTGTATAGTCTGGGAGGAGCTTTGATGATAGTGTGTACCCATACGCCGCTCTTCCTGTGTACGCTATCGTTCTTTTACTGCAAATCGTTATGAATTCACTGCTACAACCAACAAGCACGATCATATACTCTGCTATCCTGTCATCCCATTTCATAAATGTTACCTTGCTTGGTAAAAACATTACTATGATATACCTGTGCACTTATATGAAATACTTCCCACTGTACCCACTGCTGGCCATGACGTATAAATAATGTTTGGGCCCGATGTAAAAAAAGTAAATAAAATGGTTTTTTTCATGATTTCGTGATAATAAGGAAACGTATTAACTTAGCCCGTAGTGATGACATTCTCGTTCTCATTTCCCATTTGGCTTTTCGGCTACAGCGTTGGGCCATAGTTACAGGAAAACAAATAACTACAGGCTCAGTGCCTTATTTCCTCATATTAATGCCCTCGTGTTATAAAAACCAACATACTACTAACTGCACTTCTGAAATGGCATGGCCGATTACCAATATTGCTTGATACTGTGGGATTGTTATATGGGGTTATTACCATCAAAGAATATTCTTACTAGTTGCCTGAGACAGGTTCTGTATTGGTGGCAGTACGAAGTATGGCGGCTGTTCTCACGATATAAACAACTCACTCATGACCAAGCACGTCGTTGACTTGATATCAAAGTGAATCTAAGATGTGCTCTGCTATCTCACCCTTGAGACACAGTTTGGCAGTTTTTCACTGACCTTCCAAATTCTGTAATTGGGTTTCATGATCTCATCGCCATAATTCGTGTGCCATGCAGATTATAGAGCTGTATCATGGGTGTGATATCATTAAAGGTTATCAAATCATATTAAATTACATTTGAATCTCACTTTTACAGACTAAAATTGATTGAAAATGTCTCTTTGGAATGCCCCTAATTCATACACAATTGTGGTAATGCGGAGGGAAAAAATTAAGGAATTAATCTTAATTGCCAAGATTTAATTATTCCGTCTAGACATAGACTAATTCTAATGAACTAAATGTTATGTCAGTAGGTTTTCTACCACGGTACCGAAGTTAAAGCCTATAGAATACGAGTGGGTTTCACGGACAATTATTCTAAACACATTCCACATCATTATGGTGTTCATTAGATCCATTGTCACACTTCTATTTGTCTATTGAGACACGGGTCACCGCTTTCTTTTGGCCTAACTGACCAGCGTGCTCTATGCTACTCCTCTAGTGCCACCACACAATAGCCGGGTCACCCTCCCAAACAACAGCATGATCAACATATAGCATGGCACTTTGATATAACTTCAACTAGTCAACAATTGTCAGAACATCAGCAATACATGTGTGAAAGGAACTCAGACTCTCTCTTCTTCATTTAGTTTACTATCAACCACTACCAATTAAGAGCACAGATAGTAGCACCATCCACTTCTTTAGGACAGCTGGCTACAGCTGCAGAAAATATCTGACACCATCCATTTTGGTTGTAAATGATAAATCATTGAATTGTCTCAAGCTATAGTATAAAACAATCTCATACCTCCGTGCAAATTCTACGCGAACTTAATCATCCAGTGCATTGGAGTGCGATACTTCATCACATAGGGCATATATAGCTATTGTGTTATTGACGCAGCCATCCTGCCCTCAACACCAGACAAAGCACCAGGTGGCTAGGACAGTTATCAATGGATTATAACAGCTGACAACAGTAGTTATCCCCCAACTACAGTGGCGCCATCTTCATGGATTGAACTTGAACTTGCCCAATCTTCTGGTGGATGGCAGCTGACCTAGCAATCACTCTGTGCCCTCCATGTTACCACGACTATGATCAGTGGCAGTCAGTGGCACGAAATGTCCCCCTTCAGAGACGGGTGGCTGAAGGGTCCGAAGTGGTCCTTCTCAGGCGATGCTTGAGGGCCGTATCGTCTGACCACAACGCGGTAGCTTGTGTACGTACCCGACAGACGACCCTCGCCGCCACTGTGAGGTCAACAACACCCCCGTCCCCTCCTGACCACAGCCTGCACTTCCTGTATGTCGATGAAGCTCTTGGTCAATTCCCTGAGCCAAGTGCTTGTCTTTAACTTGTCAGGGCCGGGAGGGAGAGTTGAGGTGCCCCAAGTCCCGTTCCTAAATCAATCCTCACACAAGGCCCTCTAACAGCAGCCACACAATTAGGTATCGTGCTCCAGGTATAATTACACCAAACACATGTTCGTGCCGCTTTGGTATTTCCTGTCAAATCTTAAATCTTGGGAAGAGCAAGGATAGTTCATGAATGTCTTCAGCAGAGATGAGTGCAAATATAGACCTCCACTCTTTCCCCACCAGCCCTTTGTCCTGTGGAAGTGAAGGCTTACTTTAAAAATCTACCAAATTAATTCTTTTTGGAAAAGCCACGTCCTTGAATGGCGCCAAATTTCTGCCTTAGAGTTATCTGCAAGACGTGAAAAACTGTTCAGCACCTCAAATAAATTAAACTCTTCATAGGCATATAGTGAAAAGGTTTTATCTTTTTTTAAAGTCTGATGGCCCCCAAAGTACCCATGGGGTAGTGGGCTTGTCCCAAAATTAGGGCAAAATTATTTGACGTCATCGACCTATACCGTTTGTCAGGGTTTGTGGTTGGGCAAATATGCTCACGGCCACCGAGCCTTGACTATTGCCAGTAAGAGACGGGGTGCCTAGGTTTTCCCTATTCTAGCCAATCATGTGGCTGGAAATATTCACTGCGAAGAGTGGACTTGCTCCGATGTGCCCATTCTCAACCTATTAGTCGAAAGTATAGGTTGAACATGAGTCTCTACTGAGGCCTAGTTACCTACAGTCTAGGTGACATATATTTAAGGTGATATATGAGCATTTCTGGAAGGCTTTGGTAATAATGATTGTATTCTTGCTGAAATCTACTTTATATAAGTGTCCCGATATGCCGTATCACTTGTTACCCGAGCGTTGTTTGTCATAAATAACATAGAAAAGGCCGACCAGAAACAGTTCTTTTATTCTCTTATTCTCTGTTCTAAATTGCACTGCATGTCTTGCCTGTAAATATGGGTGGGATGAGAGTATTGTAAATCACGTTTGGACTGGATGTTTCGGATGGTAACTGAAGGCTTATCATGTAGCAATAATCAGGGTCTTATCGCTGTCTGGATCTATAATACTGTGACAGAAAGGCGAGTGGTGTTTGGAATTGACATCCCTTATCTGAAGTGTGTGTCACCAGTGTGGTGAGCACTGTTGACATGACTAATGTATTCAGACTGATTTGACGATGCTGTCCAGAGATATGTTGATCTGTTATAATCCGGCCCCAATACAGGCGGGAGCATGCTTCCTAGTTATAGTGGAATTCCTAGTGGATTCTAGCCTATAGATCGGTAAATGGAAATGGATACCTATTCAAGTACATGTGTACATTAGCAACTGATATACAACTAGTATAAAGAAATATATGACACTCATAGATCTATGTAAATCTATCAGCAGCGAATGTATAGGAAAGTACACGATATTTAACGTTATAAATCTATCAGCAACAACATAGAGAAATGTACATGGATATATAGTTGTGAATCTATCAGAAACTGATGTACACGACTTATATAGTTATAATCTATCATTTACTGATGGTTCACTACTGTCATATCTGTTATCTGTAAACACCAGAAGGCAAAAGGAAAATATTTAGGAAAATACATTTATCTAAAAGAATTTCTATTTGATTATCAACTTATAATAACCCCGTGTATTCATGGCAGTTGGGTCTAGTTCAGGTGGGGAACACTCTCAGATATGTTGCCTAGGTTAGGGAGGCGTTATTATAGACTTCCAGCGTGCTGTAAAAATGATCCCTTCACTATCTGTGTGTCGACTCTGAGACATTGGTAGGATCATTGATAGTGACCGTTTCCGTTGCATAGTCGAATTATCATACCTGCGCATACATGATACAGTTATATCCAAATAAGTCTCAGAGCACCAGTGATCATTTCAACCCAATAGGTCGATGCAACACCTTGTATTTGAAACACCTCCTCGGTGTCCTTAACTGAGAGACGTGACCAACTGACCATAACCAGTCACCACAGACCGAAATATCCCTTTGACCCACTGCATGGTGATTGATATATTTGTACCCTACTAAGGCAGTTGTGGAACTGGCAGTTCGGTCGGGTGCCATGTGGGCTACAGGAAATGACCTAAAGCTTTTAACCATTATATTTTTGTATAATTTCACTCTCAATCATCAATGCTGAGCATGCCATTTGTTCCTAGTTTAACGTTTTCGCCAACTCAGGGTGAACAGAGTTTAAGTAGGGCCCTTGGACTAACGGTAAAAGAGGTAGCACAGTCTGACTCCATGGTAACCCGAGCTGACTGATCCCCAGCTCCCGAGGGCTCAGGGGAGATTGTTGGGGTCCAAACGGGTTGACTTAGGAATGAAGAAGTCAACTGACCTCCAACTGGGTAAACCTACCCCGTCCACACACAGGGGCGCTACAGCCAGGAGTCTTCTTACAGGGGGTACCTGTAGGTAGGAGGTGGCCAAAGGTGGCCCTCCTCTGGGGATTGTAATGAGGTCGTTTCTGGATAATAACCATGTACGGATAATCATATGAATAGACGGAAACTTCTTTCACCAGTAATTCCCATTAGCAAATGATTTTATTGCACACATAGGTCCATCATAGCCTTTCAATTTTCCTTGGGATTATAGAATATATATGATAATATATATGTAAGACAATTTCGCTAAGGTGGTCGTATTATTTTTTCTCCCTTTGGGTTTTTTAATGCTGGTGATCTGTTGACTTGACCTAATTGACTATCATTATCACCGAAGAGATTAATGTTTGTCACCATTGTATTCGATATATCCGTATTTGAAAATAACCCTCCAAAATAGGAAAGATTGAATAAAGAAATTCTGGTACGATTGTTCCAATACACTCAAAAATACAAGCCTAAAAAAGATACTGGAAAATATCAGAAAGAAATAAGATTCTGCTTACCTTGCTCAAAGATTGGGAAAATAACTTTTTTCTTTTCCAAAATTTCTAAATATCGTGTCTCATTCGGTGAGGCATTATTTCATGCCTGTCTTTACCATAGCAAGACCCCAGTTCAACCCGTAAGACCCCCTACCAGTTTGCTTATAATTAGCATTGACCAACAGTCTTAGAATACCAGATCTTGTGTACCTGGGGATCTCAGGGTCATTCTAAAGTGTCAACAAAGGGGTCAATGGAGGAGGTCATCCATAGTAATTTGTGGCCGGTACAGCTGACCCCGCCCGTATCGTGCTGTACCTACACCCTCCACCTAGACTGGGAGCCTTAGTCTCTGTCTCCACCTCCCTGTCTGCCGCCACCACCTCCCTTTCCCCTCCCCCTATACTCCACCTCAGCCTCCCTTACCCCTTCCCCCTATACTCCACCTCAGCCTCCCTTACCCCTTCCCCCTATACTCCACCTCAGCCTCCCTTACCCCTCCCCCTATACTCCATCTCAGCCTCCCTTACCCCTCTCTCTACACTCCACTTCAGCTTCCCTTACCCCTCCCCCTACACTCCACCTCAGCCTCCCTTACCCCTCCCCCTACACTACACCATTGTGGATTTTGGTACCGAAATCTGACAATCCTAGGATTGCAATTTTCAAAGGGGATATTATCTAAAATGATAGTCATTATATTGTCAACTGCCTCACAACGGTCCTACAATAGTTTTTTAGTTATGGGTTTTGGCACCAGTTATGGCGGCTTTTCGTTTGCAATGTACATTTTCTAATACACTGCATCCTGATAGAGTTTGACTGTCAAATGAATGCTATAATCAAAGACTTGAGCAAGTCTCGCCTCAACCACACACCTGCCAGGTGGCGATAAAGCGGAGGTAAATAGTGCTGCCCTGCGTTCCCATGGACACGGAAGCCAGCCTTCCCTAATCCCCACCTGACCATCAAAGAGGCTGTTTAATCGTCTGAATTATACCTCTTATGTCGATCTAACAGGAGTCATTATTGTAAAATTACAGGGCGGAGTTCATTTAATACCGGCCTGTGGGTGTTACGTTTCCTGTTATATCATGATATATCTTTATAGAAAAAGTAAGTTTCTATCAGGAATCCCAATTAAGTTACCATTATCTGGCTGAGTTCCCAGATGTTATCATCGTATTCTCCACGATTGCTGTTCCATGATTGCTGCTCGTGTGTATAGATACGGGTATTACTTGCTCACTTAACTATCATGATATCAGTAATGATCACCATGTATCACACTTAATCGTAGGTAGTTCTGCATGCTAATTCTGATGGAATAGATAAACTGATTATTTTCTCTTGTGATAGCATCAGAATCTTGCACAATACACTTTATCATCTCATCATTGAAGAAACTAGCTTCAGTTTGAACAAAAAACTGACTCAGTCACAGGTGATCTGATCTCAACCTATTTTTAGAGCATGCTTATACACACTATATACGGTGCTTTAAGGTTAAATTGGTCACAAAGACATACAGCTTGCTGCAAGAAAAGTATCCCTCCACTATAGTGCTATTCACTGTAATATTGGGAAAGGGGCAGAGTGCCAGTGTCTCAAGATCTTAGCGGTGTGTCCAGCTGACCCTGACCAATCACTCGAGACCGAAATACCTCAAGTTGACTGGGTGCAAGTGGGTTGCTGAAAATGGTCCATAGACTGAATATATCCAAAATCTTTTAATTGCTATTTACTTATAATTCCACGCTCATTCATCAATGATGAACACACCATTTGCTCCTAGTTATTTGAGGTCATGTTAACCATTCCTGTAGGCCTTTTCCTTGAAATATACATGTAATCACATATACATCTACAGAGCTGTAATACTAGTTGCCCTTTTATAGGCTTGACAGGCTTGAGATATTGAATCGGATACATACACTAATATATATATCATGTCAGTTATTCCTATCTACATGCCATACGTCGTAATGACAGGGGGTATCTTCAAATGACAAAACAATGGGAATAGATCAACATAGATAGTCATCCATCGACCTTAACGTCTACCTCCTCAACTGACATTGTCAATCTTCAGAGTCAATGAAACCCCAGAATTCCAACGTTGTTTAGGACCAGTTGTTGTAAACATTGCTGTTATTTGGGTTACAGCTATTTACTACCTATATGTAAGTTTAAGTGTTTGACTGTCCAGGAGTCCGTGAACATCAACACATAGGGTGTCCAGTTGTCTATTTTCCAAACTTATATTGAATAGACAAATATGTCATTATATCGGGAGATCTGTATTGGGAGTTCATCTAAGGTTACCTAAATAAGAATCAAAGAAACCTTCTCATGCATGCTAGCTATTTGAGGATATATTTCTAAATTTCTGCATCTTATTGTTTCAGATCTCCTTGGAGACCCCGAGGCACGTGTACGGGATGGCCAGCAACATCCCTGTAGTCAAGCACATAGACAAGCAGTTCCTGAGCTGCGGTATTTGTCTGGAGCGTTACACCAACCCCAAAGTGTTGCCATGTCTGCACACCTTCTGTGAGCGATGTCTCCTGAACTACATCCCTGCTGCCAGCCTCTCCGTCACTTGCCCCATCTGTCGCCAGCAGTCCATACTCCCAGAGCAAGGTGTCTCCGCCCTGCAGAATAACTTCTTCATCCTCAACCTCATGGATGTTCTGGAGAACCCTAACTTCTGCACAAGCTGCGAGACCCAGGCCAAGGCGACGTCTAAGTGTACTGAGTGTGAGGAGTATTTGTGTGAGAACTGCATGGAGAACCACAAGGAGGACGCCACCAGCTCCGAGACCCATGTGCACAATGTGGTCAGTCTTCGGGACCTGGCGCTCTCGGAGAGTGATGGCGAGAAGATGACATCACTGGTGTGCCCCAGCCACGCCGGCCAATCGCTGGACTTCTACTGCTGCGCGTGCGAGACCGCAGTGTGCGAGTCGTGCACGCTAGTGGAGCATAGCACACACCGCACCATGCCTTCGTCCGAGGCGATCGAAGAACACAAGGAGATGCTGACCCGGTTGTTGGAGAACTCACAGGCGCAGATCCCAGTTCTCCAGGAGTCCATCCAGCTCATCCAGCAGGTCTCTCAGACTCTGCTGCAGAACTACAAGGAAGCTGAGACCAAGGTGCAGGAGTCGTTCGACTCCATGGCTGAGCTGCTCGTGCAGCGGAGAGGCACCGTGCTGGCAGACCTGGAGAGCACCTTCCATGAGAAGCAGCAGACGCTGGAGGACCAGCTAGAGTCGCTGGAGAACATCCTGGCCAGCATCAACAGCTGCTGCCAGTTCACCGAGAATGCTCTGCTTCATGGCAACGAGACCGAAGTGCTTCTCGTACGGAAGGAAATGACGGAGAAGCTTTCGCAGCTCTCCTCGCCAGACATCCAGAAACTCCCTGAGGAGAACAACTTCATCGCCTTTAACGATGGGGACTTCTCTAACGCCCAGAAGGTGATTAAAAATTTAGGGAGTATACAAACGAACAGTGCCGTGGCATTCGAGACGATAGCCACTGGAGAAGGACTCAAGAAGTGCTATGCTGGTAGGACGACTATAATTAATATCACTACCAAAGATCGCAAAGGAGACCTTATCAAGGTCGGGAACTCATCCTTCACACCGGAAATGACGTCAAGTGGTGGCGAAGTGTCGATACCGGATGTTGTCGACAACCAAAACGGAACCTATGATCTCAAATACAACGTCCCGGACCCAGGGACCTACCGACTCGAAGTCAAACTATACGGACAACAAATTAAAGGTTCTCCCTTCAAAATAAAGGCCTACACAGAATCAGACAGTTTAGAAAGACAAAGTGGTGGGAGTAAGATTCCCAAAACCACTGCCGTGAAGCAAAGAGGGACCAAAAGACCCTCGAGCTCAAGGTCACACGGGTCGAACAGAAAGAGTAATCCAATCGAGGATGACCTCTTGATGCGCCTTGGATCGAAGGGAAGGAATAAAGGGGAATTTACAAACCCTCAAGGTGTGAATTGTCAGAATGGTAAGATAATGGTCGCCGATAGCAACAACCAGTGTATTCAGGTGTTTAATACGCTGGGAGACTTTAAGCTGAGGTTTGGCAGTCGGGGTCGGAACCCTGGCCAACTGCAACGACCAACTGGGATCGCTGTTACCATTAACGGCAATTACCTCATCGCTGATTACGATAATAAGTGGGTGAGCATCTTCAGTCCAGAGGGGAAGTACCTGAATAAGTTAGGTACAGGGAAGCTACTTGGCCCCAAAGGAGTGTGTGTGGATAACAATGGACATATTATTGTTGTGGACAACAAACAAAGCTGTGTGTTCATCTTCCAGTCCAACGGTAAGCTCCTTCATAAGTTTGGTTCTCGTGGCAACGAGGAGCATCAGTTCGCGGGGCCACATTTCTGTGCGGTGAACCAGGATAACGATATCATCGTCTCGGACTTCCACAACCACTGCGTCAAGGTGTTCGACTGTGATGGGGTGTTCAAGTTCAGTTTCGGGTCGAACGGAGAGGGCAACGGTCAGTTCAATGCCCCCACGGGTGTGGCCGTAGACCGGCTCGGGAATCTCCTTGTGGCCGACTGGGGCAACTCCAGAATCCAGGTAGAGTTTTATTTGTTTTTATTTTATTTCCGGTCCACCATAAAAGGTCATTTTCCAGTATTTCTCGATGTTCAGTTTCTTTTCTTTGCCTTTGAACCAGAGGAATTGTGATCGAATCTATAAAAGGAATTCAGACCTCTCATCGCTAGATATTTACCGAGGTGGAGGTTTTTAGTTCACACTCCGCATACACTTGAGGGAGCAAGGCTGGCCTTTGATATAGCAGTAAGTCTACCACTGCTAGGGATGAAGGAGAAAGGTGTCTGCAGTGGGACTCTAACCCACAACCGTTGGATCTTAATCCCAGTGACTAAACCATTGAGCTAACTCCCCACCGGGGTGTTGTTATTAATTGGCGAGCATTTAGAGTGTGACGCCTTGGTTTTTAGGTGTTTGTGATGAGTCTGTGTTTGAATGCCATCTCTACTGCCAACGACTGGGTGTGTTGTGAATCTGGCAGGCAGTCAAGTCCCGTCCGCCTGAACCTCAGAGGTGGTGGCGGTGGTTGTATATGACAGCATGTCATGCTTGAGGCCACTCTGTGGTATTTAGTGAGATGTCAGTTACCATGGTTCCTGTGTGTAGCTCTCCACACACGTGTCTCAAATGTACCTCCTGTGATCTCCCCACATGATATGGAATATTCCCTTCTTTTATTTGTCCACTAGAGATGAACTCGCACTGAAACCAAATCGCCCCATTATCTAGAGGAGAACTCGCCCTGGAACGAAGTCGCCCCATAATTTAAAGGAGAAATCGACCCGTTTTAGAGAAAACAAAGCGAGATTTAGACTTAGACCTGGAATATATATGTTCACTTCGCAAGCAGAATTAACATCCTATTGTAGCAACGGCGTAGCCAAAGATCAGATAAGTACGTTGCATATGATGCCTTTAGTTTACAAGGCAAACCTCACATAAGCAGATGGATAGCGATTATCTTTTATGTAATGCAAGGAAAAATCAAAACGGGGCAACTTCGTTTCGGGACGAGGAAATACCGGAACGACTTACTTTCAGCGCAGGTTCTCTAGTTTTATTGAAGCCTTTGCCATTCTCTTCCCATTTGATACGGAAAGTAAAATATTCACTTAATGATGTCATCTATTGATTTATTTTCTTTTGATTATAATATTTCCACAACTTTTTCCAAGATCTAAACTCCGTCCATCAAATGAATTAGGGACCATCCAAAAAGTATGCATTCATAATTTCAGAATCAATTGACACCCCTCGCAACCTACACTCGATCGTGTTGCAATAGACTAAAGGAGGGACATACGCAAGATTTCTATTTAAAAAAATTACTTCCCCCCTCCCATACAAACACACCCCTCACTGCGTACGTGCTCTATGGATGGCCCCTTATCTCATTCCTCCTTGACAAGGTCAAATAGAACCTGATGCCCTTATGAATAAGGTTTGCATGTTAACTCAAAGGCAACTTCCCGAAACACTTGCTTCATATCTGATGCCCACTCTATATGGCCATGATGGTGTGTTGACTTGTATGTCGCATGCGTCTGATAAATGATATCTAACCCGGACGCACCGGAATTCCTCTAGTCTGAAATTCATAACACACCATTAGTCATTTGACATCAAGCCAGACCGACATGTATAGGCGCCTGTAGCTAGTGTCTGTGTCTAGTTGAACACTAGCGAACCCGACCCCATATGAACTCGACCCGTAACAAACTCGACCCGTTAAAAGAACGATCTAATTACATGTAATACAAATATGGATAAATATCATATTTGACGACATGAGGGCTTCAGCGTCTGCTGGTGGTTTTTTTTTTATTCGCCTGAAACGGACCCCTCCACACCTTAACGAGGAAGCGAGGAAGGTTCTAAAGGACGGGAGATTTTTACCTCACATATGGATAGATATTATACTTTATAGGAATTATGTTATATTGACTTCAACTCTGGACCTTTTTCCCTAACCCTAACCCTATCTCTATTGATATCGCTAACCTAACGAACTATTTTCCAAATTCTCCTAACCTGAGTCAGACGCTTCCTTTTATCGTAAAACAGTGACTAAAACGTGTCGACTTCCCGGGTCGAGTTCCCCAAAGACGGGTCGTGTTCTGTCGACAACTATGGGTCGAGTTCGCTTCGGGTCGAGTTCTCCAGTATTACCGTCTAGAATACGATGGCGTTCTTGGTTCTGTAGACCCTGTTGAGGGGGCAAGGTGAGGGGTTGGTGGGGCAGGAGAAAGAGACACCCTCTGTGTTCATGAGATCACTTCATGCCATGGGAAACATTGACAGAGCCACAACGTGTTCGACCTGATGCCAGATCCTGTCAGCAGTCGCCAGGCCTGGTTTATCATTGTGTAAAGTCTAGGGATCCAGACTATGGCCATGTATAGATCTTAAGGAGAACCAGCTAGAACTCCTGAGGTATAGTTACAAGGTCTAGAACAAATCGCTTTATTGAGCTTGGGCCACACGCTCATATACTTTGCCTAAATGTTAGAGTGGTTACATCGACTTTGAGCTTGCTACAAAAATACCCTTTCGCTATCTTTGTGCCAACTATTAGACAATTGGAAAGTTCCAGAGAGTCAGTGTCTTAGTGTCTTATAGGTGTGCCCAGCTGACTATGACCCATCTCTAGAGACCCAAATTCCTCATTGACCCACTGGTGTTTAAGATATTTGTATCCTAGATCGGCATTTGTAGAAATGGAAAGTTGGGTGCAAATTGGTTTCGGAAAATGACCTGAATATAACGCAAACCTCTGTTATTCTTTTATAATCCCATGCATTCATCAATGGTGTACATGCCATTCTCCCCTAGTTCAAAAACGAAATTGTAGCCTCGGACCCCTTTAACTTAATAAGCTCTTTCTTTATTGGATCCGGAAGTGTTGTTTTGAGCGCGGGTATCTATCCTTTCAATGGGGTCTCTTTGGCTCCATGCATGCATTTGCATGAACTTAGTTCCACCTGTAGATGACCACCTATAAAGGGGTGTTTCCGCATACTAAATAGATATTGAAGACCCCTCGATACACTACGATGCAGATTGCCCATGTCGCAGTGCATCCTACCGTGTATCTTTCTTCTAAAGCCCTTTTCCATTGGTCGACGAAAAAGGTGTAGTCTTTTTTAGTTCTCCTTATGGGCCTATGTATATTTTGTGTCAGCAGTGTTAAAGGTCCTTTGGTGGTTCCTGACTGTATATCGGTGATGGCCAATGGAAATGAGCTGTTAGGAGAACACAGAGAAATCCACACCGTTTTTGTCGGCCAATGGAAACGGGCCTAGGGAGATCATTATAATGCATTGGTGTACATTGGACAACGTGTCGAGAAACCCTGATTCATTACTACAATTTCATGTTTCATTCCCACGCGATACAATTTTTCAACGGGAACCTCTACGATACGCTCCCGATGCCAAAATTGTAGTACATGTAGGTGGATACCCCCTTTAAACAGTCTAGTAATCAATATGCTAAGCCTATGATGACAAATATTGGAAAGATGCGAATGGTCTTATCTATACATCTGGATATTAACAATCAGTAGTCATCAACAATTGGTGTTTTCTCACACAGACAGAATGCACGACTAAGATTACAAGAGTACATTAATCAAGAACTCAATAGGTGTGTAACAGTTTAAGAGACAAAAATATAAAGAGGATGAGACCGCCCAGTCTGATACGCGTAAACAGGAAATATATGTACATGGTTGGCCGCTTAAATTGCCATTTAATATACTCAATCATCATAAGTGATGAGTCCAATAACTGTTCCAATATGGAGTACTTATGGCAACGTCATTCCCTCAGTGAAAGATTCCTGTTAAAACCATGTATGAGAAAGACAACTTATTCTTATTATACATGGGGGGGAGCAATATCAAAAACTACTTACAATAAAAATGAGAGTGTTAGGTTTGATTGATATTGTATACCAGTGCTCATACATTTAATAGCTACGTGGGCTACTGCCTAGATCGTATATTTTGTGTACGACATCCTGTGCCGTCCACTGTTATATGGATCACGTTGCTCAAGATACCTGTTAAATGCAAACTTCCCCAGAAACAGGCTATCATTGTGTTGTATTTTGTTCAAGTTAAGTTTATTCTGAGGTTGGTTTCTAGGGTAGAATATCCTATTTTCAGTTGGCTCCTCAGCCAATATTATGGTTCTCTTTTTCATCATCCACCTTCGATCTGCGTGGTCGTATTCCCCCTGCAGTTGACACTACGCAATATCCTTGCATTCACTCGGGTATTACTACCCCTCAACTACGTTAAGAATACGACAATCCATATGAAAACCATGGTGATATTATGTATTTCTGACACTTTTTTTCTTAAGGGCCGATTCCACCAACAGGTTGGATTTGCCGTGGTATATCTTGGTATGTCTTGTAGTGTCTTACTGTGTCGCAATGTGTCGTACCTCACTTGTCTCAAAACGTAGGCGAGTGGTATCGGTTGTATATTTTGGTGCTCCACCACTGCGACACCTCAAGACACATCGCGACAAATAGGCACGCGATGATTAAATCCTAGCCCGATTAAGCAAGACAACCAAATCGGGACTAATCTTGCTACATCGTGTGTGTTGGTGGAATCGGGCCTTTACACTCAATCTACTTGTCATGTTCAATACTGACGTGCCTGTATGTCTCTGTTCAACAGGTGTTTGACTCGCAGGGGTCGTTCCTCACGTACATCAACACGTCGGCCGACCCTCTCTACGGCCCCCAGGGCATCGCCATCACAGAGGAAGGCAGCGTGATCGTCGCCGACTCCGGCAACCACTGCATCAAAGTCTACCGCTACCTGCAGTGACGACCGCTAGTCGGCAGTGGCGGCTACTGTGTCTGCTGCACCCAGTAGTTAGCCAGCTCAGCACCAGGCACCGCCTCTGTCGCACGTCACCTCAAACCTCGCGAGATCTCGCACACACGAAACTTCGACGATACTTCATTCCAATCGCATAATCGAATTTTACCCAGAATACCCATCATGGCAAAGGGATGTTTGAAGTTGTCAGCAGTTTTAGTTCCTATCCCAGGGAGAGGGTGATAGGAATTCTGACCTTATCCCCATAGAGATGTCCCCCAATAAAGACAATATCCATTGCCATCTTCCATAATACACCAAGAATTATCCTGATAGAGCACAACTGAAAGGGACAATAATCAATTGCCTCAAGGAATAAGGGGCTTAAATTGTGACTATTGGAGCGGAACAATATTGACAAGGTGTTAACTCACTGTTAGAAATGAGAAACTTGATCCACTCAGATCCGGTACATATATTACCATGCATTATACTCAACGCTTGAAACTGCTCAGAGAGAGTACGTTTATACTTCTGTGTTCATTGCGGGTCTTCTCTTGTCTGTACAATATGTAAGGTGTGTAGCTCGCTGTAGTACATGGTACATACCTCAACGTAACAAGGTCTCATAACACGAAGATTAACGTGACGGTTCTGACAACTGGATTTCTATTGAACTCAAAATACTAATTAGTTCTCAAGATCCATCCCAGGGAAATAGCATGGATCATTATATTAAATGAAACTGAATGATCATTTCTGAGGCATGTCAGAATGAAACTCTGCGGCCAGTCTACAAGGGTTTATCTCTTCTGTTCATTGCTACTGTATTTACCTTTACTACCTACCAGTAGAACTTCCTTCATCTATTCCGTGCTTACAATCTGATACAAACATAAGTAGAAATGGTTATCCTAGATCAAAGGGCCTCTTCCACTGGGCTGACTGTACGGCCACAAAAGAAATCTCCAGATGGCCACTGCATAGCCGCTGTCCATCAGTTGGGCATAGAAGTCATTCTGGTGGAGGAGGTCACATGCTCAACGGCGGCACCCCCACAGCAATGAAACTGTAAAACCTAATGATATAGCTTTTTCCGGGTACCCCAACAGCAGTGCCCGCATGGCCGCCATGGTCGTTTGACAGGCCGGTGAGTTTGTACACGATAGGGATGTTTGGCATATACCAAATGCCATCGAAATCACTGTTGATCTGGTGGAACACACCCTTAAAGATTAATCATACCCTACAAGATTAATCATATGGGCCATTATCTATGTATTTACAGCACTCGTTGAATCATCCTGTTATCCGCAAGGACATCAGAAACCCCTTCATCTGCCATCCCTATGGTAACATGCATAATGTACTCCTAGTGATATAAACATTTAAAACAATGATTGATTCATTACTTTCACCTTGTAATTGAAAATGATGCCCAGGTATAGTAACATTGCAGACTATATATGGAAGGGCCACTCACTTCACAGAATACCCTCTACAATATCCTACCCAGGCATCATAGAGGAAACCAATGAAAGTTGTTAGAGTTGACAAATATGCCATCAGTTTCATCGCATAGTACTTTTACCAGGCGAAGTCAAATGAAAGCATGTAGCTATCAAATGATCAGCATATGTCACTCAAATGAGAGTTATTTTATGTGGTGCCTGCGTTTTTCTGACAGTGATAGGAAACGTTGACTTTAGCAATACCACTCAAATTAGTTTAAGATCTTATCCCACCCTTGAATTCTAATGAGGAATATCATCATAATATATGTTGAAAAAAGGATGATAACGTCATCGTTTCCAATACCCGTGGGGTATCACTACGCTATTCGAAAGGACGTTGAGTATGAGTCTCCCATGTTGAGAAATATACCAGGGGTGTGACAAAGATAGTGACTGTGCATCATACTACAGGATACCTTGAATATCATGAATAAGGATGTAGATGTGAACATAAAAGCATCGTACAATGTAGGTGTATTTGCATTGCTAGTACTCTACCCTATAGGATGTGGTCGGATTCTATGCTATTTGGAGTCCACTAAGCTTTCGGTATCTATGGTGAGGTTGTTGCCAACTCTGGTAGAGACACCTCACTGTACACCTCTCTGCCATGTATGAGTCATTCTCTCCTGATTTTAACTGCTCTCAAGAGAAATTCCCTGTATCCCGTTTTACAATATATCTTCTTGATTGTATTTCAGTAAGATCTAAGACACATCTATAGAGGCATTTCATACTTGTAACTCAAGACGTTATAACTATTACCACGGCTGCTGATATTCAGTGGATGATTCTCTTATAGCCAAGTTCTCCAAGCAAATCTTGACTACGTTGCAGGTTATTCTTCTTCATGAAGTCCACTACTTTAAGAGAGAGGGTGTCCACTGAGCTCCAATTGCACTACAATAAACCTTAGGGGGTGTCCACTGAGCTCCCGATGCACTACGATAGGCCTTACGATGCACGTCCTGATACAAAATTGATATCGCGTCAGGAAGTCAGCTTGCACCGTAGCAGCAGATCACGTTTGTGTGATGTCCCCTACAATGTAAACCAATGCACTATATATTCCCAACTTGCCCTCTATGACAGTCGAATATGACTGGTTGTCCTGGGGCTTCAGCGTGCATCATAGTGCATCGGTGTCGTACAACTCAACTATCAGTGGATCATGCAGAGCTACGATGTACTACGATACAGTCAATATTGCTTCATAGTGCATCGGAAGGTCTTACTTTTCATCGTAGTAGGTGGGTACCTCCTTAAGGATAGCATATTAGGATAAAGCCTCTGAGGAGTACACTCTGCTACATGTTGCTGCAATTTGTCACATATCCACATGATCAATACTGGTGCTTATTACCCTGCCCGATAAATAAATCGTTTGTAATATCCAACTTTATTTCATACAACACAAAAGCTTTGCTCGTGATCCTTTGTAAATCGGTTAGACATATATATATACCGAAGTCATGTAGATTTCTGGAGAAGCACTGACAGATAGGCGCCAGTTTCTGATACACCCATAATTGATGTTACATGTGAATGTATGCTTGTGACTATTATTGCGACAGATTGAGATTGCATTTGTATCTCTATGCAAAACAGGAAAATTAACAATCTGAGCATTCAGCCTTTTCCGTTGAATATTTTGTCCAAATCCACAAAAAGAGTTTGCTTTCATTATGGCAGGCACAGGACTCTGGTCAGTGTGCTGTGTGCTAGTATCATGACTGATGTAACAAGATGCTGCAGCTTCAAAGTATCATATATGTACATAAGATTATGCTCAGTTGTATCGAATTTATTTGACAGGGGACTCGGGGCCTTGCTGTATAGGAACTCAAACGTTAGCCGATCAGTATTTATAGTTTATCTGTGTATATTATGAGAATATGAGAGAGTATCGGACTGCAATGATAAAGTGTTGTTGTCACCAGTAACAGTGCAACCTCACGGACAGGGTTATAATATAAAACCACGGTTTCTCTTTACGAAGATTTTCTTATAAGAATGTGTCGGTTGTATTGTATAAAGTAAGCAGATATGATATTTCTGAAAAGTTATATCACAGACGATGACAAACTGAATCTTATACAGAATGAGTGTCTATTCCCAATGGGAATACCGAATTGTAATGTTAAAAGATTGGGTGTACAAATGATCGGTTCTCATGTATGATGGACTGGAGTACTATGACTGGCTCATTAAATGCCAGTATGGGATTATTTAGATAAAGTAGCTTACTTAAATTACCCTCACATACGCCTCGTAGGGAAATGTAAAAAAAATATCATTATTATGTAAAGATATTATGCTGTATATTCTGTGAACTTTAAATTGATTGATATAAACTTATACTGTAAAGAATATATCTTGAAAGGTTAAAGGATTATAGCAGAAAGAGCAAAAAGGCATTTCATTCCCCTAAGATTCAGTAGGACATTGTTTCGAATTTAAGGTCAAACTTATGGCCTATTGGAGAGAAATATTCTGATAATTTCCCCTCCCTTTCTTCGTACAGACTTTCCCGTCACTTGATATAAGTAGCCTAGAAGGCAGCGCAAAGTAATAATTCAGGGTTCCTCTTCACTTGTGAAACAGGTGACGCTTGAGGTTCGGTGGTATTTCAGAGAAGTGGAATTGCCAGTTGAATGCAGTTTATTATTAGAGGAATCACCAAGCTTCGGTTGAGACGATGTGAAGTCATGTAAGTGGATCGCTTCACGCTATGTACTTCATGTATAATAAAACTACAAAATATCTTATAGACGGCTACATACAGCTTGACATCCATTCGTTGTGTTCTTTCTTGTGCTCTTTTTTTCTAAAGCATATCTTTCAATTCACTGTGATGCCACCTGATCATTTTTCAATATTGTCCATTATCATTCAAAATTGGGTAAATTTGTTTTAATTCTAATATAGAATAGATAAATTTAGCGGTTTTTCCAACCTTTCCTAACCCAATAGGTAAGATAGACGTAGTTATGAGGCTTTGTGTACTGCCGCAGAACTCCAGACCTATTTTGTCTTGGAGGTTTCACCATTCTAAAGAGGAAAATTAGGTCCGAAAAAAAGAAGAAGCCAATTTACATTTGCTTGATCTATATAGGAAATTTACTGAAAATATAACTTTCTAAAATTATCCCAAATACAAGTGTGGTATGCAAAACTTGTAGTAGTAGTAGTAGTAGTAGTAGTAGTAAACATCTGATATGTTCTGTTAACGTTTAAAGAAAATTTACTATGTAAAAAACAATTCTTTAGAATTTCTAAATATTCTATTATAATATTATCATGATATAAATCTCTAATTTTGACCAATATGCCTTAAAATTACTTGATCTCTTTTATTTTCAGAATATATATAATGTAGTGCATTTGTCTACATGATAATTCACTCATTCACATCCTAATTAGTGTGTTTCTGTTTGAAAGAATATCAACATAATCAAAAGCATTCATCTTCGGTAAATCATTTTCTTGTCTTCTCATAGTGTATGCATATCAATTTATGTTTGTCCATAGCGTTAATCAAAGGAGGTATATAAACCTTAAGTTCAGATACTATAAACTTTTTTTGTTCTAACTAAACATCCAGACAATGCAAGTACAACTTGAATTGAAAAAAAATGGCTTAATAGCTTTAGTGTATTTTTACCTGACTTTGAGGTAGTAATATGATATGAGCTGGCTCTGTCTTTCTTTTGTTTACAGATTATGTAATGGGCGGATAACACTAAATATGATATGTTTAAACGCAACATTCTGAGAGAGGGTTTTTAGACCACGCACTCCCTTCATCCTTTTCAAACTTTTGCCATGATTATAATCGATATAAAATTTACTATAACATATCATTTAAGGAACTTTTCTCCGCTCAAAGGCATATAAGACAATTTTGCTTGAAAATTAAAACCCATGTCAATTTCCTGAACATTTATTATGATGATTTCCAAGTGCTTTGGAACATATATCTAACTTAGGAATCTGGAGTCACCGTGCTTGTGTTTTATTTAGAGATCAAAATTATGATTTTATTACAAAAGAATATATAGAAATTCTAAACAGTTTATTTTCACATAGTAAAACCCGCATGATTTTCTCAAAACTTTCACAAAATATATTAGATGCATAGCACTACACATATAAATTCTAGAATATATATAGATAACCGTCATTATATTTTTAATTAATTGAAGAAACCCATATTTTCCAGTACATTTCCAATGAAATCAAGCATGTATAAATTGCTCGATTTAAGGTATTTAGTTCGGATAAACTGGAAAAATCGTTAGATTTTACACATTTGGCACTACAGGAAACATAAGGTACATGTTTTTACTAGTAATAGACAATATGTAAAAATCACCAGGCGGCGCCACCATAAATTGTCCGATATGCCTTTAAGTCTATAGCATAGGATGACTTTATGCAGGCAAGAAATTCAAATTCGAGTGGGGTTACTTTGAATAAGACTCCATATCCGTGAGAGAAAAAGGAGGGTGGTCACACACACAAAAATTGAAAGAAGTTTTGCTCTTTGAATTGGAGAACTAACTTCTCTCTGTTTTCCTCTATTTTGTCATGCTGATATATGTTACCTACTAAAATTCCAATGATCAGTTTATACCACTCAGGGGAACGTCAATCCAAGGACGCCCTCGGCTTTAGCGCATCCACTTAGGTAAAGAGATCAGGAATCAGATAAACATGATTCATAATCTCTCAAACAAGAGGCAATCAAATGAACACAAAATTATTGTTATAAATAAATGTGGGTGACATTACCTGTAGCATCAAACCATAGAGGCCTTAAATAGATTGCTTGATACAGTCTGATACCTTCCAACAACTCAAAAGACACAGTCCTAAACTCTATGTAGCAGATGTCAAATACAAAGAAAGGATAGTTATCATTGTTTATATGTCATAGAACCTCCTTTTCTTTTACAAAAGGAAGTGTAATTTGTGTGACGGCATCAATAAGTACAGTATATAAAGTGTTGCGCCACCTGGAGATTTACACAAGACTTAAAATCCTTGCAAAAATAAGATGAGAAAGATGGGCTTTTATTCTCTTTTTCAAGTGTTTATTGACATAGTAACATCATCGCGCACGCAATTTTTTTCATATACAGTCAAATACAAGCAGGTCATCAATCATTAGTTGCATAAACAAATCAATATTGTCATAATTATTTAACCCATTATTTAACTGATTATTGGAATTTAACCCAACAAATTGCATGCCTGGTCGACCGACCAGGCAAAAACCCATTTTGTTCTTTTATAAAATAATTCTTATTTAATAACTCTGGTATTAATTGTCTATTTATTGCTTTCCCTATAATTTTTAAAACAGGGGGATCACTGAGATGGGACGCAAATTGTTTAATCTTGACAAATCACCTTCCTTCGGTAGAAGGGTTATTATTGTTTTTTTCCGTAGATTCGGAAAAACGTTATTTGAGAAAATTCCATCAATTATTTCTTTACCTATTTTAGGATTAGCCATGAGGTCTATTTTAATTACACTAACAGTTAGGTATGTTATACCAGAGGACTTATTGGTTTCTATTAGTTTTGATAGAATAGAAATGTAAATAAAAAAATGGGGAAAAAACGAAAATCTCATTGCAGAGCCGAAATTGGCATTAACAACTTTCTAATCACTTGGTACTTTACGGCTAAGCTGCTATATATAAGATTAGATATTAATGGATTGCGGTTTTCTTATTATATATTACCGTTTTACTGTTTCATAAGTTTTACCAAAAGTTTTATTTAGAGTATAATATATACAGGCAATGGGCCCAACCCCTCTAGTTATAGATATTACTGCTATGAGGTATATTCAACCAATGCACCCAACCCCTGTGGTCATATATTACTAGTATAAGATGTTCAGCCAATGGGCCAACCCCTCTGGTTATAGATACAGTAAAACCCCGCTTCAAGGGGCACCCTCCCTTCCAAGCAAAGGGTCCCCTGAAGCAGGGTTAAAATAAACTGAATAAAAATGTCTGTTCTGAGCAGACTGTCCCCTTAATGGAAAATGAATACAACATAACAATAGACATAAATTAAATATGTAAATAATATAAATGAATGAATATTTACTATTCACTATGGGCTGCCCAGAGCCGCTACCCAATGCCACCCAAGGCGTCACCCACAGATACTGAGACAATAGACAAAGCATTCTTGTGCGGGCCCCAGCGGCTGGGGTTTGTTTAATGAGTGCTACTCACAGTATCTCTAGCGGGTCTGGGCGGCCCATAGTGAGTGGGTACAGGTCAATTGTGCTCCAATACCTGTCTGGCCACCAAACACAAATACCATAGATAAGGATTTAAGATAATCTGGAGTGTATTTGATAAGATTTCCCTCCAAACTGTCCTCTTAAGCGGGGTTAAGAAGCATTTCCGTACTGGAAAACTGGCCCCTCAAGCGGGGTGGCCCCTAAGTGGGGCAACCCTTAAGCAAGGTTATAATACACTCTTAATAGAGGGGAAAATTTGCATTCTGAGCAAATTGCCCCTTTAAACAGGATGTCCCGGAAGTGGGGTTCTACTGTATTACTGTTACGAGGTATATTCGACCAACACACCCAACCTCTCTGGTTATAGATACTACTGATATAAGATATTCAGCCAATGGGCCCAACCCCTTTGCTTATGGATATTACTGCTATAAGATATATCCAAACAAAGGGCCTGACCCCTTTGATTTTAGCTATTACTGCTATAAGATATATCCAACCAATGGGCTCAACCCCTCCGGTTATAGATACTACTGCTTAAAGATGTACAGATCAGGGATATGATTATTGAAAGGAGAATATAAAATTGTATACAAGAAATCAATCAGTATTGCAGCATCATATATATGTGTAAAGTTTGTAATCTGAAACTAATGAAAGAGCTTTGCTCATTTGAAAAGAAAGAAATATCAAACCATTGGGCCCAACCCCTCTGTTTATATCTTTCTTGAATGAAAGTCTCGAAGCATATTAGCCAAGTTTACTTTGATAAAACTTCATATATTCTGAATAATTCGTCAAAGTCATCGATCCTAATAGCATTCTTCAAGGCAGTATAACTGTCCAGGAATATGTAAGTATAAATCGAAAGAGGATTGGTGAAATTTGTTGGAGGGAGTGGGATTGGTTCACACAGAAGCCCCTGCAATAGTTCAACTAATAATTTCATCTTCGCTTTACACAAGGAAAAAGAACAGACAATTAATACAGTATCATAATCTTTTAATATGGATTGCGTCATAGTATTACATCGCATACCATAGAATATACAATTTACTGCATAAAATGTATGAAACTGCGTTATTTATATAAAAAATGGCAATAATGGCAATAGTGCAGCTACGCTATAGATATTAGTGGTATGAATAACAATTATCTGCAACAGAAATA
The DNA here is from genome assembly GCA_950022655.1 of Alentia gelatinosa. Lineage (NCBI taxonomy): Eukaryota > Metazoa > Annelida > Polychaeta > Phyllodocida > Polynoidae > Alentia > Alentia gelatinosa. Next base: position 48,462,626 of record OX465586.1, read on the forward strand.
TGAACCATACGACGCTATGCGTGTACTTTTTATGTAAAACGTACAGACTGGGCTAAGCACCGAATCTATTTAACATGAAACATATTTTCACAAAGAAAGATATTACATTATAGCACCATCTGAGGGCATTAGACTGGTAAATCGTCATTGCATAGTCAAATTGGATTATTGCACTATCTGTTGCATATAATACTTGTTTAAAGTATGTACATATATATTTATATGGCATTGAAACGATTCATACAATAAAAACAATCGGCTGGATTATAATTGATTCAACTGCGAAAACGGATAAAGTTTAAAACAATATCCCAGCATAATCATAAAAAAATACATATAAATAATGTGTTGACTAGGAGGAAAAAACACAGTAAACTCCACAAAAAGTGAATAATAAATAAACAAATAAATAATTATTACACAAGGCCGTTATAACCTATTTACACTAAGTACTAATAAGGAACTGCATCGAGAGGAGTCGGAAGGTGTGGGTACACCATGAGGTTTGGTGCATAGTGATCTCACTAGGCGATAACCAAGTGAAATCATTTAGAAACCCAAACAAGTGGCATGCCCAGACTTTCTGAATCCCCTAGTTAAGATCTCACATTTTACACATGTAAATAACATCATAAATATATATAAAATAAGACAACTTAATTTCATAGTAAGTTTTTACGATAGCGAGTCTAAATGTTGTGTGTTTTCATGAATGGAACCGGAACTATCTCCATATCCTGGCTGCCTATTGGCTAGTTTATTTTTGATGTCACAGATGAAATCTACATTTTCTAATTGAATAGTTTTCACACACCACCTAATAGATTCTTATTTAGTAAAAACATTATTTTTACTTAATAAATAATTGGGTATTTCTTTTTAAAATTTTGTATCAATCCAATGGCTAAACAATTACTAGGGGTGAGGTTTTTGAAGTCATAAATGAAACCTGTTAAGTAGTTTTTATCCACTACTTAATATATTTTTCTTTTTTAAATGATAAAGGTGACACACTGAGACACGTAGGGTAGGTTAGCGCTCCTCCTCACACGGGTTCTTGTCCTCGTTGGCCTGGTCGCAGTGGAAGGGCGCGGGCACGGCGAAGACGCGGCCGGACGGCATGCACACACACAGCCGGTAACTCTCCGCCGCCGCGTCGCTCTCCCGCCCCGTCGCCGTCGTCATCCGCTTTATCTGGTCCAGGTAGATGCTCTCCTTGCCATCCAGGACCAACTCCTGGTTCTGTAAATTGGGTGTAATAATATATCAAATACAGGTAGAGAAAAATTATATGGTCTAGGTAGATGCTCTCCTTGTTGTTCAAGACCAATTCCTGGTTCTGAAATTAGGTGTATGTGTACTTCATAAAATATCAAAAACAGTTAGAGAAAAATATCTTGTCCAGGTAGATGCTGTCCTTGCCGTCCAAGACCAATTTCTGGTTGTGTCTTATCTGTTTATTTACGTTACACGTTTACATCGACATCTGAGAGGGACCAGGCCGATGAAGGACTAAACAGATCATGAAAGACATTCTACTTCTAGATTCTTAGTATAAATACATAAAAGGAAAAAAGACTCCATTTCGATCTATCAGCAGGGAAAACAGATTAATATATTTGAAGACGAAGCAATGACGACTTGTAGCAAAAAATATCCATATGGGAAAAGTGAGGCCAGAACCCCTCAACACAGCCCCCCTACCCAGGGACGATTTTTTTTCTATTTAAAAAAAAGACGGATGAATAAAGTGACTTACCGTCTTGATATCGATGTCGTCTCTGGCAGTGATCGTGATCTCTTTGCCCTCAGTGACGAGTCCCTCGGCTCCTCTCAGGATCGTCTCCTGGTCACTCTCCAAGTGCAGTTCTTCTCCCATGGGACTGACAACCTGGTGTAGAACACACATTTCATGTCGCGTCAAAATACGGGAAAGAATAATTTCCTAAACGTTTGGCGCATCAATTTTGTACTGTAGATAGTCGACACTAAGAGAAGATGATGGTGGTACATTTATTTGAATACTGATATTATTTACATATAGTAGTGAACATGGGGGAAAAGCATGAGACAAAATAAGTATTATGAATAGAGAGTAAAACCCCGCTTAAGGGAACACTCTCCGTTCCGAGCCAAGTGCCCCCTTAAGCGGGGTGCCCCCTTAAGCGGGGTTTCCCCCTAAGCGGGGTTGCCCCTTAAGCGGGGTTTCAGATTTATACTGGCTAAACAATGTGAATTTCTTTTTATATACATTTCTATAGTATAAGTATAAGGAACAATGATATTATATGAAAGGTTTATTAACTATATGTGTAATAATAAATAATAACCAATTAAATCTAGGAAATAGAAAAGGTCACCTGATGATAATGAATCAATATATAGTTTTAAAAAAAAGTTGTACATGTTAAGTGGTCAGCATCAAAGACACCTATCTCACTGCAGTCTGCACCCACCCCCACCCTGAGTGTGGAGTTCACTTGGACATTGTATATATTATTAAATTCTGGTATGTAATAAATATAGAACAACCCACCATACTTTTACATACTATAAAACTCGATTGGGGTTTGCATTATTCACGGAACTTGACCATAGGGCTCGTTCTGTAAATGAACGTCAATTCTCCATCTCGTTTTGTAGCATGTACAGCCTAATCAGACTCCTCTATATAATCATCATATTACTCGTATGTAAATGAGGTGGAGTAAGAGGCGCACCCTGCTGGTCGTCACTTGGGCCGTGTTCACACTCTCCGTCTCCTCCGGGAATCGCAGTCGGTTGTAGTCGGTGGTGAAGACGGTCCGACCCGACTCGGGGTCAGTGACGACGAACTCGTCGGTGTTGCCGAACTCCGTCGTCTGCGGGTTCATCGTTAATGACGTGTTCCGTCGGCTCGTGCTGATATGCACCTGTAAAGAAAGATGAAAACAATGTCTATAGACAGTTCCTCTTGTTTTACGCTGTGTTACAACAGCCATGAAAATGTCGCAAGTGTTATACACTGTAGATTCCACAGTGGAAAAGTGCTACAAATAATAATAAAACACTCTGCACACTTCACGTCCTATCTCCAAATGACTGTGCCGCAATATGGACATCACTTACCGAAAAACAGTTAAGCTAGAAGATATTAAGTCATTGTACAATCTCAAGAAGCTGACCAATAGAAGAGCGTATTGTCATATTTCACATTACTTACGGGATTATCGTTAATACCAGAAATCTCCATATCTCTCTCTGGCGAACTGAATAAGGTATCCTCAATTAACACCACGTCTCCTACATCGCTGTTTCCCAAAAACCTCAGGAGTTGAGACTGCGGAAAAAACTCCAGGGTCCCCATCCCGTCTTTACTGATCCGTAACGACCCCATTATCGTCCACGTTATCTGAAAAGAGTCAAATGAATCATGGTTAAAGGTTTTGAGCTGTGATTTTTTTTTCTTTTCAAACTCAGGATGAGGACTGTGAAATTACCAAATAAAAGAATCCTGAAATATCGGTGGGGGTTTTGGGGCCGGTTTTGGCCCCTAAGAGGGTCGAGGGATAATGCCCTAAAAAGGGTCCCCCGGGACGAAGTCCCCTGAAGCTATTGCACTGTGTGCTACTTTAAACGAATTCCTGGCCTTGGCTGAGAGCTCAAATGGTCATAATTGTAAATAGTTTACTCAGCATCTGTCACGTTTTAATGTTGAGCCACACTCCGATATAAATGTTCTCCTTGGTCATCTGAGTCCGTGGATTAACATTCATCTCAAGAAAGACCTTTGGGATCTACAAAAATCCTGAAATTGGGGAAAATCAAATGTCTGTAGGTCAACTAAAGATAATTAGGGACGACACCAGAATTCAGTATGGAGTATACATGTAATCTATTTTTTGTTAACACACAAAATAGTTATCAAATGACCAAAGTAATACGTGTATTAAACCAACAACACATACTTAATTATAGAAATATTCCACTAGGATTAGTAATGGTTTAAAACATAGGAAAAATAAAATTTAAAGGAATTTTTTAAATGTATCGGCTTGTTATATAGACTACTTATTTTTGTAAATCCACTGTGAATTATCAAAAAAATAGTCTCAGGGTTGCCACAATATGAGGATGTCAAAATTCACTGACATTTTCCCGACTTTTCCATGCTCAAATTTGTCCCATGATAAATAAAACCAGAAAATCGTTTACCAAAGGACCTTGCATACATTCTTCCCACCCATATATTTCATTATTTCAGGATTAGACTTAAGAAAGATTTTAAACCGTGTAATAAACTATTCTTGGCAACCTCTATATAACCTAGGTGCAGATCCCTATATTCAAAACATGCACGATAGCCGTCTCGATCTTTTTAACAATGGGGAGCACTTTAATATTCCCTAAGTTTATATCTGTTACGTCTAAGATACTCACAAATATGTTGACCACGGCCACCAGTCCCATCAGGATGAGGATGGCGTAGACGAAGTAGCGTTTCCGACCGCGGATGCCCGTCTTGTGGAGGTATTCCTCATTGATGTGAACGTAGCCCGCGTGGAAATTGGAGTTGTGCTCTTTCGTGATCCTACGTTTGTGTAACGTCTTTTCACGCATCGATAACGTTGGACTCGATCCTCTCTGTCCAAAAGAAACAACTCAAATTATTTATATTTAAACAAAAAAATATTTACAAATTGGACTGAAAAATCCTATCGAATCCGAACTCCCCACGAATAGAAGGAATGTCCACTCTAGCATTTTGAACAGTAGCACTTTATTCCGTCTTGGCTTCATATCTTTCAAGGTCCTCTTCAGGACATGGATGATTAATTAAGAGCACAACAGTAAAGTCCTGGTCATATCAAGCGAGTCACTCACACTCACAGACACCCAGTTTGAGTCTCTCAAGCTTGCCCGTGAAGATTCCGTACTGTTTCTATGCTTATAGACCCTCAAATTGCTGTTATAACTGATACCCAGCGTATAAATCTCTAATAATTTGTGTGCTATAGTGACATTTACATAAAGCGAAATTACATTTACCGGATAATTTGACATCTTTTCTGTCTTCTTGGCTTCATCTGTTGACAAATATCAGTAGCCTCGCACATGTAGACACTCAGTCTAGAACTGATTCCTCAGAACAACATTAATACTGCTAATAACCAGCGAAAGTATATATCGCTGGTACCTATCCTTACAACTTATATGGCGGAGTCCCAGCTCTGGTGTCTGCGAGGCTATGACTCTAAATTACCTATCCTAATGAAAAATACGACATATTACACATGTTTGTCTTCCACTTTTGTTTGATACGATTTGGAATATCTAAAAAAATATCGAAATGGTTTGCACGCTGACGTGTGGTCATCTGTGTTTTTTTCCTACAGCCCGGAGTGACGCAGTGTACAGAAGAAACATGGCGTTGTCCTTGTCGCGGATTTTGCTTGTAAGTTGACACATCTATATTTCAGATTGCAATGAAAGAAATATCCCATTAAACTACAGTTCTGAGTTCATATGACGTCTATTCTTAGTTTTCCGATAGTAGAAGGAATTGGTTATTGTATGTCTTGCTGTTATCATAAAATGTTTGGTATGTATAGGTCAAATACACTTAATATCGCCCTACTGGCCGGCGAGAATAATTTGACGTCTAGTCGTGGGCGACCCTAACAGTACGTTCCCGTATTATACTAGTGTATAGGGTCGGACTCGTCTGACTATTTGACGTCGTGCAACATGAACTGTCTCTAGGACTACCGAAGTGGAATTCCAATCACCCTGTCCCAATATTTGGCAACAGAGAGCGTACCCTTTACTGGCTCTCTAGGCCTAGTCAATTAAAAAGTCTGAGAAACCGACTGTCAGACTCAGAGAGCTCTTGTCAGTGGACTAGCCAGTATACCCGGCCCTGTCCCCAAACAGGGCCGGGTGCCGACTCCATACACCCAAACCCTGCCTTGTCATTCACGACTGGCCGCAGTCTGACATATATGAAAAAAAAATTGAATCGATAAATATATACCCATTTGTCTTCGCAAACGTTCAAAATAGCTGTCGCTTACTTTATAACTGTGTTTTAGAGGTAATTTTCCGTTAGACCTTCGCTAGTTCTTATATTCTGCCATTTTGTTCAGTCTTCCTCGCTGGTTCCCTAACTGCAAAGGGCCTCGTCTATTTACATAGAGCAGCTGTTCACCCCTGAATGGAGATCAGGGGTGAATACTTTACCTATCAGTGGACCAGTTTGGGCCAGCACGTAAATACAGTAACAGTGTTTTAAAGGGTACTAGCGACTTCGTCGCGTCGTATTTGAGAGGGTGAGGGGTGGTGAGAGCTTAGTGGTGCACCCTACTATTAATACCTGAAACTATTAATTAGTTCCCAACCATCATTTCATGTGACACCGATTTTACAGACTAAGAAAAACAAAAAGTCTTCAGCCAATGCGGGAATCGAACGCCTTACGCCCACATCCCCAGCCCCACACCCTGCTGACTGCTCCACAGAGCCAGATGCTGGATTCAGGTCAAATACTTAGAGTGGTGGGGGAGGGGGGGGGGAAGGGTATCAGCGGAGTTTCAAAAGGGGTACCAGCGAAAGTTAAGATCCCATTGGTTTCTCACGAGAAAAATATATCAGAAAACTACAATACTAAACTTTGATTTTGGCATGGCTTGAAATGAATCATAAGAGAAGAAGTTTGTCTGAGTATAGAAATACAAAAAAGAAGAACAGGTTCGAGTTTTTCCCTACACGAGAATCTCACTCCCGTGGGGCTTCAATCTCCCACCCTAGATCGGGTTCACTATGTCTCTATGTATGGGAGCAACTTCAAGCGGATTCGACGGAATTCTACCGTTTTAAATATAGTAGGTAACTAGCGACTTTGTCGCGTCGTATCCCCCCCCCCCCTCCCTTAGTCTGTTCAAGGTACGTTCCCTGCTAGTGCTGTCCCCCTAAAGATAGGGGGACAGAACTAAGTGGTGCCCCCTTCTATTAATACCTGGAACTATCATTTAGTTCCCGACCATCATTTCATGTGACACCGATTTTACCGACTACCAGCGTAATTCAATCCCGGCGGCTGATCTCAGAGCAAAGAGATCGGAAAACTACAGTTCTAAATTATGTTTTCAGTACAGCTAGAAACAAATCTTAAAGATAGAAGTACATCTGTGTACCGATCTGGAAAAAAGAAGGGCAGGTTTGAGTTTGACATTGCACGAGATTCTCACTCTTGTGCCTCCTCAGTCTCCAGCCCTAGGTCTGGTTAACTATGTCTCTATGTGCGGGAGCAACTTCAAGCGGATTCGACGAAATTCTACCGTTTTAGATATAGTAGGTAATCAGACCATTCGCACTGGCAGCCCATTCGCACCAGCCGTTTCGCACTGTAAACAAACCGATTCGCACTGGAAATCAAGACAAAACAAACCATGATGCTTTGCACTACAACTATGAATAATCGAAATACAAAAACCTATTACATTCTAGCCTACCCCCTGTGTCACAAAAACAAAAGCAGCAGTTTGTAAAGATTGTGTCATTCCTCACTGTGTGGAGAGGCATTGAGTACTAATCAAAAGAACTGACAATAATTTGACAATGTTTTAGAAGGCCACTGGTTCAAAATGCAAAAAAAATGAACCATGCCGAAATCTACGACTACTCCCATGTCACTTAAAATAAATCACAATAAAAACCTACCAGATTTGATCCCAGTGTGTAGAGTAGCACTACAGTGAAGTTGGTTGTAAGTTTACATTCTAATGCTTCTAGATCTATACGGCCATTCCCGACTGTGACTTGTCAGTGTGTCTTCCGTGCCTTTTAGCGCGAAAAAAAGCGCCTTTTAAAGTTTTAGCGCAGAAAACGTCAAAAACGATGCAATTTCCGCAAATATTATGAAATGTATGTAATGATTTGATATGTGTGGCTTTTCCAATGACTTATGTCAAGTATTTTCCAGGTTATGAGGTTAGAAGTACAGAGTATCAAACCAAATTTGTTTGTTTACATTTTGCGCAAGGCATGGCTCTCATTCTAAACGCGAATGTGCAAGAACTGACAATAATTTAGGGAATTCCAAGTAACTGTGAGTAAAATTAGTCTGCTGGTGAAGGACTGGCAAAGTGTTGTACTATTTTATTATAATCAAGGTATAGTAACACTTAGTTCAATTTTTAGTGTGAATCGTCGGGTGCGAATCGGCAGAGTATCAGTGCGAATTGGTTTTCAGTGCGAATCATTGTACATTCGTTTTAAAATGGGTTCATGCCAATCATGGACGCCTTGAGCCCGGGACGATTCGAGCCCTGGCGCCTTGAGCTTTTCTGTGGACGCATTGAGCCTACCCTGTGGATGCCTTGAGCCTACCCCATTTTGGGTTCCTTGAGCATTTAGATGTAATAAACTTTGAAAAGTGTACTTATACTGGTTTATACTTAAAGTCATATATAGTATATACTCAACCCTAACCCTTACCCAACCCTTTTTTAACCCTAACCCGCTAATCGGAACTAAAATGAGGTAGGCTCAAGGCGTCCACGTTTTCGCGCTGACAGGAGGCTCAAACGGTAAAAGGCTCAAGGCGTCCAATTCCCGTTTAATGCACCATTCCTTATGAATCTGTGATTGTCACATTCCATAAGCTAAAGGTAATCAAATATTTGTATTTTATCACCTTCCTACTGCTTCTAAATTAAAGAATAGCTAGACAGGCCTCAGTGTCCTACCCACCTCTCCCTGCCTGCCATACGCCACCTCGCGCCCCCTCCACCTACAGTCCCCCCCGCCGTGGGCGTGATGGCTCTGGTTGATTCCTGAGCCTATCTGAGGAAGCTTACACAATCACTCAATGTATGTTTATAAGTACATAAGACCTGAGTAGGTCTACAGAATAGCCAGTGTTTTGGTTCCCACATAATTAATGACCTGTCAAGGCGGGAATCCGGTTTGAACAATTCAATTTCAAGATGGGAGATAGAGGAAGGCAGGGTTGACAAGTCACTTTTGGAATCTAGATGGTTCCGCTGTACATGATAATGGAGATAGAGGATGTAGAAAGCTTATTTTCAGCTGAGATATAATTCAATAATCAACTGAAGAAATTGCTACTTAAACATACCCCATTAACTTGAGATATTGTAACAATTATTTGATGCCTCTTCAGTAAGCCTTAATGACACAGGGTGGCACTATGGACATGGTCACTGATCGATATGGTTGACGTGTTGGTAATTTTCCACAAGAACCCCCCCCCCCCCCCCCAATTAAAAAAAAATCATAATGACAAATAAATGAATAAGAATAAATAAATACATAAATGAAAAAAAAAAATTGTACACAGTTATAAAGTACGGTCGAATTGTCGGGTATCCGTCACTTTGTTTACTCCTCCCCACAAACACTCGGTCACAACATCCCCGTGAGCTGCTCGCCGCCTACACCCAAACGGACGCGTTTAGTGTGAACGGGTGAAAGTATCGACGATGGTTAAAAATGAAGATAGCAACATTACCAAAATAAAATTAGATTTTATCTGACTCGACCCATCTGTATCCACTGCGGCCTTATTTTTACAGTCGACGCAGCAGTCAGTGCTCCAACAGGTCTCGGTATGTGCAGGCGCTCAGAGCATCCGCTGGAGAGTGAGGAGACGTAAACTGTGGCAGGAGCAGGACGAGAAGGACACGTCGTGGATGGAGCCGCTGCTGGAGTATAACCGGGAGCGGGCGGCGCGGCAGGGCGCGGAGAACGAGCCGGCCATGATGCACGTCGTCCGCCGCGTCCAGCCCCTCAAAGGCCGGCCCTGGTGGGAGAAGAAGGTCATGGAGAAACTCGGTCTCGACGGAACGGTACGTGTCACTACGCACTGCACTTGAGTCCTGGTGGTTTGTTAGGGCCCTCCATAAAGTATGTACGCAGTGAGGGTGTTAGAATAAAAGATTTTGGAAATTTTCCGTACGTTCTTTCTTGAATCTAATGCGTACAATATATAAAAGGGGGGGGGGGTTCTAATTTTCTAAAAATGATGTCCATGTGATGTAACATATATAGGGCGGTCTCTGTGTAGAGTCGCTGATACTACTGAGCGCTTTAATACCCAATGCTGATCTTGGCATCATTCGCTTCCTTCAATCGCCTCAATCATGAATGCCAAATGTAATTACTTTCATTCAGATTAAGATGTCAAGAAATATTTCTCAAGTATAAAAGAAAAAGAGAAGGTCCAAATGGACAGAAAATCACCAATTGTGATCAAACCATAGTTTTTGTGGTCATTATTGTTTTCTTATCCCAAGCTCAGTGTCATATTTGTGGGGTTTTTTTTTTATATCAAGTTGCATTCAAGAAAAGTCAGTAGTTTAGTTAACCTATTGAACAAAAAGAAGTTTTTACTTCAGTATTGTGATATATAACTTGTATACACCTAATGAACAGTCATAAGATAGCCCTAGAAAGTGAAACAGGTTCCTCTGTTTTGTTATCATTGTGGTTTAGTTATGTCTTCAGATCCGGTGTGATTTATGACCAGATTACATTCAGAACTATACTAAAGGGAGGTAGGGGAGGGGGCGGTTAAGTGTGCAGCTTACGGTATAATCTCTTTACCTCATCATTCTCAATTTTTAACACAAAAGATTACTAGTATTGTATGACCTAAAGGACTCTTGTAAATATGATGTAGCCTCACTATTCGTATATAATAATGTAATACAACAATAGTAATCCACACATATCCTCAGCCACACCATATGGCGGACAGCGATGGTTTACCCCTGTTTCTTAGTCTCTCTCTCAAGCAGCAATTCCATGTGAAAAGCATTTTCACTTTTTCTCTAACCTCAACTAACATCCCCGGTTATGAAAGGTTGCTAGTTTTTTTCCACCACCATCTCTCGGCGTTGTGTTTATCAGCAATACAAAGTTGCTGACCAATGACCAAGGCAGCAAATCCCATAAGAACAATATTTTTCAAAGCCCCAACTGACATCCCTGGTACTTATAAAAAAAAAATCTGGTCATAGAGGTGCATTTGCCACGTCTTCGTAACCTGGTACTTATTAAAGGTTATACTTTTTTCCCACTAACAGCCCTTGGTGTTGTGTTTATACATTTCTCCTTTGTCGACCTTTCAGCGGAATGCGCCTGTGATTCACAAGAACTGCCCCAAGACGAATCGCCTGCTGAAGGACGTGAAGCACCTGGTGAGCGTGCAGGCGCTGCGCTTCCCGCACGGCTTCCCGGACGACCCCGCCGACTTCCCGCACGTCCGCCTCACCACCGCCGGCGACCTGCTCGTCACCAAGACGCTCCACCCGCTCCCCGCGCACCACGAGCATGCGCACGACCAGCCGGAACCGGAAGTCGAACAGCCCGCGAACCGGAAGTGGAGTCTGCAGATAGATACACTGAGAAAAGAGCTGCAGCGGAAACTGGAAAATTACGAGGTGCATGAGGAGTATGTGAAACCTCACTATACGTACACGCGAAACCAGGACGGGAAGGAGTTTCGGTACACTGCCCGCTTTAATAAACCACAAGGGAAATAGATCGTGTCTGACCCAAAAGCTGAATGTATCATAGCCCTCATTTGAATATGTACATGACCAAAAAAACACTATGTTGTATGAATGCAAGGTACATGAGGAATGTGTGAAGCCGCACAATACAGATATGTAAAACAGGACGGGTAGGAGTATCGGTACAGTGCCCGCTTCAACAAACTGCAAGGGAGATAGTCCTTGTAATAAGATATCCTAGGGGTAATATTGCATTTATGGCCCCAAAGTGGGAATATCTTAATCCTACTTGCAAGACAAAGAGCCCCAAAAAATATATATATTGTATAAGTTATATTACATGTATATTGAATTAATCAACTAAGTCGGAGAATTTGTGAAAATGCGGCTCCTACATGACGACGACGTATATAATGGACGACTTGAAGTACAAAAATAATAAAGAAGATTAAATTACAAATTTTTTCGTATTTGTTCATGTACAATAACATTATCGTAAAACTGGATGAGGTTTAATCTTGGCCACCGTATTCCACGACTGGAGTTTGGCAAAGTGACTTCATGAGGCAAAGCCGAGTGAAGTCCGGAGCCGAATCATGAACGAATCAGGTTTTGATTTTATCCTACCCTATCTCCTCGATTTTGGAATATTACGTGATAACAATGCTGTATGCCACTAGTAGCATATAAAACTCCGTATGCCAGTCAGCGTGGCATACGGAAACCCAATGTTAAGCCTATGGGATTTTATATTAGGGGTAGGATAAGTATAATGTATTAGCTCCAGGATGTTTGTCATTGTCATGGGCCATTTTACGTGTCTGTGAAATAGTTTGGCCTCCAACTTGGCCCTGGTGGCCAGTGTATCCCTAAAAGTGATTGACCAATTCACAAAATCCCACAGTGGATGTCCGGAGAAGCAATATATGAGAGAGACTGATTTGAACCCCTGGTGAGTACGATTGGTACAACAATTTTGAACTGGTAACTGGTGTTTCACACACATTTGAACTTGTGTACTTTATCATGTAACAAGTTCAAAGTCGGGCATTTTGAGTCTCAGATGCGAGTCTCAAACTAGAGAGGTCAGAGAACTACAGTAACAGTACTCAATTTTGTTTTCCACAAGGCAAGAATTAAATCAAAATGGAAAAAGTACTTTTGAGTATAGAGATACAAAATATAATAGCAGGTGAGCGTTTTTCTCTACATGATGATCTAACTCGCCTTGTATTTAAGTCCTAAACCTAGGTCTGGTTAATAACGTCTCCACTGATATAACAAAAAAAATCACATTTGTGTTATTAAAGGTATCCATGTAATAAAACCTAAACATGCAACACTAGATATTTTCTACTGAAAAAGGTAGTACCGGGTACTATACATGGCACAGCAATTGACAAAAACAGGCATCGGATTTTTGCGTATTCAGATTCATCTATCCCAAGGGTCATTCTTGAGATAAGTAAAAATCCGGTGAAATGTTTTTGCTTGGGGTTGTCTGTTAACAATGAAAATCTGGAAAACAATGGACGATATTTGTGCAATTCTGACCATTTTTTCTATCACCTGATCTCAGGAATTCACTCAGAATGTAGGAGTTCCAGGGCCTGCCGAATTCTTAGGATTTTTTTCAATTTGCCATCCTATGCTTGCAGAAAGGCATATATACTATCTACTGTATAATGCACTTCTGATTTAAAGATAATAGAATTGAGACGTGGCAATTTATGTTTTCTGTATGGCATTCATTCTTTGAAAATGGAAATGGGGGTGGGGGGCGTCCAGAACATAAAAAGTCCCCCCCCCCCCCCCCCCCCCCCGCCTGTATGTTGCCAGTAGTATTATGTAACTTGCAAACAAAATAAGCCCGATCCTTGGACATAAGTATTCACGAGTCAGGCGTACTGGAGCATGTGGAAGATAGGGACCATATCTTTCCCTAGTAAGTCTTTTTTTATCCTCCCACTTCCACAGAAGTACCAGATGATATCAATAAAAATGTTTTCCCCCGCCGCCCATACCATACACCAAAAAAGGGCCCCCTATTGTAATGATCTAAGCAAAAAACATAATAGCCGAAGGCAAAAGGCTGTCCTTGCCGCCGAGCCCTGGATGTCCGGAGAACTATATGGCGAAACACTGCTGCCCTCTTTGAGCAAAGATCGCAATCAGCAGCATGGTAAAACACAGGCAGTTACCAGTTACAACGAGAAACCATCACGATGTCGAAGAAGAAAGGTGGACAACGTGAAGATTTTAAAGAAGAAACAATTCTTCAGGCTGTTGTTATCGCCGACAGTTTCAATGTTAGGTTTGCACCGATTACACGGACGAAACCAAGGGTAAGTTGTGAATTAAACGCACCAGCCGATATTAACTGAGGTTGAATTCGGACAGGTCGCTGCAGCCTGTTTCCACAGTCTGGGGTCCTGATGCAATATGGTGAAATCGGGACATATTTTTTATAAGATAGACCACTTATATTTATGTAGAAAGAATATAAAGTCACATTTGCATATAATTTGAGGGAGTCGATTACGATTGAGTATCATGACGTATTGACTTATTTTACCTCTCTGTTTTGGTCGACCACCGGTGGGCGATATTGGGGGAACTTAGTCTTTGCGAAGGTTGCGGTAAGTCTAGTCCGAGAGGCACCGACTGTCAAGCGGTGCAGACAGTCAGAGAGCAGGCCCATAGTGTTCTAGGTTAACAGGTCGACCAGATTGGTCGATCTCAGCTCAGCAGCCGTTTTCCTTACAAAGATTGGTTGACTCTTTCTCATGTAGACAGTTTCCTGAAGCAAAATGCAGTAAAAACTAAAATGACATTTATTTCCTACCTTTGCATTAGTTCTAACTATTAGAACAGCCGGTGTTTGTAAAAATCAATGTCAATACATTCTGCAGGCACCAAAATTAACAAAATGGTGGTTTCAAGTGTGCAGAGGGGGGAATATGGCTGACATGAGTTGGAAGTGGTGAAATGTGGTTAAGTGAATTGTACAAAAAGGCTCCCAAAAGTAACACAAAGGAACAAAACAGGAGTTTTTTCATCAACAAGGAATTATTATACATCTCTGAAGATAAGGGGGCATAAACATGCACTGACATTGACAGGATTACAGAGAACCAAGGAACTGATATTTTGTACTATGGGAATAAGCAATTGTGCTCTCTTACTGTCCTCTAGGCCGTCAAAGTTCCTCGCACTAGGTAAGTCTAAAGACAGGCTGTAGTCTCGAATACGGGGGGGGGGGGGGGGGAGGGGGTGGACATTGACGTAAACTTAGTTTAGTGTCTAGGACAAATGCTCAAGTAAAAAGCTGCCAAATATTGTTAAAATTCAATTTAATTCACAATTGTAAGGCAAGTAATTGCATAATTACTATAGTCAGACAAGTCAGACCCTTTACACTAGTAAATACGGGAACGTAAAGTTTGGGTTGCCACGACTAAATTACTAAGGTAATGTTATTGGTTGGATTTATTTTAGAACCGAAGTTTCGTCCAATACATATACTTTATCAAGGTTGATAATTCATAATTGATGGTAGTCATGGCACGACCCAAACTGCTACGTTTCCTGGTGTATAGGGTCGGACCACGTCTGACCAAATTGATGGCTGTGTTGGTACTATCTGAAAATGTATTTATTTTTGCAGGCCCTGCTGCCGCTGGTTAACGTACCGCTGTTGGATTACACGCTGGAATTCCTCTGCTCCTCGGGAATAGAACAAGTTATTATTTTTTGTAGCATCCACGCGGATCAAGTGAAAGAACACATTAGGTTTGTTTGGATAGTTGTCTCATACTTACATGTTGTAGTTTATGTTAAGGTTTGATATCTGATAATTCGGTTGCCTATATTTCATTACTACCACAAAAGGAACAGGAAAATAGAAAAAAACTATTTGAAAAGTAGTAACAACATGAAAATATTGTTTGGGACTGTTCCAAAGAAAGATATAATCAGATTTTATGAAGAGACAAATTTCTCTGATTATCTATAAAATATTTGAATATATTGAAAATTATTGAAGGAAATAACTCTACGAAAGAGAAAAGCTGAAACCTTCGATGGTCCATATATATACCCTCAGGGTCTCCTTGGACGTGAAACCACAAAATTACCACCTCTATCCATATCATCTTTACAATGACGAACTCATGTTTAAGAATGCTATTTGTCATAAACCTGTTTCTACCAAGGAAACCCATGTCATTCCCTCTTATATTAATCACCAGCCAACACGACATTCTTAGCATGTTGGTGATGTCCAATTCGAGAATTGCCTTGTGGTATTAAATGATTTTCTCCCTAATTTTGGTGGCGTGATTTTGAATATCCCAGGAACTCCAAGTGGAGCAGTCGCAGCAGCCCGTGTGAGATAATCACCATCGTGAGTGAGGACTGCCGCTCGCTCGGCGACGCTCTGCGCGACATCGACGCCAAGAGCCTCATCAAGTCCGACTTCGTTCTCGTCAATGGCGACATCGTGGCCAACTTGAAGCTGAAACCACTCATCGAGGAACACAGGTGAGTGCTCAGTCTCACAATGAACTTCCAAAACAACACAAACAAGCATTTTTTTGTTTTTTGATTGATTAATTAAATCATGCATTTGGGGATTTTCACTTTGGTCGTCACAACTTTTTTTTTTATTCTGTGGTCTCTACTAAGGTCCATAGACCCTATTTTCAGTGGGCCACGATGAATTTTTGTACTGCGTTTTGCAATATGTATACATATCAGGTGAGCATAAGCCTTACCATCGGATTATTTTATAGCGGGCATAAATGGGGTTTAGTTCCATGTAATTTACAATGAAGGCTGGCTTGGTTTGCAGTTCTACCTTTTTTTGTATAACCTGTGTGGGTGGGGTTGGTTGGAAATCATTTTGATTTGAGTCTTGTTGTGTTGATTACCATACTGATACATAATTCTAGTGGCAAGGAGTTGGCTTTTGGTGTAAGTTTTGAATGCTTAATAATTTGGGATTAACTGTGTTTCGTCTCTGATGTTAAGTAGTAATGGTCCTGATCCTGCTCTGGTCACTCGTTCAATGTCGTCTATATACTCAGTATATTCTGTCACTTTGTCCGTCACAATACAAACGGATGTATGACGTTAGCCAATTTCACACATCGAGCTCATTAAAGCGATAGATGACTGAGATTCTCTCTCGTGTGGCTAATGTTATAATGTGTAGATAATCCTCTTATCCTGTTTATAGAGTTTATTTGTTTTATGTTGACCAAAATATATCCTACATTTTTCCTTACTACAACTGCCATCCTTAGCGGTATATTTTGTCTTAACGAGATTATAAAATAGCACCAGAGATGTATCTCTTCCCACTTTTCTCAGACAGAGGCGACTGAAGATGAAGACCCCGGTGATGACGATGCTCTTCAAACACGCGCCGCCCGGACACCGTACGCGCTGCCGGGAGGAGGAGGTGATGGTGGCCGTCAACCCGCACTCCCAGCGCGTACTGCACTACGAGAAGGTGGGCTCCTCGCGCCGCTTCCACTTCGACATGGCCATCTTCCAGGAGAACAGCGAGGTGCAGCTGCGCTACGACCTGCTCGACACGCACATCAGCATCTGCTCGCCCGTCGTGCCCTGTCTGTTCACCGACGAGTTTGACTACCTCACGCGGGACGACTTCGTCAGGGGCATTCTCGTCAACGAGGAGGTGGGAGAATAGACATTATTATACATTGTATACAAAGACCCCATTGAAAGTGTATGGGGACTCGGTAAACCACAACCCATTGTATACAACCTGTCAGATACCATAACTGTGGTATACAGATTCAAAACTGTGGTATACGGCCTCAAAACCATGGTAAACAGGAAAAATAGTCCCTTTTGCTGTAGAGCAAAGAAACATTCCCTATTGTTATACCCTTTAATATGGAAATTACTGGGTTTGATTAATTCGAAAAGATGGATAATAAATGCAATAAACGATGATTTTGTGGAGAGGCGGCTCTGTATACAAAACCATCGATTATTGTTTATGTACAGACTTGATGCAGTTAGTTTACTCGAATAATTAATTCTCAGTTTATAGTTACTTCTTAGGTTCTATAATCTTCTTATGTTCTATTACAAACACCGAACGTCTATGAAATACTACCCGCTGCTAGGGTGCAGTATGGATGATGTTCGGGCTCACTGTGACGTAGTGAATGGCTATCAATCTATGACTCACAAAATGAATGAAATGGTGTTTCCTATTAGTTTTAGGTATATCATAATAAGAAAACGTAGTGACTGAGCCCATAGGGATGTCGTTCTCTGCCTTTTCTACCATGAATATGTATCTCCGCCTCCGGCATCGGGACGTATTTAGCATGACTTAGTAAGTCTTCAAACAGCCATCCCTGCGGGCACAGTAATTATGTTTTCTCTTATTATTACATACCTATGGCCGAACGTCTATGTAATACTACCCGCTATTAGGGGTACAGTATAAATAATGTTCAGGCTCACTGCGCCTGTAGTAATTATTCGGGCGCACTTTGACCATCAGGTCAATTGGTACATATAATAAGTTTATAAAATGACGGTTTTTTTTATATTCAGGTATGTAATAATAAGAAAACGTAGTGACTGAGTCCGAAGGGATGCCATTCTCAGCCTTTTGATGCCATAAATACGTCCCACCACCTGCGGCGTCGGGACGTATTTATGGCATCAAAAGACCTCGAATGGCCATCCCTTTGGGCTCAGTAACCACGTTTTCTCTTAATACGTGTAGCTCTCGGGAGTTATGCCTTTCAGCTTGCAGAACATAATGCACTGACCACCAAGCACCCCCACCTCCCCACCCTAGGAGGACCCAGAGACAGACCCACCACATAATAGGATCTCATCCTTTAACCATAACGGAACATTGAGGTGTGATACGTAGCCATATGTTATTCATACTTTTTGTTGATATTGACAGATTTTGGGTAATTCCATTCACGTTCATGTGACAGAGAAAGGTTACGCAGCCCGAGTCTCCAACCTCCACATGTACAACGCCATCAGGTGAGTCCTGCGTCGTCCCGGACACCTCACACTAGTGTACCTCTGAGTATATTAACACAATATTAACCTGCTTCTGATACTAGCGGGGATATCCTCCTCGTAGTTGACACGTAGTAATATCCGAGCATGTGCGAGCATATTGTGTAACGTCATATACAAGGAGGATAAGCACATATGATTGACTATTACATTAGTATTATGTTTGACTATTATAATTTTAATATGATTTACTTTATTCTATCGTGATTGACTGTTACTATTCTATCATGATTGACTATTAAAATACTATTAAGATGGTCTATTACAATGCTAATTTATATAAGAACACATCAATTGAAATAATTATTTTGAATGAATAGTGGAAAGTTCCAAGTCTCGAGTGGTTCATTTAATTTTAGTACATGTCTGTTTCGTTTTTCAGTAAAGACATAATCAGTCGGTGGTCGTACCCGTTAGTGCCAGACGGCAACATGAGTAACCTGGCCGAGAACTACTACACCTTCACCCGGCAGAACATTTACCTCCACAAGGACGTCACGCTGGCCAGGTACGCTCCACATTCTCAGCATTGTTTTAACGTATAATTTTACCGACTGTGAAAGTGAATAGAATCTGTGGGGTGTAAGTTGTAGTGAATAGGTGAAGTTGACCCTTCTGAGAATAGGTCACTCCAGATTTACACAGGAATAGATCCTGAAAGGAGAAAATCCCTCATTATGCCAAGCATGCTATGTGCCTATAACTGTTCAGTATATCTTGCTCAGCTGTCAAAGGATATAGCAAAATAGAAAAAAATACTTGAATAATAGTAACAACATGAAAGTGTTGTTTAAGATTATTCCAAAGAAAGATATAATCAAACGAACTTTATTGCTTATGAAATATTCGAAAACAAAATTGAAAAAAAACTGATTCAAATAAGTAAACAAAAGAGAAATGCTGAAATCTGTGTTGGTCCCTATACCCTCAGGGTTCCCTGGGAAAATAACCCAAAACAAACAAACAAACAAACAAACAAACGAGGGTGGCCTTCCATTATAGCAGTAGGCTCTAGTTCAAACTCACCAGGGGAATTGCTTTCTTTGTGCGTAAGGATACAGGGGTTGCGGTGTTGTTTACCTATTATCTATTATCATAGGGCACAAAACATAGTACCCTAGGGTCGTTAGAACTTCAATTTCCCTTCAGCACTTAGCCACTTAAGCCTGAATGGGAATTATCTATTTTACAAGATTTCTATTTTACCATATATGGTTTCGGCCTAGTATCTGTGCATGAGTTAATTTTGAATGGTAAAAGTCGATAAATTCTTAGGGAGGACGGGTTATGATGCAACTTGCTACCTCATGTTTTTGTGTCACTGAAGGTCATTCAAGGCTGGTAATATGTTCTCATTCTGACAGAGGATGTGTACTACATGAAAACGTGGTCATCGGCAAGGGCAGCGAAATAGGCAGCAATACTAACATCTCGAACTCCGTCATCGGCAAAAACTGTGTTATAGGTAAGGTTTTTACTTGGAGCTATTATTCTCATTCTCAGGTGCACTTAGAAAGTTTGTGACATTACATACTCATTCAGAAGATAAATTTTACCTCTCAGAATATGGTACTTATCATCCACCTAGAGGTAGGCATATTATTATATACCTATGGCCGAACATCTATGAAATACTACCAACTGCTTTGGGTGCAATATTAATAATGTTCGGGCTCACTGAGACATAGTGAATGAGCTATGAATTGATGACATATTGAGTGAATAACATGGCATTTTCTCGGGTTTTTTTAGTTATGTAATAATAAGCATACATAGTGAGTGAACTCGTAGCGATTCCGTCTTTGGCCTTTTGTCCTATAACTACAGCCCTCCGCCTCTGGCATCAGATCGTAGTTGTAGGACAAAAGACCTTGAACAGCAATCGAAATGAGCTCACTAACTACGTTTTTTCTTAATACAACCTCGTCTATAGCATAAATATTAAACAGGGATAACAATTTTCCAAGGGTTTACATTTCCAGTTTATAATATAAAGTGTCTTGTATAAGTCAATGGTGGTATAAATTGAGCCTAATTCACCTAATAGAGGTTTGAACCTCCTCACACACCCTCGTCCATGATATTCCAGGGCCAATAATGATATGTTTCCCATACATCAATTTCTCTGAACCGGTAAATTCAATATGAAAAATATTTCCACTTTTCTCGTGACCCCTACTGACATCCCCGTTGTTTAAGAGTTCATGTGTTTAAATCAGTAAAACTCTGAGGGTGACTTTGGTGTCAGTTTCATAAAAGATTTAGTGACGTTCAGATGTTGTCTTTTATCAATTTGTTAAAACATTGTGTGGTTTTAGTTCGTGAAAAATTCAGTTTATTAAAATATATGGGAATATTCATGTGCTCAAATTGATAAAATTCTGAGGGTGAGCCTGTACGTGTTTTCTCGTGTTTTCTCGTGTTACCAGGCGAGAACGTGCGGCTGGAGGGAGCCTTCATCTGGGACGGCGTTAAGATCGATGACGGGTGTGTCATCCAAACGTCCATCGTAGACGAAAACGTCACGTTACTGCCAAACGTCACCTTACAACCCGGCTGTGTGCTCGCCTCCAGGGTCAGTCACTACTTCAATTCTTTATATTTTTTTCGGCTTATTACAGAGGTGTCATAGCCACGTCTTACTAATTTCACAAATTATTTATGCAGAATGTTTGACCATTACTGATTTGTTAATGCGATAGAAATTGGCATAGAAATTTGACTTGAAAATTCACGAACTCTATCATTTTTATAGTAAATCTGCCATGTGTATTTGTAAGCATTTCATACCTTTTACTATCTACCTAATTATCTATTACTAAATGCAAAGTCTCCATACTAAACCTCTAGTGCCTGTGTGATTCACCGGGCGGAGATAACGGAAGGTCGTAATCTCCGGTCAATGCGATAATAAAAATGCCGAAAAAGTGCATTGCACACGGAAGAGTGTAGGAGAGGATCGATGGTGATTTTGTTTTTTCTTTGAAAACTTAAATTTGCAGTGCTGTGTAATAAATCCAATATAAAGTGTTTTGTTTTTTTAAACAGCCGTAATCTCCTTGGAATAAACTATGCTATATCCTTGAATTCACTCGAATATTAGCACACTTCTATTCCTTGGAGAATACGGCCTCTTGTATCTGAAACCAATAATATTGTGTATGTTTAGCTTGTGGGTAAAATGGCCTAACTGAAAGTTGTTTTTTCTACTGTCAGTGAGTATTGGGCAAGACTTAAACCCTGTGTTGTATATTGTGTTGGTTTATATGTTCAGTCAGTGGGTATTGCGTAAAACTTTGACACAAGTGTTGCATATTATATAGGTGTATTTAGTCAGAGCGTATTGGTTAAGACTTGAACCCCATGCCGACATTATGTAGGTGTCTGTATTCAGTCAGTGCTTATTGGGAAATATCAAGAGACGCCACGAGTTAGAGCCTGAGTTTATTTATGTCACACATTTTGTTGGCTCCATAATTTCACAAGTCGAAGACGAGTGACATTACAAAGCCAACAAAATGAGTGACATACATAAACTCAAACTCAAACGAGTGGCGTTTAGATTTTATCCTACCCTGCTTCCAGATTTCTTCAGCATTAGAAAGGAGTGACATAAACAGCACTTTATGTCACACCAATGACATAAACAAATCCCATGTTAAGCCTATGGCGTTTCTTATTAGGGGTAGGATAAACCTTTGACCGTGCGTTCTATATTATGTAGGTGAAGGTAGGCCCGGACGTGAAACTGGAACCTGCCCTCATGTTGATGGCCGACCCACCTCAGACTGCCTCGTCCGCTGACCAGGACGAGTTTGATGATCTCGATGACGATGTAGAGGAGGTGGCCAAAAGTAAGAAACGAATTTTCCCAGAGCATCATGGCTGTGTCACTCCATGAATACAGACAAGGATTTATGACAAGATGGATCATTTTACTTGGCGTGATGAAGTAAATGGTGGCCAGTGGGACACAGAAATTTGTCGACTTTTTGATTTTCCAAAGTCCTTAAACATATTTTATTTCCAATTATTTTTTCTAACTACTATTGTCTCTTACTCGTCTGGCATCTCTGTATATACTCTACATGCTGCGCACCATAACAGTGTCATTTCTCTCTCATCAGTGTTGAGGCTACTGGCATCTCTGAATATAATCTGCACGTAAGCACTATAATGGTGTCATCTCTTACTTGTCCTGGCATCTCTATAGGGAGCCAAAGTGAAACCGCTGAAACCACAGATACCCACCTACAAAACACCGTTTCCGGTGGCCAGTAAGAACGAGGCCTAGTGCTAAAGCTATGGGGGTTTGAGGATAGACTTTTGTTTTTGGTCCCGTTTGTTACTTTTGAAGTAAAGTTTATAACTATCGTCTCTGAATAACCCTGTTTCGAAACTACGATGACAGTTGTTAAGTTTATTAAAAATTTGGATCTAAAAGATGGGAGAATGACATATATAATCTTGAACCTACATAGTCAAAGTACTGAGCGCCTATACCCGGAAATAGTATTTTTTACCGGCTATCTGTGGTTGTATCGGGTTCACTTTGGCTCCCTATATGCATCTCTGTATGCTGGCATCAACTACAATGATGGTATCTTTCAAATTTTCCACGAAAATCCACTTTCTTTAGTATATAGTGTATCACTTCGACAGTATCAATCGAGTCTCATTGACGCTGACCGTCAGTCCCATACCATGGCTGACACTGGCTTTTCCCCCAGTTTTTCTTGGTCTCTCTGAGGCAGGAGATTCCACGCGAAAGATATTTCCACTTTTCATTCTGATCCCAACGGATATCCCTAATAACACATGTGTTGAGTATTCCATGTCTCGTCTTGTCTCGTCAGTGGCGGGGCCGCTGGTGATCGGCGAGGAGGGCCAGGCCTACGTCTACGTCACGCCGGCTGAGAGCGAGGATGACGACGATGACGTACAGCAGGACGTGTGGGGGCTGCCGGTGGCGCCCTCTGACGATGAAGACAGTCAGTCCAGTGATGAAGGCGAAGATGACGACGAGCTGGACGGAGACATGCGCAGTAGTCCTGTGCTCGATGACGTCAAAGGTAGGTCCTGCGTCTGCCACCAGCGTCTCTCTTGTCAACTAACTTCAACTTGTGCTTTGTCCTGCCCTGCCTTCTAAAACATGGCTTAGAAATTATTTTAAAAAAACCATGTTAAATGCGATAATCTCAGGTGGTGTAGAACACATGTCTAACTTATAAATTGGAAGTCACCATGCTAGATTTTTATATTGTATGATACATGTATATAGAATTCTAAAAAGTTTTCACGTGATAAAACCAGTGTCATTTCCCCCAAACTTTCACAGCGAATGTGTAGAACTACCCAATAAAGTTTTGAAATCTACAATTCTTGTTTTTGAAAGAATTTAAGAAAAACATATTTTTCAAGAGATTTCCTATATAAATCAGGCAATTGTGAATAGACCAGTGGACAAACTGGGCAAAGCATGATATTTCATCCATTTAGTATTAGAATAGGTCACAAGGGTCCAGTTTGGTTTGATGAGTGTCAATATTTAAAGGTCGCAAGTTTGCGCCACTACCAATTTTAGGCTATGCCTTTAAACAAATCCTGTCACAAACGAACTCAGCCCTGTTGACTGTTGTGGCCCATGCTCCTGCCCCACGTCTGCAACCATGGCCTCTGCTCCACTAAGTCCTACTTCACTGTACCACTACTGTACTCCGCCCCAATCTGACCTACCTCACTGTACCACTATTGTACTCTTCTCCAAGTACTTCAATATGAATATCACATATTTGTCCACTGCCGAAGATCAGTGGTCGCTAGAAACCCTCAGGGTCCCCTGGAACGTTTAACGATAAACAAACAATCGAATACCTAAGATTAGATTATATTTTATTTTCTAAAAATAAAGGACTATATTACAATCAACGGTATTACATCTTTTTCTTCAGTCTCTAACGTCTTCACACACATATTCCATGATCATGTGGAAACACTTAAAACTAAGAAAAAAAATAAAGGAATTCACTTTTGGTTTCAGTTTTCCACGAGGAGGTTATGGTGACGCTGGAGCGAGCGCTGCTGGAAAACGTGGGTTTCGACAACATGGTGCTGGAAATCAACTCCCTCAAGTAAGCCGGCCATACGCATCGTTCATTCACTGTATAATGTTATCAGTATATATCACATTCAGAACTGAACTTAGCTGCATCGTGTCTTGCAACCTTTGTTTATTTTACAGTTTATCTTTGCACTTAGTGATGTTATGTAAGTGTGCGTTTTCTACCTTTTTATTTCTAGAAAACGAAAGTATTCAAGAAGAAATGGCAGTTTTATTTTCTTGTGGTAAAATGTATGATTGCGCCTGACTAACGCCAATAGAATAGTGGTTTAAAACACACCCTCAGTCACATTCCACGGCCAACACCGACGTGCATTCGCGATAAATATGAAAATTACTAATAGAATTTCTATACAATTTTGGTGCTCAATTCTCCGTAATTTGCTCTTCAGACACGCCTACAACATCCAAATCATGGAGGTTAACACGATAGTAACCAAAGCCATCTGTGAAATCCCCTTCCGACTGTCACCTAAGCTCGAGCAGGCAGAGTACCTGCCCAAGTTCAAATCAGTAAGTGACCTTGAGTTGACTTTTCTAAGGGTCTCTCTGGGAATTTGTGTCTCTTGTCGTTCGCAATACGTTTATCCTCCATAAGTCACATGTTGGGATCTTCCATCCCAGTCTCAACTATTTGATATTTCTTAGATTGCATTCCAGGGTTTTAGTTCTTGTTCAATTTCACTCCCCTTATATTAAGATTTTGCATATAGTATCAAATTTAGAATATATGACCAGTATTTGTGAGCTATCTTAGACATTTTGTACAAAGTAAGCGTTGGCAATATTGAGTAATGGCTCCGAGCATAGATGGCAGATTTTCCTATTTTTCCAAGGAAATCCTTGTTTTCATTTTCAGTTTTTTAAATTCTATTTTCTTGTGTATTTCTTGTGTAAAATAAAGAGGGATGAGATTGAACCTTGTTCACACCAAGTAAGAGTGGGTCAAACCTCCCATACAGCCCAGCACCATTCCATATGCAATATATATTCATGTGTTTTCCATTTTCTCAGTCTCTTAAGGCAGTAAAATTCCACATGGAGATTGGTTCCTCTTTATTTCACGACCCCAACGGTCATCCCTGTCCGGATATGTTGTTGTGAATATCATGTCATTTACATAACATTTCAGACGGGGCTAGAGTGTTGTGGTTTGACCACACCTTACAAAAAACTAGAATCCATTTACATATATCTTGTTTGTATTTTTTTACAGTTATTATCCAAGATGGTGATTCCACTGTTTAAGAACTACATAAAGTCCGCCGAGTCACAACACAACTGTTTGCAAGCATTAGAGGTGGGTAAAAGCCTTTACACTCCACATCTTCGTCTTAGATACAGATTTATATTTAATCAACAGAACCAACCAGATCCTGATTAAATAGACTGAACTTATGTGCAAAATTATGCTATATGGCTGATATTTTATTGCATAGATGGCAGTTCTTTATTTTCCCAAGGATATACACAATTTCATTTCCAGTAGATACAATGTATTTTCCAATTGTATTATAATGATAACTGTAATCGAGCCCCATTCACACCAATAGAATAGGGGTTTGAACTTCCCCACCCACTCTCAATCCCATGCCATGGCCGACACCAACTTGTTTCCATGTTTTCTTGGTGTAAGTGAAGCAGCAAATTCCACATGAAACATAATTCCACTTTATATGTTACTCACTTTATCACTTTAAACTTTTTCTTTTCCTCGTCTAAAATAAAGGTAAAATCAATCAAGACTCATTCATGCCTACAAAATGTAAGTTTGAACCTCCCCATATACCTTCAGCCCCATTTCATGGTAAATACTGATGTGCTTTCCATGTTTTCTGCGTCTCCCCGAGGCAGTACATTCCACATGAAAAATATGTCGACCCTTTTCTTCTGACCCCGACTGACATCGCTGTAATTAACAGGAGGCGAGCATGGCGAGCCCGGCAGTGGCCGCGTCCCTCATGAAGATCCTTCACATGCTGTACGACCACGACATCCTCACCGAGGAGGCCATCATCAAGTGGCACTCGTCCCCCAGCGAGGCGGGGCCCGAGGCGTCCGCCCGCAGTCAAATCCGCCTCAAGGTAACAACTCATGTCCTCTCTTTTACCTTTTTTTGTTGCAAATGTTCATTTACTTTTCAATCCATAGTTCTTCTCTCTTTCTTCCGTTATCATCCCATCATTTTTCTTACATCGAGAAGTGCATTCACGTGATCTTTATAAGGTCTGTTCATGCTCCCAATTATTTTTCTTTGTTTTATTTCATATTTATATTACTGCTATTATAATCTCCCTACCTATCTCGTTTTCTGGAGGTACATTGTCTACTTTCCTATACAATAATAAAAATACAATTTGATCTATATATGTAAAACTATATCCTCTTTTTAATTTTATCTCT
This sequence comes from Alentia gelatinosa, assembly GCA_950022655.1. Classification (NCBI taxonomy): domain Eukaryota; kingdom Metazoa; phylum Annelida; class Polychaeta; order Phyllodocida; family Polynoidae; genus Alentia; species Alentia gelatinosa. The sequence goes on from OX465586.1 coordinate 48,489,755, forward strand.
CTTTTCTCAAATCTTTAAATTTCTACTTAAAACTGTCACTTTCAAGGTAGCATCGGCTTGTAACTGAGGTGTTATTGCGACGTCTTTCTAGCTCTTTTTTGCTCTTTGTCGTTGTCTGTAAATCAGAGATAGCATCTTTTAACTTTTACATGGGAATCCATGTTTTCATATTCAGTATATGTCATTATTTTCCTTATGTAAAACAAGGCATATTTCAATTGAGTCTCATTGAGTCTAAAAAGTGTGTAAAGTCCTGTGGCCATCTTAACTCCGGTCATATTTTCCCAACCTAGCAAACCACCCTCATTAGAGGATAAATACAGTTATAAACAGCCTTTCTACTTCCTTCAGGTAGGAGGGTTAACGAGTACCATCTGCATTTGGTCTGATTGGATCTGTTCTAATTAACATTACGGTGCATGGCTGCCGAACCGTACCAAACCGATCTTAACCCTTCTCGTACGGGTCAGCGGGCAGTTGAGGGGTTTGGCCGGCAGAGGGCGGGCTGTGAACCCTGGACGGGACGACCACAGGGACCCGTTGAATAATTCTAATATCGTACACCAAGACCCTTTTCTGTACCTTGTACAAGGGTTATCGTTTAATATATTTTAAGCTCGTTCGCTAAGACAGTCGTAGCAGCCCATAAGGTTTCCAGTAAGTGTTGAATAAAGTTAACCCACATCGTCCATGGGTCTCTTTGGCATACAGAAAGTGGTCTACATGTACGATCCTAGATTATTCAACGATCCCCAGGCCTGCACTGGACGCGTACCCACACACCCGTTACCTACCAAATTCTGCTCATCTCATTGGATTCTTTGCCGTCCCCTGAGCGACTGATCGCGCAAATACAAAGAGTGTCTTGGAAGAATCAAAGACGGTTATATGTTGACTGAATTTCGCTCAATGTCAGACTTGCAGTTATTTTCTTGTTGCAACGCCCCCGTGTGGGTTAGACCAGTGTGGGAGTTTAAAAGTGGTTTGAACCTGCCCATACACCCCTCAGCCTTATCCCATAGCCAAATGCAATGTCGATGTGTTTTCCCTGTATTCTCTCTTGAAGCAGTCAATTCCACATGAAAAATATTTCCACATTTCCCCCCGAGCTCACTGAAATCCCTGTTAAAATGCGTTTTCATAGTTTTATATACATCTGTGCATTGTTATTTCAACGCCAAACGTTGATTTAGAGACACCAAGAGAAGAATGCCCAGAACGTTGCCTCATGAGTTTTCTTCTTTTCCCCCCACTAGGTGGCACCATTTGTACAATGGCTAGAAGAGGCGGAGGAAGAGTCAGATGACTGAGAAGATCCAGTTACCATGGGAACCTGCTAATACCGCCGTAAATACACGGTTATAAGAGCACGGATCTGACGCGGCATTACAAACTATTCACTCGCTGCCACACTTGGAGGATATATTTATGAGCTTGATTATGTTTACCGGAGTTATGTCCCGATCCTGTTCCCTTCATGTTCAGTCCCTATTGAGACTGGGACTAAAGCAGCCCCCGATTAGGGCCTGAGTGGTGATCGGCACCAAATACGGTCAAATGGAATCAAGCTTTTATCAAATGCGACATTGTACTTTGTTCTCTACACATTTTCCACTGTGTATGATGCCGCTTTTGAATATAAGACGTGTACAAATGACAGAATGTATAGGAATATGGGGAATTGTATCCCTCAAGCATTGCCTTGGGAGTTTGTATCATAATGTGTGCTACCACACGTGCTTGAAATAAATGATTGAATGAATACTGAATGGTTTTCTAGGCTTTCCTTTTGAGGATTTTTAAGCTGCCGGGTTTTTTTCTATTAAATATAATTACTGTGGAAAAACATCGATAATTCGCAAACGACCATATTCAAATCGACGTTATTCTAGAACCTCTGACATCTAATAGGATGCAAAATGAATATTGGACTCTACAATATAGACATTTGAGCGTTATGAATGAGGATTCGCGAAATCTGCTTTTTTTTTATCTTTCAAGGTACATTGTGCGATATGCCATTATTTCTGATCATAGACAATATAAAGTTTGACCAAATCTTTCTTCAATTTAAGACGAAAATAGATCGATAAGTATATCTGCCCCTACATGGCCGTTGTTACGTTGTCAATGATTCCTATATAAAATAAACTCTGGTTGATTTTCTGGTTTTTATTAAGTCCTCGTTGTTTACATAGAGGTTCCTGTAAGTAGTGTTATCCTGGTGACACGATCCAGGTATAAGTGTAGGCTTTATCCAAGATACACTTCTGTTATTAGTATTTATGTGCACGCTGATAACTCCTTCCATTATTACCAGATTCAATCTCATAGTCGAGTATACGTCCAGGTTATTCATTTTAATCAGACTTTCTAGATTATCATTCGTGACAAGCATCTCTTAAGGCAGGGCGTGCACCTACTACGATGGAAAGTAAGACCCGATGCACTATGATGTCAAATTGACTGCATCGTAGTACGGCGTAGCTCTGAATCGGTGAAACCTGATATTTGTGTCTTAGCACTATGATAAGCCACCGATGGACTATGAAGTACACTGACGCTCTCAAACAATCAGACATGTTTGATTGTCATAGAGATCCGACAGTGAACCCACTTTGGGGGCTTTTTATATGGACAATAATCGATGGTTTTCTGGACAGGCGGCCGTAAACCACGAGAGGGTTGACGCGTAGTAATACACGAGCACTAGCGAGTGTGTTACGACGTCAACCTCGAGTGGTTTACAGAGCCACCTGGCCACATAACCATCGTTTGTTGTATTTATTATCCATCTTTTTGAATACATTAAACCCACTTATTGCCATATTAAAGTGTATAACAATAGGGACTATTTCTTTGCTCTACAGCACAAAGGGGCTATTTCCCCCGTATACCATGGTTTTGAGGCCGTATACCACAGATATGAATCCGTATACCACAGTTATGGTATCTGACAGGTTTTACATAATGGGTCGTGGTTTACTGAGTCCCCATACATTCTCAATGGTGTCATTGTATACGATGGATAATAAAGTGCCTCGGTGTACATCATAGAGCACACTATACAAACATGATCCATTGCTAAGACGCAGTCTGACTTCCTGACGTGATATTGATTTTGCGTCAGGAAGTGCATCGTAAGGCCTTGCCTATTGCATCGGGAGCTCAGTGGACACCCTCCTCTTACTACAAGTATATCTGCCAATACAAACATAACACAGTTCAATGATGAGGGCAGTTTGTCTATTCTGCTCCGGTCGTATTATCATAAACATGCAAGCTAATATTTGTTTTGTAAATATATCTATTGATTGCACCTATACTGTTCATGAGATTCTTAATCAGGCATTGATACTACTAATTGCACTTTAGTCATTGGTATGAAGTAAATGATACATTGGTAATATATATAGTAAATGATATGTCGTTCCAGTTTACAGTAAGCTATCACATCCCCAATGGTGGTAATATGGCCTACCACATCACTTAGTCCCCATCTTCATCTTAGTTCGTTCTTAGGATGACGAAACAATTGAACTCCACATTTATTTCCACTTGAATACATCAAAGATAGATTTATCTACTCAAAGGGCATTGCCATCAAACATGTAACAAATCCAAGTTTAAATAGGACAAACTTTCTCAACTAGTTAAGGTTATTTCCTAATCTATGATAAAACCTACATTAACCATCACAGAACATGGGAAGGGAGTCGATGTGTCTCTCTTATTTGTTCTGGACTGGAGTCCAATAAAAGTAGAAAGTTGATCATGGCTTACTCCTCAGATGCAATGTTAAGCGCATGTTCAACCGGGGTGACCGTGATCACTACGCCATCAGGCATGAGTCAAACATGACTATAGGGGACAGAGCCAGTGTTAGTTCACTAAGCAGTCACTAGGTGGTCGGGGGACAAACCTGTATTCTGGCTCTTCGTTCTTACCAAATTCAACTGCCTTTCAATATTTTACCATGGTTCCCTTGACTCTCTACACCCATCCCAAAGAAGGGTGACATAATGATTAAACCCAAGACATGATGTTTTTCACATGGAACACTTTATATAAATATGTGAGCAAGGCTAAAGTTGTGACATTTCCCAATTATCACTCACTTTTTCCCCACCTCCTTTAGTAAAGAACACCTACTTTTTCACCTCCATTAGTGAAGAACACCTACTGGGGGGGGGGGGGGGGAGCGTCATGGCGGCGCCCATGGATCATAGGCTATATGCCGTATAGTTTACAAACCCACATTACAGTGTCTATGCAGGCACTGCTGGAAGGTACCCGGCAAAAGCTATTTCATCAGGTTTTACCTTTTCATTGCCATGCGGAGGCCAACATGTGACCTGCTTCACCAGACCTACTTCTATGTTCGCCTGACAAACAGCAGCTGTGCTGCAATCGTGCAGTGATTTCTTTTTGTGGCCATGAAGTCATCCCGATGAAAAAGGCCCTTTTCCACTGACTTATTCACGGTGGTAGCATAGCCCCATAAACTGTAGGCTGTGTTCTGGAGCAAGCTATACCTACTTTGAAACTTGGATATATAATATTCAAGTGTTTTATACTTAAGTCGCTCTCTTGTACTGATGGCTTCACTCCAAGATTTTTAAGGTATTTCCTCATGAACGATTATACATTGACATGCCATAAGTATGATTTTGGTGACGTGCTAATTACAATTTACTCAAACATGTTTTCAAAATTATTTTTCTCTTCATATGATGTACCCGACCTTCTACACTTCTGACATGCTTATCATGTGATATCTACATCGAGATAGTCTTATCAAAGTTGGATATTCCCATGTCATTCCCATGATTTTGCAGGCAGAGATTCTTAATTATGATCATTGTCAGAACACACATTTCCTCTTGTGAGATTTCCATTGGCCAATAAAAACCTCAATAATTCCTGTTCCCTTGCTATAAGAAGTCGGTCGGTGATACCGCCCCAATGGGCGAGTTTCCACTTAGCCAATGTACTACTTCCAGTGAGTGATGTCAATTGCCATGAAAATGTCGCCAATGTTGTGCACAGCAGATTTAACACTGGAAATGTGAGAAGTACTACAAATAATGATAAAACACTGTACACTTCACATCCTATCTCCAAGCGACTGTGCCACAAGATGAACATCACTTACGGGAAACAGTTAAAATAGCATTATTTGGTATCATGGAAACTGAGCTATTGTTCTGGTGCTAGACATGGTTGTTGGAGACACAGAGAACTGTTTCTCCAGAGCTTACTGATTGATTTTTGAAAATTTATCAGAAGCATATTTTGTAAGATGGTGATGCTAAATGTATTGGTACTGAAACCGGTCAGTGTATCTCTATTTCCCCGATTTCCATCGGCCGATTTTTTTTGGGTCAAAATAGGCATATCAGCCTATTTCTACCTGCTGACAATCATGCTCGGCGATTTTGATGAAACACTCGTTCTAATATGCAAATGAGTGGAGGGTGAGCACTATAAATTCGAGCCAAAATTGCCCATCTTCTATATCAATGGCCTGTTCCACCTGTGGACCAACTTCTGATCTCTTTTGCTGGACTGACAATTCCCGATTAAATCAAACCCTGATGTTTTGATTGGTGACAGTTTCGTTAGGAAGTGGTACCAAAAACGCCCAAATCGGAACATATTTCAAATTTTCTGTATCCACTTGCCGATTCCTAACAAAAATAATGATAAATGATTCCATCGGTGGTGGCCGAGAAATTTATCAGAGGCCAAAAGTCGGGAGGTGGAAAGGCTTTACTGATACCGAAAGTTGGCCCAATGGAAATCCCACTTATGACTTTTATACCTAATGAGCCTATAACGGCAGGGTTACTTCAAGTAAATATTCTTGCATTTCAATTATCACCAGTATATCCCTAAGGCATTCAATTCAAGACAATTACAAAAGGTTTCTACTTAATATCACTCTTAATATCACTGATTCTTGTGCGAATAACGCGTTTTCATTTTATTAAGATGAGGAACACTCCCTATTAAAACATCTCGGGCTAGTTTCCCCCCTCAAATATCCCAATTACATTTCAGGGTATTTAAGTAACGTCTATAAATCATCATTTAGAAATTCTTCTCTTAACTTCCTTATAGTAACATTAAACTCTGAAATACATCATTGTGTATTTGGTAAAAAGACAGATTGATGTACAATGAAATCAGAACCTATGTTGTTTTTTTCTAAACCCTGGTTTCCATAACAGTAAAAACAGTTTTAATGTATTCAAAGTTCATGACCACAGATAGCTTTCCCTCAGGTAAATCAGGTGACAAAAACTCTCGATCAATCACACGAATTCCGTCACATCGGCGAAGGGACCGTTACTTGCCAACTGAAAAAGTTAAAAACAGAAATAAATCATCAACTTTATTTCAGCACCTCTAAAAGAGAAGTAATCTGTTCATCATATTGAAAAATATATTTGCAGCCTTTATTTCGGAGAGACAGTAGAGTAATACATTGAGCTGCCCTTGTTCCTGTTTTCAACAATGAATATAGGCATTTAAATGCTAACAAAAATATACAGTTGAGTTTCTATTTTGGTCTTTTTTGGTACCCTGACCATAAAATTCAGACAATGAAGCGAGCTGCAAAGATTTATTTTGCAGCACTGAAGGACCTTGTGGTATGGAAGCTAAGATCAATAAGAACATCTTTGAGAGGAAATACCAATTGTCCGCAGACCCTATTTATTAGATATCGAAGGCACATAAAAAGACTAGTGGAATAACCCACCGTTGATAATAATAATGATAATAATAATAATAATAATAATAATAATAATAATAATAATAATAATAATAATAGTCATCATAATATGTTCACTCGAGCAGGCAATATTAACATCTTCTTGTAAATGATGTACCAACAGATCAGATAAATACATTGCATGCAATATTCTTGATTCACACTATGTACAATGCAGGAGAAATCCATACATATCTGAGTTGCGAAGAGTTAAGTGGCTATTCCATATAATAGGTTTTTAACAGGTAGCCAGGCTGGCCGGCCAATCTGGTGTCAGGCAAGGAATGTCGAAAAGTCTATGAATATTGACTTGTTTACATATATATACGCCCAGGCCTTATATACGGACGTGTCTTGGCTGTATTTCACACCGGGCGTATATGAGAGGGAATACTCTCTGCCCCCGCCGCCTCCCGCCCCTTTGTGTTGGTAGAAGTACAGGTGTCCTCAGTAGGAAGCCCTCCCACCGCCGCCCCAAACTACCAAAACTGTCTGAACTTTCAGTTTCCGCTTGTGGGTTTGCAGCCTGCAAGTAGTGCCCATTCATGTTGACCACATCCACTGCAGTACAGGCTGTGAGCAGTCAATGTGGATACTGTCGAAGCCTGCAGCAGTGTCAACCAGACACCACTAAATATCTATTCAAATAGAGTTTGGCCAGCGATGATTTGCAGACGGCATTGTACAATTTAGCGCTCATTACTGCCAGTTGGCTGGGCAGCCTGCTTGGTGAAGGAGTGGAGGAGTCAACTGGCAGCAGTATATTCTACCTGGAATGAGGACCCGGTACCACCAGCCACTGCCAGTGACACCTTCCATGCTCTTCCACCAAGCATGCGCCATTTGGTTGGCATGTGAGTATATGATGGTCTGTTTGTAAACAGTTAATTATGAGCGATGCATGAGGGCATAGCCAGGTTTCATGCACCATTTAGTTGGCAGGTCAGTATGACAGTCCTAAGCCTATAAGACACCGAGCCGACCGCTGTGCCCCATTCTACCTTTGCCCGACGGATCCGTTGGGTCTGTGACAATCTGCATCAATCGGGTCGATGTACGCACTTCACCGACCCGATTTTATTGCTTTTCCCGATGCGTCAGGCATTACTGCCATGTCAGATATGACCGACTCTGCCCGACCTTAAGATTCCGGTGCACGCACTTTCACCGACTGTTCCTGATTCTGAGTAGGCCGCTATCACAGTGATGTTATGAATCCCCTCATTCTATACCCGAGTATTTTATACCGATTTGTAGGGGAGACAGAGGCGATTATAGATATGAAATCGGTTTTGTGATATTTTGAATAGAACAGAAGTTATTAAACTTTGCATTATTGCTATATTTACCTATCACTGGCCCAGGGCCCAGCTGGGTCCGGCTCCTGCCTGCTTTCTTTAATCTCAATCGGGGTCGTTTTACTAGGTTATAAAAGGAGGAGGTGTAATCGGGAAGAGTCTACATGTCGGAGTCTTATAGGCATAATAGATATAAGACACCAAAATTTTATTCCCGACCCTCACCGAGCCGATAGTCGGGATGAATCTGGAACAAATTTCGGTGTCTTATAGGCTTTAGTTGTGAACAGTTACTTACCTGCAGTACATGAGGGCGGTGTTGGGTTCCATGCGCCATTCGGTTCGCAGGTGAGTATGATGGTCTGAGTTGATGTGAAGCATCGCACCATGGCGCGAGTCCCGGAGGAGAGTCGTGGGTTCGGTGAATAACTGTGTGTATACATCATTATTAGTTCAGCTTCATGAAACTCCATATATTTATTATCCACCTAATACGAAGTCTCTAACATAGAGAGCCTATAGCTACTCCTACTCAGTAGTATATGGGGGGAAAGTTCCCTGCACGCAAGGTAGTGCATGGGATTGGCGGCTATTTTTTCTTTCCTCTGATAACTTTTATTTGGAAAGCTGAATAAAATATACAACAGTGCCATGGTTTTGATTTATGTAGTCATATATATTCTCCCCATAGTAGACACTACACAACTATTCCTATATACCTATGGCTGTACACTCTATGCTTACACCACGCTCTGGGGGGTGGAGTAACTATCTGATACTACCCAAGGTTGGTATACTACCCAAGGTTGCCGTATACTACCTAAGGTTGACATTTAGACCAATCAGATTGTCTCTTATTAAACCACATTTGAAGGTATATAGGAATAGGGAAACCAAGTACCAGTGAGAGGAAGTCAAAATTACTCGGTAAGGCTTGGAAAAATTACTGCCCGCGGCCAGGGCCTTGGGCAGTAATTTTTCCAAGCCTTACCTCGTAACTTTGACTTCCTTTCACCGGAACATAGTTTCCCTCTATTCCTGCGCGTGAACTACGTGAAGAATATGGCCACGCAGATCAGAATAATGGGGATATTGTGTATCTGTTATCAACATTATACAAGGTATCCCCAAAAACACATCGGAACTCTGCATAGACATCCTGCACATATGTTGTATGCGCCGTGTTATAATCAGTAAGAATAGTGCGTACTGTATATGCTAATGCGGCCACCCCTTCATTCCGGGCACTTTGAGTCAGATCCAAACTCCCCCGTACTCTCGTTAAAGCGACCACATCACCAATGCGAGCTTTTAGAATGATAACTCAAACTAAATGCCAGGTATGTTAGCTGTGCACGACTTTATACGTTAGATTATCGGTACTGAATACGTACTAGACTATTGCCATCGCTGACATTGGGCCGCGTAGATCAGGACATGATCCTCCGACTGAGCCTTCTGCAAAACAAAACATTTTACTCACATTAGTAAATTAATCCCTCCTATAGTAAAGGGTATGTAATGGTAAAACTCCATTGCTCATAGGTAAATGAACCGCTCTTCCCGCGTATGGTAAAGGGTAAGTAATGGTACAGCTCTATTATTTACATAGGTAAATGAATCGGTCATTCACTCGTATGACATATGGTAGGTGGTAAAATATGTAAACTATGTGAACTTTTGGTCTCATGTTGCGTTATAGATATTTGTATTTGTAAATATTTCACAGAAAGTTTCTGCATTAATCAGTTAAAGAGTGAAAATGTAATTATTCCATGAACCATATTCATGAGTTACGTGAAATTGCCATATTTTCCTATTTGCGCAGCTACTTTATTATCCATCGTATACAAAGCCCCCATTGAAAGTATATGGGGACTCAGTAAACTACGACCCATTGTATAAAACCTGTCAGATACCATAACTGTGGTATACGGATTCTAACCTGTGGTATACAACCTCAAAACCATGGTATACGGCGAAAATAGTCCTTTTTGCTATAGAGCAAAGAAATAGTCCCTATTGTTAAACCCTCTAAAATGGCAATTACTGGGTTTGATTTATTCGAAAAGATGGATAATAAATGCAACAAACGATGATTTTGTGGACAGGTGGCTCTGTATACCACTTGCGGTTGACCTCGTAATACACTCGCTAGCGCTCGTGTATTACTACGCGGCAACCTCTCGTGGTTTACAGCCGCCTGTCCACAAAACCATCGATTATTATCTATATCGTAGATGGGTAGTATAAAGAGACGTCACGAGTTTGAGTCTGGGTTTATTTATGCCACGCATTTTGTTGGCTCCATAATTTCATGAGTCGAAGACGAGTGACATTATGGAGCCAACAAAATGAGTGGCATAAATAAGCTAAAACTCAAACGAGTGACGTCTAGATTTTATCCTACCCCGTTTCCATATTTTTTCAGTATCAGAAAGTAGTGGCATAAACAACACTTTATATCCACCTGTGAAATGAACAAATCCCACGTTAAGCCTATGGCGTTTTTTATTAGGGGTAGGATAAAGCGAGAATACTCACGGACACAGGTTGGTTGGGGCGGCACCCAGGTCGGGATGTTGGCGCCCGGCTGGACCCGACAGACACTCTGAGCAGCTCCCGACAGGGTGAAGCCACTGTTACAGGTGAAGCTCACCACTGTGTTCACTGCTGTGGTCCCTGGAGGGTTGGCTCTGTTAGCAACGCCAAAAACAGAATAAGACTGTGAACATGATAATGTAATATCATTGATTAATAAATACTCTTTCATATCTTATGTTTCTATCAATGGTGTGTTTTATTAGTAATAATATGTTTAACGATATCTAGTCGTTTACAGTGTACCCTCGATAAAGTGAGCACCTCGCCAATGCAATCATTTTCGCCCAGTTTCTGAGTTGGTCGTAATAGACTACAGCAAATCTATGACCTTATATATATATAGCATATATCTATTCTATCTGGGGGACAACATTTTGCCACCAACTCCAAACAAAACCCCAGGTGGTGTGTGGGCAGTTCTATGCATCCCACATGACACACTTTGATCCTCAGGTTTAGGGTTTTTTCTTGTCGTTGGTCAGTGCTCAACATTCACTTATGCTGGTTTTCCTGCACGGCTATTTCCGCGTTAAATTATAAACTAATAAATTGGGAAGTGTAATGGCCTCCGACTACAGTAGCACCCTCTTCACGGGTCACACTGGAACTCTCCTATTTTTCTTGGAACTAGGACTGCCAGATTAGTAATCATCTCCAAGGTATTGGTTACACCTTCAGACTAATAGCTATCTGTGAGGTATTGGTTATATTCTCAGACTAATAGTTTTCTGTGAGGTATTGGTTATATTCTCAGACTAATAATTATCTGTGAGGTATTGGTTATATTCTCAGACTAATAGTTATCTGTGAGGTATTGATTATATTCTCAGACTAATAGTTATCTGTGAGGTATTGGTTATATTCTCAGACTAATAGTTATCTGTGAGGCATTGAATATATTCTCAGACTAATAGTTATCTGTGAGGCACTGGTTATATTCTCAGACTAGTAGCTATCTGTGAGGTATTGGTTATTAATACAGAACTGCATCGAGAATCGTATAAATACACATTACTCCACGAGTTTGGATGGGCCGTAATCGTCATCGAGGCGAAGCCGAGTGACGATTACAGCCCAACCAAACGAGTGGAGTATTCGAGTGCGGCTCTGGATTTATCTCACCCCTTTCTATGATATTAAACAATCTCAATTTCAGAATAATTTGAATATGTACTTCACATGACGTTATCTGAAATTCAATACGCCACGGCCGTGACATAGTACTGTCACTCTACGGGGGTGATCGTTGAGTATTTTTTTCTAATGTTATTCCTATGGCTAACCTTGTACCAGGGGTGAGATAAATTCTCAGACTAATAGCTATCTGTGAGGTATTGGTTATATTCTCAGACCAATAGTTATCTGTGAGGTATTGGTTATATTCTCAGACTAATAGTTTTCTGTGAGGTATTGGTTATATCCTCAGACTAATAGTTAACTGTGAGGTATTGGTTATATTCTCAGACTAATAGTTAACTGTGAGGTATTTGTTATATTCTCAGACTAATAGTTAACTGTGAGGTATTGGTTATATTCTCAGACTAATAGTTATCTGTGAGGTATTGGCTATATCCTCAGACTAATAGTTATCTGTGAGGTATTGGTTATATTCTCAGACTAATAGTTTTCTGTGAGGTATTGGTTATATCCTCAGACTAATAGTTAACTGTGAGGTATTGGTTATATTCTCAGACTAATAATGAACTGTGAGGTATTGGTTATATTCTCAGACTAATAGTTAACTGTGAGGTATTGGTTATATCCTCAGACTAATAGTTATCTGTGAGGTATTGGTTATATTCTCAGACTAATAGTTTTCTGTGAGGTATTGGTTATATCCTCAGACTAAAAGTTAACTGTGAGGTATTGGTTATTTTCTCAGACTAATAGTTAACTGTGAGGTATTGGTTATATTCTCAGACTAATAGTTATCTGTGAGGTATTGGTTATATTCTCAGACTAATAGTTTTCTGTGAGGTATTGGTTATATTCTCAGACTAAAAGTTAACTGTGAGGTATTGGTTATATTCTCAGACTAATAGTTATCTGTGAGGTATTGGCTATATTCTCAGACTAATAGTTATCTGTGAGGTATTGGTTATATTCTCAGATTAATAGTTAACTGTGAGGTATTGGTTATATCCTCAGACTAATAGTTAACTGTGAGGTATTGGTTATATCCTCAGACTAATAGTTAACTGTGAGGTATTGGTTATATTCTCAGACTAATAGTTAACTGTGAGGTATTGGTTATATTCTCAGACTAATAGTTAACTGTGAGGTATTGGTTATATCCTCAGACTTATCGTTGTATTTTTTTTTTTTTTTTTTTTTTTTATTTCTATCTTTAGACTACACGAACGTCAGTCGCCAGGACTGGTTTTAGGGTCCATGCAGTGAACAAATCTGAGTATTTGGTACAATCTTTGTTTCAATCAATCTTCCCTGGTAGCCTTAACAAGTGAGGTTACCTTACAACAAGTTGCAGTATTAATTCACAATTATAATATGGTTGGTGGTATACAAGCCTTAACGGCTTGATCCCTTGTCATCAAGTATTCCTACAGTGATATCACCGATAGACACTCGTTCAAGAACATGATTGATTGTGTATAGATGTAGATTTAGCCATTAGCGACATGACTGGCATTTGTGCTCTAGCTCAAGTACACATCCAAGACAGGGTTGAACATCAACTTAAGATTTTTTAAAACAGAAGTAATTAGCGTCAAGACAGTATCGTACATGAGTGGGTACAACGCGGGTCTGGCAACCTGGGACCCCATTCCGGCCTACTGGTCGTATAATTTCGATAACATAAACTTCTTCTGCGACCATTTGAAACCTGCATACGTATTAATGTTTTTGACCTTACTCGGGATGTTGTTCCACAAAATAGACCCCCAGTATATAGCGCTTGATTTATATTTTTCACACTTTGGTCGAGTTGTTTTAAAAATAGTACCAACGAATTGTCTTGTATTTCGATTTGGTTTTTGGGTTAATTCTTCATCAGTTTGTTTACAGTACATATAGTTCAGCATCTGAGCCTTAACTCGGTCAGTAATCAGGGCAACTTTTGCTGCTCTATGTAAAGCAATTATGTTATCTCTACCATCCCATCTCATACAAATTTTAAGACCCTTGTTTTGTAGTTTTTGCGTTTTGTCTTTTAGAAAACTGTGTGCACCCTGACATAAAATGTTGCCATAGTCAATATAGGGAAGTACCATTGCCTTGTAGATCCTCACCGCTGCTTGAACAGTTAAGTACTTTCTGATACATCCCAAGATATATAACTTATGTGAGACTAGTTTTATAGTATTTTCGACGTGTTGGTTCATATTCAAATATTGGTCTAGGGTAAATCCCAAGTATTTATAATGATATACTCTATCAATACTGTTGCCATTGATTGTGAGGTCATGACGATTAACTGCTTTAACCATGTGAGTAGAACCAAAGAACATGAATTTAGATTTGGAATCATTGATTGTTAATTTGTTCTGGCAACACCAATTAGAAAGCCTATCTAATTCGGATTGCATTTGCGTAACAAGATCAAGCTGGTCTTTCCCGTTGACAACAAGAACTGTGTCATCTGCGTATAGGTAAGTAGTAATGTTATTGAATATTGCAGGTAAGTCATTGATATAGCTTAAGAAGAAAAACGGCCCAAGTGTGGAGCCTTGCGGAACTCCGCATCTGATACCCAGCCCCTTCGATTTGATGTTGTTTGCTAATGTTAGCTGACTTCTGTTCGCAAGATAACTCTTAATCCACCGTAACAAGCTGTATGCACACCTCTATTTCATTTTGAGGGTTCAATGATCCTAATAACATCAAAAGTACCATCACTCTAGCTGCAATACATACATGTGTGTTGAACATTGTACGTTCACTGTTTACAAAACTCATCATCGCCGAAAGCCGATAGGTCATATCGATAATGATATACGCAAAAGTCGTCGAATGTTCAACAATATGCTTAACAATTTGAATTTCAATCATGATGTTACTATTTTATGGCGAATATTATTATATTAATACTATTATGTAGATATATATTTACTGAGACACAGGGTATGAATATTTATGAGATCACATGATCTCTACATATTTTATTCGCGGGCTTTTCACATGCTCCGCGTCCGCCTTTGTGTACGTTTGTCTCTCACGAACTCTGACAATTCTTTCTGTATGTTATTGTTTAAATTTGTCTAATTTATTGTTTTTGTTGAAGTGTTTATAAAAGGGCCGACGATTATTACTGTCACGAATCGACAAGAGGGGCAATCCCTTTGTTTCTCATATAATATATATGAAAAAAGACCTGCACATCCTGTTCTTGCTCAATACACAACATCAGACAAAATTGGAATCTAGCTTTATCTAGTCACTGACATACCAGCCAAGTCAAGACCTCTATTCAGATTCATTCTATATTTCCAAAATTATAGTATATTTCAATATTAAAACTCAGCGTGAGATCTTCATTGATACATTGAATCGTGACCATAGTTTATGTTTTTTGTCCTCCAAAGCTGTTCTGATGGTCTACGATTTACATCCATGTCCATATTTTTAATTATCGGGGACTTGGCAATAGGCTATGATTTTCCCATTTCCAATCGAAGCCTATCGGGAGGTCTATCGTAGACCGTCGACATTGGTTGGGTAAGCCTTTAATCATGAATGATTAAATGTTGTAGATTCCCTACGATATAGGTTTTTCATCGGGACCAAATGGTAAATGCCCGTTTTGCATTGGAGTCTAATCACAGAGAGGTGATCAACTGTCCCGATTATAGGTGACCTTCTAATTCGGTTTTGATTGGGAGGTACATCATAGAACATATCAGAGTGCTTCGGGAGCTCAGTGGATAGACTCTTCTCTTAGTAAAGCCCAATACACATCTACTGATTCAGGGTAGAACGATTAGTTCCCAAATCGTATAGGAGTCGGTGAACTTATCGCAGGCGAATTATGTAACCCCTCAGCCCGTGTCGGCCAGCCAATCAGGGGCTATTTACCAATGTTACATTGTTGGTGACTGGATGTATCAACATGTTGATAAACATTTGTTGAACGATTTGGAAACATTGAACAACAACTCATCAGCAACAAAAGAACATCTCAAGGAAGGTGTTTCTCTAAGCATTGCCCAGCTGTCCTACATCTACCGACTGGGGACAACTCCATTAGGATGGCTCGCCTGAGACAAATTACCGTTCCTTTGTCGCTCACAAAGGTACATCAATGTTTCGAAATTGGTAGATGTGTATTGGGCTTAAAAGCCTTCATGTCCAGCATTTATCTGGCATTAGTAATTTAATGCTGATCTGTTTCCCACATACTTTCCTGTGACGAATATCATTGTATCGACCTTGATCGAGATACTCATAACGTCACAAATATCATTGTAAATTTAAGGATGGGATTAGTCATTTGCAGTGTTGGAATTTTATTTCTTTGTAAGATTTGCTCAGTCTTCATGTATGTTATAACATTGAGTCATACTGGAGACCTTTTTCATTGGTTTCCTACTACTGTTTGATATCTGTATCTATCATGAAATTGATGTATAATGTAACGGATACTTACATCCCGTTCTGAAGAGGAGCCAACGTCGGACAGTTCTGCACTGAAATGGAAGAAAACACAAATCAAATTACAGTGAAAGACGTTAGATACAATCTCCCTTCAACATTTCCACCTCCTCTTTTTCTTGATCTTTTTGACAATTTCTTCCCAGGAATTATCAATTCTGAATTTCTATATCATCTTGGAACTACTGTTCCTCGATGAATTAATTGGAAAGAGTCATTCATTTTTACCCGTCTTTTTCAAGTTTTAGAATTATGCTACTACACATTTTGCAGATGAATGATAGGTTGAACGTATCACAGAGACCCGATGCCACTGTAGCATGACTACCTTAACAAAGAGTTGATGGTTTTGTGGACAGACGGCCATAATCAACGAGAGGCTGACAGGTAGTGATATACGAGCGTCAACCAGTATATTACAATGGTATAGGCTTTGCAAAGAAAAAAGGAAAGGAGAAAGACAATTTAACTGGAATTTCTCAGATAGAATAGTAAAGCGCAAAGCCATAGCAAATAGCTGGAGCAATAGAGTACTGTTACTAAAGGGTATAATTATTGTTACAGTTTACTGAATATGTTATGTCAATGGGTAATCTATTTCAGGCTATGTTATTGATGTGTTATCATATTCAATCATGTACCTCGCCAAGATGAGATTAATTTTCTGTAAGATCAGGTATTATCTTTCTTATACTATGAAATCCGCTAAAAAATGTTATTGATGTAAAGCCAGTTTGGTCTGGCAACAGGGTTGTTTTCCCCTAGTTATATCATTGTAATAAGAAATAATATTGTATCTATACCATTGGTTGTACAATCAACTAAGTTGGACTGTCTCCAACGTCAAACCAGCCTCATAACCTGTTGGAGGCAGTATACAGAATGAAAAAAAAATGAATACACTAATTATACCGATCATGTTATATCCATGTCCAAATATCCACATCCCGAAGAATGTCCTCAAGATGTGCAAAAATATAGTATCATCCTTTCTTTGGAATCTTGGTGCTCCTAAGATTGCAAATAGTACTTTGATATTAAGTGTAAAGGAAGGAGGATTGAATTTATTAGATCTGGAAACCATGGTGGAAGCATCGAAAATGCAATGGGTTAGAAGACTAATTGTGAGTGAAAACAAGAATTCTTGTTTAGGAAAAATCGTGATTTTCGTGATTGGATATGATCAGGAAGGCATGCCTCTAAGAAGCTGACATTCTGTTCCTTTGCTCTTTTCCCAATGTCACAATGAGAGAGCGTGAGGGGT
The DNA here is from genome assembly GCA_950022655.1 of Alentia gelatinosa. Classification (NCBI taxonomy): domain Eukaryota; kingdom Metazoa; phylum Annelida; class Polychaeta; order Phyllodocida; family Polynoidae; genus Alentia; species Alentia gelatinosa. Next base: position 48,507,309 of record OX465586.1, read on the forward strand.
TAGTTGTTTTTTTGCAGAAAGATCACCACTCTAACTTTTAGGCAGAGTATACAAGCGTGTGGCTCATTCTGAAAAAGGTAACTTACATTGGATACACGAGGGGGGCGCTGGGGACCAGGATCCAGTAGGTCCACAGGTGATAACAACACTTTGACCAGTGAGCAAACACGTGACCGTCGCCTGCGTGCCCACCCGAACGGTTACTCCAGGCGTATATCTGAAATGTGTTGCTCAATTTCTTAGATATCAGGTATCAGAAACATTATTCCTAATTGTGATTATTCCAAAAAACAACAACATATTTTTAATTTCTGACCCGAAAGATGGTGATGCAAACCAACAATATTTTGTCTTGGTGAGATTTATCGCACTTTTGAGATAACTCCATTTTAAAGTTTTGAATAAGATAACAAAGGTCGACTGTACACTGAATATAGTCACAGTCCACCAGGTCATTACACAAATCATTTGCACTGACATTAAACAACAAGGGACCAAAGACAGACCCTTGTATGACGCCATAGTCTACTGATTATCCTGCAGATGGAACACCATTGATTTTGGTAGATTATAATCTGCCAAGCAAATGATATTTGACCCAGTTACAAAGAGTTTTGGAAAGTTTAAGACTGAGTTTAGGCATTAAGATGTCTCGTGGTATATTTGAGAACCTACTTTTACAGTATGAAATCGATAACATGGTTACTGGAGAAATCGTCACTAACTGAAATGGCCCCATATTTCAATGGAGAACATGCCCCATTTGTTTTCAATAAAGAGCAGCGTTTATTAACATTCACGATACATGATTTCAATCAAGAAATATGAAGCATGTAATACAAATATTCAAAACATTGTTTAACAGTTGTTAATTATATTCATGGTAGTCTGTTTTTGTGTGTTTTGTTATATAACCAATAAGTATCAGAGTGAAAATTTTGGAATCTCCATTGGACTACACTAAATGCCACCCTTTCTATTATCAGTCATTTAATCATAATACAGTCGAGAACATGCCCCAGTTAGGAGAAGTCACACAGTAATTTAGTCTTGAACCTCAAATATATGTTCACTTAAGCAGGCAATATTGCCATCCTCTTGTAAACAATGTAGCAACAGATCAGACAAAGCAACAGATCAGACAAACACATCACACATGATATCCTTGGTTTACACTACAAACATCAAATATGCAAAGGAATATTGATTGTTTTGAATAAAATGCAGGGGGAAATTCGAACAGGGAAAGTATGTTCAGGGTGAGAAAATAACGGGGCGACTTCATGTCGGGACGAGTTCTCCAGTATTCAAATCCATCAATCGACAATCAATTGAATCAACGAGCTGTTTGCAGTGCCAGGGGACCTACCTGACGGTGGCTAACGTCGACATCAGCCCTCTCAGGTCCGGGCACATCGGGGTCTGACCTTCAAGTAAAAGACAAGTGTACTTCAATCAAATCTCAGTATTCATTAGGAATAGTTAGAATATAATCTTGATGATTCGTTCTACAAAATTGTTTGCTTGTCGTGTTTTAGTTCCTCTTACCTAAGGTGATGCATTTGATTCGGAAATAGAAAAATCTGCTATCATTTTACTTTGAATAATCTCATTACACAAGTCTTCTATGTAAAAATGCACCATTAACGTTATTAATGTATTATTCTCCATCAAAATGATTTACTATAGTATATTTGAGTTTTTAAACGGTGCTAATTTACAGTATATACGGCATGGGTATATAGTAACATATAGCATTGCCCTGCTGTATCTGTGTGGGTGCTATATGACATTAGCATACCACATCTATGGGGATGCCATATGGCATTGCCCTGCCGTATCTATAGGAACATGCCATATCTATGGGAATGCCATATGGCATTGTGCTGTCATATCTATGGGAATGTCGTATGACATAGGCATACCGGAAAAGGGCTAACCACTTTCATTAGTTTCTTCTATATTGCTCATTTTATTGAAAAAAAAATAAGGCAAGTAAAAAGATATTTAAGTATTAGAGGAAAACTGATTCCAGGTGAGAGAATTCAGGAGTTTTGAGGTGGGGATACCGGCATATTGTTATGAGGCCAATAGGCCAAGAGACGAAAATTCCAAAAATCTAAGCGACGATCTAATTGGTCTAAATTTCATCATGCGATGTCCTCGATAATGAAACAATGAAACGAATAAAATGAGGAAAGTAAAAGATAAGCTCACTAATGCAGACTGGCACTGGACCATCCCAGCTGACTCCTGAGCCTTGTTGCCGGCAGGTGAGTTGGTTGGAGCTGCTCAGGGTGTACCCGGACCTGCAGCTGAAGGTCACCTGCGTGCCTAGGGTCGTGATGGTCGAGCTCACCCTGTCAAAACGGGGGCAAGTAAAACAAGTTCAATTAATACCTGGAGATGGTTGTGTTAACACAACCTACCTTTTTTTTATTTTTTTTTTATTTGAGCAAAGAGTGTCATCTCACATATAGTGAGTTTTTCAGATCACTCGCAAAGCAAGTACACATTTGTTCCAGTAACAACTTGGTTACACTAGAATTTAAGTAAGTACAAGAGAGAACAAATTAATATACAAATGAGATGAGATGGTAATGAAAAAGCATAGCATCAATCACACATGCTGGGTATTAATAATAGTCCAGTTGTGAGCACAGTACTTTGCACAATTAATCAAAGCAACTTTTTCAGATCATCTTTTGTTTTACACCGATGTGCTTCATAAGGCAAACCATTCCATAATCTAGCCCCACGTAAGTAGGGACAGTTCATAACTAAAACACTTTTAGTACGATAGATCTTAAATAGGATTTTCTTATTGGCCCTAGTTATTCTATCTGTTGTATCCAACCATTCAGTACGATATCTATACTTGTACATTAGACAACCAAGTTGGACTCGTCTCCGTATACATAGTGACTTAATATTACATTCCCTTTCCATTTTAATGATAGAAGTTCTGTTATTACCAGGACCGAGTGCACACCTAATACCCTGATTATGCAATTTTTCGATTCTATTAATGTCTGATTTCTTAAAACTATCCGTCAAGAAACAACAGTATTCTATAATAGGCAGAATGCTACTAACATAGACATTCATAGCAGCATCACGTGTTAGACAATTACGCAGTTTTCGGAATTTAAATAAACGGGAGCTTATCGTTTTAATTTGCTTGTTAACAAATGGTGTCCAAGTTAGACTACAATCAATATCAACCCCTAAATAATTATATCTAAAACATTCATTGAGAGTTACATCATTTAACCTCAGATTCATTGATGGTGCTTGTCTAAGTTGTGTTTGGTTACATAGCCACATCGTTTTAGTTTTACCAGTATTTATCGTTACACCATTTTCAAGGCACCAGGTTGCTAAATAGTTTAGATCAGTTTGTAATTTATCTGTACACCGTAAATAATTTTCATCTTCCACATAGAACACAAAGTCATCGGCATATTGTATATATCGACTATGTTTGAGGCACCTACCTAAGTCATCTATAAATAAACCATTGCTACCATTGAAATTGATATATATATATATATATATATATATGTTAATCTCAGACCTGAGGCAATATTTATGTATTAGAGGAAAACTGATTCCCGGTGAGAGAATTCAGGAGTTTCGAGGTTAGGATACCAGCATATTGTCAGGAGGCCTTTAAGCCAAGAGACGAAATTCTGAAAATCTAGGCGATGGTCTAATTGGTCTAGTTTTCATCATGTGATATCCTCATTAATGAAATAAACACTTTGGTTATCAAAACAAGCACCATTGATGACGAAAAACCACCCTGGGTATGAAACTATAGTTACTATATCCCTAGCAGTGGTATGTAACTCAGAAGTGTTCGGCCATAGGTATACAATAATATCACTTACTGTAAATTTGGACTTAGTTGCAGAGCAGGGCAATTGGTCGCTGTGGAAGATAATAAATACATTTGACTAATGCCAGGCGAGTTGATTATTATTCACTATCCATCTATTATTAAGTCCCCAAAATGTATGGGGTCCCAGTAAACCATTAGGGATCGTTTCTAAGCTGACAGAATACATAGCCGTTGGTTAGGGCTTTGAAATCCATTGATTATTATACACAAATTAGCAGTCCCTTTGTACATAGAGAACAAATAGATAATCCCCACTGACAGTGTCAGCAGACCCTCAATACAATACTTCCAAAAATACCGGTGCTAAGGCCTTTGACTATCTGTGGTTCAAGATTATACATCTTTTTAGATAAAAGATTTTTTTATCAGGAGGAGTTTTTAAGTTCTCAGCATAGAATTCACTCCAAGGGGAGGTCTTGCATGTTACGAACATGAAAGACAAGAAAAGTGTATGAAAACATCAATTTGAATGCAATGTATTATTTCTTACTGGAGTGGCCTCTCTTTACCTATCATCTTAAACTATCTGTAATCAAATATATCTTGTTATCTTTTATTTCTTGGATTTAAAGTGGTTTTTTTCTTTTTTTGTTTTACATTTGAGATTTTGAGAGTACTTATATGATATGGTTAATTTGGTGAAGGATCTTGTGTCATGTGATATTTGGATATGCAGAATGATGTACATATGTTCGTATGTTGTGTAGGTTTGTAGGTCATGAGGCAATTTCCTAATGAGATTGTCATGAGACAGATCCTTCCGTTGGTTCTTCATGCGTAATGAGAAAGATCATGTGATCTGTTGGAAGATCTTATTCCCCAATTGTTTCAATGCATATTTTGAACATTCCCTAGAACTGTCATCCTAACTTATTGACAGTGATCCAGAGACAGTGAGGTAAAGTACACTGCAATTGCAGCAAGTGAGATCAAAAATGAAATTATAGCTTCAAACATTTACAAGGATACTACCGACCTAGGGAGAGCGTTAGTGATCTGTATTAAACTCTGGATGTGGAATGCCTTAAGGATAGACGCAATAGAAAAATTCTCAGAATTATGTTCTAACTCTCTAAGAGCCCAAACCTTTTGGGCCGCCATGTATTGCATACCTGAAGTCAAGGCAGAGTCAATTCCAAAATCCAAAGGCACCATTCTGCAGTATCCAAACGCTCTCTTATGTACAGAGGTAATAAGTTATGGGATGGACTAAACCCTTGGATAAACCCTTGGTCAAAGAAGTTATTCTCCAACTCGTTTGAATGCTACATGATATTCACTCAGCTGTCGCCTCGTTCATATCACTCTACATCAAACCCGTGAAGAACGACGACTTTGACCAAAACTTGTTGGTCTCTTCTTTAATGTTGTGTAGGTTTGTAAGTCATGAGACAATTTCCTAATGAGATTGTCATGAGACAGGTCCTTCCATTATTTTTGTGTCTTTACCGGTGGCTCTTCAGGCGTTGTGGGAACGATCATGTGATCTGTTGGAAGATCTTATTCTCCAATTGTTTCAATGCATATTTTCAATATTCTCTAGAACTGTCATCCTAACTTATTGACAGTGATCCAGAGACAGTGAGGTAAAGTACACTGCAATTGCAGCAAGTGAGATCAAAAATGAAATTATGGCTTCAAACATATACAAGGATACAACCAGAGGCAGAGTCAATTCCAAAATCCAAAGGCACCATTCTGCAGTATCCAAACGCTCTCTTATGTACAGAGGTAATAAGTTATGGGATGGACTAAACCCTTGGATAAGGCAGCTTGATAGGACACCTTGCTTTAGACCTGCGATAAGAGGCTAGACATACCTTTTTTAAGAGGTGATCTGCTGTGAAATGACCTAAGAATCCCGTATGTACAGTGGCAGTTAGATTGTATTCAAATAGAAGAAATGGGTATTTGCAGGGTATAAGATAAAAGTACATTACATATGTAGGGGTCAGGGTAGTCGAGCAGCATTGTTTCACTTTAAGCTATATGGTGCGAGTGCCGATCCCTGCCGCGTGGTAAAGCCGGCGGACCCGTGTATGCAAATACTACGGGGTCGCCAACATTACGTAACTCAGTCAGTATATAAGACTGAGTCCGCAGCGGGTTGACAGGACTTCTCGCGGTGCCTCCCAGTAGAGTGAACGCATGGAGCCTCACAAGTTGGTAAGGTTGCTTCGGAACCTTTCAACGGCAAAGAGACCAGAATCTCTTCCCGCGCTAGTTGGTGCCCAGTAGCACCAACATACTGTATCTGTGATATACCTAATAAAAGCTGGTATATTGAAATAGTCCGGAGTCTGGTTTTGTGTCAACAAGTAGCGATAGGTTGTAGATCCCGCATCTCCCTGCCCTTTCCAGTGGGTCAATCCGAACCCACCCATACTGGCGCGGTAAGTACGGGGTAGCCACTATATAATATTTAAGTATTAGAGGAAAACTGATTCCGGGTGAGAGAATTCAAGAGTTTCGAGTTGAGGATACCGGCATAGTGTTACGAGGCCAATAGGCCAAGAGATGAAAATTCCAAAAATCTAAGCGACGATCTAATTGGTCTAAATTTCATCACGCAATGGCCTCGATAATGAAACAATGAAACAAATAAAATGAGGAAAGTAAAAGATAAGCTCACTAATGCAGACTGGCACTGGACCATCCCAGCTGGCTCCTGAGCCTTGTTGCCGGCAGGTGAGCGGGTTGGAGCTGCTCAGGGTGTACCCGGACCTGCAGCTGAAGGTCACCTGCGTGCCTAGGGTCGTGATGGTCGAGCTCACCCTGTCAAAACGGGGGCAAGTAAAACAAGTTCAATTAATACCTGGAGATGGCTGTGTTAACAAAATCTACCATTGCTACCATTGAAATTGCTATATATATATATATGTTAATCTCAGACCTGAGGCAATATTTATGTATTAGAGGAAAACTGATTCCGGGTGAGAGAATTCAGGAGTTTCGAGGTTAGGATACCGGCATATTGTCAGGAGGCCTTTAAGCCAAGAGACGAAAATTCTGAAAATCTAGGCGATGGTCTAATTGGTCTAGTTTTCATCACGTGATATCCTCATTAATGAATAAACACTTTGGTTATCAAAACAAGCACCATTGATGACGAAAAACCACCCTGGGTATGAAATTATAGTTACTATATCCCTAGCAGTGGTATGTAACTCAGAAGTGTTCGGCCATAGGTATACAATAATATCACTTACTGTAAATTCGGACTTAGTTGCAGTGCAGGGCAAGTAACCGCTGTGGAAGATAATAAATACATTTGACTAATGCCAGGCAAGTTGATTATTATTCACTATCCATCTATTATTAAGTCCCCAAAATGTATGGGGTCCCAGTAAACCATTAGGGATTGTTTCTAAGCTGACAGAATACATAGCCATTGGTTAGGGCTTTGAAATCCATTGATTATTATACACAAATTAGCAGTCCCTTTGTACATTAAGAACAAATAGATAATCCCCACTGACAGTGTCAGCAGACCCTCAATACAATACTTCCAAGTACCGGCGCTAAGGCCTTTGACTATCTGTGGTTCAAGATTATACATCTTTTTAGATAAAATATTTTTTTATCAGGAGGAGTTTTTAAGTTCTCAGCATAGCATTCACCCCAAGGGGAGGTCTTGCATGTTACGAACATGAAAGACATGAAAAGTGTATGAAAACATCAATTTGAATGCAATGTATTATTTCTTGCTGGAGTGGCCTCTCTTTACCTATCATCTTAGACTATCTGTAATCAAATATATTTTGTTATCTTTTATTTCTTGGATTTAAAGTGGGTTTTTTTGGGTGTTTTTTTTTACTTTTGAGATTTTGAGAATACTTATTTGATATGGTTAATCTGGTGAAGGATCTTGTGTCATGTGATATTTGGATTTGGAGAATGATATACATATGTTCGTTTATCTCACCCCTGGAATAAATGTCCATAGGCTTAACATTGGGATCTCATTCTCCATGCCCCTTCAAGTATTGCAGTCCGTTCTCCATGGTCTTTATCCTGTTTGTTGCCCATTCTTTTAGTGTGATCAGTGGTGAGATAAATACAGAAAGCAACTCTTTTTGGTCAAAGAAGTTATTCTCCAACTCGTTTGAATGCTACATGATATTCACTCAGCTGTCGCCTCGTTCATATCACTCTACATCAAACCCGTGAAGAACGACGACTTTGACCAAAACTTGTTGGTCTCTTCTTTAATGTTGTGTAGGTTTGTAGGTCATGAGACAATTTCCTAATGAGATTGTCATGAGACAGGTCCTTCCATTATTTTTGTGTCTTTACCGGTGGCTCTTCAGGCGTTGTGGGAACGATCATGTGATCTGTTGGAAGATCTTATTCTCCAATTGTTTCAATGCATATTTTCAATATTCTCTAGAACTGTCATCCTAACTTATTGACAGTGATCCAGAGACAGTGAGGTAAAGTACACTGCAATTGCAGCAAGTGAGATCAAAAATGAAATTATAGCTTCAAACATATACAAGGATACAACCGACCTAGGGAGAGCATTAGTGATCTGTATTAAACTCTGGATGTGGAATGCCTTAAGGATAGACGCAATAGAAAAATTCTCAGCATTATGTTCTAACTCTCTTAGATCCCAAACCTTTTGGGCTGCCATGCATGGCATACCTGAAGTCAAGGCAGAGTCAATTCCAATATCAACAGGCATCATTCTGCAGTATCCAAACGCTCTCTTATGTACAGAGGTAATAAGTTATGGGATGGCATAAACCCTTGGATAAGGCAGCTTGATAGGACACCTTGCTTTAGACCTGTGATAAGAGGCTAGACATAACTTTTTCACGAGGTGATCTGCCGTGAAATGACCTAAGGATCCCGTATGTACAGTGGCGATTGGATTGTATTCAAATAGAAAAATGGGCATTTGCAGGGTATCAGATAAAAATACATTACATATATATATTCTTTGTTCATAAAGAGCAGTCTTTAACATACTTTTATAACATTACAGATAAAAGAATGCATCATAGTCATCTGTTTCAACAGTAACATCCATCAGTATTATATCATTCCATTGTGGTCTGTTCTAGGTTCCATATATTTTTCTGTTTTATTTTTCATGTATATATTTAGTCGCTAACTAACAAAAGACATATTGAGCTAAGCACATTATGACTGATTAATTCTTACTTCCGATTGCTACCCTTAGAAAAAAAATATAACAACAACCAATCAACTCACGAGCGACACAGGAAGGTGGGGGGAGGCTCCATAGGCCGGTAGATAGACAGGTAAGGATCACTCTCTCGTTTGTGGTGGTGCAGATGACTGTTGCCGAGGTCCCGATTGAGACACCCACAGGTGGCGTGTACCTGAAAAAAACCTCGTTATAAACAACAATTGCGGCATTCACACCTGCCGAATAAAAGGGCACCGATTATAAATACCCTATACCCATTTATACCCAAGGGACCTTCGGTGCAACAAAAATGAATCACTCTTTTTCAGTGTTTTGGACTATCATTGTTCAGAGTATAAAATATACCAAACAGTATATTGTTTATATGTTAAAAAAAATACCACAAAGGGTCACTCGATGTATTATAGTATTATCACCCCGAAATAAACGCTGCAAAAAACAACAACAAAAAAACAACACCTGTCCAATAGTAGACAGGTTGCTCTCCTTGAGAATTTATTCATACCCATAATCGATTAACTCCAAAGCACGCACTCTGTTTCCGCCTGACGACTGATGATGTGTTCCATGTACACCGATTGTTCAATATATGGGACCTAACATGCCTAACGATTGATCCTCCCTAGACTAGAGCCCAATATATGGATTTCCATTAGGGTGTAGGATTAACAGTGGCGGTGAGATAAGATGCCTTTTTTAAGAATGGAAATGGAGATGGTCACCAACTGATATTTGGTTACTTCCACCGATAAATCCAACCGAATTCGTCGGTGATACAGAAAAGTCGATCGGTGGTGCCATATTAAAAAAAAATCATTGTGTAAATGTAAGCAGAAAAATATCAACCTTTTCAATGATTTCTATCCATCAAATTGTATAGTCTGGCAACACTAATTGAGTTTTGAGACCACTGACAAAATCAAAACATGTTGCATTAATCGCTGATGGAACGTAAATTCAAAGAACTATTTCCTCAGTGCAAATGAATTGTATAATTGGTTATCAGATGTAAAAGCGTCAATGACTAGCAGTGTCTGTACCGATAACTGCACTGGCAAAATGAAATTGCCAATCGCAAACAACACACATTTAAGAAACCACAAAACTCACACTGTTTCAACTACCATGGGAACGAAAACTGGGTAGTACACCCAATTATGGAAATTGCAGTAAGCAAATATTGTCAGCCACAAGTGCTGCTATGATAGACCTTAAGTTGCAGAAAAACCAAACTGTTAAATTGACTGGCCGAAAGGAAGACAGGCCTGAGAGCCTATAACGGTACCAGTATAAATAAAGGAACGAAAAAAAAAGCTGTAAATTCCTCCTATGTTTCAATTCACACCTGCTGACGGGAAATCTACCGATAAAATATTGGGACGAGTAGTATCAGTTGGTGGAGCTCTATGAGAGATATTGGTGCCAATAATCACTGACGTCGTTGAGGCATTTACACCTAATGAGGGATTATTCACTTTATCTGCACTAATTGAATATTTCTTTAAATGATTATTCCTTCACCGATTGATTCAACCCGATTTTATCGGTGGCATCAAAAAGCGGTCAGTGGTGCCAGATTACAGTTTGGAGTTGAGAAATCGTTGAATAGGGTTAGGATATTTTCTGTTTACACTTACAGATATTCTATTGGCAGTGTGTTATAATCGGTCGGAAATGCTAGATTCTATAATCGGTTGTCCAAATCGGTAGGTGCAAACTAGGCTTAATATGTGTAATATTGTCTGGTAATAGGCTTATTGCAATACAGTTACACCAGCAAAAGAAATATAATTAATTATCAGTTATGCCTTTCCACATAGATGATTGATTATATCAAATGTCACTTTTCAAATACTTACGTAACGGTTGCCATATTTCCCAATGGCCCCCGTAAATCACGGCACATATCCATTCGGACTGGAACGAAAAACATTTTAGGGGGTTAATCAAAACATTAGATGAATTAATTTGAAAAAAGGAGGAAATCTTATTAACATAAAATACTCCTGTTTATGTCACCTTTGTGGTGAGCGCCTATAGCCTATTATACTGGAGGAAACTAATCAATAGGTCGAATGCCAACCTATCTTCCACAGACTCCAGTGCAGTTGTTGATATGTCTCACCCTGTCCAGATTTATGGACTTACATGTAGACTTCTCAACTCAACAGTTATCTAGTATGTCGTTTACTGGTATGTAGTCTATCAGTGAGGGAATTCCTGACTGTAGAATTCTCCTACTTACTTGTTAGTTTGGACAGATTATGTCTCTTCGGGCATTTGCTAGTTACCTTATGGGTATGTACATACTGTGGAAAGTTGTCGGCTTTCCCAGACATTTCTCATATGGACTAAAGAAGTTTTAATTTAGTCTGGTTTGGTCAAATCTTTCCATCCTGCCACTCTGTCGCTTATGGGTGTGAGAACTCTGGTGATAGGGCCTATTATAGTTATAAATTCCACCAACGGATAGGTTTCCTTTCTTCTATGTGCTTGGCAATGTATTGGAAAGGCTACTTTTGATGTGTCATTTGGGTATTCTCATCCATATTTGCTGTCCATAGTATTCAGCCCACCTGGTGCTTGACAACCAAGACGATGAATCCAACGATTCCTTAAGACATCTCTGCAATTGGAAGACTGTTTGGAAGACACAAAATGGCGGCTGTGCTATAGACACGGTCTCAGTGCGGCGCGCTCGATCGCCACTAAAAGTTTCTCAAGTATAGAACTGCCTCAGGCTCTATCAAAGCTCACTGTGTGTATATAGAGGATTTCCTGTGCTTTCCATAGAAATTTTAACACGAGTAAGGGGGACCTATAATCGTGTCAAATATGAAGAAGATGGGCCACACCGTTCCGAAGATATCGGTGTTTGAATTTCGTCATAGCGTTTGAGCATGAGCTCCATAGTCCCTATTTTTGGAGCAGATCCCTTTTTATTACACACCGATTACGGAGTCTCCATAGGAAATGTATAAGGCACCTGGAATTAGCTACCCGGAGATTCTGGCATGTCAGAATCTCCTGCAGGAGATTCCGGAAAAATAGTCCTGTCCATAATGAAGTTGAATCATACATTAAGTATGTCTTCTCGTCCATGGGTATCGAGTGCAAGTCAGTGTATAGGCATCCATTGGTGTCTATTCGAAGTGTAGTATCTAGAAAATTCTCCCCCTTCTTTAAGGTCTCTTTGGTGAATTTTATGCTCTGGTGTGACCCATTTAGGCAACTGACCTATTTGGTCAGTTTTCCTTCTCCGTCACCCCAGATGAAGAATATATCATCTATTTAACTCCCCCACATTTTTGATTTTCAACAGATAGCCTCCGATGAGTTGTTCCCCCAAGGTTTCCATAAACATGGGTTACTCATGGCCTTTGGTCAGGGGTGGTAATTGCTCCCCCTGGTGTTCCCCTCTAACGCGCATCACGAGCACTCCTCCTGCCCCCTCGCGGCTTCCACACGTACTGCGCAGTCACGTGCGCACCCCTGGCACCGGTCCCGGTCTCACTTCTGCTCCACCTGTACTGCAGTACACACGTTCTCCAGTATTTTCTCGTCCCACCCACCCACAACCTCTTCTTTTCTTCCTACTCACGTAGGGCCTTTTTATTACCATATACAAAGTACCAATGCATTGTATCTCATACATTTAACATTTCTATTGTATATCATATATACTTATCATAATCATAATTGACTTATATTCTACCTGTCAATTATCATATATATTTTCTGAGATAACTTCATATTAATATTACCATTAATATACCGTCCAGTAAGGTCGACATAAAATTTTACTTCTTTTACTACATAAAATTCAATAAAATGTTATTCTCCTAGCTACTGCTTCTCTCCTTTCATCCAGGGATGGCGTAATGTTAGTGTATGATGGGGCTAGTCTGATCCCCATCACTGTGCCTCTAACCTAGTTATAGCTGGTCCTGTTGAACTGTAGGTTGTTGTTCTCAAGTACCAGGGTCAATAACCCGATGATGCCTGTGTCTGGTTTCTCGATGATCTTTCGTTTGCTGGCTAGTTTCTTTCTGACAGTTTCTATCCCCTCACAGTCTGGGATATTTGTATACAGGGCACCCACATCTAGGGTGCCCATTACATTTTCTCCAATGAAATAAAGCCTATTCAATACGCTGCCAAGCATGTTGAAGAAGGGAAACCCATCAGGTGGTGACATCTATCACAATTATGTCTGAGTGGCTGCTGGTTTAGTTAGACAGTAACATGATTTCCTAATCTTAAACAAACTTTGCTCACATTATCTATAATCTCTTTAGAAAACTGCTTCAGCATACCTTTGTTGGAATGAGTATAAGCAAAACCTATAAAACGGCTTTAAACCATATCAAATTGAAATTCATTGTACATTTTAATAAACAAGAACGTATATTAAACTGGGCCTATTCTTATATATTGAATTGACTTACGGTTACAGACTGGAGCTGGTCGGTTCCACTGTAGATTTCCTGTTAGAGGTTGTCTTTGACATATCAGTGGAAGTGAACTTGACAGAGAGTAGCCAGTATTACAGTTGTAAGAAACTGCTGTTCCCTCGGTTCTTAAATCAGTATTTGCTCTAAAAAGGATTTTAGGGAAGATTAACTAAACAAAGATCCATTTCAACACAGTTATTTCTGAATAATCAATATTTGATTTTGGTAAGTAATTGTTACATTTACGTATTCTATTCATACAAATATAATCGTTGAGCTGGAATCATATGAATGGAGATACAGATAATAACGAACAATTGACAACAGGATGGTGTAATTAAATAATATTTCAGCAGAAATGAACTTGCCCAACATAATAAAACGAAAAATGAAAAAATTTCAGTACATCTCGTTCGGCAGTTTGAGTGCTTGTGACAGGGCTGACCCCGGCCCAGGTACACGGGCAACCAGGGCCCTGTTTTTAGTCACGACAATCGTTCATAACGACATGTTTCAGGCATCAGTGTCCTAGAGACGTACGGTCTCAGAGGATCGGACAGTGGGCATTGGCCTATGACTCTTAGGGCAGTTACAGGTGTGCTATAGTAGTGACAATCGGAGGGTATCGTAGGTGAAAATGTCTGCCAAAGTGTCGCAGCCCAAGACAATTGTGAACATGTCGTACAGGTATAATGGATGGTTATAATTCTTTTTTTTTTCAGAGGCTAAAATCTATCAAAATTAGGAAATATTTTGTGATAATATTTTTATATATCTGATGTACCTATACCCGAAATTTCATCATTATACTTTTGGTGCTTCGATCGTGAAAAATATTTTCCTAAACCACCATGTTTTAGTTGATAACTGCGGATACTGCACCACTCAGTCGTCTTGTCCATAACCTACTGCGATGCTCCGCAATTTTGATTCATCGCTTATAACGATTGTCGTGACCATAAATCACAATGCCTACTACTATGGATTTCTAAGACGAATCGTTCCGAATGACCGTTTTAGCGCCGATCGCCGGCTATCTTTTGTCTTCCAAATTGTCATTCATTTACTGGACGATCTTGGGGTATCAGTACTAATGATTGTCATGACTGAAAAACAGGGCCCAGAGCTACAGAAAGTAGCAGATAGTAAATAAGCAGCCTCCTTGACCCATTAGCGAGACATGTTTGAGAGTTTTCGTTTTCGCTTGGAGAGGGTGTCATAACCTCGAAGCCAATTTACCATTTTGTTATTTCCTATTGTGTGTATTTTTTTTTAGAAAAGAACCACAATAAAGCTAGATCAATTTGTTGGGGGTTGGATAGGAAGGATGTCAATAGCGACTCTACATGACAAATGTAAGCTCGAGTATCTTGATGTACGTAGAAATAGGCAACTCCTAAAGAAAATGTATCAGCTATCGAAATCTGACGAATACCTAACATCGAATACAGTCAATACGAGAAGCAGTAACAAGATAAAGTTTAAAGCAAAAAAACATAAAACAAGTAAGTATGAGAAAGGGCCTTACTATAGGGGAGTTAAACTACGGGATAAATTGACGGCCGAAATGCAAAAAAAAGGGAATCTCGCGAGCTGTAAAAAAGCAATTAAAGGTTGGGTGTAGAGAATACTAATGTTGGTCGAAATATTGTAAATGGCAGTGTAGACGGATCTGGCCGAGAGGTAGCCTGCTACATGTACCATATATTCATTCATCACACATAATCATCCTCCACTTATGCACTTGATGTAATACAATTTGATGATTGTCAACCAAGTGAAATCTAGATGTACAATTGAATTCTAGATGTAAATTGTAATAAAATCTTCAAAAAAAAAAAAAAAAAGTATTTTACTTTTAAGTATTTTTGCTTTTAGAGTCTATATATAGCTACATAGAACCAAAGTATTTGGTTTGAGGCGCACCCTTAGTGATCCCGAGTGTGATTTAACCCGAACAATCCCTATATCCAGACAGGGGTTGGTTGTCAAACTATAGCCCAGGCAGCTCTCTGCCTAGTATGTCCTAGTGGCGGCGCTACCTGCTAGTGGGCGCTCCTAGTGACCTCTGGTGTGTTGATGTTACCACCTCCCTCCTTATATCTATATAAAGGTGCGCCTTTATATGTCACATATACATGTATTTGCAATTGGATAGGAAGATACAGATAAAATCACCAGGTTCTAAGGTATTACAGAAAATGGGATTCTATCTAAAGACTGGGAAATAGCAAATGCGATGGCATAACTTACCGTCCATTCGCAATTTGTGGCACAAGTGGACATTCAGTAGCTGTGAATGACAAAGAGGGAATTTTTTTCAAATAGGTTCTATCAAAAACATGGATGTATTTCAGCACTGCATCAATGGTTTTATGTTATTGTTGAGCGCGGAAAAACACGCTCATATACGTCATCTAGAGGTTAGAATGCTCACACAGGCTTCTAGCTTACTGTAGAGAATCTAACACTTCCCTATCAATGTCCCAACTATAAAGGCCTGGTTGAATGAGCAGGGGTCCAGTATCAAGCCTTACCATACCCCCTGCTCCACTATTGACTTGGTTCCTAAAAATAGACATTTTTATTTCTAGTCTTTTTGAAGACAAAAGGATTCACTATGTTAATCCTTTCATGAAATGATAAACACTTAGTTATGGCTACTGTAATCTGCTACTAGAAAAGGAAACTATTAGATGATGATATTGTCTAAATGTGGTATTTACATTTCAAATCTGATGGCACATGTCTAAATACACTGTATTCAGATAGTCAGATCTGATGGCACACATCTAAATATACTGTATTCAGACCCACTTTATACAGACCTGACAAACCAGTTTTACTCCCTTCAACCCTGATATCAAGCCTTGCACCTAAGACTTGACCATAGACTTGCTGAAACCCTTGATCAACGATTTTCATTAAGACAGGGAGGGAGACACAGAGAGACAGCTAATGATTCAGATGATAACAGAGACAGAAGGGAGACTCACACATGGACAGGTAAACAGACAGAGAGTCAGACATATATACAGATAGGGACAGAGACACTGAGACAGAGATGCAGAAAGACACATACAAAGCGAAATAGTCAAACATACATGCCAAACAATAGGGACACAGACAAAGATATAGTTTGACATGCATATGGAAGGAAAGGGACAGAGACAAAGATATAAACAGAGAGAGTTATATATACAGTATATAGACAGGGATAGTGCCAGGGAGACAGACCGAGAAGCAGACAGCTGGAGACAGAAAACAGACATAGATAAAGAGAAATAGACATATTTACTAACAGACAGGGACAGATGAAGATTTAGGTATAACACACTGGACCTGAAGCCACTCTACAGTCATGCTAGAATAGGCCTCACCCCTTCCCCTCCCACAACCACTCCATCTACTTTACTCACCAACTAGCTACACTAAAGAGCTACACTCAAATCTGATGGGACACACCTGACTGTATAGCATCAGAACTGGCACATCTGAAGGGACAGACTATTCACTATGCTCTTCAAAGAAACACAGACCCAGTAAGGAAGTGAGGTTGGTGGAAGGGCAGGCATATGACTCAACCCAGTCACTCCATATTAGCACCTCTCCCCCAATCCCGAACACACACTCCTTACCTTCATGCACTGACCAAGTTATTGAACCTGTTCTACTCAGACCCATATAAGACTTGATTCAGAGACATATTTAATGCATTAGAATGAACACACTGATTTTGATACCAGAAATTAGTTTCATTAAGTAATCCTGTTCGTGACACTTGAGAACGACTATCAAATCAATTCTCTAGGTTTATTGAAACAGTCTAGATACTAAATTTTTTATCAAATACAGATCACTCAAATTTATAATTTCTTATGATATTCTCTTACTTTTATTTCATTAAGTTATTTAGGTATGACGCGCTCTTCAATTGTAAATGAAAATAACATTAGCTCCTAGTTTCTTTGACTAAAGCAGTATGCAAAGTATCACACTGATGAAACTTCTAGAAGATGGTATCCCAAACAGCAATAGTGCTAAAAGACATTCATAAGTAGTTGTATTTGTTGCAGATATCTGAATAAGACTATCTTAATCATTCTATCACTTTATCTTACCCCTGGTATTTTCTCCCGATACACTAAACATTGGGAACTTGTACTCTATGCCCATAGATTCTTGTAAAATAATACTCAATGGGAGATGATGTCACAAACATTAGCCAATTAGTCAGTGATAAGGGTGAGATATAATCTGAACTGCACTTGATCCATAGCTACTGAAAATATGCCATCCATTTTGGTAATTTCTTTCCGCTTTGCCTCATCTAAAACTCATGGCCTATTCGCACTGGAACCATATGGATAGTGAGAACATTCCTCTTCAGGCTTATCACCCATAAATATTATCATGATTTTGATATGCCAAGGTGGTATCTTGGTAGAATATAGCTGCATGGTTTGGCCACAGTCCCTCAGTTTGAAAATAGATCTGGGACCTGTTTCACTAGTTTCGTGACATGTCTAGATGGCGTCTGTGACACCATACGGACAGATCACAAGATTGCAGTAGATGACACACAGAGTTTCACTCACTTCTTGTAGGAATTAAGCAATGACACTTTAACACGAGTAGGGGATACATATAATCTATAATCGTCCCAAATATGAAGAAGATTGGCCACTTCGATTTTCTGATATTTGCTAGTCTTTTTCCACTGTTGCTTGCACTGTTGGTGCCGCTGTTGATGTCTGTCTAGGCCTAATGTCACGAGACTACTGAAACAGGTCCCTGGTCCAGAGAATGTCAGTGGGGACCTCAGTACAAAAACAATTACAACTCCAACCTATTCTCTTTGATCTTGTGCCTCTTTGCCTGGAATAACCTGTCATAATATGGAATTAGATCCTTAACATTGTGAATAGTCGGGTATGCAGCAATATTTCTATTCAAACTTTCAGCAAGAAGTTTTGATGTAACTTACATGACATGCATGGAGGAACACCTCCAATCCATTGTCCATTGTCTTGACAGAACTGATTAGTCATCAGTTGGGGATTTACTGTACAGGCAATAGTGGCAAAGCTACCTGGTCCACGGGCTTGTGAAGTATAACTGAAATAGATAAATGGTAATTAGATTTATGCCATTAAAAGATAATACCTATTGAATGTGCAAAGTACCGAAAAATTGTAGGAAAGACATATCATTATCAGGAGATTTAGTATGATATATTTCAGTTTTCTTGTATTGTAAATAAAGTGAGAAATTCTCTAGACATCCTAATTGAAATCATATTACATTGCTGTTAGAGAAGTAAATAAAGTGTGTAGTTGAATGACCAAATTGTGTTTTTGATACTCACGTTATAGTTACACCTCTGAATGTTGGGTCCAAATTCAGATCAGGGCATTGAATAGTACCTTTTGAAAGAAAGCTAGGTTAGAATATCAAGATCATCCGCTGTTTGAAATATTTAATTGAAATCATACAGTATCAGACACCTCAAATTTATCATAAGAATCATATTGTCTGGAAACAGGTAGAAACATTGAGCTTCTGCGTGACACTCAGAGGGGAATTCAAGAATAGTTAAGGTGGCATTCCATTTTCACACATTTAGTTGCGATAATCCTGCATGTGGTATGAGAACAGGTGATAATGTCCTAGTTGTGTCCTAGCCTCGCAAGTGGAATGACAGTGAAATGGCTACAGATGCATCAGGCAGGTAGGCTTACAGCCACAAACGAGACATGAGCAGGAAGAGAATTTTCAGGGAAGTCTCAGCAGTTTAGTGAACAATAATTTATTTATGGTGCTAGGTGCTCGTTTACTGTGCGCTGAGTCTATCAGTCCTTTATAGTCTGATTAGAGTCCAAAAGACCTCTCATGTGGGATCCCTCATATCTTTGGTTTTGTAAAGATCTTAGCATTATTCTCAATGAGAAAAAGCATCATACCTTTGCACAAAGTCCAGGTTTTTATCTCACTCCTGGTATTTATTCCCCATAGACCTATATCGATGGGATACGAGCTCTGACCCTAGACTTTCATAGGTTTCCTCTATAGTAGCCATATAATGTCTACATTTAAAAGAACCTGCAGGTACACATTTAGATGGTTCAGTTTTTACTGCGAGCAAGAACATGACCTCACTATGGGGTCATTCGTGGCATAAAAGGTGTTATCATGTAGACATAAGGCCCCTTTCCATTAGCCGACAAACACGGTGTAGATTTATTGTGTTCTCATAATAGCCCATTTCCATTGGCAATCACCGATATGCAGTCAGGAACCAACGATGGACCTTAGCACTGCTGACGCAAAATGCTGGCCAATGGAAACGGGCCTCGAGGTAGAGGCGAAGACAGGTAGACATGCATATAGAGACTGGGACCTGTTTCAATAGAATGCGTCACTAAGCCACTTAGTGACATGACTAGTGACAGCAATAGTGACAGGAATAGTGACAAAATTTAAGTCTCATTTCATAAGGCATGTCACTGTAGGGGAGGAGTGTCTTGTCACTGTCGTGGATGTGTCCCTAGTTTGGGACAGCATAATGGAAAAACATGTGGGGTACCCCATCTCACATGCTCATGTCCTACCAGGAACAAGTGCTATCAAGGTGAAGGTCACTGCATAAATTAGCGACAGCGCTTGAATAATTCTACACTGGCCACCAGAGCAGCATTTGCTATGACATAATTCAAATGTGTGAATATCGTTGGATTGCATCAGGCGATCTCCTTCATATTTGGCATGTTCATATGTTGCATGTGTCCCTAACTGGGGTTAAAGTTTCGTAGCTTAATTCCTACAGGAAGTAAAGTTACGCATTTGTGACAATAGAAACGAGAGGGTATACCCTCTCGCTATTTGGGACACAACAGTGGCAGCAATAGTGACTGGACATCGGTCTTATGAAATGGGACAAGCCGCTATTTGCACCTGTCTGTTATCCTATGTCGCAGAATCGGTTGTCCCTTAACTACTGAAACGCGAAGTGCCGCTATTGTGTCACTAGACCCAATAACAGACGTCCTACAGACTATTGAAATGGGTCCCAGGGGCCCGTTTCAATAGATTGGGTCACTAAGCCACTTAGTGACATGTTTAGTGACCCCAATAGTGACTTGAATAGCAGAAAATCTTCGGTCTCATTTCAGAAGGCATGTCACTGTAGGGGAGGTGCATCTTGTCACTGTTGTGGATGTGTCCCTAGTTTGGGACAACACATGTGGGGTACCCCATCTCTCATACTCATGTCCTACTGAGAACAAGTGCCATCAAGGTGAAGGTCACTACATAAATTAGGGACAGACATTGAATTATCCTACACTGGCCATCAGAGCAACATTTGCTATGATATAATTCAAATGCAAATATCGTTGGATTGCATGGGCCGATTTCCTTCATATTTGGCATGTTTATAAGTTGTATGTGTCCCTAACTGGGGTTAAAGTTTCGTAGCTTAATTCCTACAGGATGTAAAGTTACGCATTTGTGACAATAGAAACGAGAGGGTATACCCTCTCGCTATTTGGGACACAACAGTGGCAGCAATAGTGACTGGACATCGGTCTTATGAAATGGGACAAGCCGCTATTTGCACCTGTCTGTTATCCTATGTCACAGAATTGTTTGTCCCTTAAGTACTGAAACGCGAAGTGCCGCTATTGTGTCGCTAGACCCAATAACGGACGTCCTACAGACTATTGAAACGGGTCCCAGGTTACATCTGTTTCAGACATACAAGACATAGATACAGTGCAGGGGATATAGTCTAGTCAATTTAGGGTTTGACCCACCACAAATTGCAATAGAATTTTTTTCTTCACAATACATTTCAGAGAGGTCCCCAAAACAACATACTAAAAATCCGCAAAAATCCCCCTTGGGGAAATATGCTTAATTTGCAAAAATCAAATATGGCCTTCAAAACACCTACAGTTGTGTACAAATTGACATGAAACAAATTCAAGATGGTATTTTCAAGTTATTTAAAAAGATAAACTATTTATTTTCAGGTGCACAATCTTATAAAATAAGTATTTACATGATTTAAATGCTTATCTAATTATGAAAATTATGAAGGTAGTTATCAACTTTTTTTCTAATAGGCTGTTTCCGATGTATTATAGTTCCAATGCTCATTTCTTAAATTCTAGTGCAGGCTATCACATTACATTTTCAATAAAAATTCAAAAATGGCTTTTAAATTAAAAGTATTCTTATATCTGTCATCTCATATGAATCTTAATATCTTAGTTGGTGAGGAGCACCGTAATAAAGAAATGCTATTTTAGCAATGCATGAATACCTCCCTTCAAACAGTTTTAAGGAAAATCACAGGGGATAATTTTAATTTCAAACATTGTCATTGTTTGAGTTTATTAAATGTTATGGTTTAGCTAAAATATCATTACCTATCAGCCATGTTGTATTAATCAATACATCAACTGTACTTGATATTCATTTTAGCTCATTAAATATAACCAGTATGTGTGTAGTCATATTAACTCTTTAAGGGCAAATAATGCCTTGAGGCATCAACCAGCCCAGACCGAATGATGCCTTGAGGCATCAACTGGCTCAGGTTGAATGATGCCTTGAGGCATCATTTCTCAAAAATATAAAATTTGTTTATAACAAGCAAATAATTTTCAACTTTTCAGAGAATGTAGGTCCAACATCACAATTGATATTTCTATTCAAACAAATAAATATTTACGATTGTGTTTCATTTCACATGATTAAACACTCAAATTATGGATTTTGACAAATATGTGTCTGTCCCCTAGCGTTATAAAGTGCCACCAGCACCCATCCTTAAGGGGGTATCTAGGCCACAGGCACCCATCCTTAAGGGGTTAACAGACCTCTTCTTTAAATCTGTCATCAAATGGAATACAATTAAATGTAGCATTCATGCTTCATTAACTTTTGCTAATTGTAATCATCTTGTTATATTGAAACTGGTCCAGTTGCAAAAACCCATCTGGGAGGTCCAGAGGTCAGAACCCTTGAAAGCCCTTGGGTTTTATACATTAAACAAGCTGTTCTTAGAATTTTGTTTCAGGGAGGGGGAATAACATATCTGAGACTACCTGGGAAGATCAGTGGGTATCCAGTGGCAAAAGCCCTGCTACCCCTAGAGGTCCAGGAGGCAAAGCCTGCAGAAGCACTTGGCTTGTATATATTAACCAAGCTGTCTTTAGGATTTTGTCTCAAGGACCAGGCTGGTTACTGATTTGACACTACTTGGGAAGACTGCAATGGGTCAGGGGCAAAGTGCCTCTTCAGGGGAGTGAGGGTGAAGCCCCTGGGTGCACTTGCATGTTAAAAATTATACAAGCTATATCCAGAATTTTAATTCCAAGAGGGGGGGTCGGTTAGTTGGTTGGTTTGATTTAACATCCACTTAAACATTAGAGGTTCTCACCAGACTTTTTCTTTGTTTTTGTTTTGTTTTGTTTATTGCAGTTAATTCACCTCAGGTAAGATGGTCTTCCATTACAGCATTTCTCAAGGTTCTTTTACAACACATGGGTGGTGATCGAATCTATGTAATGAATTCAGGTAGAAATCTCACCCCTACAATTTTACCGAGGTGAGAGTTCTCTTAGTCCCCACACCACATAGACATGGTATGAGAAGGATTGGCCTTTGATATAGCAGTAAATCTAACACTGCTGGGAATGAAGGAGAAGAGTGCTGCAGTGGGCCAAGGAGGGGGGGGGGGGGTCACACAACTGAGGCTATTTTGGAACATTAAAAGGGGTCCAACAGCAAAAGACAATCCTCGGGGTCAAGGGGTCAAAGCCCCTGGAAGCACTTGTATTCCACTGTACCAAAGATTTTGTTTTCAGGAAGGGGTTTTTAACACCCTGACTACATGGGATGATTGCCAGGGGTTCGGTGGCAAATCCATCTGGGGGTCCAGGGGCCAAATCCAGTAGAAGCACTTGGCTTTTATATGTTATATAAGATGCTTCTTGAGTTTTGTTTCAGGGACTAGGATGTTTACCGATCTGAGGTTATTTGTGAAGATTGTAAGGGCTCTAGAAGTGCCCCTTTGGGATTCCAGGGGGACCCTGAGGAGCTCTCTTTTTTGGGGACATGAAGAATGAAGAAGAAGTTCTAGCTTGGCTTTAACTTTTAACAAGTGAAGAAAATTCACAAGTTTTAACACTCAGTGGAGCAGGTGGCGGCCATCTTGGTTTATGTGAGGCTTGTGTCAAGGGCCCTAATTGCTTCTTAGGTCAGTTCAGGTGCATGTATAGATTGAAGGGGACAAGTTAAACCAATACAAAGATATAAATGTGCAAGTGAAAACCCTCTACATAATCAAAATAGGCACTTTGAGTGATTCCAATAGGCATGTTGGATTTATGCAAATTAGACATATTTCCCCAAGGGGGATTTTGGCGGATTTTTAGTATGATGTTCTGGGTACCTCCCTGAGATGCATTGTGAAGAAAAAAATTGTATTGCAATTTGTGGTGGGTTAGGCCCAAAAATATCATAGATTGACTAGACTAATACAGTGGTATGTTGAACATCTGTCGTATTTCCTTTGAGTCAAGACTTCACTTGTTTATTGACAAGATGGGTTCTACTTTCATACACACGTCATGGTGTTGACAAGACAGGCTTTGCATCTGCGATCTCTGCACTAACTGGGGGTAGCCAAATCGTTCCAATTGAGCACCCGTTCCGGTCTATTGCACATATCAGGAGGGCCGCTTATGACACTAACAACTCTGAGTGTCTTTGGTATAGACTCTAGTACAGTCCGTTGTCGCCAGGGCCAGGGCACAAAGGCTCGAAGTGAGACTGTTATGCGCTGCCATTTTGAGGCAGAAATTACTGCCTCTGCTGGTACGAAGCTGCCCTGATTGATTTGCCAGTAACCAGTATGTTGCTCTTCAAGCAGAGGTCCTAGAGTAGCTTCTACTGGGCATGTACCAAATAAATCAGTTTGGAGATTTATAATGATTCCCAGAATAGTGCCAGAATCGTGGTATTCTCAGGCTTGGGTTTGCACTAAAATTAGAACTTCCAACCAAGAAATTCCTTTCTCCAATCAGTGCCTAGGGAACTGGCAAATCGGAGCTGTGCTCTGTTAGACCCTTACAGACCGTAAGTCTGTTAACAGGGGCGTGGTCTGTAAACAGACTAAGTGCCTGTCGGTATTCCCCCTTGTCAAACTGATACTATGAATAGAACAGCCAACCACAAAATTCCTCAGATGGTTGGCCAGTCAGAGCCATGCTCTGTTACACCTTCACATACCGTAACACTCTCCCCCCAGATCTTTCGGGCACTAGCGCTGGCTTAATCTCTGCCCCAACCCAGTGACGTCATACGCTGGTTCTCAGAGTATCAACTAAGAACAGGGGGAACCAGCCAATATTTCAGATTCAAAACAAGGCAGTTGTTAAATGTTATACAAGTCAAACAGCTCACATATCATGAGTATGTAAGTATGGGAATTATTAAAGGAGCTTCACAGACAATCCAGCTGTTTCTTTTTCAGACTAAAACCATTTTATAATGAGAATTCACAGTTGATTAGACTGCTCCTTCAGAGGAGCACATGGCATTGTTGACAAAACAAAGCCCTGCAACACATGAGGTGCTTTCCACTGCAGAAAGTAATCCCAGACACTGTGTTTGGTTTGCCATAAATAATAATAGAATTGAGAGTATTTTATTTACCATATAAATATGTGCATCTCTATTTACATGTAGAACACAAAATACCCTGGAAATCTCTCAGAATTTAGGATGATTGAAAAACTGGCGTATGGGCCAGATTTGAGCCCAAACAGGCAGGTTGGGGCAGAGATACAAAGCGACCACAGGAAATAGAGCGCAGGATATCTGCTGGGAGAGTGATACCGTAACCCGAAGACGGCGCAGTGCGTGAACGGACTATCTTTGGGTGCCCTACCCCCATGTGGGCTGACTAGGAACTAGAATTGAGTGATAAAAGGGGTAGATATGCCATTAAAAAGCAGGGGCAGCTGAGGTGTAAACACCTTGTTCAGTGGGCATACAGCTGTCAGGGTGGGATGAGAACCTTGAGGAGTGAGCATACAGGGTCCACCCACACTTAAAGCAATGAAGTATATCGGCATCTGGGACCTGTTTCACTAGTTTCGTGACATGTTTAGATGGCGTCTATATGGTGTGTCCGGTTTCATAAGAACTAGACATTAGACTTCGTTTTGTCTGTTCTTGCTTGCACTGTTGGTGCCGCTTTTCATGTCTGTTTAACTCTTTTGTCACAAAACTAGTGAAACAGGTCCATGATGTGTAGATCACGAAGCTAGACAACCCCAATGTCTGTATGGTGTCACAGATATGTCACAAAACTAGTGAAACATGTCCCTGGCAGCTGTGGCGCGCTGAGACCACTTCTGAAAAGCACTTTCCGCCATTGAACTCCCAAACAGTCTCACAATTGCTCACAGATCTTAGATTGGCCGCCACCTCTGTTTACACTACGTTCCAACTAAGAGGTTGGTAACGTTAACCCATGGACGTGTCCACGGATTCTCATTTGAACTCGACTTGGCTCTAGATTCCTTATTTGAACTTCAATAGGCTCTAGAGTCCTTATTTGAAGTCATATTATTTTTAGAACTTAACTTTGCTCTTGACCTTGACTTGGCTCTAGAGTCCTAATTTGAAAATGAATTTGCTCTACAGTCCTTTTTGAACTTAGATAGGCTCTAGAGTCCTTACTTCAACTTCAGAGATGGCAGTTTTCCACTTTTCCATGGAATCTTGATCGTGAAATCTACAGTTTCCTCTGCTGCAGCTGTATGTCGCCCTCCTCAGCACTCCAACTTCCCACATACAGGGATGTTAATCACGCAGCGGCTCAGGTGTTCCCATAAGCCATGGAGCGGTCCACCAAGAAAGAGACGGGCTTGGGATCGATTCTCAGCACCTTTACCACCTCACCCCCCATGCCCTGGTGCAGATAAGCCCGCTCCTCACCCACCCACAGAGCGACGCGTGATCATGGACCATATTTTTTCCCCCAGGGGAAAGTGTTAACGATGGGATCGGCAGGAATTTCCCAGAGGAAAAAACAAGGAAAGATTTAGTGTGTAGATCAGTGAAGGTGAGGAAATGACTAAAATGGCAATTGATGAATATTTCACTTAAATATCTATCTCACGGATAGGTCAATTCAGGTGCCAATTTTACACTATTTCAGGGGTCAATTCAGAGAGAAATTAGATATATTTTGAAGGAAAAAGAAATCTAAACAAAGTACATAATCAACAGGGTGCAACATCTACAAAAATGATGAAATCCTACGAGGTTGGTTATACTGGAATGGTTATGATTAAAATACTATAAACTAAATTAGATTAAAATCAAAGCTATGATGATAAAAGATACATATTAATCTGGAACTATATGTTATATAAATTCATATTCAGTAACATATTCAAGTATTGAATTGACTTACAAGATGGAGGATTACGGCTCCATTGTAGAATTCCTGTTAATTGTCTTTGACATAGGAGAGGAAGTGAAGTTGACAGAGAGTAGCCAGAATCACAGGTGTAAGAAACTGATGTTCCCTCGGTTCTTGAATTGGTGCTTGGTCTATAAGAAAATTAAAGGGAATATTAGCTTGACGAAGTTCCATATCAACACAGTTATTTCCGAGTGAACCAATATTAATAGTAATAGTACCATTTAAGTATTCTATCTATACAAAGATATAAATGTATTTGTAATTGGATAGTAACAAACAGATTAGATGATCAGGTTTCTAGGAAATCTAAAGAATAGTATTCCAAGGGGATAGGGGAATAAAGAATGCCGTGGCATAACTTACCGTCCATTCAGAATTGTTGGTACAACTGGACATTCAGTAGCTGTGAATGACAAATATGGAAATTTCCTTAAATAGGTTTTGTCAAAAACATGGATGTATTTTAGTGCTGCACCAATGGTTTTATTTTAATGTTTCTTTGAATAAAGCTCTGCACAAAGTATCACACTGATGAAACTTCTAGTAGATGGTATCAAAATTGCAATAATGCTAAGAGATATTCATAAACATTTGTTTCTGTTGCAGATATCTGAATATGACTATTTCAAATAATCTGTCGCCTAATCCGAAGCTTGATATTTTTTTTCTAATACATGAAACATTGGGAACTTGTACTCTGAACCCATGGAATCTTGTGACAAATGTCACAAATGTTAGACGATTGGTTGCATGGTTTGGATATGGTCTGGAGAATCTCAGGAGGGATCTCAGTGCAAAAACAATTATAGCTACAACCTATTTGCTTTGATCTTATACCACTTTGCCTGGGATGATATGTCATGATATGGGATTAGATCCTTAGCATTGTACATGTAGGGGTACTCAGTAATATTGTTATGCAAACCTCGAAGAAATTACATATACAGTGAGTTCCTTACAAAGTTTTGATGCAACTTACATGACATGCATGGGGGAACAGTTCCAATCCATTGCCCAGTGTTCGCACAGAACTGATTAGTCATCAGTTGGGCATTTGATCTACAGGTAATAGTGGCAATGGTGCCTGGTCGTCGGTTTTGTGAGCTATAACTGAAATAAGAAATTAAATTTATGCCATTAAAAACATAATACCTATTGAATATGCAAAGTGCAGCAAATGTCAAGGGAATTTAGTATGTTTTAATATTGTTTTCATGTAATATTCTCTACATGTTTTGATTCAGATTATAGTTCATTGCTGCAAGAGAAGTAAATAAAGTAAGTGCGTATTCTAACGACAGAATTATGTTTCTTTTACTCACGTCACAGTTGTACTTGTGAAAGTGGGGTCTGATCTCAGATCAGGGCATTGAGCAGTAACTGTTGAAAAGGAAAATGCAGTTAGAACATTGGGATCTCCTGTTGTTCAAAGAACTGAATGGAAATTGTAGAGTTTAAAAACCCCCTTATAGAAATTAAAGTTTCTTTTAACAAACAGAACAATAGAGTGTAAGCGAAGAACTGATTCAAGCACAGATTATCTTCTACAATTGCATATTAGTGGATGCTGGTGTGGGGTGTTGGCGTGGATGGGTGTGAGTGTGGGTGTTGGTTGGTGTGGGTGTTGGTTGGTACGAACATGGTTGTTTTTATTGGTGTGGTTGGTGTCGGGTGTTGGTATGAATGTAGGTGTTGGTGGGTGTGGGTGATGTATAAAGAAGGTGTTAAAGTCAGTAGGTGTTGGCGTGGTGGGTGTGGGGTTTTGATGTGGATGTGAAGCACCAGATCCACTAAGGCGACCAAGCGAATGCATCTGCGATCCATGCGACTGTGCGAATCACATGCGATGATATTCAATATATTCAATATTGTCGCAAGGCATTCGCATGTCCAGGCAAACGTCTGCGAACGTCTGCAAACGTCTGCGAACGTCTCCGAACGTCTGCGAACCCAAATTCGCATGGAAAATCGCCTTAGTGGATTTGGCGCTTGAGGATTGGTGTAATGGTGGGGGTTGGTTGGTGTGGATTTAGGTATCGATGGGTGTGGGCATTCTTGTAAGGTGTTATTGTTGGTGGATATTGATGTGCTTGGTGTGGGATGTTGGTGTGGATGGGTGTGAGTGGGTGTGTTGGTGGGTGTGGGTTTTGGTATGAATGTAGATGTTGGTGGGTGTGGGTATTGATGTAGGTAGGTGTTACAATTGGTCAGTGTTGGTCAATGTAGGTGTTGGTGTGTGTGGGTGTTGTTATAGGAAGGTGTTGATATGGGTGGGTGTTTATATTGGTGGATGTGGCTGATGTTGTAAGTAGGTGTTGATATCAGTGGGTGTTGGTGTGGTGGATGTGGGTGTTGTTATAGGGAGCAGGTTCCTCACCTAACAACCTCGCTATCGACCAACCTATCTACATACAAATCTACCAAATCACCAAGCTGTTCACATATCGACCTTCCGACACACCAAACTGCCCCCCTACTGACTTACCTACCCACCAAACTATCTACCCACCAACCTGCTCACCTACCTGTCCACTCACAAACCATTCCACCCACCAACCTGGACTGATTCCCTGGCCTAATGAAATAAGGGACAGGTAACGGGTTCCTACGTCCTTCAACTAGACTGTAGTACGTCCCGTTGTCGCTAGGGCCAGGGCACTAGTGGACTAGTGGTTTGGCTGGGTTCCGCATATATCTCCGCCGAGCCCCCGAGTGGATACCCTGGGAACCAGTTTATCTGGTGGTCTGCCAAGGTGGCGCAATCCCACAATGTAACAGAAAAATGGAGGCGTTAATAATAATGCACCACGAAATTGGAACCCGTTACCTGGCCTATAGTCTAACTAGGCCAGGCTGCCAGGCTACCACCAACCTGGCTACCCACCACCCTGCCGCTATTTCCTACCCAGCGGCCTGTAAACCAATCAACCTACCTATGCATCAACCTGCTCGACTATCAACCTGTCCACTCGCAAACCATATCACCCACCAACCTGCCTACCCACCAGCCTGCATCTAGTTTGTACCCATCAGCCTGCCCACTTATCAACCTACCTATACACCAAACCTGCCTACCGAACACCCTGCCACTAGTTCATACCCACCTACAAATATACCATTCAATATGGCCATCCACGAAGACATTACAATTTCTTCAATGAAATTGAGTATGCTTGTGTATGGAAAATCCAGCTTTCACACCCCTCTCCCCCGCTTTATGTTTGTTTACGCATATGTCCTACCCACCCCCCATCCCCACCCCCTTGCTGGGTACATACTTTATGGATGGTCCCTTGTCTGTAATTTATCGGAGAATAAAATATAAAAATAGAGAAGATACGAAGTTCATAATGTTTACTCTTACGTACGCAAACACACAGGAGGGTTCGGGGACCAATCCAGTCTACCGTTGGGCTGTCGTTGACATCGCAGTGGGATGGAGCTGCTCAGTGAGTAGCCGGTATCACATGTGTAAGAAACTACTATGTTCTCCCGCGTATCGGTATTGTTGACCCTGTTAAAATCAATAATCATTAACACAAATGGAATACTAGCTACGACTGGGTACATACTGCTGAACACAATCTGTTAAAGGTTTGAAGACGCGGCTAACAGCTTTAGCGACTGTCGGAAAGTGACCGGGTTTGTGTTTCCCCCAAAGAGGTTTTTACACAACATAATCTGTTAAAACATACATAACATGTTGCACTCTGCATGGAGCAGTGACGAAAGAATATTAATACGTCCCTCTGTACCACATAACCATTGTAATTCTCAAAACAGGGAGTTCTAAAATGGTTTTAATCAATTCCAGATATATGATGATAAGGAGACATAGTGATATATTTGTATGTTCATTGATTATCAATTTATTTTATATATGTGTAAAGTTTAACGAGAATAAGGATGTGCTCAGCACTCCAAGCAGATCCTGTCAAGTATGTTAGGTAATTAATCTACGGAGTCAACGAATGAGGAGGAAACATACCTTCCATTTACTACGATTGGTGCAGACCGACATTCAGTGGCTGAAGAAAATAAGGAACATATCATAGTTTCCATCCATACTAAAGATATCAAATTCCACGTATATTTTCTTGGCGGGTTTATTAATAACGAGGATGGAAACAACCATAGGCTATAACGTATGAGAAAGGTGCTGATCTCTGTTTACTAATCATCAGAATCAAGGGAAAAAACCCCAGTCTTCCTCTTCATTAAGACACCATCCGATATCTCTGACCGTTTCACTGGTGGAGAACCAACAGAATTCTACCGTTGTATATATGGTGGGTAACAGTGGAACCTGCAAGACTGCAATAGCAATAATAGCGATGTAATTGCGAGAAGTATCCCAGAAGTATAAATTCTTCTGTGCAGCTTCTCATTGCGATTATTATACTTATCCTGCTACGTGATTTTATGAAACCTCGTGAAATTACTATGCGATAAATCTCATGTTTTGTAAGGGGCCTCCTGAAAAAGAAAGGGTTCTCCATCCTGTTAGACACACCAGGGACCTGTTTCAGTAGTTTCGTGACATGTCTAGATGGTGTCTGTGACACCATATGGACAGATTAACACAAGTTGCAGCACTTAGGACAAGACAGACCCCAAACACGGTGTGCCCAGATTTAAGAGTATTAGACAATTTCACTCCCTTTCCCTAAGAATTAAGTAATGAGACTTTCACACAAGTAAGGGATACATAAAACCTATAATCGTTCTAAATGTGAAGAACATTAGCCACTCATATCTTCTGATATTTGACTTCAACGCTGACATGCATTTTGAAACCCGACAAAAAAATGTCCGCTGTTGCTTGCACTGTTGGTGCTGCTGTTGATGTCTGTCTAGGCCTAATGTCACGAAACTAGTGAAACAGGTCCCTGATTAGATAAAAAGGAGAGACAGGATCTGTGCGAGGACAGTTACAGGGGAAATAACAATAGAACAAGTACTCAAATGGTGTGACATCCAGCCTTCGGAAAATAGAGAGAATTATTTGTTGCTATGTTAAATGTATAAATGTACCACGGGCTAAAATTGTTACTCACAATGTCTACCATTATCATAACTCACATCCCAACCATCATATTGTTTGTACTCCATGTATATCAACAAGAGATATGTTAAAGTCAGGCCTATGTATATTGGAAAATGTAATGTCAAGAATACCTGTTACAAGAACAGGGTCCTGTTTCACTAGTTTCGTGACATGTCTGTGACACCATACAGACATTGGGGTTGTCTAGTTTCGTGGCAACACAAGTACCTGCCCTTAGGAAAAGACAGACCCCAAACACAAGAATCAGACAAATCTACACATCATGGACCTGTTTCACTAGTTTTGTGACAAAAGGGTTAGACAGACATGAAAAGCGACACCAACAGTGCAAGCAAGAACGGACAAAACAAAGTCTAATTCTAGTTCTTATGAAACCGGACACACCATCTAGACACCATCTAGACATGTCACGAAACTAGTGAAACAGGTCCCCGATGTGATTGTGTTCCTCAATAAAAGTAATTATATAGAACGTCCTGACCATGCTGTACAATACACGGAACGAGATGGTAATTTACGGTTTGTACGGACCGAGGCATCTATGCCGAGTTCTGTACAAACGGTTAATTATCATTGAGTTGTGTGACTTGTACAAACATGGTTGGACGTTCTATATTTACTATATATCCAAAATTTAAAAAAAAATCAATTTCATTTTTCTTAACAACCAAAATTTTAATAAATGTGTATGGCAAGGTGGTCCGTATTTTAGTGTACGGACCGCTGGTCCGTACAGTATTTTTACGTCATATGCCGAAACAGTGCGTATATACAGTATGTACGGCATGGGTATATATAGTAAATAACAGAAGGAGAATGTAGATGACTCACGTACGACACACGGGGGCGGGCTGGGGTTCCACGTGCCATCAGGCATACAGAGGTGCATAGTAGTCGTGCCAGTAACCGAACACGTGACCATAGCTGACGTTCCCGGCGTAATCACCACACTCGGTCTGTAACTGAACGTTCAAAGACCTTTCTCAGTATTAAGTGCCTTTTAAATGAAGGGTTCCATTGGGCCGACTGCTAAACTACAAAAAAGCATTAGGCCCGGCATCCACTGAGTCCCATATCGTTTATGATGTACCTAAAAACCAATTGTGTATTAATTGCAAACTAATGATAATTCTACCGACCGGTGGACGCCAGGCCATACACGGCAACCGCATTGTGAACACACAGTGGCCTTTTGCTTTTGCTCATCGACAGCAGCCGTATGCTCGTCTAACAGGCAATGCCCCATAAAACCTAATAAACTAGCCTTTGCCTGGCACCTGCAAACGTTGCCCAAATCTCCACCATGGGCTGTCAGCCTTTGAATTCCCCTGTGGGTTTGTACACTATAAGCATGTTTGGCAGACGGCCGATACCATCTGATACAAGGCCAGCCCAATGGGATACTCCTTAATGAAAGTGATTTTTTTACGGTCTTAACTGATTTTTCAATATTACACATAGAGTTTTGGCTGTAACATGTAGATGTCCATCGATTGTCATATCTTAAATCTTATGGGCGGTGAAAATATATATTTATATAATATTGACCTCTTTACATAATGAAGTGAGACAAGGCAGTAGTTGGTGGAATTAATTACATAGTAATTAACAACTACAGGCAACATATATATATATATGTAAAATAAATACAAATATTGATATATACAGGTACATATATATCAAGATAGCAAAATATATGACATATAGAAATATCAACATATATACCAAATTATTTTGGGTAATGATGAGATTATTCAAGTCACGTGCCAAGTGTAACTTAAGTGAGTGCCTCAAGGCATCCTCGCCCTTGTAACTACTGCTACCCACCAAACTACTCGCCTGGAAAGTGCCAACGTTGGTGTATTCATACTTACTCGACCTGTGCGAACCTTGAGAACCGTCCTCTTAGATCAGGACACTGTCTAATCTGCTCACCTATTGAGTATAGAAACATAAAAATGACAGTTCGAATGTGTACAAGATATTTTCAGTGGCTATGTATTGGGTGCAGTTCGGAATTTCATCTCAGCTCCATCGTAGTCTTACAGGATAATATTTGTGGCACCATCCGTCTTTGAGTATCTTTTTAGAGCGAATCGTCGATATTAGTTGCAAGGGGCATTTATTCAAAATCATATATATATATATATATATATATATATATATATATATATATATATATATATATATATATATATATTTATATATATATATATATAAAGGACCTTTTAAAAAATCTTTAAAAGAAAGAAGAAATTCTTATATAGCGGGATTTCAAAGGGACTTTCGGAGGGACCTATCAGCATTGCCGGATCTTCAAAGGAATAACTAAGTGGTGACATCACCCGCTATACAACAATGTATTGTAGCACATTGTGTCATACATCCTTTTTATAGCGATGATTGGAAATCATCGCTGTTAATTGCACGGGGAATCGTTCAAAATCGTCAGTGCATGTTATATATAAATATCTCTATAGGGCTTCCCAGAGGGACCTGTCGGCATTGCAGAATCTTCAAAGGAGTACCTTTGATCTCTATTGGTATCTTCACCAAATCCTAGTGACATACTAATCAAGACCTGCTCTTTCCATATCCGAAGAGTGTTCAACTACATTGGATTACATTGGAGCCTATGTTCTTACTGCCAGACCGATCGGAATCTCTGCTGAATACCTTTGGTGGGAGAATCCCCTGGGCCCCGTTATATTTCTAACTCACTTTGGGGATGACAAGCCCGACGAAGGTTATGACCTATTGGGCGAGAGCTCGTCAATCGCATTCTATTACCCCTATCGCGTGGTGCTACATAGAAACATTTTTGGGAAATAATTTCATCAGTTATAGATGTATATGAATTTGACAGATATTACAGATATCTTCCCTCTAACACTTGTAGTGTTGGAGGGAAGAGTACATGTCAGTCACAATAACGGCGGATGGTTATCTGGCACTTGTGACGATAGAGTAAGCTGAAGTCAGTAAGTTTAAGTATAATGTGCACAGGTGTATACTAAAGATGTCGCCAGCCGATTTTGATGCAGGTTGATATCCATAATAGAAGACCATTCATGTAATGAATTATGTGTAATGAAAAGATTAAGAAAAACGATGCTTACGAATGCACATTGGTGGGCTGCGGTCCCAAGCTGCTGCGCCTGTTTGAGCTACACATCGAAGTGGCAATGGATCATTTATACGAAATCCATTGTCACATGTGTAGGACACAACTGTGTTGGGCTGTGTGCTTGTAGTGTTGAGTCTGTAAAGGGATTAAACAGAGCATCTATACTTTATAATCTATGTCTAGTTAATTAATTGAATTTTTTTATTATCCATATAATACGATTCTGTCAATATAAGCAATATATTCTGGTTTCAGATGCACACGGCCGTAGACGTAATAGTAATATCCGAGAAATCCGAGGATGTTAATTAGAGTCTAGTCCAAGGAGATAACAAACGCTTTTTATCTTTAACTAAATTATATTGTATTTATTATTCACAATCGCAAATTTAAGTTAGAAAAGAAAAGCCAAAATCACTGCCGATTTTGTTCTCAAGGGATTCCCCCGTAATCTCTGCCCGGTGAATGTCAACCTCCCCATAGGTTCAGTACGGAGACTCTGTAATCAGTGGATAATAAAAACAGTATCGAGATCTATATTGAGCAGAATACAATCAGTCGTAATTTCCTAGGAGAATAGGGGGAAAAGTCCCTGAAACATTAAAATAGTGCGTGAGATTGAGAAGATTGGTGGCTATTTCGTGCTTTCTTTGACAAATTAGATTTGCAATGCTGAATAACGAATACAATAGTAACCTTATCCCGATACTCCTATGAGTATCCTCCCTACAATTGACTCCTCGTATACTACGTGGAGGCTACACACAGTTAATATTGTGTATATAAGTCATACCTAAGTCTGAACATTCATCTCATCCCTATAGTATCAGAGACAGGTTAAATACATACACAATATTAACTGGTTTCAGATAGAAGTGGCCGTTATCTCCGATAACTAGAGTCGTAGTAATATCCGAGTGAGGAGATTAAGACCAATTTTATCTGAAACCATTTGATATTGTATTTATCATTCAGCATTGAAAATTCAAATCATCAAAATAAAGACAAGATAGCCACCGGTCTATTCACGCACTACTTTTTATGCACAAGGGACATTTCTCCTGTGATCTCTAGGAGATTACCAGCACCCGTAATCTCTGGCCTGTGAATTACACAGTCTCTATAGGTTTAGCATGGAGACTCCGTAATTGGCGGACAACAAACAAATATATTGTTGATATAAACATTTGTTAATTAGTCATACCTAGATCTGCATGTACATGTACATTCATCTCACCCCTGGTATTTCTTTCCCGATAGACTTATCATGAGGAACCTGTATCAAATACTCCTAGAGTATTGTAAAACAGTACTCAATGGTCAATGACGTCAGAAAAATTAGCCTACGAGCCCTTGATTGGGATGAGGTAAAATCTGAACTGCATTCGATTCATAGCCTACGAGCCCTTGATTGGGATGAGGTAAAATCCGAACTGCATTCGATTCATAGCCGCAGAAAATATGCCATTCTTTTTGGTTTGCTATGTAACCTCACTCAGCTTTGCCTTGTGATATTACTCCACAACCGAAACCCATGGATTATTTTCAGTGGCTATGGATCTAAATTCAGGTCCATCTTACAATAAAGATATGAATAGCCTGAGGGTATGCCTAGATAATGGAAATAGATGTTTGTCTTTGGAATATGCATGGCAGCTTGAACCACATTGACTTCATTGCAAACTATAATCAAATAAATCTTAAATAATTGATATGTTTTAGGGGAATAAATCTTGTGATACCGACGTGGTGTAGCCGCCGCTGATGTCATTCATTTCTGCTCCGTTACACTAGTATCTATACCAAGCTCAATGGCTGACGTAGGGTGATCGCCGGGTGTCGTCGTTTGGTAAACATTAGTCGTCTTTTCGATTCCTCCACCGTCTCAAAGGAATACCACTTTTAAGGTCAGCTCATTTTTTCTTATAGAAAAATTCAGTTTTCTGACACAATTCGATGTCTAATCTAGAAAATGAGTTGTATACTGAAAATATACGTACCGTCCATTGAGAACCGCCGGTAATACAGGACACATAAACTCTGACAAATAAAGGAGCAAATTGCATCATTTAAGATGATCTAAATTCAATGACATTGTACACAATCAGATTCCCCAGTAAAATAGTAAGGGGTACCCCAATTATGTTGTTATTCAGAATATAGCAATTTATGAATGTTAATGGAACAGAACGGAGTCTACTATATCTCAGATGTTACCTCTTTGTTTATTTCGTTATAATTATATTACCTTGAACCTCCTTACGGAATCTTCAATTGATGGAAGAATATGTTTCAGTACAACACAATTATTACCACAAATTAATGAGTTACTATCTTCATATATCTTCATATATTGTGCATCAGCCATGTCTCTTACTGACGACACATACTGAACATACTCGCTGAATTTATTTTCACAAAGATCGCCAAGAATCTCAGTTACACTTCAAAATCGACAGAGGGTAATACAAGATGTTATCTTTCATATAATGTAGTTGCTCAGGAGCTTGGTTGTTTAACCAAAGGTGACCAAGGAAACATATGATCTACTTATAAAGTGTTTAATCTCTCTCAATCCTAAATATTCTATGGATCGTTGCTCTGAGGTTACCCGGAACTCAGATTAAGTTTTTTCTCGTATTCATATAATGCCCAGTTCACACTGTGCGTTTCGAGGTACATAGGCACGCCTAGTCTTAGTGTGAACTGCAGGATTACCGCTAGTCTGAGACTGGGCGTACTGGGTACGCCTAGTCTCAGACTGGAGCTACCTCAAGTACGCCCAGTCTCAAGCATTTTTGAATATCAAACATATTTGGTATTTGGTACCGCTAGTCTGAGACTGGGCGTACCGTGGTACCTCCAATCGCAAGCATTCCAGTAGCAAAGGGGTTGGTTCAGATACATATTTGCGCATACCTTGCGACCGGGCGTACCTCCAGTTTCAAGCTCGGCTCTCCCAGTCGCACGGTGTGAACTGGCCTCAAAGCCCCACCCTCACTGAGCTCCCGACACAGTGCGACACGTGTTACGATACACTTCCAACGCAGACTCAGCAGTGGACCAGGTATTCCGCCATGCCTTACGACACACTCCGACACACACTGACTTGGCACCGACACAAGTGCCATCTCGCAAGCCGCCCGACATGATCGAATATGTTCGAAGTCGTAAAACTGGATGAGTTTTAATCTTGGCCACTGTATGCCACAACTGGAGTTTGGCATAGTGACTCCATGAGGTGTAGCTGAGTGAAGTCCGGAGCCAAAACTCCAGGAGTGGCATGCAGAAGCCAAGATTAAAAGGAATCAAGTTTTGATTTTATCCTACCCCATCTCCTCGATTCTGGAATATTACGTGATAACAATTCTGTATGCCACTAGTGGCATATAAAACTCCGTATGCCCGTCAGGGTGGCATATGGAAACTCAATGTTAAGCCTATGGGATTTTATATTAGGGGTAGGATAAAGAGTATCAACATACATCGGTGATGTTACGAGGTACCGCTGAGAGGCGAACAAGTAATCATTGTAATTGTTGTCTCCTGGTGTCTATGAATTAAACATGTAGTAAAGTGTGTCATGGTGTGTGTTGCTGCCATGGTCACCTTTTTATTTCCGCAAAATCTGTACCGACACACCCTCATACAGAATTGTTTCTACCCATGATAGAATTTCGTGTCGTAGCCGTGTCGGGATGTGTGAGAAGCAGTGGGTGATGAGCCTTAGAATCATCACTAGAGCAAAGTGAAGCTGTTATGCTTGTTATGGCTATAGTGCATATATCGGAAGGTTTGAAGGAAGAACAGACGACGAATGGATACTTTGTAGACATTTATTCCAGGTGGTTGATACAAATGTGAAGGGTATGGAAGCGCAGGCTGGAATGTCTGCTTGTATTGTAGACCAGTCCCCTTATATACATGGATTGTGGAATTGTTTGCAGTCAGTTTGTCTAGCCTTGTTTTAGGCTTGGTGTCATGCAGGTATGTGTGTGGCCCTGCCACAAGGGTGCATGCACAGAGGGAAAACCTGTATTAAGGAGCTTATTGGAGATTTACAATGGGGTTACTTATGATTGGAATATAAGTTGGATGAACGCTAATTGCCATTTTCATTTTTATATGAAATAAACACGTCTTGATAAAAAAACAAACCCTAAAAAACATGCGGTTTTGTTGGGCTTCATTTGCGGATTAGTCTGATGTGGGGGCGTAGTTTGAATATGAATTTGGAATAAGATATATGTTACATGAAATGATGTTCCCTTATGTCCATTTCTATTAAATATGATATAAATGTCACACAAAAGAAACATGTGGCCTAACAATAGCTGTGCCACTGTATAGGTAATTATAATAAATATGAATATTATAAAGATATGATATATCTAATGTATATTGTTGTGATATGATGTAGAATGTATGATATAATATAATATAACATGCGAATGGATTACATGTGATACTCATATTACGCATTCTTACAAAATCATGCTTAATCATAGATATGATATAATTTCATGAGGAATAACCATTTTTGACTGCAAATCATACATGATAAGTAATAATGCACTTAGATACATATATATATATATATATATATATATATATATATTTATATATATTGTATATATATATATATAATATATATATTTATCAATAATCATTATGCAATGTCACGTTATGCTACATAAGAAGAATAAGATTTAGATGATAGGTCTGTCATCCTATGTCAATACTCAATGAACAGCAGTCATGGGCTTGGTTGACATTATCTAGATATGTATCAGTCACCCAGATACACAGTCAAGGTAATACAAGCTTAACTTGAAAAATAGAATGCATAGCAAAGGAGACAACTGAAGAATTAAAGAAAATTTACAAGAAGTGGTCAAGTCAGTAGTACAGTCACCTGACTAAAATCCCTCTTCCGCTGACCCACAGGAAACCGTCACAGGCCTGTCACACAGTTGTTATGTGTCAGGCAGGTAGAGAAGTCGGTCTGGTGGGGGAGGCCACATGTCCAACGGTCGCAGCAACATGGCAATGAAATGGTAAAACCCGCCATGCGAAGCCTGTTGGAAGAGACCCTTAATCCTTTAACTGCAGCATGATGTCAACAGGCATTCCTGTGGCTATCACAGCATGATGCCTCCAGGATAAATAGCGAAATAAGCGTTTTAATTCAAAATGTTTTTGATAAAGTATAAGGGGTATATGGCAATTTGAGTCAGTCTAACAAAATATCATCAGTTACCAGATAAATCACCTGAGAAATAACCTTCTGTAGGAAGGATATTTCTCTAAGCACTGCCTGCGGTTTGATGCTGTGCATGGGAATTGGGTGCTGCAGGGAAATGGTTAAGGTGGTTGCTTAAAGCAGGGTAATACAGATATTCCATAGACAACATACGTGATACACATATGGGGGGGTTCGGGGTCCAGAACCCGGTGGACAGACAGGTGAGAAAGCGTAGTATGCCGTCTGAATTGCATCTGACTTGTGCAACTGTCCCCATCGATATAGTGACTGTGTTGTAACTGAAATATATGAAGGAAAACAGGATCAAAGAGATGAAAGAGTCACTTATATGCAATAAATCACTACTTTCTGATCTTTTGATTTACTTAGTGTACAATTGAGTTTATCCACATCTGTAACAGTGAGACAGTTCTTGCTATGGGACTCCAATAAAACATAACATTTAGAAGTCATTCCTATTTTCATCACCTCATTACTGAAATGAAAATCTAAGGAATGATGAGTACAAAAAGAAAATTTGTATACAATGTATGATGAAGTTGATATGTTTCTGAATCCTTTGTGTTTCTGAGTCTAGTTTATCCCATAGAGTATAAACTATGTCCGATGTGTTACCAAGAGTTCTATACCATATGTCAAGTCCTAATACCGATTGCCTTCTTATCCCTTGAATAGCCTAAAGGACCCGATTCTGATTCCTCTGCAGCATTATGTATTTTCTTTGAATTCCCCCATCTATGAGATGGCCATAT
This sequence comes from Alentia gelatinosa, assembly GCA_950022655.1. Taxonomy (NCBI): domain Eukaryota; kingdom Metazoa; phylum Annelida; class Polychaeta; order Phyllodocida; family Polynoidae; genus Alentia; species Alentia gelatinosa. The sequence goes on from OX465586.1 coordinate 48,548,569, forward strand.
GGTTTATCTCAACCCGGTTATTTTCCACATAGATGTAACATTGGGAACCAGTACTCAATACCCATGGAGTATTGTAAAATTAATATTCAATGGGGGATGACGTCACAAACATTAGGCAATTAGTCATTGATAATGGTTCAGTTAAATCTAAACTGCACTCAATCCATAGCCACTGAAAATGTGCCATTTGTTTTGGTCTGATACACAATAGCTCTTTGTTTTGCCTCATGAGATTATTTCACAACCAAAACACATGGCATATTTTCAGCAGCTATGGATAGAGTTGCAGTTCCTATTAAGACTGTATAGATGCTCAAGGCAGCTTCCACAGTAATCTATCGCCACTGCTTATGTAATTCGAATCTGCGATTGTTAGCTGATATGTTAATGTTATGTAAGTGCTTACTCAAACCTTGGTCAAGAGATACCTACGTCACGGTTGCCACTGTTGACAAAGAGGACCTCAAATCTGTACAAGGCCTTTGTAGTACCTGTCCTGTAAGAAAACCACACTCCAGTCAATATTCAAGGAAGTTATGAATACGGCTGGAAGAGAGAGAGAAAGACCAACGCTGGCTGGCTACACATCGCTTGACGAGAAAAGGTGGTCAAAACCAATAATAATATGATGATGATAATAATAATAATAATAATAATAATGAAAATGATGTTTATGGACTTAGACTGTCTTACATACAGCTTGGAGTTTAGTGCTGCCATTAAAAGAAAGGTCAAATATAGAAATACAATGAAACATGAAAATATATCAAGATACAAAACAATTGAAAGTGGGGATTCTATGATTAGCCTTATTATTTGCTTACAACTCAGATCAGATTCAATGAGATGATTGCCTTTAAGTAGGGGTAGTGTCCTCCTGAGGAATCGGTTTACATTATACAATAATTTTCAGTCAGTTAATTGTAGCCATGTTATAAGTGTATGCATTTTTGGGCTCTTGCTGTAGTTTTTCAGTACTTTCCTACAGTATTGCACTATTTTCACATTTCTACACTCAAACATTGGATGGCATTCATCTACCAATCGCACCAAGTTCGCACACATGACATAGTACAGTAGAACCCTGCCTAATGGACACCCTGCATAAGCAGACACTCCCTTTTAATGGACACTTGCGCTCATAATGGTTCCCCTTATTAGATGTTCATTTTAACCCTATGTAAACAGACACCCTGCATAAGCAGACACTTTGGCACAGAACGGATGATGTCTGCTAATATAGGGTTCAATTGCTCCCTCTCTGTAGCTTTACCTTTCTAGATATATCTCACCCTCATTTTTGGTAGTCTGTTGTTACCAGTACGTAACTTAGTTAAAGTGATTCTCTGCTTCAGGTAACTCAATTACGTATTGTTAAAATTTAAGATCACCTTTGAATTCCTCGTACAAAATACAGGATCAATGTTCTACAATATCACTGTGACATTGTTTTTTTCAGCTGGTCTTTTATATGTAATTCTACTAAACGTTTTACACAATCAATCCTACTCTAAGGGTTTTCGGTAGATATGTGTTGCTGTTCATGTCATACATATGTCATCATCCCACACTCATTAAGAAATTTCTTTACATGGGCGATTCACTTGAACTCAACATTTCTGCATATTATAGCAATCTTATACATCTTCCAGCAGTGTTTAGTACTCTCTCCGACAACAATTCTAGACTAATACCAAATGATTTTCTTTTTCATAATTGCAAACTCTCCATATACCATGGCATTACAGGTATTCTTATGGATTCGCATAATGGATCTACACAACAAGCACTTCAGACTCACCGACAAACCACCAAAAATAGTATTAAACAATAACCAAATAGACTACGCAAAGCATTTCAACTACCTTGGGATAAAATTAGACGATAATCTTACCTAGGAGCTACATAAGAAAGAATTCATCAACAAAATTTCCCATAAGATATATCTAAATGCCAAAATATGCCTACCCAACAGGCCATAATACTACACAGAATTGAAATACTACCATACCCTGAAAACGGAAACATGCTAATCCATGACTCAAAGTAAACAATTCTAACCAAATTACAAGTGTTACATAATCGTGCCCTTCATATAAAATGATTAATAAAAAGTAGTCGGTCAATTGTTATTATCAATACAATCGCTTTTTTTTGGAAAAGAATTTTTGGGCGGAGAGCATTGCAATTAGAACGATTGTAATAAAACTACTTTTTGAAAACATACGGATGCAGATAGGCGCATTAGGGGTCCATACGGCTACTCCTGTGGACACCAGTTGACATCGAAGGGGCATTCCACTCGACAGCGTGTATCCTGCGTCACAGCGGTAGGAAACTACCGTATTCAGCTGCCTGCTCGTTGTGCTGGGTCTGCCATGGATGAATAAACACAAACACTGGCTCAGTTTCCATTCGACCAAATGGTGCTATTTCAAAGGTTTCCGGTTAGCGACGTTGAGCGAATTCTACTTTTTAAAACATTGGTGACGTTTTCATGACTATTGACACAGCCTACCGGAAGTAGTTTGACTAGGTAGAAAAAAACATTATACAAGGTTATTTATTTTTACTATATACCCATACCGTATATACTGTAAATACACACCGTTTCCCCATATAACGTAAAAATACTGTATGGACTACTGGTCCATACAGGAAAATATGGACCACCTGCCCATTCACATTTATTGAAATATTGGTTCTTAAGCCAAATGAAATTAATGATTTTAAAAAAATTTCGGGTTTATAGTAAATCTATAACGTCCAACAATGATTGTACAAGTCACAGAACTCGATGATACTTTGCAGTTTGTACAGAACTCGGCGTAAATGCCTCGTTCCGTACAAACTGTAAAGTACCATCTCGTTCTGTGACTTGTACAGCATTGTCAGGACGTTCTATATAAATATTTTCATGCAAACACAAATGTATACATTTGTGGACAAGTGGCCGTAAACCATAAGATGCAGACGCATAGTGATGCATGAGCATTGGCGCATGTATTACGACAACAACTTCCTGTGGTTTACAGAGCTGCCTGTTCACGCAACGATCGCTACCGGTATTTATTATCCATCTTTATTTTTTTTTAAAGAAGTCAGATTTGATATACTAAAATGGTTTCTATATCACTTTAGTACTTAGTAAATGATCTTACTCCTTAGAAAATATCATAAATTGATCATTTTACTAAATACAGATGATTGAATTTTTGTCAAATGTTATGGATCCGGGTGCCTTTAGCAATCCATAGAGATATTACCTTAAGCCACATGTGTGCATCTAGTGTTCTATTGACAAGTTAGGCCTGGCGTCCACCTACTACGATAGAAATTTAGACCTACCGATATGGCACTGATACAAAAAGCAAATATCGGAGACATATCGGGAAGGTGCAAAATCGTAGACATATGTCTAGCATGCCAGTCCACCATGCATTGTATGGGGTTTATATCGGTGTCTAATCGCAGAAACGTGGTCAACTGCCCCGATATTAGGTGACCTCCCGACGCGATTTTGATTTTGTATCGGGAGGTGCATCGTGGACCATATCGGTGCCATATCGTAGTAGGTGGACACCGGGCCTAAAGGGGGTATTTCACTGAGCCAGCATACGGGTCATTTAGATCATGTGCGTTATTTTTCTGCGGTCATGAAGACAACAGTCGTTGGCAGGGTATAGACATCAATGCAGTGGAGCTGCACTACACGACGATACACGACGACACACGGCGATCACCTGATGTCAGCCATTGGCCGCGGCCGATAGATTGTATTCATACCCAACATAATCAACAACTCTATTGCTACTTTGAATTAATGATTATGGTAACATGGTTCCAGATTATCTGTACCAAGATATGCAGTTTCTAAAAGATGGATGTAAAGTGAATGTGCACACACATTTAGAAAAAAACCATTACCATATGAATTAAAAAGACAGACTCAGAAATATTGCACGCCTGGCCGCAATTGAAACCTAATCAAATAGTTCTTGTCGAGTGCTTGCAAACGTCACCTGCGCGACTTCGGCTGGCACATTTTTTCCCATGAGGTTGTGGGTTTGTACACTATAAACATCTGTAGCAGAGACCAGGCTTTTAATGGCGTCAAATTTCCCTCAGCCCAGTGGAGCACCCCCTTAAAAAACTGAATTGTACATTGATACTTACCGTCCAAACAGAACGGTGGGTACTGCTGGACACGTAGTAACTGAAAAGAAAACAAAATTCTATTAGTTGCATGCTTGTTGTATTTCTTTCTAAATAGATGTATGTCTGTATACTTGTATTGAACGACCTGACCATGCTGTACAAGGTACAGATAACTCATGAAAATTTCAGCTTACATAGGTTTGATGTCCGCGTATATATATATATATATATATTTATATATATATATATATATATATATATATATATATATATATATATATATATATATATATATATATATATATATATACATATATATATATATATATATATGGCTCCTCGGGCGTAAATAAGGTCGTCCTTCTGTATGAATCCTGGGCTAGATCACTTGGGGTTATGCTTACATATATTGAAGCCACTGTCTAATAATTCAGATCTCTGCACCCAGGGGACACCAATGCTGTTTTATTAGAGCATGATGAATCAGGAGATTCTCCCAGCAGAGATCCTGCACTCTACTTCCTCCGGCCGCTTGTATCTCTGCACCGACCTGCCTATTTGGGATAGAATCTGTCCCATCTGCCAGCTTTTCAAATATTCTAAATTCTTAGCGCTTGGTGAATATTTTGTGTTCTATCTATAAATATAGATAGAAACCATATCTATATGGTAAATGATATACACACATTACTGTTATTTGTTATTTCAAACCAGATACAGTCTCTGGGATTTATTTCCTCAGTGGAAAGAGCCGCATGTGTTATTGGGTTTGGTTTTGTCAACATGGCACATGTGCTGACTTTAAGGGGCAGTCTAATCAACTGTGGATTCACATAAGAAAGTGGTTTAGAGCTGAGGAAGAAATAGCTGGATTGTCTATGAAGCTCATTTAACGATTCCCATATTTCACAACTTATTATATATAAATTGTTTCAGTTTAATAACTTTTGACAGTTGCCTTGTTTGAAATCTGAAATGTTGGCTTTGGGTTGAGGCAGAGATTAGCAAGCCCTAGCGCCACGAAAGATCTGGGAGGAGAGTGGAATCGTGAGTGAGGACTTCAGTGTTGGTATAGGCGTAAATGAAGTATAGGAGTATACTGATAAGCAGATGGGGGCGGATGGGTTGCAAATAGGGGTGCGGAGCGGCGCCAGGGTGGGTATATTAGTGAGGTGATAAAGAGCAGGCTTAACCTTTTTTTTTTAAATTTTCTATCTACATATGCTGGGTAGCAAATACAAACATTATGCTTCCATAGACACACAATAACTATGCTGTATACGTGGGCGCACAATAGGGGCATGTTCACAGATAAACGTATAGATATGCATCATATAGGGCACATAGTGTTATGGAAATGGCCATCTTGCCCCCGACGCCAAAGAAAACCCCAGGTGGCAGGTCTAATTATCAATAGGTTTTTTTTAGAATATTTTTTGGTTTGCCATAGAGGGGTTGTAGTGTCGTCTCACGATTTTCCATAGATTATGACCGCAAAATTAAAATTTCTTTGTGGATGATGGAAGAACTAACAATTACTTCGTTCCCTATACAAGAGTAAACACTGTGGCACATAGATGAATAAAACGCATTTTTCATACAGTGAGACTGAGATGAGAATTAACGATATGCACGAAACGAGGTGTTTACTCCGAGTTTCGTGCCTACCGGCAATTCTCAATGAGTTTTGTACCTTGTACAAGCATGGTAGGTTCTATATTCATAATATAGCCGTATAAAATTTAATCATATCTTACCGTAATTTGTCGTAAAAGCCATGATTCAGTTGACTCCCACACTCCGCCGATCACGTGACCTCGTCCGTACAGCGCGATACGGGCGAGGTTTATTTATAATCAAAGCGAGTCGCCGTAATAAGGAGAAGAGGCGTATACACTCTGCGAACCGATGTTTAGCTTAGACAAGCTTGCTGGATACAGGAGCGATTCACATAGACTACGACTGGAGAGCGAAGACCGTGACGTCGTTCACGTTGCCAATGGCAGCAGACAAAAAGCACATCACATCTAGTCAGACGTAGTGCGACTCTGTTCGTTCCTCACAATAGTCGGACTTGAAGGCATTGGCAAAGTTTGAGACTGACATAATCGCTGGTAACCACCTCAATTCCAAATTCAAGGATTAAGAATGATTTGTTTGATTGAGGAGCTGCTCCATTCAGGGATTCAAAAGAGGAATTAGTAAAGAGAAGGGTAACATATGCGGCTCATATGATTTGAGGCGGAAGCTTGTGATGTAAGTTATTTAATTCAACTGTTTTTGATTTCATTTTACTTCCTTTACAAACGTTATTGTGGGAAACAGCCTGGTTCCCAAAGAATCTCAAAGTTTGCCTATGTCTGTAAGTACAATGTCTGTAGGGAGTTATAACGGACACAGCATTTGTACTATATTTAACTAATCACATTTTAAGATTATCACATTTCTCCTATCAGAAAACGTTCTTAACCTAAGATTATATTCAATGTATATGGTAAGTCGGTATGGAGGAATGTACCCATACCAGTATGGGGTTTTATCTCACCCCTGATACAAGTTTAGCCATATTAAATAGCAAAACGAATTTTACACAATGATTACCCTCGTAAAGGGACAATACTATGCCATGGTCATGGCGGAGTGTTGTGAGATGACATCACAAGCAACTGGCCAATCAGTGGCCAGGATTTGAAATAGCAGACAACACATCAACATGGAGATTTATAAGTTCCTATTTTAGACTGGATTTGCATAAGTTATCTGATGGCACATCCAAACTCATGGAGTATTGTCTATTCATAAAGCAGATGTGATTTTCTACAACAAGGCGTGGTACTGAATCCATTCTGATGATTTACACAGGCGATACTGGCGATCTTATTGTTAAAGCCTGTCCGATTATGATGGAGGCTAGCTTTGAAAACACCCTCCTTGACATCGTTGACGAAATCGCTCGAGCCCTGATCATGTGAAAAATATTAGAGAATTATCATTCGTTCATATTCAACGCACCCTACAAGATCTTTGTTTGATTGAAGTGATGACTCACGTGGTATACATGAAGGTGGGCTTGGACTCCAGGTCCCACTAGGCAGACAAGTGAGTCTAAAAATCTGGTTGGTTGCGATGCACGTCACCTGAGCGACAGTCCCCACTACGATAGGTACTTGAGAACTGTACCTGAAAAGGGTTAAGAGTAAGGGCATCTTCTAGATATTGATGATTTTTTTGTTTGTTTGGTTTGATTTAACGTCCCGTGAACCATCATAGGTCCTTACCAGAGGTTATTTTACACCACGAGGGTGGTGATCGGATCTATGTAATGAATTCAGGTCGAAATCTCACCCCTACACATTTACCGAGGTGAGAGTTCTTTTACTTCCCACACCACAAAGACATGGTATGAGAAGGATTGGTCTTTGATATAGCAGTAAATGTACCACTTCTGGGGGTGGGACTCGAACCCAGAAAGTCCTACAACCTTGGGGTTACAAGTCTGGTGCTCTAACCACTGTGCTAACTCCCCACCCCAAGTTATTGATGAAATACTTTATATTTTTTTAATTTCCATGGCAACCATAACAAGGTTTTTTCTATAACCATAGCAGCCAGATGATGATACACTGACTGGACATTTGTATGTCAAATCTGCATAACATGGCAACTAGTAGAAGAGTAAAGTCTCAAAAAGGTCATTAAAGAGTCTGCTGTATGAAACGTGCCATGTTGGTCAATTATTACATGGGAAATCTGATTCTGCCACTCTTTTGACCAAAAGAATGTAGCATCACTACGGTTTCCATGAAAACCTAAATGCATAATAATCTACTTAGAAACCACCAATTTTCTGCAAATATGAATAATAGGTATAAGAATAGTCCTAAAGACTTAACATAACCTACTGGTTATTGATGCAATGAGATTAGTTCAATCTACTATAACCTGAATAATTTGCAAAGCCTTGGGACTCATGGCACTGTTTTTCAGTCAAGACATAATCGCCCAACGATACCCTAAGACATCTCTGCAATTGGAAGACAGTTTGGAAGACACAAAATGGCGGGTGTACTATAGACAGTGTCTCAGCGCAGCACGTTCGATCGCTGCTAAAAATGTCTTTGTCTAATACAAGTATAGAATTGTCTCAGGCTCTATCAAACCTCACTTTGCGCATATAGAGGATTTCCCGTGCTTCCCATACGAACTTAGCGATGAAACTTTAACACAAGTATTCTTCTGTCAAGGTCGCCACATAAATTAGGGGAGGTGTGCTCTGATGGTCTGGGAGATGGGAGATAGACACTGGCCACCAGAGCAGACGTTTGCTATGACAAAATTCAAACGCAAATAACGGTGGAACGATGCAGTTGAATTTTTTCATATTTAGTACAGTTATAGGTTATATGTACCCCTTAATCGTGTTAACATTTCATTGCTTAATTCTTATGGGAAGTGAAGTTTCAAATTCAGTACAACATGTCCATAGATGTCTTAGGTCTAAGACAGTTTGCAAGACATTTTGAACCATGTGACCCTAAGATTGTCATGACTATAGCACACCTTGCTGCAGTCTAAGTGTCATTAAGCGACAATCATTAGCCGATCCCCTAAGATGTCTTCTCTATAGTACACTGACAACTCTGAGATGTCTTACATATCGGTTGTCTTGACTGAAAAACAGGGCCCAGATTAGCTATGTGTAGATCTTAGGAGTTACTCAGTAGGAAGTCAGAACTTGAACACAGAAGTACAGGGTACAAGAGAAGACTGCTTTAATTGACAAACAGGAGGGTTCACATAGTAACTCCAGGAGGTTGACAGTGCAAGCCTGTTCTGTACTCTAAATGGCTGCTGATCCAACAGCCAATAGGCGATGATGCTTGTCCTTCCGATCTGACACACATGCTAGTGAAGTGTATTCCAATTAATTTATTGTGTTTACTAATTTTGATGATGAATATATTACTTGGCCATATTACTTGGATTTATAGACCTGAACAAATTGTTTGTATAACATCAAACAATGAAAGATAATTGCATATGTGTATGTACCTATGATAGCCGGATAGAATACACTGTAAACTAACAATAAAAGGAATATTACCAAGAAAAGAACTGGAGAGATTGTCTGAATAGGTTTACAAAGCATAATATATCATCATAGCCTGGTATAAACGTCCATAGGCATAACATTAGGAACTCATACTCAACAGGCTTGCAAGTACAGTAATTCATACTCAATGGGTGATTAACAGACAAGTATCTCCAGGCTGAGATAAAATCAGAGACACATTCACTTGGCTATCGCTTTGTTCATATTGATGCCCACTCCCAACTCGATGGTGCAGGGGGTCACATGCCAAAAAGTTTCTTTCTTAATACTGAGTCTGTTATATAATAACTTCAATATCTATGACAGAATCCAACAGCATTATTATTGTTACTCTCACTGTTTGATATATCTACGTAACAACGATATTGTTAGCCAAAATGCTGATATTGTTATCTAAATTATTTTCGAATGATTTATATAATTGGCATTTACACTAATTGTGCGATAGCACTGTAGTGGTTTATTGGTTTTTTTATATGAATTTTATTAGGGTAAGGCTCTACTATAAAGTTGAGATGAGATGTGATGAGAGGAGTTTGGTCAACACATTACAGTGATATTATTTGTGATAGCACAAATGGTACTGATTATTTTGGGTTTCAAATAATTTGAATGTCCTAGTATTGGGAATGACAACCGACTACACCGTCTCAATAGAGTAAGGTGAGCAATTCGACGGGTTGGTCATATCAGTGTAAAGTAATACTAAAATGGTATTGATACATACGTCACTGTAGCCATGGTTGACATAGTTGTTCTCAAATCTGGACACTGGACAACTGAAACAAGACTACGTTTCAGAAACAAAAACAGAAAAATTATATGAAAATTATAAACAGGAGGATACAATACAAAGTCCCTGAAAAGTACAAACAGTGAGCGAGAACATCGGAGGCAATTTTGTCTTTCCTTCAATACCTTGTATTTAGAATACTGTAGAATAGGGTGAAACTATGTCCCGGTGAAAGGAAGTCAAAGTTACATGGTAAGGTTTATGAAAATCTGGTGATTATTTCCTCACAAAATTTCATTATTGTAAAACGGATAAAATGATGTTTCCAGGCATCTTCAATCCTTAAAAGGTTGAGACTAAGACACTAGGCCTCAACATCCTAGACATGTCCCAGTGTTTGCATGCGTCAGGCTGTTTTCCACTGGCTGACGAAAATGACACCAATATATTAATTGGGACCTCTTGATAGTCAGTCAATGGCGGTCAAAGACTGCACGTCAGTCTCTAGAAATCGGTGAGGGTACTGTGCATGCCTTGTTTCTGCTGCATTTGATAGGTCCATACCCACGGAATATCCCTCCAATTCAATCACCAACAATTTCAAACCCCTTTGATTCTGTCGGAAGGTGAAGAAGTCATTTGGTGGTGGCCTTATTGCATAAAACATGCACAATTAATCGGTGAACACATCTCTGATCACTGCTGATCGGTGGTGAATAGTCGGCCTGTTACCATTGGCCGACATTTTGACACCAATCTACAGTCGGGAAGCACCGATAGATCCTTTTTGGTATACCGATGTGAGATTGATTAATTGAAACAATACAGCAGGGAATTCTCATAGATTAATTTAGCATAGATTATATAACGATGCCAATTAAATCTGTGTATACCCGGAAAATACGAAGGAGGAATACATGTGATGCACCCTAACTGATGAATTGATACTAACGTACAGTCGGTGGAATCACCGACAGACCTTTAGGGCCTTTAGGGCCCTTTAGTTTCCATTGGCCGACAAAAACGGTGTAGATTTTCTGTTATTTTTTTGTTCTCCTAATACCAGTGCTAAAGGTCCGTTGATGGTTTCTGACTGTGTATTGATGATGGCCAATGTAAAAGGGCTAGATGGAGAACACAATTAAAATCTACACTGTTTCGACCAATTGAAACGGGCTTCAAGGGTAACTCAAAAGTCGGTGCCACTTTTGTCAGCCAATAGAACTGGGCTTATAGAGTGAAGAGCTAGTTTTTGCAGAATGCTGAAAGTCTGTATCAACTCCACCTAAAAACCCGCTTCCATTGGCCGACGAAAACAGCAGAGATTTAGTTAGTTCCCCTTAAGATCTGGTTTGTTTTGTTTTTTTAATTCAGTCAAATCACGTTCGATGTTTAACATCGCTCTTCCACACAAATATGTTTGTCTTTTGTACAATTTGGTTCATATGTTGCCGATATATATATATATATATATATATATATATATATATATATATATATATATATATATATATATATATATATATATATATATATATATAACTTTGCATGAAGTTGTACATCAGAAGTTGCAGACAGTCGAGACGTTTACAATTCTGAGTAGAAATAATGACTAATAGTCATTGACTGATTTTGCGTCAGCAGTGCTAAAGGTCCGTTGGTGACTGTATTTCGGAGACGGGAAATCGGTTTAATGGAAACGGAATTTTAGGGGAACTCAAAAGATCTCCGCCGTTTTCGTCGGCCAATGGAAATGGGCTTTAAACCCAGGCAGCGTGTGACCCGCGCTCAGGACGTCTGTACTCACGCGTGCAGGTGGGCGCGTTGGGTACCCATCGTCCTGTGCCGTCTACGATACTACAAGTGATCGGGGTAGGACTGGACAGTCTGGAATTGCCCAGGCACGTGTACGACACCACAGTGTTCAGTTGCGTCCTCGTATCGTTGGCCCTGTCAATGAGAGGAGAAAGATAAGTCAGAACTTCCTTGGGGGGCCATCTGTAAAGTTCGTACGCAATGAGCAGGGGGTAACAAATATAGGACGTTTTGCGTATGATCCTACTGTATTCTATTGCGTACAAGATGGAGAGAGGGATTTTTTTTTTAAATTTCAGAAGCGTTTATTTCAAAGAATCTTAGCGTCTACATATTCCGCACATTTTTCAAGATATTGCACATTTCTCTCTATTATACATGTATTGTGCCAAGGATTTTGCATATGTACTTTATGGATGACCCCTTGTCAAATAGTGGACATGTAATTCCTGGATATACATTTCCATGGCGGCTGCTTGCATAAACTAGGAACAAAAGGTTTTATCGTCATTGATGAATGAACGTGGAATCATAGAAAATAACAATTAAAAGTTTTTGTTATATCCAGTCTGTGGGTCATTTGCTGTAACCCACTTGGCAACCAGCAAACTAACCCTCTCTACAACTGCCTTTGTAGGATCCAAAGTGTCACAATGAGGTCTGTATGGATTGGTTATGGTCAGCTGAGCACTCCTCTGCACATCACCAATGTCACAGTGTTGGCATGCAGATAGTGAAACGATAGTGTTTACAGGACGCTGAAAGTCCCTCTCTGAAACTAGGTAGTGTTTTGTGTGTGTGTGAATATGTGTGTGAACCATTGCCCCTGGAACTAGTAATCTTGCGACGTATATAGTGTGTCGGGCATGATCTAATACAGAACATAAAGGTAACAAGTATGTAAATAGACAATAATCGATGGTTTTGTGGCGGGCAGCCGTAAACCACGAGAGGTTGACGCGTAGTAATACACGAGCGCTAGCGAGTGTATTACGAGGTCAACCGCGAGTGGTTTACAGAGCTGCCTGTCCACAAAATCATCGTTTGTTGCATTTATTATCCATCTTTTCGGATTAATCAAACCCAGTAATTGCCATTTTAAAGGGTTTAACAATAGGGACTATTTCTTTGCTCTAAAGCAAAAGGGACTATTTTCCCCGTATACCATGGTTTTGAGGCCATATACCACAGGTTAGAATCCGTATACCACAGTCATAGTATCCGACAGGTTTTATACAATGGGTCGTGGTTTAAGGGGTGAATCCACCAGGCCGATTTCTCACCCGATCAATTGTTCCTGGGCCCTTAAGAGGAAGCTCACGTATTGTAATTCATTTAATTCTGATAATAATAGTTTAATAAATGACAATTTTCAAAGATTTGAGAAATTCTAGGGCATCCGATAATAATCGGCGATTTTCTGGCTACGGAATCGGCTACCGTCGGTCTAGTGGAATACCCCCTTAACTGAGTCCCCATTCATTTTCAATGGGGGCTTTGTATACGATGGATAATAAAAGCAAGGAACCAACGTTACATTGATCAAGACCATGTGTGAGCTTGAAAGTTTAAAGCTACTGTTCTACCGACACTATGTTATCAGCCGGCTAGGTCATGCCGTTTCTCGCCGTAACTGGCTGCATCGTACTGGATCGTCCTATATCGTGTAAGATCTGCTGGCATCATTACCCCAGAGGTTGTGGGTCCTAGTATTGCTCACGGTCACTAATTGGGGGGGAGGGTATTACGATCTAGCATGGTATGATCATAAGATTTAGTCCGACCTTTTCAATTGAAACGGAATGCTATTTCTGTTTTGCCAAGTAAGGTGTTTAGTAAAAATACTTACCGTCCATTAGCGACCACTGGTACGGCAGGACAGGTAGGAGCTGAGGAGAAAAATAAATTCCATTCATTTCATTCCAGTAGAGTGTCAAACCCAAACACTAAAACCTGATTACAAGATTATAAAAACGGTTACAACTACAATACCAAAATATTTTCTTTATAGAAATATCTGCCGATCAGGTGTGACCATATTCAAGAAAGTGTCTAAATAGGTACGATATATGCTGAATTAAGTCAATCAGATAGTATTGAGTGGTCTGACTGCTACTGATAGACCTGCAATACACTAATCCGAATTCCCAGGACCCGTCAGCCACCAAATTGCTGGAGCAGCACCCTAAAGCCATCAGGCGTGATCGTGCACGTTAGGCAGAGATGGGATTCATCGCCGATGTTCGTTCGGTGTAGTTATGTTGCTGAGTTAGGGCCTCTTGTAGTTGTTATGAGGCATATCACACAATTCACATTGAAATCTAAAATAAACTATTTTACTTTCCTAAAATCTGAATATAATGTTCTCAAATTATTGCAGTGCACATGTGATGGTCATCATGCATGTTAGTTTCTAAATTTGTAATATTATGATGCAACAAATAGACATTACACAATAGAGAATAACCAATGTTATTTTCTCAAACTTTCACAGAAGACCGAAAATGTGTAGTACTACTCATTTAAATAGTAAAAACTATAGATCACCATCATTGGTTTTAAAAGAATTGAAGGAAATCATATTTTTCCTTTATAGATTTAACAGACGTACGAGTATAGTCATGAGCGGAGGCACTATGTCACATCATTGCTGCCCGGGATGACGATCTACAACCTTTCATGTACCACAACTCCACCTACACAACCAACCTCAACTATCACGTTCTTCCATTCTTCTTCGCTTCTCCAAACACTACACACCCATTCCTTACTCATAATTTTCCCTCCCGCCCACTTCCATCTAATTTTAAAACTATTCATTCCTTGTTTTCTTTTTAGAGCGTGCTTGCACGCGCTAAATACATCATCTAGAGGCTAGAGGGGTCCATATAGACTTTCAGGGTACTGTATGAAAATTATCCCTTCACTATCTGTGTGCTATTCACTGTGATATTGAGAACAGAGCAGGGTGCCAGTATCTGAGGGTCTTAGAGGCATGCCCAGCTGACCATGACCAATCACTCCCAAGACCCAAATACCTCATTGACCCACTTCTGCTTGATATGTTTTGACCCTAGTCTCAGGCAGTTAGAGAAATGGCAAGTTGACTGGGGGCAACTGGGTTACAGAAAACGATCCATAGACTGAATGTATCCCAAAACCTTTTGGTAATCTATTTAAAATTGCACGCTCATTCATCAATGATGAATATTCTATTTGCTCCTAGTATTATATTGTAGCCAACCCGGATCCCCAGGTTAGTGACCAAACCTTCAGATAGATCGTATATCTAATCTGGTAATGAATCGCTGCACTTTGATCAATTACATAGGTTTCTTCGATTAGTGTTTTGGTATAAAAGGCGGGTGACTATATAGCCTAACCACACTAAAGACTCTAGTAACTTAAGGAAAAAAGTGAGGGAGTAAGTTTATAAGCCAAAACAAATAAACCTGCTCAATTACCGAGAGGGTTCGGAAAACCTACTACCAGTGAGGCTTCAAAGGGTTCATTCTTCTCAGAAGGAACGCACTGAGTAACCTTTCAATCTGCTGCGGACCTGGGCTTTTATCTCACCCCTGGTACAAGTTTAGCCATAGGAATAACATTAGAAAAATATACTCAACGATCACCCTGGTAAAGTGACAATACTACGCCACGGTCGTGGGGCAGTGAATTTGCTAAGTATATATGAAGTTGTGATGATATTTAATGACATACAAAGGGTAAGATAAATCCAGAACCGCACTCGAATCGTAAAATAGACAATACTCCACTCGTTTGGCTGTGCCATAATCGTCACTCGGCTCCGCCTCGATGACAATTGCGGCTCAGCAAAACTCGTGGAGTATTGTCTATTTATACGATTCTCGATGCAGTTCTATATAAATATATTAGAGTTGCATGACACACTTGTTCCGAGCATAATTTTCAAGCGATCGCCTAGAGTCTATATATGCGCATATCTCACATTTTACAAGTATAACCATGGAACCCAGGATTTCCTTGGTTACAATATTCTAACCCACAATGGATTAGAACGACAAAGTTATTTTCTATATATTGTGGGAAAAGATCATGAAAATAGATATAGAATTTCTTATATACAATACTGGAGGTATCTTCAGGCCCTACATGGATGCCGGCAGGCATCTTCAGGCCGTAGATGCCAATGCCTCCAGGCGTCTTCAGGCCCTATATGCCAGTGCCTCCAGGTATCTTCAAGCCTTACATGGCAATGCCTCGAGGCATCTTCCAGCCTTACATGGCAATGCCTCGAGGCATCTTCAAGCCTTACATGGCAATGCCTCCAAGCATCTTCAAGCCTAACATAGCAATGCCTCCAAGCATCTTCAAGCCTTACATGGCATCTTCAGGGCTGCAATTGTTAAGCGACTCACCTGGGCTACAGGTGGGCACGTCGGGAATCCACGTGCCGTCGGATTGACAGAGAAGAATCCTCGGCAGATTGCCGCCGCCGAACAGGCACGTGACCATGGCCTGTGTCCCCAGCGTTATACGTCCTTGTGGGGAATAGCTGAAATATGGAAGGCATCATGCTTTAAAGGCATATCGGGCAATTGACCTTGAAAATTAAAACACATGTCATTTTCCTGAAAATTGAAGATGATGATCTCTAAATGTTGTAGATCGAAATGTGGGGTCACCATGCTAGTTTTTGATTTAGAGATTAATATTATGATAATATCATGATCTGTTCCTTAGAATAAAATAAAAATTCAATCTAATATTCTGAAAATTGAAGAAAACTATACATTTATGTATCAGGTCATTTTCAGATCTAGGCAGATTTAAATCGTCTATTTTTACTGACTGGGTTAGACAAAACTAGAATATGTTTTACTCATTAGGTACACAATTTTGTCACAAGGAACCAATTTGAATGGATAAATATCCCTATTCAAAAATCACCAGCCGGTGCCACGGCGAATTGTAGGATATGCCTGTCATATAGAATTTCATGTCATCAATAATGAATGAACGTGGAATTATAGAAAAGATAACAATTAAAAGGTTTGGGTTATATATTCAGTTTATGGGTTATTTCTTTGACCGACTGGCATCCGAATGTATCAAGCACCGGTATGTCAATAAGGTATTTCAGTTTCAAGCGATTAGTAATGGTCACCTTGGCACGCCTCTAAGATCCTGAGACACTGGCCCTCTGCACCTTTCTAAATATCACAGTGTTAACACGCAAATAGTGAAGTCTATGTGACCACTCTAATCTTTAGGCAGGGTGTATGAGCGTGTGGCCCACACTCAATAACTCTGTAAAGAGAAAGAGCTTCCCTTTTATCATCATACTATTGATGAGCCCGAAAGCCATTTTCAACTGTCGACGAAAATAGCACCAATTAATTGAGTTCAGCTTTTAGTCAGCGACGGCCAATGACTGCATGTCGGTGTCTAAAAATTGGTGAAGGTACTGTGCATGTCTTGTTTCTGCCGCATCTGACAAGTCCATACCGACGGAATAGTCCTTCAACTGCATGGAGTTGTCCCCCTGTATTAACTACCATATAAGGAATAGAGTAGTCCCAGTAGCCAATGACTGCATTCGGAGCAAACCAAGACCTTCACCCTGACCTCCTTACATGATATTTATAGCGCCTAGCGCCTTGGTTCTACAGTCGAGAGTTGACCTAAAATCTAATGGGCCACAACCACCCTCTCAAACTCAAACTCAAACCCCTTTACTTCTGTAAGAGGGTTAAGAAGTCATTCAGTGGTGGCCTTATTGCATAATCTATGCACAATTAATTAGTGTACCCTTCCCTGCATGCTTGTTTCCATTCACCGATCTGGCATCGGCATATCAAAAAATCGATTGATGGCTCCCGACTGGACATCGATGGCGAATAGTCGGCCAGTTGAAAATGGCTTATGCACCGCCTTGTAGACACGTACCTTACTGTTGCCGTTGAGGAGAGCCTTTGCCGAATGTCTGGGCATGGTGTTGCAGCTTTATTTGGGAATGTAAAAAGATTAAGATTAAGCTCAAAATATCCCTAAGGGATGCCACAATATGGCAACATATATAGCAAAGAAAACCCAAAAAAATGCAGACAAAAAAGCTTCAATAGTCTATTAAATATTGAGGAAAATTGCAAGTTTGAAAAGGAGAGATTGATAGTATGCACATGAAAAATGGGCCATTGTAATACTTTGAAGAACAGAGAAGAAGAACTAAGCTATGATTCTCAAACCCAGAATTAAAGGCATTCAGGCATTTTGATGGTAGGTCTCTTCAACAGCTGCTATCATGGTAATTCGACCATTTGCCAAATGGAAATGTTAACTTGAGGGATAGATCTATAAGAACAGATGTTTCCAAAGATGGGCAGCCAACATGTTTGTGGACTACACTACAACACCACATAACATAACTATAACTACCTACATCATGATGAAAATCTGATCTACAAAACACCTGCAATACCTTAGATGTATTTAACGACTCAATCAGTACTTAACCTCCAATGAGTAAATGAGTAACTCTAGCGACTCAAAGAGTACCTCAGTACAACAATCAGCAACATAGTCACCTACAATCAACACTCACGAAACTACAATACCAACAATATTGAAAACAACAGTCTGTTCAACAGACACCAACTGAGCACCATTAACTACTCTCCGAGAAGGATAGATGGAAACACGACTATCAAACAAGACTTTCCCTGTGGAATACACTACAACACCACATTATACAACTATCACCACCTACACCATGATGGATATTTTATCTACAGGCCATCTACAATACCCTAAATGTAATTAACGACTAATCTAGTACTTAACCTCAAAATGGGTGCATTTAATGACTCAATGAGTACCTCAGTATAACAATCAGTGACAGATTAACCTTGATAAAGACTATGTAATGGTCGAAATGTCTGTTCTACAATCTGAAATAAATGCCTTCATTAATTTGATACCAGAGTGGTTGTGCTGTTTTACCTTTTATAATATTCATTAAGTCCCTCTTTCAGATTGCCCCAATGACAAATTATGTGGGTGATATATGAGTAGTGGTAAAGGAAAAAATACTCACGATTACATTGTGGTGTTTGCCCAAACCATACTGGGTTGGCATTGCGTGTTGGCCTTCTGCAGATTAGCACCGTATTGCCTATGATGGTGAACCCAGGGTTACACGAATAGTATACCGTCGTCCCAATAAGATTGTTTTGTGTACTGGATCTGTTAAAAAAAGGGCGATTTATGACAATTGTGGTATTATAGTTATTGCACACTGTATCGACACGTGCTAAACCTGCTCGGACTGTTTAATGTACTAGGACTTGTTACTGATGATGTAAACCAGAGGGACCGGGTAGTAGATCGGCCATTGCTGAACCCGGCAAGACTATGTATATCATAATTGACCGTGATAAAACCATTTAAAAAAAAGGAATTGATGATTTTTGATCAAGGTACCTAGCGACTAGCGCATCACATCACACAGTTAGATCAGCGCGCTTCCCGCTAGTTGGCAGCTGGGCATTCACGGTATGCCCAGCTGCCAACTAGCAGTAACTGAGGTACGCCCAGTCTTTTGCGATCTGGTACTGCTAGTGGCCAGTAGTAGGCAGTGGGTTACAAACATACCGGAGGTATGCCCAGTGGCTAGCAACCAGGTACGCCCAGTAGGCATGTTGGTGTAAGGGGGGGGGGGGGTGTTTTTTTTCCGTGTACATGTTTATGGCAAAAGATAAACAGTGAAAAATTGGTTTTTTTTTTTTTAATTTTTATCGTCTTTTCAAATACATATACCCAGGTAAAACTATATATGGCGTTAGAGCTCCCACTGAGCTTTATATGATGAAAAACAAATCGGATGTATAACTCAGATATTGTTACAACATGTGAACCTGAAAGCAGGGGTTCCTCGGATTTGGTGAGAACGGGTCATTTACATACATACCGGCCGTTGGGAACTCTTGGTACCTCACGACATACCATCACTGAAAAAGAACAAGGAAAGGTATACTGCAATACGACATGCAATCAAAAAAGATATTCCATAAGGTAAAAAAAGACACAATAAGTGAGCGTATTATATAAGTCATACATGGGATCATTTCAGTGGGTGTATCTTTCAGACATGATATATTCCCCCGACTACAGTGGCGAAATCTTCATGGGTCACTCGGTAAGCTCGGCCAATATACTGCCAGATGACAAGTGAACTAGCAATCACTATGTGCCATACAGACTTTGATATGCACAGAACTAAAATCTCTGGTCTTCCATGAAGGTTTGCACATTTGAGCGGTTATTTACCAGGACGCACACTCTAGTCGATTCAGAGCAATTTGTTTACTTGCTAGGGCGAGATGAATCATGTGAAGTTCAGCCCGTTATGAGCTGTTTTAGTGGTTAAACAGAAAGGAGCAATTAGAAAGCAGATACCACTATATGAAGATCGCTGGCGGATTCAGTGTTTACCTCAACACTAAGAAAGTAGACTTAAAGACAAATGCTGGTAGTTAGGCAATTTCTAAATTCTATTGAGTTTTGCAAATAACTTTGCAATGAGAAAATGCAAAAAAATGGCATGTCACCATGCTAATTTCTATGGGAGGGCCATCTGAAAATGTAAGTGCTTAACTATTGGTGTCTATGGGAAAATGCAATATTTTGACATTGTTGCTAAATGACACTGATGTTCTATTGCTATCTTCAAATAATTCTGGATTATGATAGTTGGGAACATGTACAAATGAGAAATGCTATAAAAATACTATGTCACCATGTTAATTTCTATGAGAAGGCCATTTGAAGAAGGTAAGTGCTTAACTATTGATGTCTATGGCAAACTGCTACATTTTCACGGCACCATATGGCAGCACCAGTGTATGGCGCCTCGATACCTACCCGCATTTGTCTTTAAGGGAGTGTTCCATTGGGCCGACTGCACGACAAAAGAGCATCACAAGGCACTCACAAGACAACCACACAATGGCCTTTTCTCAGGTGCTTATAGCAATCGATGTAGTGGAGTGGCAACACACTCATCGGCAGTGGCCAAATGGAAGTGTCACAGGCGACACCCCATAAATAAATTACCTCTCTTGGATGCCTACAAGTATAGCCTACATGGCCACTGTGCGCCATTGGCCTCTGAAGTCCCCTGTGGGTTTTTATCCTACCCCTAATATAAAATCCCATAGGCTTAACATTGAGATTCCGTATGCCATGCCGACTGACATACGGACGTTTGTATGCTACTAGGGGCATACGGAATTTTGATGATTTTCATTCATGATTTTGATATCAAAATATTATAAAGAGGGGTTGGATAAAATCAAAACCTGATTCGTTTCAATCTTGGCTTCCGTATGCCACTCCTGAGTTTGGTTCCGGATACCACTAGGCTCCGCCTCGTGATATCACTACGCCAAACTCCAGTCGTGGCATATGGAAGCCAAGACTAAAACTCATCCGGTTTTACGATAGTACACGATTCATATGCATGCTTGGCAGCCATCAGAGAGCTTCAGATTCAAGGCCAGACCAATGGAACACCGATTTTACCTGGGGTGCATGGAGGTGGGGGAGGGCTCCAGGTCCCAGTAGGCTGGCAGGTAAGTCGAACCATCTGTTGAGTCGATACACATGTGACCTCGGCAATTGTTCCTATGACAAGGCCAAATGGTGGGTCATAGCTGAAATTATCCAAATGATCAATGTTAGTTATGTATGCTCACTAATGATACTATGTGACATGAAGATCACATCGCATGAAAGTAACAGTTCGTTATCATATACATCAACAACAGAGGCAAAACTCATGATCAAAACCTTTATTAGTGAATTAAAATATGAAACATCATAGGGAGGATAAAGGCTTATTGCATGAATAAGGCATGCTGTACCATAACTAAAAATAATGAATTTATGACTGTTATAACATAATTAGATATAATGAGGTTATATAACCCAATAAGCGCATGTTACTGAGGATAAGAGGCAACTAATTGTAATGATATGAAAATATATAACGAGGTTAACTAAAGAGACATAAAAGATGAACAAATATATATGGTTCATTATAGCACCTATATAAGCTTAACTAACACGGATATGCTAAGTAATCTATATGAATCATAAGCTATTGCGCTGTCAACACTGTATGAAGTCTCCCAATAGTAAGTAGCAGTAGTGTATAGTCATAATAGGAACTACTTTGAAGTCTGCATGGCCGCCACCCTTCTTGTGGTCAATTGTCCCAGTGGAGCCGTTGGAAGCCCAGTCACCCTGTGGGGCTCGGTCCAAGTCCAGCTCTTCCAAGTGGTTAATCGGTAGGTTGCATACATCTGGACAGTCTCTCAATCTGACATGGTATGACTGCTTGTCATATATACCCCCCCCCCCTGCTCCGCTGAGGCAGGCATCAATGGTTATGGGGATGTAAATGTGCTTCTCCAATAGCGGGACCTGGCCATTGAAGACAAACAGGAAATCTGCCCACCACTTGAGGTTGGCACGCATTGATGTAGTAATTCATGTGTGGTGGGATGGGGATCCCAATGCCACTATCCTGGTAGGGGGATTTGAACTGGAACTTACATCTTTCTCTGTATAGGCGCTCATGGCTGTTCCCAAAGAGCCAGCTCATC
Source organism: Alentia gelatinosa (assembly GCA_950022655.1). Lineage (NCBI taxonomy): Eukaryota > Metazoa > Annelida > Polychaeta > Phyllodocida > Polynoidae > Alentia > Alentia gelatinosa. Next base: position 48,571,037 of record OX465586.1, read on the forward strand.
TCTTATGGACCATGAGCTTTTTCTTGCTTGGTCGATCCATGTTGCCCTCCCATCTTGAGCAGCCTGCTGGTGCTTTATAATGTACCCACAGGTCTGGTATAGACTGCTTCCATGGGACTAGGGCAAGAGCTTTGATGGAGGACACCTTGGACCTGTTTCACTAGTTTCGTGACATGTCTGCGACACCGTACAGACATTGGGGTTGTCTAGTTTCGTGACACAACAAGTAACTGCCCTTAGGAAAAGATAGACCCCAGACATAAGAATTGGACAAATCTACACATCATGGACCTGTCTCACTAGTTTCGTGACAAAAGTGTTAGACAGACATGAAAAGCGGCACCGACAGTGCAAGCAAGAATGGACAAAACGAAGTATACTGTCTAGTTCTTATGAAACCAGGCACACCATCTAGACACCATCTAGACATGTCACGAAACTAGTGAAACAGGTCCCTGGTCCCTTCACCATAACCAATTTGGGCATAATGTAGCGCATAATGAGACACAACAACGACTGCCACATCCTCTATTTTAGCCCTTGCCAGCTCGCCATCCTTTAGCAGGTGGTACATCTCTCGTATGTTTGCCGCTCCCCACTCTGCTATGGTGATATAGACTGGCACTGTCTTGTCTGGGCTCAGCACCATCATCCCTACCTCTGCCTCTGTGAATCTGCTGGTCTTTTTTTTATTCTTTTCTATGCAGAGTTTGACACCTTGAGGGCCTTCTTTTCACTAGCCTTAACCATCAGAAGCACCTTGAGGTCATAGACCGTATTAGTGTGACGTCATTTGACCTGCCGAGAGTGGGGTTCTGGTGCCAAACATTGGGATATCCCTTCATAGTGCAGCAGTCGGCGATCCTAGACATCTCAATTATATTTAACTCTACTATGCCACGATGCTACGTCTATGCAGTGCTTCTCGGAGTTTGGATTTGTTTGGCACCAAAATGACGTCAGGACTAATGCGGTCTATAGCTGTTTGATATGCTGCTAGCCAGTGCCCTAGTGTAGCCTTCCACCTGGCCGCGTCATTGTATTCATCACTGTCCTCTGAGTCACTCCACTTTCTTTTGGGGCATCTCTGTAAACTTTGTGTTACCCAGCTTGGCCAAACCTTACTGCAGTCTCCTGACCTGGCCATGTAGTATGTCCAGCTCTGCTTGGTCAGCGAGCATGAGCGGGGAGGTGCTGACCAGGCGAGGTCGACCACTGCACCTTCTCCTCTTTCCCATTTAAATCTTTATTTATTCTATAAACCTCCGGAAAATAGATATCTCAATAGCATATTTTTGAGAAACACCATAAAAATTGAACAAACAAACGAAATATAAGTTGTAACATTGTCATTAGAGAACAAAGTAATCCATGTTTACGTGAACTAGGAGTTCCACAGAAATGTCTGGTTCTGCCATCTAGGAGAAGGAGGGAGGGAGGGCGGGGCTGAAGCAGAGGCTCAAGGTCAGAGAGGATCTTGACATAAATGTTGGAGTATATTAGGGCCCTATTCTGTCTGTTCGCAATGACTGGAAGTCAGACCCACATGATAACCACACCTTTTTGAGCACCTGGGACCTGTTTCAGTAGTTTCGTGACATTAGGCCTAGACTGACATCAACAGCGGCACCAACAGTGCAAGCAACAGTGGAACAAATTTTGTCGGGTTTCAAAACGCATGTCACAGTTGATGTCATATATCAGCGGATCGGAGGAGCCAATTTTCTTCATATTTGCAACGATTATAGGTTATATGTATTTCTTACTCTTGTTAGAGTTTCATTGCTTGATTCTTATGGAAAGTGAGTGAAATTGTCTAATACTTTTAAAACCGGACACACAGTGTTTGGGGTCTGTCTTGTCCTAAGTGCCGCAACTTCTGTTGATCTGTCTGTATGGTGTCACAGACGCCATCTAGACATGTCATGAAACTTCTGAAACAGATCCCAGTAGGGTGTGGTGGACGACACCAAGGTTCGACCCGAAGAGTCTTTGCGGCTGCTTGTAAGTGCTAGCTCCGCAACAGATCTGCTGGGAGAGTGGGAGAGAGATTGTAGTGGTTACCGTTGCCACTGGAAATAAGCAGGGAACCAGCAAAAGTTCAAAGTGGCTCAGTAGCTGGGCGTTACCTGTTCCATATTTTAGTGGGTCAGGGAAACAGTCTACATCAATAAGACCAGCCGAACTGGGTCACAGGGTCGAGAGATTACCTGCCATGAGTTTAACACCACTTGAAGATGTACACACTCAGGAGACAATGAGAATGAGGGAATTGTGTTCTTACTTGCATCTTTATACTGTTACGGCCACACGGGCGATGTTATGTAATGTTTGTGATGTCATCGCTTATTGAGTTTCTGTTTTTACACAAATGAACATGGAGTATGAGTTCCCAATGTTTTAAAGTTTAAGTCTAATAAAATTACAGGAGTCAGATAGATACAAGAATACACACATTGCACTCTGATACTTACTTTATTGTCGACATTGGTGACATATCGCCCCTCAGATCTGGACACAATCTCATTTGAGCTGAAGTCAGAAAAAGGTGAAATTAAGAAGTTGATACTTCAATGATTAAAGGCATGCATGCATATCCATAGTAATTATTGAAAGCAATTAACGTTTGGTTTTTCTGTATAGATAACGCTCTATTATCTTGCTCAGTTCCAGGAAGTCTTCCTATCGGTAAAACACTCCCAGCTATATATAAAACATCAGAGACTGAATCACACGCCCTCCTCATTATGCTTTGAAACTGACTCAGTCAACGCTACCCTTTTTGTGATACTTAATCATATTTAATCCCAGACTAATTACTCCAAAGGAGTTACATGAAAGTTGCAAAATACGACCCTTACATATAATAAGAGTTATACATACACTAGAATTGATTGAATGGAAATCAGAAACAGATCCCAGTGAACAAAATAGTGCTCTATGTCGATGCCTAGACTACTGGAACAAAATACCCAAGGAAATACAAGCAACAGATAACAAAGGTCTTTTTTAAAGCAAAATGAAAGGAAATTATAATGAAACCTGTAAATGAAGAGCAGAAAATGTATTGTGTATAAAATGAACTTGCACAGAAATATGTATATGTAATTGTCTAGTTGTATGAGTGTACTGTGCAAGTATCAATATCGATGAGATAACTATCGAGGTTTGAGGATGATACGTTTGCGCTGATGGTTGATATGTAACGACGAAACTCATGAGATCTTGTACCCTTTCCTTGCTCGCAGTGTCCTATCTTCTGTAATGTGCGTACATTGTTATGACCATACCTGGGAAGAACGTCCCTTGAAGCCAGTAGGTATATTTTTGTACGTGAATAAAGAAAATTAAAAGAATTCCTGTGAGACTACATGGAAGAACGTCACCATGGCCCGATGGTTGTATTGTCGTTCACTTTGCAGGAGAAAAAGTTATTTTCTCCGACAGCTCCTGCTATGAATAGTAAATGTAAAAGACTACTACTACTATCTTCAGACAGTATGAATCTATAAGGGATGCCATTTCAATACTGTTGAAGGAAGCGAATAAAAATGCCCATATTTTTCTATTTAAGTATGCATTAATGATTTTAAACAGGGATGTTAGTCAGGATAAGCCAAAACTTCCAAGTCACATAGAAGTTCCTTCCTGAACACTGAAATTCCAAAATGTTTCACTACATGTACTCACAGATTGTTCATTATCTCACCCCGGTATTTTTCTCCATTGGCTTAACATTAGGAACTTGTACTCGACTGCCGTGAAGTTTGTGTACCCAATGCTCTATGGCTAATTGGGTGATTCACTTTGCAGGAGAAAAAGTTATCTTCTACGACAACTCCTGCTATGAATAATAAATGTAAAATCCTACTACTACTATCTTCAGACAGTATGAATCTATAAGGGATGCCATTTCAATACTGTTGAAGGAAGCGAATAAAAATGCCCATATTTTCTATTCAAGTATGAATTAATGTTTTTAAACAGGGATGTGAGTTAGGGTCTGATGTATAAGGTACTCACGGACACATTGTGGGGTGATTCCGCTCCATACTGGCTGTGCGTTGTTTGTCTGCATGACGCACGTTAAGCGGAGGTTGTCAACAGCTACGTAGCCCTGGGCGCATGTGTAAGTCACCACTGTCCTCAGGTCTCTCGTCTGAGAGTCCGCTCTGGGCACAGTAATGAACATCGCGTTTTATCAAGGTTTTACGAAAACTGGCTTAATGTCTGTGTACATATAAAAAATGTGTAGTAAAATTGTTATATCCCAATGCTGAAGTTAGGGGGTAATATCTGATCAATAATTGTACCAAGTATTTTGATGTACAAAGATACTCAGCCTGTTTTCTCATTAGTATATACCTAAAATTGGTTAAATTCTGTCTAGTCTTGTGATTACTGACAGTGCAATAATTGCAAGTGCCTTGTCTCACTGGATAAGAAACTTCGTCAACTTTTCGGCATCATTCGGTGCAGGCCTGGTTTTAGTCCCATTCACATTGCTCCACAATCATTTCTTCACGAGTGCTGTTTTACTCTGCACTCTCCATGTTGGATAGTCATCAGTGGAGAGATCATGTTGATAGTACTTGTATGCCATTCTGTTTAGTTCACCTCAGGATAGGCCAAAACCTCCAAGTCACATAGAAGTTCCTTCCTGAACACTAAAATTCCAAAATGTTTCACTACATGTACTCACAGATTTTCATTATCTCATCCCAGTATTTTTCTCCATTGGTTTAACATTAGGAACTCGTACTCCATGGCCGTGAAGTTTGTGTACCCAATACTCTATGGCTAATTGGGTGATTCATTTTATCAATAAATAATGTTTCATGGGGTGAGATAAAATCAGAAACCCACTCGATAAAGATAACTTGGTCCGCACTCCACCTTGTCTGACCGCAGAGTAATTCACTCAGCTTCGCTTCGTGAATTACTCTGTGGTCAAACTCGGTGGAGTACGGCTAAGCTATTTTCATCTCGTGGGTTTCCTTCTAATACATCCACACATTGCATTACTAGGCCCATAACCTATTGAAATATTAGGCTATAACTGACTAGAAAACAGACTCCAGTGTGTGTATGCTTATCTGTCGGAGCAGGGTGTTACTAGTGCCGGAAGTTGGTTTATTCCTAATATTAATCCTTTGAGTCGATCATGAGACTCCCATCTCCTTTAGTATGTGGGTATCAAAATAGGTTATCGTAATTAAAATTTTAACCTCTAGATTTTCTACATGTCTTGATACGATGCTACATCTATGGTGAATTATCAGCTGGTAATACTTACTGGGCGTTGGCGATAGTCGGCACTGCCTCACACTGGGTGGCGACTGTGAACAGGAGGGTAACTTGGGTTAGGTAGATGTGAAATTCACAGGACAATTTCAAACATGGCCAATGATTTCTGTGCCTAAAATAACCAATGTGGCACCACTGATCGTCAAGTATAAATGATTCAACTACTTGAAGGGTCACCAATCGTGTGTACTGATACGTTTCTCTACTGACATTTATTGGTGTGTTTTTTGTCGGCAGGTGTAAACGCTGCCTAATTCTGGAAGTGACATTTTCTTTTTATATAGATTTTTATTAGGGCCTTCATAGACATTCCAGGCCCGGCTATCGCCGTTCTGCCGCCTGGGCCCTCTTACATGTCATCACATAAACATTCTTTGCTACTCTACAGGTTAGGTCATGTCACATTATGTCACTGCAGGTCAGAAATAGTATAAACCCGCTGCTGTGGATTAATGAGATGAGATGGGATGAATGATATTCAACTAGTTTAGCTATCACACTTCCATTTCTTCATCTTATGACTAACAGATTAGTATATCTTCTACAGTAGTCAACAGAGTAAATCACATTGTAATCCTTATATTTGTAGATTTCATTTGTAATGCCGTAGTTATACATGGGACCCATTTATTATCCTGCAGTACTTTCAAGAATATCGTCTATAGATTTATGACTCAATCGTCTAACAGCCAAGCGTTTATACACACGTTTATACAACTTTACAGAAGATAGAATGATTAAGCCTAGTATGAATAGGCAACAGAAGATGGTTTTGTGAACAGGAGTGAGTGTATTACAACGTGTCACATCTATTACAACTTCGAGTGGTTTACAGAGCCACCTGTTCACATAATCATCGTTTGTTGTATTTTTCATCTTTTCGAATGAATTGAAAGGTATAACATTACGGACTATTTCTTTGCTCTATAGCACAAAGGGACCCTTTTCCTGTTTACCATGGCTTTGACGCCGTATACCACAGATTTGAAAATGTATACCACAGTTATGATATCTGGCAAGTTTTATATAATGGGTCATGGTTTACTGAGTCCCTATACATTTTCAATGGGGTCTTTGTATACGATAAAAAAATATCCATTGACTTAACACCTCTAACTTGTACTCAACAGGCTTGCGAGAACATTAACTCATACTCAATGGGCGACAAACAGAGAAACATATTCGTGTTTCATCTATGTCCCTGTTCGCCATCTCGTTCTTTCTTACTACCATCCGAGCAGTATGAATGTCACCTTTTAAAAAATAAGGTGTCATTGTGTAGCGACTAAAATCATGTCTTCAGTGGTTTACTTCGTGATGATTTGCGATGGTTTTGACTCCAATCTGAATCAAATCCAATTCCTGAATCTGGGTATTTGTTAGAGTGTGCTTGCATGCGCCATATACATCACCCAGAGGTTAGAGTGCACACATAAAGACTTCCATCGTCCTGCAAAAGAAATTACCTTTCCTATCTGCGTGCTATTCATTGTAATACTGGGAAAGGAGCAGGGTTCCAGTGTCTCAGTGTCTTATAGGTATGCCCAGCTGACCTTGACCAATCTCTCTTGACTGAAATAACTCAAGACCCACTTTTGCTAGATACGTTTTGATCCTTGAGGCAGGCAGTCGCATAGACTCTAGTACAGTCTGTTGTCGCCAGGGCCAGGGTGCACAGGCTCACACTAAGACTGTTATGTGCTACCATTTTGAGTCTGGAATTCCTACCTCCGCTGGTACTATGCTGCCCTGAGTGATTTGCCAGTAACCAGGTATTACTCTTCAAGTATAGGTCCTAAAATTAAAACAGCCAATCACGAAATTCCTTCCTCCCATTAGGCAGACGGAACAGGCAAATGGGAGCTGTGCTCTGTTAGACCCTTACGGACCGTGAGCCTTAGGTGCGGTCTGTAAACGGACTAGCAGTCGCAGAAATGGAAAGTTGACTGGGTGCATATGGGTTATAGAAAACTATCCATAGACTGAATGTACCCCAAACTTTTTAATTGATACTCATTCATAATTGCACGCTCATTCATCAGTGATGAACATACCTTTTGCTCCTAGTTGTGTATTGATAGTACAGAACTTACTTTGGGTACACGGGGGAGCGGGTGGGACCCACATCCCTCCTATTACACATCGCAGAATACGAATCACGCCATCGGAGAGACAGGTCACCTCGGCCAACGTCCCCACCGAGATCCCCAGCGATGGGCTATAACTGAAATTTTAAAACAAAGAGAAACCCATTAATTACTCTCCATCGATTATAAAGTGCCCATTGAAGAAGTATGGTGCTAGAGCAAAACAGTGCATGGTTTTATTAGTCCGAGAGGCTCTGACTGTTTAGCGGTGCTGCGGACAGTCAGAGAGCACACACGTAGAGCTCTAGGCAAACTGGTCGACCAAATTGGTCGATGTCAGCTCAGCAGCCGTTTTCCTTATAAATATAAGTTGAATCTTTCTGGTAGACAGTCTCCTGAGGCAAAATGCAGTAAAATGACAGTACTTTCCTACCTTTGCATTAGTTCTAGATAATAAACCAGCCAGTGTTTTGTAAAATCCATGTCTGTGCCTAACTGGCGGGAAAAATGGCGGATTCAAATGCGAATCTATGATCCCACACATGGAATCGCCAGGAACAAGTTCATCCAATATGGCCGACAAAAGGTAGAAGTAGTGAAACGTGGTCAAATGAGTTGAACAAAAAGGCTCCAAAAAGCGACAAAAGAAACAAAAAGTGTCTTAGCCTTGTCATGGATGGTGGACGCCCCCCTTAAGACTATGTTGAGTTTCACATTACAAATAACAGAAATGAATGTTTATTATATACCATATAAATATGTGCAACTCTATCAACAAGTAGAACGCAAAATACTCCCGAAAGTGCTCAGAATTTATGATATTTGAAAAACTGGTACAGATTTTGCCCCAAACAGGCAGGTTGGTGCAGAGATACAAGCGGCCACAGGAAGTATATCAAGAGACGTCACGAGTTTGAGTCTGAGTTTATTTATGCCACGCATTTTGTTGGCTCCGTAATTTCACGAGTCGAAGACGAGTGACATTACGGAGCCAACAAAATGCGTGGCATAAATAAGCTCAAACTCAAATGAGTGGCGTCTAGATTTTATCCCAACCCGTTTCCATATTTTTTCAGTATCAGAAAGTAGTGGCATAAACAACACTTTATGTCACACCCGTGAAATAAACAAATCCCATGTTAAGCCTATGGTGTTTTTTATTAGGGGTAGGATAAAGGTGCAGGATCTATACTATGAGAGTGAAAATACAGGTGTGTTGTGTGATATTCTGTGCTAAGTGCACGAGATGGCAGCAGTGAGCCAGCCTAAGCTGCCAAGGGTCTGATGCTCAACCAATAACAGAAGGTGTGCATACTCACATTACTCTTGCTGATGTAGAAACTATTCCTCTCAGATCTGTACAAAATTGCATTTGACCTGAAAATATGAAGAACAGGATCTCTTTCAGAACAGCAGATACCTGAGGAGCTCAAAGCTGTTGATGGTCATGCAACGGCAATGCCTTTCTCCCCTGTAGGGCCAACAAGCCTGTTCAAGTCAAATCATAAAGGTAAAGGTTACATCTGAAAGGTAAATTTCTCACATTGAACTGGATCGAGAATAAACAATACTCCACACGTTTCACAGCATGAAAAAACGTGATTTGCATATGTATGCGTCATGCATATAGATCTATCATTTGGCATAAATAAGTAAGTCCTCCATTGTCTACTAGATACGCTTCATCTATAGACGCATACATGTGTCCATGTGGACAGTTTTGTTGGTATTGACGAGTCAAATGCGGCAGAAGCAAGGCATACAGAGTACCATCACCAATTTTTAGATACCGACATGCAGTCGTGGGCTACCACCTACCACATTTTAGGTGAATTAACTCAATCAATGTTGTTTTCATCGGCCTGTGGAAAATGGTCTTTAGCAAATGAGCTTGAATATCGTCAAGCGATAACCCTAGTAAGAGCTCTCCTTGTACCCTATACTAAAGAAGGCATAAGTTTTTCGAGAGACTCCAGTCGGGTTGCAATCGTTAATTCACGTAGCGTCCGTTAGGTGACTTTGTTTGTTCACTGTCTGTAGCGACAGGGAACCAGTGTGAATGGGATCTTCAATTGACGTACCATCCACTAGATGATGGCATTTAAAGTTGCTTTTGAGGTCGACACCCAAATAACCCGGATCAAAGGCGGCGAAATGTAATCTATAAGATGAGGATGGCAGGATGACAGGTTGGCAGTGCAACCAAAGGCATGTTACAGGACATGTCGAGGCAAAATGCAATTCGTAAAAGTATTGAGCTTGAGGTTCAATAGAGATAATGAAACAGTGAGACATAGTAAGGGTGAATAGAATTATAAGTGAGAGTTAGTCTCAGGAACATGCCATTATGAATGATGTCCTTCATGCTGTGACCTTTCAAATAATTCGGAAATAGGCCATCTATTCCTGTCTAGATCTGCAGGACAGATTATATAGAATCATATCTTCACTCCTAGACCAAAGATGTTTAACGCCAATGAATTTACTGTACTCAAGAATTCTCGTCGTAGGACTAGTAATAAATCGAAATATTCTGCGCGTTCTTAATCTCTTAAGATACCATCTTCATGGATAGATTCAGGACTGTGTTCATTTTGAAATTCAATCTCAAGTTTTGGGGACTGGTTATACTTTATCATGTGTCTATGGTCTACTTATAATAAATAGCAGGAAGGGGTGTGGGCACGGCGTTGAAGTAGATGCGGATATATGAAAAGAGATCTTGGCCTTGTAACATTCTGTGAACAGTGAACTATTGATTTCCTCACCAGGTTCACAGGATATACTTTGGTGGGTAAAGTTACGTTGACTGGGACTATAGAGGAAACCCATGAAAGTTTAGGGTCTGAGCTCGTATCCCATCGAGTTTGAATAGCGTAGTAATTCACAAGGCGAAGCCGCGTGAATTGCTATGTGATTCAAATGAGATGGGATTGAGCTCTGACCCTAAACTTGAATGGGTTTCTGAATTTATCTCACCCTTAATATTGACTAATGGGCTAACCTTTGTGACATTATCCCCCATTGGATACATTCCCTAAATATCTAATGGGTGTTAGATACGATTTTCCAATGTTAAGTCTATGGAGAAAAAATATCTGGGGTGAGATAAAATCTGTATCTATTGCATTACAGCTGCTGCTTCACCTGTTCCTGATCTATATCTCTTTCTTTCCACTCTTGGTGAATGAGCATGGAGTTCCAAAAAGTGAATAAATAAATGGTTTTGGTGTCATCCAGTCAGTAAGTCATTTGTTGTAACCTATGTACTGCCCAGACAACCAGCCAGTTGCCCACTTGCCTATATATGTGGTTCAAACATGTTAAGGACCAGTGGGTCCCTGACATGGTGGTGTTGAGAATGTCGCCTCAGGTTCTGATCGTTCGTGACGATATCAGGATTTCGGCGAATTTACACAAATTTCATAATATGCTCATGGCACTTAAAATGCCTGAGGTTAGAACAGGGCTGATTTTATATTCTTATTGTACTGTGAAGCCTCATGCTGTCAGCCTCATGTTGAATACTATATTCTAATACGATGTTTTGCTGCAATTTTCATAGCTAACATAATCTAGCTTTGAGATGATCATTCGTTTCAAATTGTAATGCAAATTGGTTTCGTTAGTTTCAAAAAGCAAAAAGAAAATTGAACTATCAAGTTTAGATTAGATCTACAAGGAAAGCTCTAAATACATATAAGCACACTTAAGAGAAAGCCCATCATGATCTATAGGCCACTCGTGACTTCCAATGTGCACAAAAGAAGATGCATTGAAGCGTGACGCTTGTTCCCATAAAATACTGCACAGGGAACGATTTTTTTTGGGTTTTTTCATATCCAAGCCCATACCTGGTGTAGTTTATACAGCGATGTAGTGTTGTAAAGAAATGTCCGACCCTACGGCGGCATTTAGGATTTATACCTCAAGTTGTGTGGTATTTATTTTTAACAAAATATCATAAGGGCACAGTATTGCAATGTCAAAATAGCATTTGAAAGGAATGAAGGATTTGTAGGCATGCTCACTTGGCACGCTCACTTGGCATGCTAACTTTTTTTCTTTTTTTTTGTATTCAAGAAATTTTACGACGTTACACGTCTATTGGTTTCCCAACGATCTTCCACGCGGTAGTCACACGTTATATATAACATACAGTTCAGCAATGACATACTACAGGACACTTACAGGGCAATGGAAAAACATCTATCGCTATGCAATAATACATTAATAAAATTGTACAGTGTAAAGTAACAATTGAATATTGATAATCAATTTAATAAATATTTCGAGTCTATGAGACCCTTTCGTATGCATTTTTGGTCTTTTGACCTCATCCATTATTCCATTATCGATCCAATCTCTATCTTTATCTTATTTTTGAACAAATATCCCTCCTCCGTCATTTGTGTTTCCTGTTTCAGCTTATTCCAGTATTTTTCGCCCACATAAAAGGGCATACTCACTTGGAATGCTCACTCGATGTTATCACTCGGCATCCCCAAACTGGGTGCCGTTTGATATATAGGGTGTGAAACTAGGACACGGACAAGAAGAAGATGAGTTCTCAGAGATTAATGACAACGATCGGAGACACTCCTTTTTGTTAGGATGTTGTCTTGCGATGTGCGGTGACCTCTTATGTACGATAGCTAATGATGACAGCCATCCTCTGATTCTCCATGTTGGGTGATCTGAGAGGTGTTTGAATTTTCTTTTCGATCAATATGTGTTTATTGACAATTCCAACAGTATGAGCACCCGTATCTAATGATACGAAAGAAAAACTGGTAGTCAGAAAGTCCTGGGTTCTGATAACCTATGCCCATGATAGTACATAGTACAAAGGTTTTCGTTTAGTAATATTCAAGCTCGTGCGCTATGACAGTCCTAGCCAACGTATGGCCGCCCATAAATGTCGAATAAAGGTTACCCACATCGTCCCTGGGTATTCAGTAGTCCCATGTATAAGCCAAATGTCTTTCCTTTCAAAGTCATCAACAATGGTTGTAGCTCTATCAGAATACACTGCTTCTGTGTGGTATGATCAAATCATGTATACTGATTATCCAAGGAGTTATTAGGCTACAAGTTTCAGTAAAGACACCTCAAGAGATCTCATGAAAACTGATAAAGATCCATCCTTGTTTTAGTCCTGACCAATCCTGGTCTAAACGACCAGAACCACATTAAGACTCTCTTTGGAACATTTCTCCAGATGCTCCCCTGATTCTCCACTCCTGTTCACATCCTCACACAACATTCTTATTTAGTATCCCGCTTGACATTCCAACTCAACATCCCTTCTTCACATCCACCCTCTCATCTCTCCCATGTCCCAAAATGCCAGATGTGGTAGATATACTGCTACATCAAACACTGGTCCTTCTCATGGCATATCATGTGCACCTGGGGCTTTAATTCTTTCTCTCTTTGAGGACGACAGGCCCAATGAAGGAGACCTCCACGGACGACCGATTGGGGGAGAGCTCCTTAATGGCGTTTTATTACCCCTGTCATCCATAAGGAGACAAATCCTTGTTCATAGCCTCATTCGAGGGGTCCCAAGGACAAAATAGGCCTGAAAGACACTTTGGGGGAGACTTGAGAAGGGTTTGAAATGGTTGCAAGTGGGGCCACATAGTGGTATTTTTGGGAACTTATTTCATAATCTATACATTCGTCTGACTAAATATTTCAAATATACATGAGCCAATCCCAACACAGAGTTTGTAAGCTTACCTTGTACAAAGATGCCACCTGATATTTGTATATATAAGCTTGATAAACTTGTCATTGAATCAGCATTTAAGTTCAGTTCAGTTTTTGACTCATAGTACATCTCTGTTTCAGTATTTACTCCCTTCTTCCTAAGGTCTACGCCTCATGCAGGTAAGGCTCTGGGCATTACAGAGTGATAACAATCAAACTATATTATCAAGTAATCATTACAAGGTAAGGGGGCACGGTTTCTCAAGGACGATGATGGAAAGGTTTTTAATTTGAATAATGGTTGGATGGTTGGGTGGAAGTCGGTTTGGTTTACAAGAGTTGGTAAATCATAATGGTACGTTTAACAAAAGTTTAGTTTTTTGATCTGTGAGACGGCCTGAGGTGGTGTCATAAGATACGAAAGGTTTGCTCTCTATTTCAACATCGGTCTTAACAATCTGCCATGAACAGGGTTTTTATGCTACACTTCTTTCCGTTCTCACTAAGTTCATTCATGCACAGAATTATGAATAACAGCTGAGAGTTCTTTTGCAACAAAAGTGGTAAATATTAGATTGCTCGTTACAAAAAAAATCTTTTAGTTACATACCGCAACTAGACGTGTATTAACAACATTTTTCATGCTGAGGGTGCTTGTTTTGTTATAAAGGGTAGTTGCTTCGTTTTCGAGGGTATCACTTGATGAAACCTAGACCAATGAGATGGTAGCTTGGATCATGACAAAGATGACGAGACCATACGAGTTGGAGTTGCTCGATAAGGATGGACATGGCCTCCCTTATCATTCAGAGGTAAACAAATCATCATTTCTATCAATATTTCAAGGTATGTCATAATACGTAAACAATGTCTAGGTAAAAAAATTGAAATGCTTTAAGTTACTTACCTGGGCTAAAGCCTTGGTGAGTAACTTGAGGCATCCTAACCTCACAACTCTGGAATTATTTTATCCGGAGACAGTTTTTCTCTCATATTAAGGTTATACACTTAGGTATCAGGAACTGAATACTAACTACACTTTTACATGAATAGATACAGTAAGTAAATTGAAGCATCTTCACCTCACAACTTAGGAATTCTTTCATCCAGAACCATTCTCCATAGGGTTTGAACGTCGAACGATATGACCAGGGGACAGCCAATAAATGTAGCGAAGCATTCATAAGATATGGAGATCGACAACCGTAACCAAAAAGATTTGCTTTCTGTATTTATCTCATCCCTGTATGCACTAAATTAACTAAATGATCATGATATGTGTGAAGTCATCGGCCATTGAGTATAAGTATTAATGTTTGCAGGGTCATGAAAAACGAGTTCATAATGTTTAAGCTTATAGGACAAAAATACCAGGGTTAGATAATGAATACTCAGTACATTTTTACATGAATAGACAGTGAGATATTCATCAATTATGTAATCAGTGTCTAGATTAGAAGACAAAGTATATTGAGAAGTATGTCAACGGTTCCTACAATGGCCCTGAGGAACGCCCCAGATTCATACTAGAAGCAGTTTCATTGTTGCAGCTTTCAGGAAATACTGGATCCTTGCTTACTTGCTTCCCCGTCAACAGGGGCTTTGTTATGAAATAATCAGCTAATCACAGCAGAGAAAGAACATTGCACAGAGCTGGTCATGTGTTGGTTACTAAGTCAAATTGAAATTGAGAGAAATGGAGCTGCAGATCAAGCAGCCCAAAAGGCATATGGCAGAACAGTGGGAGCCCACATAGTTCAACATAGAAAACCAGAGAGAAACCGTCCTTAACACTGGCGAGAGAGAAATTCTTGACTATAAGAGCAAGTCTAATGGAACATTTTGGACGTTAAACTAACAGACAAATAAACCTCATATTCTCATTGTCGTCAACTTGTTGGTGGCAATGTAAGCGGGAGAGGTTTCACTCTCCCCCCTGACTTTCTCCTACCACGTGACCACTCTCCATCACGTGGGTCACTCTCCATCCCTCAACGGACTCAACGTTACCACCAACCCTACTCAACGTTACCACCCACCCTACAAAAACGTAATAATTCACTCTTTCATACCTTCAATCGTGGGCCTTTCTCATCACTAAACGGACTCTCACCTACTATGTATATCAACAGTATCAATAGTTTCAATAAATATCGTCAATTCTCCAATCAGGAATGGATTTATGATTGGAGTACCTGTACTGCTGGTGGACGCCTTGTGCAAACTTCATACCATTCACTTATTCATCCTACTCATACACTGTATAATACCATAGCACCAAGTACTGTAAGTTGCTATATTGCTGTACAACTGTAAGCAAAAGTTGTTATATCATGGAAGATCTGTATTGAGAGAATGAAATAAAATCTATCCAAAAAAAATAATAAAAAGAAACCTCTTATGAGATACAGATTCACTCTCTTGGGGATGCACAGTATGTCTTCACCTATAACAAACTTCACTGTCATTGCTGGAACCCTTCATCCACTTTGAGTTGGATCCCCTATGATAACGTCGCATGAAACCCAAGTTCCATACTCATCAAAATAGCAAATTCATTGCCACCTGACAAAGGAAAGCATTCCATTACGCTCATCCAGGGATCCCGTAGGTAGATTAGACTCGTGTTCTGGTTTGTGATTGGTTCTTTTTTTAAAAGGAAGGCCGTCAAACCTTTTTAAACATGGAGGAGACATTGTATAGTGAACAGCCAGACACGTCCTATCAGAAAAAAGTGAAATAAGATTGAGATAAATGTCACAGCAGGAAAAGGGAGCCGAGTAGGACTTGACTATATCGAGTATGTCAAACCTGGGGGATCCAAAAAGCAAGAAAAGAAATACACTTTCCATGGTCCTTCCATACCAGCTAGGACCTAGAGCGTATTAGTTTGACTTTTAAAAAGTTATTTCATTGCACAGGATATCGGAAATAGCTGAAGCTGTGGTAAGTAGACTAGAACAGTTGCTTTAGAAGACAACCTCTGCATGGCAAAGTATCTAGTCTTCACAAGTACAATCTCTGCCCTTTTTTCTCACTATTTTCAAAACTGTCATTTCATGTCATTTCTTTGTCATCAGTGTCATGTTTATGACAATATAAGTAACGTTCTTGATTTCCTCAAACTTCCTTCACCTTCTGACTGAGGTGATGGCAGTTTTCTGGAGAGCTCTCTAGTTAGACGGTTTATTCTTCTCAACCGGATGTTTCTTTGAATGACCTGGCATATGTTTTTTATATCTGTTGTAGTGTTGGCTTTATTAGGGCGTAATCTAGGTAGATTTAAGCCAACGTGCTACCCTGCAGGTATATTTTACACCCAGTGGTGTCTCTTATTTTAGAATGCACACACAATATTACCAAGGTAGATCCTATTATATTTTGATCTGTACGGCTGTATACTCTGCATAGTATTGCATAGTGTCAACTACAAGGTGAATACGACCACGCAGATAAAAATCATGGTAATATTGTATTCATTACCCGACTGTAGACTAATTTGCAGAAAAAAATCATATAATTGATTAGGAACTCGGTGTAAGAGACGTCTATTGTTTATACAAATTAGTTCCTAAAGTGCCTGTGAGACGACAGTAAAGGCCATGCTCTACTTAGTAGAAAACGACTGTCCGTATTCTACTTAGTAGCCATCTCCGTAGGCTATATGTACACAATATTACAATTATTTTGATCTGCGTGGGCGTATTCTCCGCATAGCTGGTGTATAGTAATATCCGAGGGATAGCGAGGATATTGCATTGTGTAAACTACAACGAAGATATGACCATGCAGAACAAAATTATGAAAATGGTGTACACTGTATTTACTATTGAAAATTCCAAATATAAGACAACAGTCCTAATATAAGACAAGGGCTGCTGTGAGATCCAATAATAGTTTCCTTCGATTATTATAGTCTCCTTTGAAAATGCATCGGTGCCAGTAATCAAGAATCATTAATTACTGTTTTAAAACTCTTTGACTACTGCATCAAAGCCATCAATTACGGGATAACCCACTCCCAAACAAATCTGTGATCTCTTTATGCTGGAGAGCAAAATGTAGTCCCGACAGCTATACTTTATAATATGACGATTCTTGGTTTTGATTCACCCAAGAAGATGGATGATAAATACAGCAAACGATGGTTTTGTGAACAGACGGCTCTGTAAACCGCTTTAGGTTCACTTCGTGCTGCACTCATATTTCACCTAATTATTCCCTCTGAGACGTTAAATTATCGGTGAGAGATATCACTATGAAAAAAATATCCTACATACATGCCATCTTGTGTTGGCGATTCAGGAGATTGCTGCCTTGACTCGCTTGGTGGGTCCCCGGCATTATCTCAGGGATACACCAAACGAGGTTGCAACATGGCTCTGCTATGGTTACGACACGGCAATGAATCAAATATCTAAGACTTTAATGATTGTTAAAGGGGTGTATTGGAGAGGGGCATCATGAGGTCTTCAATTTCTATCGCCGTAGGTGGACACCCCTTTTGGCTAACCATCGAGATGGCTTCTACTTTCTGTTCTGTACTGTCATTTCACCACACAGACTCTGTGTCTCAGTACTGTCTGTCAACGGCCTGTCACATATCGGACTGCCACTCAGCTGTCAAAGGAATGTCTGTTAAATGAATGTCTGACAACAGATTAGGTGACACTTTTGGCGAGAATGCCAGAGTACCTGCTTATTACAAGATAATTCAGATGTAGGGAAGGCAAAATCGCCTCATCAGAGAGCAAGTTGAGGATCTATACCGACTAACACATTGTGTATTATTTCAAAAAATGTATCCATTCTGACCAAGTTAAAACTGGTCTGAAATAATCATCATGTGGAAACAAGAAGGGTCAACAAATATTTCTCCAACATTAGAGAGAGAGAGAGAGAGAGGTTAGCGGTAGTGTGATAACAGAAGTATCCTTCAATAACCATGGACGCCTCACGTGACCCGCACTGGTCACGTGTGCATCGGGTCACGTGAGCACGCATTTCAAACCGTCTTCGCTACACTCCACTTGCTCGCGGTCCATCGGACGCTTTGGATACCATCCACCCACCCTACCAAAAACACAAAAACAAATCTCTGAACTATCATCGTTTCCTACTCTGTAGGGCTTCTATGTAACTCGTGACAATTAATCAATTACTTCCTAATTAGTGTAAAATTTATCTCGTTGATTTCCCCAGTAATTTTCCTTCAATCAATTTCTATTATTACTCTTCTGTGTAAGTTATTATATATAATTAACACCGACCGACATTTTTTACCACCTATTAAATGTCTCGGTGCTGAATTACCTGTGTTAGAATCAACTTAAGCTTTATAAATTAATCGGCGACTACCTCAATTTCCATCAGAAAACAGTGGGATTTTGTTCAGACCGCCACTAATTTTGTCTACCGATGATTTCTCAAGTAGAACCACCAGCCGACTTTTCTAGGGATTGCATATAATCGGTGTCACCTTCGTCGGCATGTGGAAACGCCACATTAAAAAGGCACCTGCCCATTCACAGATGTGAGATTAATTGCATCAAATTTAAAGCAACTGGTGTTCAATTCGCCATTTGTCATGATGGGCTTAAAGGCATGGAACATATTTTCACGCCGGGCACCTTTGGCAAAGCAATGTCCTTAACCCTGGAGGCATCACCGCACTTAAGACCCATGATGCCTTGAGGCATCATTGTTTCAATATCAACAAAAATGTTTTTACAAAGAAATAATAGAGCAATATTTATCAATATTTATCAAATCTTCAGAAAATGTAGATATAATATTATATTTAGCATAAAGAAATAAAATATTCATGATTTTGTATCATATTGCATGATTACAAACTTGAATTATTGGTTTTGAGCATTATGTGCCCGTCCTGTAGCCTGACAAACTGTCATCGGCACCGATCCTTATATTGTTTGATCACGTAATGTAACACATTATTTTTGATATCATTTTATGATTATTTGCAAATCACAAATGTGATGTTATACCACGCTTTTCTAAAAGTTCCATCATTATTGATCAATTTATTACTAAATTGTCACATAGAGACAATGATTGCATGATTTCGTAAGTCGAGGAAGATGATGCCTTTAAGGCATAACCCGACTGTGGTCGATGATGACTTATAACATCACCTGGCGCCAATAGGTTACAAATAACTAAAAAAAAATCCCTGAATACCTAATCCCATGATTATTATGGTAAACGTTGATTGCCAGATTTGGCTGCAACTGACACCAATTGTGGTTATAACTGGTATCTACCCTCAAGCTATGACTACGATTAATGGCCTTATGAAGCAACTAATTAGCTATTACTGTAGTTACCAAACAAGGCGTCGTTTTATCTCGTACTCTCATAGAGGACAACAGTCCTGACGATGGACACCTTCACGGACGACGGGTTTCGGTGAGAGCTCATCCATCGCTTTTAATTAGCCCTGTCGCCCAAAAGGAGAGAACTCCTCGTTCATGGACTCGTTGAAGCGAACCTGATTGTTAGTGAGGGTAAAATCGGCCTGAAAGACTGATTGGGGGACACTTAAACGAGGGTTTCTCAGCACTGCAGGTGGCGCCATTTAGAGGTACTTGTTATAATTAATTTCCTATGATTATGAATGAATCTAACTAAATGGTTCAGACATTCTCCATCTATATCTAACAGTTTGTATTTGAGTCTATTGGTTGGAAAACTCACCTCGTTCTTCAAATTCGGTGAGTATTTTTGACCAAGATGTTTCTGAACAGATTTTATTCGGGTACAATAAGGCCTGGCGTCCACCTACTACGATATGGCACCGATATGCCCTACGATGCACCTCCCGATAAAAAATCTAAATCGCGTCGGAAGGTTACCTAATATCAGGGCAGTTGACCAGGTTTCTGCGATTAGACACCGATAAAAACCCCATACAATGCGCTTGGAACGGCATGTCTAGACATATGTCTACGATTTTGCACCTTCCCGATATGGCACCGATTTTGACATTTTGTATCGGTGCCATATCGGGAGGTCTACGATTCTATCGTAGTAGGTGGACGCCGGGCCTTACTACGTCTCTTAATAATCCAGCCCGACTATAAACATTACTTTCTCTTCCTTAAGCTTGTGGTTTATTATTCTATCCATTAAATCTGGCATGTGGAATTATTTGTACGGACCGAGGGGATAGTTAGTAACCTTGTCTAAACCAAATAGAAAGTTTAACTTGAAATAGTCTTTCTCAAGCATTTCCAGTGTTCAGCCTTCCGTAACGCTCCCCTCATACATTAAGAATATCACACACTCACGACATTCAGGCGCATTTATTTATGTGCTTTCATTTCAGAAAACCTATGTAAAAATACATACTTTTGTGGACAGTCGGCCATAAACAACGAGAAGCTGACGCGCTGAAATATACGAGCATCAACCCCGAGTGGTTTACAGAGCCGCCTGTCTACAAATCCACCGTTTGTTGCATTTATCATCCACATTCTCCAATAAGTTAAAGCCAGGAATTTCCATATTGAAGGTTATATCAATAGGGACTATTTTCTTGCTCTATTACACAAAGGGACTTTTTTCCTGTATAATGAATTTGAATTCGTATCTATGATTATGGTATCTGACAGGTTTTAAACAAGAAAAAAATAGGGACAGAGACAATGAGACAGAGATGCAGAAAGACACATACAAAGTGAAATAGTCAAACATACATGCCAAACAACAGGGACAGAGACAAAGATATAGTATGATATACATATGGACAGACAGGGACAAAGACAAAGATATAAAGAGAGAGAATTGTATATACAGTATATAGACAGGGATAGGGCCAGGGAGACAGACAGAGAAGCAGACAGCTGGAGACAGAAAACAGACATAAACAAAGAGAAATAGACATATTTACTAACAGACAGGGACAGATTAAGATTTAGGTATAACACACTGGACCTGAAGCCACTCTACAGTCATGCCAGAATAGCCCTCACCCCCTTCCTTCCCACAACCACTCCATCTATTGTACTGACCAACTAGCTACACTCAAGAGCCTGTTTATTCTGGTTCACTGCTCTCCTACCACTCTACAATGCATGTACATTTTAAATCTGATGGGACACACCTGACTTTATAGCATTGGAACTTCCATATCTGAAGGGATAGAGCATTCACTATGTTCTTCAAAGAAACACAGACCCAGTAAGGAGGTATAAAGTTGGTGGAGGGGAAGACATATGACTCTATCTCAACCCAGTCACTCCATATTAGAACCTCTCGCCCACTCTCCGCATACCCTCCTTACCTTCATCCACTGACCAGGTTATTGAACCTGTTATACTCAGATTGATTAAGAGATATTTTTAATGCATTAGAATGTTTACACTGATTTTAATACCAGAAATTAGTTTTATTAAGTAATCCTGTTAATGACACTTGAGAACAACTATCAAATTGATTCTCTAGGAACGTGGGCGTACCCTGGAGCTGAAACATTATTGAAACATTCTTGATACTTAATTTTCGATCAAATACAGATGGCTCAAATACATAATTTCTTATTATATTCTCTTACTTTTATTCGATTAAGTTATTTAGGTATACCGCGCTCTTCCATTATAAATGGAAATAACATTAGCTCCTAGTTTTGGACAATGGGGAACCGGGCTGCAAGTGAACAAGACAGAGACATTGAAAAGCGCACCCCTAAACGTATACAGGTGACAATGAACATTAGTATGCATTGAAACCTGGAATATCACCTACTCATATCTGGTCTTTACTCATTTATCTTATAACCTGTTGCTGAAACTTTCAGAGAGTTACATATAATTGTAACATAGAGTAGCAGTGTGGTATGATCCATCTTTTTAACAGTTGTCTCTCTGGCTGTACTAATATTTTTCCCTGAAGCTGATAGTTGTACTTCTGGCTACCCTTATTACTGTATAACTTCATTTACCCCTAAGCTTTGTCACAATTCCTACAACTTCCATCCACTTCATTGCAGTCCACATCATAAACCTACCTACAACAATGATACTTCCACCCACCGATTCGATTTCTGAATGCATAAAAATAGATCTCTACTATACTGGCACAGAGAATATATGGATTTCCTATCTAAATAATTCTTTTCATTTAGCCATCTACATTCGCATATTTTCTTTTATGTGGTAGAAAAGTATCGTCTAGAAATGGTATTTTATAATTAACAGAACGATTTACTAGTGTAATGGAATGAATAAAGCCAAGGGTTTGTTCGAAACGTTTATGGAACCGTCTAAAGCCCTGGACACGATAGAGATTTAAGCCCTCCTGATTCACAACAATGCATAATGTCAAAAATCATTGATGATTGGGAACCTCTATATCTTACACCAATGTCTAGACTAGGAACATTGGCTTGCATCGGAAACAGCTTTTAGGTATATTGTAAGACCTATTGTAGACGATCTGGAGCTCACTGGACAGCAGGGCCCGGTTTTTTTGTCACAACATCGTAGGCCAAAGATACCCTAAGATCGTCCAGCAAATTATGACATTTTGACGACAAAAGATGGCCGGTGTAGAGTGTGATAGTGCGCCGTAATGTTAAGACTGGCAGATGTTTGTAGATTATGCTGGAGATGTTTATTCCTGTGTATGAGGATACAAGATGGAAGTCACATGACATCCTGTTGCCCTACATTTTAATCTAGGTCGCAGTGAGTAGTACACCAGCTGCTCACAGAGTGGCAGCACTGGTAGGGTTATGTAAATAGAAGAGGAGGTTGACTGGGGTAGCCACCCACAAATACAACTATACATAGTAGGATACTACATCTCTCTTCATCTTGTATGGAAACCATACCATGGTATATAAACACAAAACATCATTTTTCAGATGTTAAAAAGAAATAGAGAATAACATATATAAAATATGAGCAAATTAGAACATTTATAACTCACAGATATAACTGAGTATGCATAAGTAAACTATTTGTATACAAAATCTGTTGCGACTTGGTAGTATACGCTTTTGAGGTGAGGGTGTTACTTTCTGATGACTGGGGCTAGATGGTACCTGCACAGCTGCAGGGGTTGTTACTTCTAAATTATCTTCACTTGTCTGAGTTTTACACACCTCTTCATCTATTTTGTCAACTACCTCAGGGCTGACTATTGTAGGTTTGAACCTTGGACTATTGCGAGTTACTGTATGATCATTTGATTTTGATGT
The DNA here is from genome assembly GCA_950022655.1 of Alentia gelatinosa. Lineage (NCBI taxonomy): Eukaryota > Metazoa > Annelida > Polychaeta > Phyllodocida > Polynoidae > Alentia > Alentia gelatinosa. The sequence goes on from OX465586.1 coordinate 48,594,368, forward strand.
GATCATGCTACCATTCTTTTCTGTCACCACATATTGTTGTCAGTTTGTTATGTTTCACCTCAGTTCTCACCAAAACCCCATCTCCCACCTGTATGTTCAACCTTTTTGCATGATTATGGGAATCGGCATATACTTTTAATTCTTCCTTTTGCATGCTCGTCATTTCACTTTGTGGTCAGGTGAATAAGGTCATCTGACTCTGATCTGAGCATGGGCAATTTTGTGAGCAGATCACGACCTAGTAGGAGATGGTCAGGTGTGAAACCAGTTGACAGGTGCGGCGTAGTATGATATTGACGGAGGAATTTATATAATTCCTGTTTCCAGTTCTTACGTTCGACAGTCGCGGCACGGATAGCTTTAATAAGTGGTTTGTTGAATGCTTCAGCCTGGGCATTGGCTCTTGGCCACCTGGGTGTTATTTTTCTATGGTGAAAACCTCAGTACTCTGCAAGCTCCACAAATGCATCTGAGTTGAATCAGCTATCATTATCTGTTTTGATTTGTTTCACACACCCCCAATCTGTCACAACTTTGTCAAGAACCGGAATCACTGTAATAGCAGAAACAGACTTTACAATTTCCACAATTGGGTACAGAGAGTATTCATTTGTTATTACAAACAAATAATCACCCGATGGTAATGGACAACAAAAGTCTGCACTAAGGTTTTCCCATGGACCATCGGGTAGACTTGACATGGACAGAGGTTCCATCTGAATTGGAATTGAATACACCAGCACACTTTCTACCTTGATGTTTATACCTTGGAACCATACCTTTGACCTTATAAAGGATTTTGTTCGACTCATACCTTGATGACCTTCATGAGCTATACAGATTGCTTGGTCATGCAGACATTTTGGTAAAACAATTTTAGCAGTATACCCAACAGGTGTGTGGTCAATTCAATGTGAACTGTCCCTATTGCTTTGAGTTTGGAAATATCTATGTTCGGGTCACGTATATCTTTGACAACATGCCACTTGCCAGACCGAGCAAGTTCAAGAGCCTTCTAGTAAGTTTTATCCTTGGAGGCTACATACTAACATCGCAAACGTTGCCGAGGGACAACAAAGCAGAGGTGCATGTCTCTGCAATAAGATTGACACAGAGTTCTGCAATTTGTTATTCACAAGAACTTTCCCGACTAGGGACTGGATGCCGAGACATCCAGTCTGCAGGAATCTGGGATCCAGGCAAATGCTTGATTTCGAGATTGTATGATTGGAGACATAGCCCCCATCTTTCGATCCGTAACGAAGGTGCTTTAGTTTTCTTCCAAAATGTCTCGAGGGGTTTGTGGTCTGACCAAACTATGAATTTTGGGGCACCGCGCAGGTACATATCAAAATGCTCACAAGCCCAGACGATAGCCAGAGCTTCGCTCTCTGTCTGGCTGTACTGAGACTTGGTTGGAGAAAACAATTGGCTCACAAACTCAACTACTTTGTCATCTTGACAGAGCATAGCACCTAGACCAACAGAGCTTGCATCTACTATGAGCTCTGTATCTTTACTTGTATAAAAATACTGAAGCACAGTTTCATTGGACAATTTGTTTTTCAGAACTTCCAGTGCCATTTCTTGCTCATCTGTCCAGCCAAACTCACTATCACTGCGAAGGAGTCGGCGAATGGGTCCGCTTGCGGTTGTATAGTCAGGGATGAAACGCACACAATATGTTAACATACCTATGAGGCTCCGTACCTCAGACATATTTGTTGGGGTTGGTATTTGACAGAACTGACCTTTTGGGGGTCAGGGGATATGCCTTCAGCATTAAACTTTAAACCATAGAAATTTACTTCTTCTTTGTAATACTAATTTTTTTAGCTATTAACAGTCATACTAGCATTGTCTAAAGCAGTTCATGACTTTCTGAGAGCTTTTCCATGCATTTTGTCTGCATTTTTGCCTTTGCCAAAAACCAAAATGTCTTAACTAACATTCTTTGCATGTGGAATCTCCTGTATTACATTTCTGATGTGTTCATTAAAAATCTCAGAGGCTGACAAGATACCGAAAAAGAGTCTTTTGTATCTAAAGAGACCTTTGTGTGTACTGAAAGTTGTAATATACCTAGACTCAGGGTGAAGTTCAAGCTGGTGGTAGCCAGCCTTCAGGTCAATTTTACTAAACACAGAAGCACCATTGAAGTCACTAATGAGTTCCTCAGTTGTTGGTAATAGATGTCTTTCCCTGAAGATTTCTTTGTTTGCCTCAGGCATGTCAACACATGTCTTTGTTGCGTTTTGGGACCACAACAATGGGACTGACCCAGGGAGTGGGTTCTCCATCTACCTTTTCAATTATGTCTTGACTCAATAAATGTTCCTTCTCAAATTCCTTCTCAACCTTGCTACGAAGGTGAAAAGGTGTACGTCTGTGTCTCTGTGCCACAGGTTTTACTGAACTGTCAATGCGTGACTTTACCTGTGAGTCCTTCATCTTACCAATGCCCTTGAAGAGGTTTGGAAAGTCACTTTTGAGTTTTTCACCAGCTCCTTGTATTGAGTTCAGAGTTAATGTTACCAGCCAAAGATCTGTTGCTGAATTGTACCCAATCCGGGCACCATAGCTACCTGATACCACCTGGAAGTCATGTACCTGGATTTCCATTTTAGTTTCTACTGTAAGTGTACAAGTACCAAGTACCTTGAGTGGTTTTCCACCACCATTGGGACACAACATTGTTTTACCCGATTTGAGCTGGGGCCTACCTAATGTGTCATACAATTGTTCATCGAGAATATTTGCCACACTTCCTGTATCTACCATTACCTTGCATGCAATATTGTCAATTTTTACAGAAGCGAGTGGAAGACCTTGATTTACAAAGTTCACACAAAGACAGTCTTTTGGGCAAATATGGTTGATAGGGTGCGCTAAAGCTTCACCTCTCATCATAGCTGTACTCATCGTCACTTGAGTCAGACTGCACTGGGGCCTCAGCAATGGCATTCACTTTACCCTTACCATGGCCCTGCTCTGTGGTTTTTCCTATGGCAGGACACTTCTTGTCTGTTGGGTGTGGTCGGTCGCTACCACACAGGTTACATATATTGTCAGAGTTTTTGCTAGCATGGTCTGTTCGTGCACCAGACTAAGAATCAGGACGAGCATTCTTGTGGCGTACCACATTCACAGAGGGCTCCTGCCAATTGTCTTTCTCCATGAGAGACACCTGGGTGTCAGCCAGCTCCAGGGTACGCCCACGTTCCACGATATTAGCCAGAGACCTGTCAGGCTCACGCAGCGCACGTCACCTAAGCCTGTTTGAATGACAATGTTGTGTGATCTGACACAGGACCTCATGGTCGACATTTGTGAATTTACAGTTCCGTGCAAGTGAGCAAAGTTCAGTTACAAAGTCATCCAGGGACTGCCCTGGTTTTTTAACACAACTTCTAAAGGTAAAGATCTTCATTTGAATGTGTGTTTTAGGCTCAAAGTATTTTGAGACACTGCACGAAAACCACCATTTTACATATATATACGCCATCGCGATAACGCACGTATCGGCTGTATCGTGGCTTGTTTATACTTGTATACACCTCTTATACGCGTCTGTGTTTCGGGCGTCTACAACACAGTTTCCATATGTAGACGTGCGCGACTTGGCTGTCTTTTACGCGCATCCTCTGCGTGACATATATACGCCGGGCGTATATGTATAGCGATAGAAAATAAAAAAGGAAGCCCTCCACCCCCAGCACCCGCTGCTGCTGTGGATTATCAGTGTGTTGTTTTAGCACTTTAGGCGGGAGCTCTCTGTGAAGCCCTGTTCCCCTATTGTCTCTGGGCAGGCGGGCGCATGGCTGTGTGCAGACGGGTGTCAAAGCGGCGGGTGTCAAAGCGGTAGGTGTTAAAGCGGCGTCGGCAGCAGATGTGTGGAGGCACTTGGGGTGGTAGGATGATAACTGACCAGACCTTGTGTTATATATACAGTACCCAAGGTATAACTTCAGAAGAGTGGTGTTTTGAAAAACCTTAAAAACGTTAAAAAAACGTTTTAAAAAACAAAAAAACGCTTGGTTTATTATATGTATTCAATGAAAAGATAATAAATAGGATTTTAGAACAATTTTATAATCAAAATTGATAATATAACATTGTATTTTCCATAAACCAAGGACGTAATGACTAATGGCAAATGAAATATGCTACCACTGATGTCCCAAGTGGCAGAGGTCGGAATTATTGGAGAGTGGCGTAAATAAAGAGAATCAGGCGTATATATGACGTATATAAGACCGCACCATAGACACGTATATACGCAACTAGATAAGGCGTCTACGAGACGTCTAATAGGTCGAACTTCTAGACGCAAAGTCCTACTGTTAGACGCATTTCGTATACATATGTAAAATAGTGGTTTTGTGCAGTGAGAGAACTTTGCTTGTTTCTTTGTATGACTTGGGGGAATCTACCTTCTCTGCATCATATATGTCGTACACTCTCTCTCCTGCGTAGTGCAGTAGAAGAGCATGGCGATGGCTATCTTTTTCTTCCCCCACAATGTCCATAGGCACAAAAAGGTTTTCTAGTCTAGCCAGCCACCTTTTACATCTGGGGCCTGCACTGGCCTTTTCAGTCTCATAGTCAAAGGAAAGGAATGCAGGAAAACCACCCTCCATACTCACAGAGTTTACAAAGTGTGGCAGACTAAATTATTCCCAGTGGAGAAAGAAATGTGGCAGTAGTGGTATACAAAGTCAATAGCATATGTGAGTAACTAGCCTACCTTGCAGTGCCCAATGTAACATAAACACAAATTGGAGTAAAGTCCACCAAACCTCACCAATATTGTCCTCTAATTTGCGATTAGGAATGTCCAGACCAATGCTAGTAGGTACAACAGACCAGAATAGGTCCTGCTTTACTCACTGTCGAAGGGAAGAGAAGGAGAGCTTAGGCCTATAGTAGTACCCAGCAATGGAATCCATGTGCCACCATGTGCTTCACAGCCAACATTTTGTTCCTATATTGCCAGAATATAAGTCCAAATATAACACCCTCAAAGTTTACAAAACTTCCCCAAAAGTTATTCTATGGGTTCCTTGGATGTCCTCGTCGCCATTGTAGAGTGTGATATTGCACCTTAATGATAAGACTGGCAGATGTTTGTAGATTATGCTGGAGGTGTTTATTCCTGGGTGTGAGGATACAAGATTGAAGTCACATGACATCCTGTTGCCCTACATTTAAATCTAGGTCACAGTGAGTAGTACACCAGGTGCTCACAGAGTGGCAGCACTGGTAGGGTTATGTAAATAGAAGAGGAGGTTCTATGCACCCTTCAACATGTCCAATATGAAACACATACTTGTAATAGCTAATGAAATATTCACAATCTAGTTTAGAAGTTGAGTGTGACTTTCACTGTTTCTCTAAAGATTTCTATACAGTTTTCATTAATTGGTGAGCATGCAATTCTTTCTTAAGTGGATTAGGTATGTGTTTTATATGTTCTATACGGGTGAATAGCATACCAGATTGAAGTTATTGGTTCAGGGAATAATACTGATTTTTTTCTTTATCAAGTTTCTGATATGTATGGTTGCCATGGCAACTGAAACATACCCATATGAAAAAAATGGGCAAAAAATTGATGTTTGACCTTGAATTCAGTGACCTTGACCTTGACCCGAGGTCATATACATTTGTATACTTAAAGACTTTGGTGGGGTATATATGCTTATTCCATATGAACCTCCTAGCTTGTAAAGGGTCAGAGTAGGGAGCACATATGTCTTAAAAATTGAGATCTCTGTAATTCTAGTGACCTTGACCTTTGACCTCAGATAGAATAGTGATGCTGAAAGGTCTGCAATGCCAGAGCACCCACACTAAAAGGTAGAAAGTCTCTAGAATCAAAATCGACTCCAATAACCATTGTGGCGAGCCGGCCAAGAAAAATCCTAAATTTTCAGATCTGCTCCTCTACTAGTAGGATACTACAGCAGGTGTCCTATAGACAGTGTTGTCGCATGCTACGGGCAATAACACAAAAATATAACGGCCGATGTGATATAGTATAGAAATGTAGTAGGTTCTATACTCCACAAATTGCTGCTCGTTCTACACACCAAGAGGAACCTTCCACTACTCTCTGGGGATATCCACGTGTGATATCCCCTCGTGAGTGCAGCAATCAATGATCCTAGACATTGCAATCGGCAGATCCAAGAGGCAGATTGTCCTTATATTTGGAATGCTTAATGGTATATGTTTCCCAAAATAGTATTAAAGCCTCATGGCTTAATTCTTATGGGCTGTGAGTGAAATTCCACGTCTGGTACGGCCTGCCGACCTATTCAACTGTGATAGCAAAGCCTCAGATCCATGAACCATCGAAACGCGAAAACGGGAACAAGTGCAGTTAATGTCAAGGGTAGCCACATAAATTAGCGACTGCTTGAGTACAATGGCCATCAGAGCAGACGTTTGCTATGACAAAATTCAAACGCAAATATCGGCAGATCTAAGCGGCTGATCTTCTTTACAATCTATGGGATTATAGGTTATATGTTCCCCTAACTCGTGATAAAGTTTTACGACTTAATCCTCACGGGAAGTGAATTTTCGCATTCAATGCGACATGTCCATAGATGTCTTCGGGCTACGACACATTGGTCATCAAATTCACCCTCGTGACCCTACGATTATTGTGACTATAGCACACCTCACACTGCCCTACATGTCGCATACCCGCGACAAATAGCCGATCCTCTAAGATTGCATGTCTATAGGACACTGACGGCAAAAGCATGTTGTTATCAATGATTGTCGTGACTAAAACAACAGGGCCCAGGATTTATTGAACTCTAGCTACAATCACCTACTTGTGTGAACGTCAGGCCGATTCACAGCTGCCACCTGCTATTACCTATCTACACTATTTTTACCACTCCTCATCGCAGCACTTTCGATCTCTTCATTCCGCCATTTGTAACCTCACAACATTTCACTCATTTACCAACCCACCCACACCCACTTTATGTTCATTTTTAACGTACCCCTTATATACTTAGGTAGGGTTACTCAATACAGTTTGTTTTAATACACATTTTTAGTAGTCAACGAATTGCATATTTCTAAATACATCATTAAAGATATGATTGATGAACAAAATCGTGTTCTCCTATGAATTTGACCGTCTGGGAGGGGTGGGGGTGGAGACGGGACTCTAGCTCCACTATAGCTCCACTATCGGTCGGCGACCAAATCAATCTCCAGTGGATCGGTGCAATGGAGCACGGCCTTAAGTCAGGCATTTTAATTGTCATGAATCTTGCGTTGGCAGGAGAGATAAGGTATGGTGGTCTGCATGGCAATGCTCCTGCAGCAGATATTTTAAAAAAAAGAGGCTTGGAATTACATCCGCCGTTAAAATTCTAGCTGTGATTCCAATGTATTGCTATAGGTGTGAGGCCGGACTCAGTAGTGTTTCTCCGAGCAGCAGCCTAAATAAACAACACAACGCGTGACGGCGCTGAACGGCAACACCTGGTCAATCACTGGTCCTTTAGGGTATGAAATAAGCCTTGGGAGATTGGCATGCCATCTATACGGCATATAGCCTATGATTCATGGGCGCCGCCATGACGCCCACGAGTACGTGTTCTTCACTAATGGAGGTGAAAAAGTGGGTGTTCTTCACTAATGGAGGTGCAAAAGAAGTGTGTGATAATTGGGAAGTGTCACAACTCTAGCTTTGCTCACATATGCATGGAAAGTGTTCCATGTGGAAAATATCATGTCTTAGATTTAATTATCATGTCATCCTACTCTGGGATGGGTGTAGAGAGTCAAACAAACCATGGTAAAATATTGAAAGGCAGTTGAATTTCGTAAGAACAAACAGCCAGAATACAGGTTTTGTTCTCCGACCACCTAGTGACTGCTTCATGAACTAACAATGGTTCTGTCCCCTATATGGCAGGCCTGTTCCTTACTGTTTACTTCTATGGTGCCCTTCCACAACAACCCCTCACCTTCAAATATCCCGCCTTCAGTTCTTCAGTATACATTACATTTCCCATCAATCCCCAGTACACTTTCTCCCTACAATCCGCCATCTTTCTACCACGTTCACAACTATCAATTTTTACCCACCCACCCCCCCCCCCCCTAACACTCTTATCACCAATCTCTTTCATCTAACATTACCCAATTCATTGTATCTTTTTATTCATTTATCACATAAACTCATATGTTAAAAACATATTACGATCAACTAAATTTTATACATATAATCTTTCGACTATGATTAATAAATTGTCTTAACCTAAACACACTTTTCTCTTTGCCTTTCTCTAAGGGAAAATGTTTACAGTAATGGTAATCATAATAATTAATGATACTCAATTGTTATGATTTTTTATACTCAATATGATTTATGTATTCCAAATATTCATAGATTAATTTTCCCCAACAAATTCTCGATCTACTTATTTACAAAAACATGAGCCACATGTTATAGCAAAGAGATGTGCGTGTGCTACGTCTGGAGATGTCACATAAATACGATAGTTTATTACCCCTTTTTAAGTCTAGCCATCACACATTACTACGGTTCTTCCCCATACTACGTTTTCTGACGTAGTCAACTTATGCATGTGATGCTTATTCCCTGCGCAGAATTCTCCTTGAATTAACGCTGTACAAATTGCGTCTCAAACATTTATCACTTCCCGGTCGTCGATTTAGTTCAACGCTATTCTCCAGATTCCTTTCATGCTGTTATATTTTTTCGACTTAGTTATGGTGACCTATAGAAGAGAAGAACATATTATTTCTGTCATGTGTTTTCCCCGGTGAAAGAATTTGCGAATTCTAGGTTATTTACCTCATAGATCCTGCCTTTTTAAGGTGTATTCCAAATATTCACGATGGGTGCATGACCACAGAGGTGCCCATTCTAAAAATGATCCATTTATTTATTCCGGATAGGATAAGGCACATAACCTGTTTCCAATCAAATCCAGCGAGCGGTACTAGGCAGGCATTACAATAATGGTATTGCTTTACTTCTTGCAAACTGACAGAGTCGACAATGGCTATGATGTACACAATGATCAAGATCTTCCCATCAATTCTACGTAAAGACGGATAAATAAGTAGGATTCAAGCTTAGATAGCCAGCTAAGAAGTTGGTACATCGATGTTTTTAACAGACGATTAGAGGAACATTCTTAACAACAAATCATTCTATCAATCACTGAATATTGTAAAAAGAAATGAATAAAAGCCTTTGACAATTAGTGTTTACAGTAGTATAATTGTAGCAGATGCATGGAAAGTTACATTAAATGGATGTTAATTGGATGACGACTGGATATATTAACATCCACAGTGAAAGGACAACCTCCTACGCCCTTGCAGTTAAAATGGGATTTATGAAGAGCATCCATTTTGTACACAGAGAAATAAGAAGATTGAAGATTTGATAACCTCGATGGTTCAACAGTAGGTTATGTGGCGTTTCCACCTGCTGATTATGACCACCAATTATGGCATTTCACACCGCCGACCCCACACACCCTCTGCGCATGTGTTGAGTGGAACCTGGGGGTCATGACTTAACTGAGATCTCCTTCAAGGCCAGGTGTGGTAGACTTACCCCTATATCAAAGGCCAGTCCATCTCATAGCATGTCTATGTGGTGTGGTGTGCAACCACCCTTCTCCTTCATCCCCAGCAATGGTACAACTACTGCTATATCAAAGACCAGTCCTTCTCATACTATGTCTTTTTAGTGTGCTGTGCTACTACCTTTCTCCTTCATCCTCAGCAGTGGTAGTCCTATCATTATATTAAAGGCCAGTCCTCTATACCATGTATATGTGGTATGATATGCAGCCACCTTTCTCCTTCATCCCCAGCAGTGGTAGACCTACTGCTATATCAAAGGCCACCAGTCTTTCTCTCACCACTCTGTGTGGTGTGTGAAGTGAAAGAAGTCTCACCTTGGTAAATGTGTAGGGTTGAGAATTCAGAATTGATTACTTAGATACGATCCCCTCCCCTGTGGTGTAAAAACAATGATAAAAACTATACCTTGAGAAATTCAGGTAAGAACCTGTAATGGCTAACTGAATGTTTAATCATACAAACAAACAAATTTCATCTAGGAGGGTTGTAGGTGATTACGAACAAGATGGCTATTCTATTCTCACTACATGAGGATTGGACTTTTATTATCTTATAAGATTCTATGACAGCTTTAAGATATCACTTACAAGGAGTGACTGCTTTATGGCAGCCATAAAATACCACATACCTGGTTATTTTAGTCTTGTTGGCAATGTTAACGACTTTCTCCAAGGAATGCTTCAAGCTATAAGCTGCTGCTCAGCCTATTGCTGCCAAGGTCACCCGGTTTCTGATGGTGCCTGGTTTTGCAGCAAATGTATAGTCACACAGGTGTAATTGTGTGTCTATACCTCGGAATGTCTCCTACTGGCACGCAAAAGCTACGGCGTACAAGTCTAGTGTCTCTGGAACATGTATATTTAAGGGGAAAATTGGCTTTACCTCATTCTTGAATGAATGTGTTTTTGTTGGTTTATGGTGTGAATGTATTCTCCAACTAAATAGTTCACTTTTCAGGAGATGTTTAATTTGATATCAATTTTATTAACTGTAAGCAGGTGCTGATTCTGCGTTTAGAATGGAAATAAATCAATTCTGCCTGTAAGAAATATATGGAAATATCATTAGAACCGTATGCAGTAGTTTCTTTTATATCAAGAAGTTAATATTTGTCTTAGATTTTACTTAAATCTAAAATATAATTCAGAGGCACAAAGAAATTCATGATTGTAGTTTTGCAATATTTCTTGGCCATGGAAATAGTTGTAAACCTGCCATGTCATACGCTATCTTCAGGAATAACTAAACAAATGACATTAATCACTTGACTTATATCACTGTCTGAATTTGCAATGTAGATGTTATTGTTAGCAATTAGTACAAATTTAATGTGGTCTTTTTATATCCCTTCTTATATTTCCACTGTGAATTGTAGATGTCTCTGGTGGTAGTATCTATTTTGATTTAAAATCATTTGCTTTTCACTTTAGTTAGGCATCAACCATCATAACGGACTCTATGCCATGAACTGAACCTAATAATTATATCTTTACTCAAACCAAAGCCTTGGGAGAAACGGACCATTCGGTATTGTAAAGGCCCTACATTTTATTTGCTAATCACAAAGAAGGTCGCAAGACAATGAATAGAAATTATCATATAGAAATAGGCCTTTATGAACGAGCCTAAATCATTCAATAGGCCCAAGGCAGGACCTGCATGTTAGTTTAGCAGTTGTTAAGCTATATCCTTTCCAATAAGACCCAAGGCAGTGGTTTCTCCCATGTGGGGCTGCTACCTTTGTTAGGACAATCACAGACCTGGAGATGTCCTCGCCCTACAGATTCCGGAGGCGATAACCCCTGACTGAATTTATACACAGTTTTAACTGTATTAAAAAATGGGCCGATCCTCCAGTTTCGACATAGGTGATATCAGGTCCACATTGGCATTCCCAATACGACAGTCATATTCTATCAAATTCTTAAAGCTTAATTACTGGGTAGCTCATATTGTGAATTCCACAACTTTTTCCATCGACCAAAGTTGGTGCAGTTGCTGTACAATTGGTAAAATCAATAACTATACAGCCGCATTAAATTTAAAAAAAGATTAATGGCTATTTTACAACCCTATGGTAAATGACACACGAACCATGAACTAGACCCATTCACTTGGAATAGTATATCATCGATGCTTGTTTACTGAGGGGAATAAAATGTATTTATAGTTAGATAAGTAAACGCTCAATTTGACTCTAACTTCGCATGAATGTGAGATTAGCCCACCTCTTCCGTGTTCACCCAAATGTGACTTGACCAATACCAGACATGCTTCAGTGGTTGTTGGCAAGAGAACACGATTTTCGAGTTTTTCTCGAGGAAAATCCTAAACGTTCGACGTCCCTGGCCGTAGATGGATATGCTTCCATACCAAACACTTAAGCCAGGGATCAAAGTATGCCAGTATGTAAAGAGGAAATCCTGCCTTTCGACCGTGTATAGACAGCTATTATTTCTTCATGTGTCACACTTTTATCAGTACTAACATAAGAAAAAGAAAAAGAGGACACTAGAACATTCCCAAAAGTGTCGATCAATGTTGTGAATAGATCTAACACGCCGTTTCAATTGTAAATAGTCTATTCAAGATGGAAATCACTTTCTATAGAGACCTGCTCACAAGTCCGCTTACCTCTCATCTGCCTCACATAAGATGAAAGGGTATGTGTGGGCAAATATGCTATATAGTAAAAACCCTGTAGTATTTTGGTATGTTTCTAACTATTCTAAAATAGAGAGAATCTTCACTAAAAAGGAAGAAGAGCCTATATTAGGACAGCCTTACCCCATATTTTTCGTAATTCATTTGTTAATGTGAGATTTATATTGACTAAATTTGGGAAGAAAAACATTTCCGAGAGGCTGTCCAAAGTTCGGAGTTGAGACACATCCACAGAAACACCTCGTACGTACTTCACTACGCGAATAATAACTACGTTCCTCATAACAACTTTGATAGGTTTATGGAAGGCAGGCATTCTTTGGTTAGTTGGTTAGGAAGTATGTGTGAGGAAGCTGGTTGTAGCCGCTGGCACTTTGTGACAGTTAACATACAGTCGTCTGGGTTCAGATACACTATGATGGGCAACTAGTCGACGTAAAAACATAGAAGAAACTACTCCTTAAGGGATGATAATCTATGTCTACTCCGTCTTTGTTAAAATGTCTTTGGTTGATTTGATGGCATTCCCGGCTGCACCACCTACCAGGGTCATATTACCACCTTCTATCACTCCCCGGGTAATAACTGCTGCATTGCTCTAACATTCATTTCTTATAGGTAGGACAGGGAGCGGGGGTGGAGTGAGTGGAACGCCCTGCACGTATTTACCTCGACACACGTTTCCTACGCCTCTGTAACGAGAGAAGTGTGAAATATGGACTGTCACGTGACCCTTTTAGGTAAATCCAGGTGAGAGGCGTTTACCTGAAGAGGGAGGGGATGGGGTAAGAAAGGGCCGCATGATGAAAATACAGGGAGGTCAGATCCGGGGCTTTTACACGCAGGCCAACATTTATAAGGAGGAGGAAGATGCGCCAGGACACGAGCGTAAGATTTCTTTTCATAAAGATCCAAAATGTAGGTCGGAGTAACGTAAAAGCGGCCTGTTTATCACCACTCCGCTATTATGGAAGCGGCGTACTACTGTCTAGTTTATACTATGAACTCCGATTATAGAATCTGACACTGCCGACCGACAATTACAGGTTCCCGATATAATATCGGTAAGTGGAAATAGCCAAAATCCAAACCCTAGCAACCACTAAAAATTGCATAATCTGGCACCACCAACTGAATTTTGCAGCCACCGATGCAATCAAACTAGGTTGAATTAATCGGTAATGGAATGCAGACTTTTAAAGATAATACATCGGTGCAGATGATATGTATAATCAGTCATCATGTCCTGTAAACGCCACTGTCACTGATTATTGGTACTGACATCTTTTTCAGGAAGCACCACCAACCGACGCTACCCTTTCCAATATTTTATTGGTGCAATTTGCATCGGAAGGTGTAAACGAAGCTTTGAGGCCGTTTTCAATTGACCGATTATTTGTTACTGATCTACAGTTTGTAACCAACGATAATTTCTTGGCCGTCTACCAATGTCAGATTAGTGAAAGGATTTGAAATGGTCCCCGATTTATTTGGCAAAGCTTATGTGATAAAGCAACCACTGACCAACTTGGTCAAGGGACGACAAAATCAATAGGCTCATGAATCTAGTGGGGAATTTAAATAAGCACAAAACCTGGAAAATGCAGGAGAAAGAATGCTTACACTGCACCCTCGCCGATTAATTGAAACTGACGAACAGTTGATGGTCATCACCTACAGTCTCTCAAGGCCATTTTCCACTGACAGATTATGTGGCACCAATCTGCAATCGGGTATACCAGATCAAATCGTTTTAACTTCATCAGCAAGACTCAAGGTTTTTGCCTGAGCATTAAATCGGTATGACCTATAAAATGCCGGAGAAACAAGGTCTACACTCTACCCTCATCGTTTATTTGATACTAACACACAGTCGGTGGCACCGCCGACAGATTTCAATCCCATTTTCCATTGGCCGACTATTCATCACCAATCTGGAGTCGGGAACCAATGACGCCAGATCGGTGAATGGAAACAGACATTCAGAGAAGTGTCCACAAATTATTTGTGCATAGATTATGCAATAATACCACTGCCAACTGACTTGGTCAATGACCGATAGAAGGGGTGTGGTGATGGTCACTGTTCTGTCTGTATATATGTACCTGTCATATGCGGCAGAAACAAGGCATACAGTATGCTCACCGATATTTGGCCACCAGCAACCGACTTTTAGGAGAACACAATTAATCGGTGCCGTTTTCGTCGGCCAGGGGAAAATGGCTTTTAGAGAATATCCAATAATCGGCGCTGTTTTTGTCGGTCAATGGAAAATGGCTTTTAGACTAACTCAAATAATCGGCACTGTTTCGTCTGCCAATGGTAAATGAGTTTTAGAGGAACTCAAGTAATCGGTGCCGTTTTGGTAGGCCAATGGGAAATAGCCTTATATTTACGGCGTCGACGTACAACGCCCCTGTGTGCTGTAAACACATCTCGCCTCCTCCCGCCCACTGCGCATAAAAACAAGCCAAACGTGTTGCACAATTCAATACAATTCTGGAATGTCATTCAGAAGAAGAGCTCGCTGATGACATCCACTGTCAGGGCTCCTGGGAGGGTGAGGTGATCCCCTGTCATTGTTGGCTCCTCAGCGCTTCGTTAGGGAAAACCTAGCGCTCATTTCCCCCCACCCCCACCCTTACATTGTCAGTCAATGTCAAATGACATACCTCCTCAACATATCTTAGCGTCAGGAAGCGTACCTCGAGGTAAACAATGCCTGGGTGATAAATAAAAGTGCACCCAGTGGCCGCGCCAATGTCTTACCATCAGCATTCAGTGCCTGGTCTAATGATAACAAACCATTTTCTATAAGCCGACGAAAATGGTACCTAAAGGCCAGTTCCCATTTTCAATCGACAAGAGCACTGATTAATTTACTTCCCCTAAAAGTCTTTGGGTGGTGCTACCGTATTATATATTCGGTGAGGGTGCAGTGTATGCCTTGTTTTAACTGCATTTCAAATATCCATAACGATGGAATTCCTATGCTTAAACCCTTAGCATCACCAATAGAATCAAAACATTTATATCCTGGCTTTCACCTGACGACTAAGATCCACCGATTATTTTCACGCTGTATATAAGTCGGTTCTCCTTGTGTGAAGTCGGTGGCACATAATTGGTTGCATGCATAAATGTGTTGGACGCTTACCGACCGTTGGTCGTAAAATGATGGCCACCACTGACTAATTTAATGGGTTCTGGTTTTGTTGATAGATCTATGCAGAAGTCGGTGTTCGGTGCCATATTGCTTTAGGCTGGAGACAAAAATCCGTTTCCACTTGATGATTATTGCACGAAATGTGTCGCATAATCGGTGGGCGGTGCGAAATGCTATATTCAGTGGTCATAATTGGCAGGAGGAAACACCACATAAGTCGGTAGATGGTGGTAATCTTTGACCAAATAATCGGTAGCCATTTCAAATGCTGAGCTGTTTCCATTCACGATCTGGCGTCAGTATACCAGAAAAATCTGTCAGTGCCAAATAATCATCCAATGAAAACTGGCAGAAAGCCCCTTAGCAAAGGAAAATAGCACGGATAACATGAGTTCCCCAAGGAGAATAAACATGTAGGATAAAAAGACACTAGCTTTGGCGTCGGTTAATGTAATTGCTATATAATGACTGAGTGACACATTATTGTAGTCATTGACTGGTTAATGACTAGGTAAGACTACATTCCTCGGTATTGGAATATCTTCTAGATTGGTTTCAGACTTGTTGGGGTTTGATTGATATCTGAACAAATCTTCTTGTCTCTATCAATTGATCTTCATCAAGATTTTTGGTAGCTGAGTCGTTGCGGAGTGGTGTGATTTTTAGTCAGATCATATGTTATCTGCAGTTTTTGGCCACTGCCATCGCTACTGATTGGAAAGATTAATTAAGGTAATAAAATCAGTCTACTCTAAGACGTCTTTCTCTAAGACGTTTTTGTCTACGGGCATTCCCCGAGACATTTATATCTAGGGCATCACCACACATACTCAATGAGACGATAATAGTCATTAGACCATTTAAACCTCGCTAATTATTCTATTCTTGGGCAGACAGATTTTACTTTTTCCTATTAATGTAGTGGATAACAGATAATTCGTGAGCATCATATTTTGTACAGTGATTCTCTTTGGTATACTTCGGTATATCTTAAGAGACTCTTTAAAATCCAGCATGGCGGCCGTTTTTCAATATGGCTGTTGAAGTGACCTGGGACCTGTTTCAGTAGTTTCGTGACATGTCTAGATGGCGTCTGTGACACCGTACGGACAGATCACAAGACTGCAGTCAATGACACACGGAGTTTCACTCACTTCTCGTAGTAATTAAGCAATGAATCTTTAGCATGAGCTGTTGATGTCTGTCTAGGTCTAATGTCACGAGACTACTGAAACAGGTCCCAGGTCAGTGTGAACATTATCACAGAAATGAGGCTACCTGGCTGATTTGAGTAATCATGGTGGGAATTTCTATGTTTTCAGGGATGCTAGATTCATTTCATCCCAGAACTATTCCGTGTTTAGTTATAATCTCTCTGGGAAATGTAAATGTCACAGCCTGATTCAAATAGTAACAAAATAACATAGGTATTTCCAAACTCAAGAGTGATTCTATCAATAATCTGAATAAGAAAATGTTTTGTTTTATCGTAAAATACAATGCACGTTTGCCTCAGTGATCTGAGCTTCGTCCATATACAAGTCAAAAGGAAGGTATTGCTTGGAATACTAGACATTGATTATCAGTACAACGACTTTGTGGTTGATTAAAATCGCTTTGCTGTACGGCAGCCATGTTGTGAATAGAATGTTTACACCCATTATCGCTTGCTCTTGTTCCCGGTCTGTCCACGTGGGAGCAGGGCACTTTGATATATATATATATATATATATATATATTTTTTTTTTATTCAAGAAACATACATATCGACAAACAATTCGCCGAGTTACAGCGTTCTTCCATTATTAGCCGTAGGACATACAGGACATACAAAGACATACACCCACCACATAACAAAGTTATACCATATACATCAAGTCAGATATTGAAAATTTCAACTATTCAATCGATCCATATTTCTTGTTAATCACATCTAGGTTCTTATAGCCACGTCCTAAGCTACATTCACATTAACCAATACCAGTTAAACATTTTTTGACACTACCTTTAAATACATCACTTCTTTCCAAATGCTGTACTTCTTTAGTTAATTGATCCCATAATACCTTACCTTTATATAACGGTGAATAAACATACTTTTGTGTATTTGGTCTCTTAATCTTTATCTTTATTTTATCGCTATTCCTCAAACCTCTCGTTTCTTCATTAAAAAAAAAGAAAGTTGTCGGTGACATAAGTGGCCCTCCTGGCATGTGTTCCAGATCAGGACATGACAGGTCATCCTTGATTGGCTGTTGATTTAAAAGCCAATCACAGCGCAGAGCTTGCAAGCCCAATCTGCAGCAAGATACCACTTGCCATGTCTTTATAAGAAATTCCAATTTTCATTTAAATCAGCTGAAATATGGTTCTGAGAGTGTCTGATTTACTATTCGGGTAACATCAGTTTATTGGGACATCATAACCGTCAGTTGCCATTGGCCAACATTGGCCACCCAGCTCCTTTACTTTTTTGGGGTATCCAATTCTAGTACACCAATTTTCCACTAGGTTTCTTTATTGGTGGTGTCCTAATTGCAAACACTTGAGGGCTGTGACCTTGACCCCTGGCATGTTTACTCTATTTGAAGGTAGGTGGTGTCTTTGAGGTGAATAAACGTGTATAATGTTTATTTTTAGAATTAATGGAGTATTAACTGTAATCAAGTCATATTACAGTATGCAGGGCCAGACATGTGGAACTCGTCCACAGTTGCAAGCAGATGAAGTCAGAGATTTCGATATATGTAATCAGTAAGTATCTTTGGACATATATTCTGCTTTTACTGGATGCTCATACCAGTTCAGGATTGTTCTACACAAAATGTGTCCTCCATAACAATCGGGAAGGCTTCAACAATAAGATTACTTTTCAATAACGCAAGCACAAGGAGATCAATGGCGGTGTGTTATATTTATTCAATGGCTGTACACTCAGGTGTATCATAAAGTCAATTTCCAGTGGACGACTGTTTGCAACTGATCTGCAGTTGGGAACCACCAACACCAGATCGGTGAATGGAAACAGACATGCAGAGAAGTGTTCACCAATTAATTGTGCATAGACGCTGGCCACCACTGAACGACTTGTACAATGACCGACAGAATCAAAGGTGTTTGAAATAGTCGGTAATGGTTTTTTGTTTGAAGGACAGATCTGTCTGTGTGGAAGGTCAAGTGTAGTACAAACAAGGCATACACAGTACCCTCACTGATTTTTCGACACCGACGGGCAGTCGTTGGCCACCAGCGACTGGCTTTTATGAGCTCGGTGGGGGCAGGGCCTTAAAGCTGAGCACCCACTGACATGTTCATGACATGGCTATGAATCAAAACCCCCACATCATAGCCTTGTTAGTATGTTGAAAAATTTGGTTTCATAGAATGTACAAAACTAAATTACCACATCGTTGCTGTGTTGGAAGGTATGTTAGGTGCAGTAGTGTGTCAGAACACTATGTAAAGCCCTAGTATAGGCATAGACTAGCTGGGTAAAGACATTAAGAATAAAGGAGTAAGAACTCAAACACAGATGTACTAAGAACTACTATGGGTCCACAACTTAACTGATTTTAGTGACATATTCTTCAGCTTATATACAGAGAGCAAGTGGCATCTTGCAACAGAGTGGGCATGTAAACTCTGTGATGTGATTGGCTGTTGAAGCAACATCCAATGAGGATTGACCAGTCTCATTATGGTCTGTTGCACATGCCAGGGGGGCTGCTCATGTCATTAACAACTCAAGTGTTATGTCAACGTGCCCTGCCCCCATGTGGCCAGACTGGGAACTAGAGTGGGTGATAATGAAGGTAAACATGCCATAGCTGCCATACAGATAACATCAAGACAGGGAGGAGCTGCTGCAAAATGGCGACTGTTTTAATACAGTCTTTTTTGGTAAAAACTACGGTCAATTTAGATGACTCTTCACATAGAAACCAATATTTGGACAAATTTGGACAAATATCAAGATTAAAAAAGGCTATTTTGCTATGTATCTATAACAGTTACTTGCATTATGTGATTCTTACTCTTGAAAAAGAAATACTACGCAGGAATTTGCCTCAGAATCTGTGTATGTTATGGGTAGAGAAAGCAAGACCTAGCTGGATATGCTAATGTACGTCTGCAATTGGGAACACTCTATTTAATACAGACAGAAATATAACCGTCAGAAATATGGCCGCGATTATTTAGTGGAGGTAGGTAACATCAGATTTCCTCATTGTTGTTGCTAGGGACATTTGTAAAAATGAGTTTGATGTTTGTTATACAATAGTTGTAGTTATGAATCAGGAATAGCAAATCATCATTAGATAAGAATAGGTATACTATACCTCTCTTTGTTCTGTATTTGGCACATACCCACTAATCGTTTGGTTCGTGTTTATTTCAAGTAATTTAGTGTGAACCAAATCTTGATTGTGAATGGAATTATATAAAACTTCAATTAGCGTGTGGAAATATGTCAAGTGGGCATTATAGCTAAGGCCACATTTGAATAAATTCAATTTTAAACTGGTTTTATGGCAACTTTAACCAAGGTAACATTTTTCCAGAATGGATCTACTTTGAAAATGATAACTTACAATGAACTCTACCTTTGTGCCAGATACCAATTTGGACAATATGCCTATCTGGCTCCTGGAGTATATTAGCATATGAAGGAACGTGATATGTGTGGACACCAATTATAACATATCTGTATCTAAATGAGAGCATGGCTCACCTCTCACACTGTGACTATCTTTCCACCCTCTATCCCACTCCCCACTCATATGGAAGTCCTTGGTTTTATCAAGCCCATTAACCGCATGTACCATTACACAAATATGTAAATCACTCTGGCATCGGGATAAACAAACGCATGAAAAAAGCTGCTGTCTTACGCATAAGAACACGTCTTCCTTTTGGCCTTTTGGAGACGAAACTCGCTCGTTTCGTGAGAGCCTACCATAAACTGGCGCCGTTAGCGGACCTCAGATGGCAGATGGGACGGCGATTAAATGCACATCTCTCTGCCAGCTGTGGTACTTGTGCACACTGACCTGTGGCGACACCTACTGGGGTTAAGCTTGCTTCTGGCTAAACTTCACACTCATTGACTCCCCATATAACGTAAGTGCAGTTTAGCATGACGTCCTGTAACGTAACGTACGGGGGACCTTAAGCGTTGGAGTGCCAAGACATAGCCCCCGCCCTCAACCGCCGAGAAGCTTAGGGATGTATTTAACATTATATACTTCTTTCTTGGCACTGTAAGTGGCAAATCCACCACAAGAAATATAGAGTGATGTTTCCATAACCAGATAAACAAGTACTCCCATGGAAACGATGAGAAAGAGTCTTTTCAGTATTAGGGCAATATTTGAGCATTATGGGATAGCCCCGCTGCTCCGCTGCACTGGCTCAACGGCCAATAATGTAAATGTATTCTCAAAATACTTTTAGGTGTCCTATTTTAGTAGGACAAGGATACATATAGTCGCTTTGGGATGCATTCGCTGATCGGTTCTTCGGTTTTAAATTGTAAAACGTAGTATTCGCATATCATACATATTTTCATCAGGTGTAAACACCATGTGGCTTTGATAAATTTGATTCCTGAACTGATACAACAAGAAGGGAGGGAACGTATCACACATGAGGTTTGTAATGCTATAATAGGATGTTCAAAAATAATCCATCTTCTGTATGGGCACCCACTGAGTCCTGCACTCTTTAGGAGAGTCTTGGCTGACTTAACGTGGTGGTAATCGAGACATGTGCTTGGAGAGTGCGTCTACAATCAACCAACTCCCCTGGAGGCACAATGAGCATAGAATCGGTCTATACATGAATCAAAAATACTCAAAAGGTGTATATTAGTTTTCTATTGGCCAGCAGGTGGCACCAATCTAACTCGTCTTGTAGGTTTTTAAAAATTCTTTTCCATGATTTTAGATTCCTTTTTTAAATATTAATATATGGTGGTAAAAAAATCGTTTATTCATCGTGTCGATGTTCAGCTTGATGCTGGTTTTAGTACACATATAGCAGTAGCTAACATTGCATTTATTTGTACCATTTTTCCATGCAGTGAAGTATACAGGGGGGCGTCCACCAACCACGACAAGGCTACGACAAGTGCCGACATGAAAGTTGTAATCGCGGCCTTGTCGCAGCCTTGTCGTGAGAAGAACAGTGTCAGGACAGCGGTGTCGGCGCGTGTCATAGACGTTGTTGGTTGCCGTTAAAAAGGCGCCCATGGTTCCGACACACTACGACAGTGATATTGAGGAAACCACAACACTCCACGACAAAGGTTCAGTCGTAGCAAAAATCTAACATGTTCGATATTGTCGTAGCCTTGTCGGAAGGCCCCCGACAAGCTTCATGTCGCAGCCTGTCGTGGCCTTGTCGTAGCCTCTTGTTGGGAACTGGGATCCACCAATAACGACAAGGCTACGAGAAGGCTTCCAATCGTAGATCTGTCGTGGACCTTGTCGGAAAGCCATTCTCGTAGCCTTGTCGTGGTTGGTGGACGCCCCCCTTAACTGCCAAACAATATAACAGTTTTACAGTACACTCTGAGATACCTGTACCTTACATTCTTATGATAGTTCACCATGTTTCTCGTTGATTAATTAGTTAATCAAATAGTTATTTCTGGTCCCTACCTATTAGGATGTTAAGCGAAGGGCCAGACTCACCGGGCTTCCAATGCACACCGACACACCTTACGACGCTCGGCGATGCACAATTGCATTGAATTGAATGGGCATTGGGGTGCATTGGGAGGTCTGGATTCATGCATCAGCATGGGTGGGTCATATTGCATTGAGTATCAGTGAAGCCTGATCCACTGATATTTATGTTGTAGCACCCCATGATACAGCACTGATACATTAAGAACTGGCTTAAAACTGGCTTTATTCCGCACTCTCACACCCCTCTTAGCTGTTTATCGTTGCCATGGTCATGGGACCCTTCCTACATACCCGCCTCGCTATACTTTGTCTCACCATACATGGGCCGAGACCCTACCCTCCCGGCCATACAACGTTTCAGCGTGAAAATCATGTCTAAAAATGCAAATGGAGGTTTTGAAAATGTTTCATAATCAAAATTGATTATATAACATTGGACATTTTATATACCACTGACTTTGATGACTAATGGCAAATGAAACAAAACAACAGTAGTGTCCCCTAGATAGGAATTATTGAACAGTGGCATAAATGTAACAGAATCAGGCATATATATGATATACATGTGACTGCAACATGGACACATGCTCGAGATAAAGCGTATTCACAATGGCAAGAAGGACTTACTTAATTACGCAAAATGATAGTTATATACACCTTACGTACATACATATGTTAATCAAGGTTTTTCACGCTGTGTAAGCACCCAATTGTGGGGATTTCCGATATCACGTTAATGGAGTCTAGTGGAGCAAGTGCTCCGATCCAGTGCTGATTGAGAAGAGTCTGACAAAAAAAAACAGTTCTTGTGGGAATGGAGCGCTAATGGAGCAGCACCGATTAGGGTAAGAACAACTTAGGTTAAGAACAGATGGAGAATGGGTGGAGAACAAGAATCGGAGCAGTGGAGCACCGCCTTTAATCTCTATTGTATCATTAGCTAATTCTAAGTCGTAATAGTGAATCTTGCACACAGTTAATACCATTATCTCAAAATTGGAGACAGACTGGGGCATGGGGTCAAACTAGTTTATAAATTCTACAAAGATTAATAGCTGTAAGAATAGGAGTCACGATTCTGTTAACCATAGGAGGTCTGTTTAGTTGACTCGAGTGATCAATTAATCTTCTGGTGTTGGCCAATGATGTTTTATGTAAAAAGAGGAGATGTATACTTCCATACCTCCATTCCAGGGCTATTGAAGCCGAATGAAAGGGTCAGGTGATGTATATCACGGGGATATATCACGAGGATAATATATTTATTCTATATCGGATTCCTCTCTTGTGATGGCCTACTGACAGTTTAGCCTACGACAGATTCTAGTCATGTTCAGTGACAATCTTTTTTTTATCATTTAACAAATAAAAACATTACAATTACCGCAATCGTGGGCGTTCTTCCTTGTGTCGTCCGTAAACATATATACAAACATACTAGGTAAGACTACTCTGTATATGTTCCAATATATATATATATATATATATATATATATATATATATATATATATATATATAGGTATATGATTTGATCCTTCTCATGTCTCTGTCCTGCTGGTCAAGGGTATTTCCTTTCAGCTATGTTTTTCTTATCGATTTTATCCTGTATACCATTAGGACCTTTCATCCACCAAAAGATTTTGCAGTTGTCTTCATTGTTTGAATTATCATGTTAAGAGTAAAAGAAACCGAACAGAATGCAACTCTTTACTCTTTATTAGTATGTTTTATACATCAAGGTAGCTCGATGAATTATTGTATTATTATCTCAAAATATATGCTGCAAGATTAGAAAATATATGAATACTTACAAACATAAACATGGACAGATACAAGGTACAGACAGGTCACAGAAAGTAAGATGTTGCTTTTGAAACTGGAGGAAAAATAATGTCATCAATTACCTTGTGGTTGCTAATTATCTTTATATACCTTTTTGAAGAACACCTTGCTCTAAGAGCTGTTTTCTTCTCATTATTCATGTTAGCATTTGACGCCTAGCGTGGGCGTTCTTCCTTGTGTCATCCGTAAACATATATACAAACATACTAGCTAAGACTACTCTGTATATGTTCCAATATATATATATATATAAATATATATATATATATATATATACATATATGATTTCTCATGTCTCTGTCCTGCTGGTCAAGGGTATTTCCTTTCAGCTATGTTTTTCTTATCGATTTTTTTTTTTTTTTTTTTAGATAGATTTTATTAGGGTCAATCTTACAATATCCAGGCTCGGCTACAGCCGTTCTGCCGCCTGGCCCCTCTCACATATCAAGACAGTTTCTTATCTTATTTTCTTTAGCGTATATATTGGCGTGTATATTCTGTATACCATAAGGACCTTTCATCCACCAAAAGATTTTGCAGTTGTCTTCATTGTTTGAATTATCATGTTAAGAGTAAAAGAAACCAAACAGAATGCAACTCTTTACTCTTTATTAGTATTCAACTCAGATCTGGAGTTTAAAGTGTTCTACAGAATTTTACATTTTACCGTGTTCTCATATGTTAGCATTTGACGCCTAGCGACTGAAGTCTCGGATCATTTGAGTTCGATCTTATCACTTCATCTAGCTCATATATTGTTCTAATCTTGTATTGATAATATGGTTTTAATTGCCCCTTAAAATCCGTTTCATGATCGTGTGCTCTGAGTTGGATGTCCAAGCACATTCCACAGTTCACAGCCCCATATCCTATGCTAGGAGAGTGGAATGCTTAAGCAAATGCCAATCCTTCCCATGTCTATGGGTGGGGTGTGCAGCCACCCGTCTCCTTCATCCCCAGCAGTGGTAGTCTTACTGCTTTACCAAAGGTCAGTACTTATAGATTCGATTACCATCTCTTAGATTCGATCATCCTCAAAAGCAATGAGGAAAAGCTGAACCTTGAGGAAGTCTGGAAAGGCCCTGTAATGGTTAACCAGAGGGTGCTATCTCTGATATGCCAAATGCCAGATAGGCTGCCCGGAGAATTCCTATCTAGCCACCTTTTTAAACCTTTATTTATAATGGCGGTACTCATCAATGGTATCGCTGGTTTCCATGCGCTATCACCCTCGATTTTACGATAGCTTGTGGTCCCTTCAACATGTAGTCTCAAAACTATAACATATATATACATAATCAAGCATGCTTTCGAGGAATCTATCACCATAACACATAACACTACATATTTAGATAAACAGTTACGTAAGTAATAGCTCCAGGCCAGATTGGTTTAAATCATGGTATTTTTCCCACCAGCTTAATCTTCTAAAATAAAAATGCATTTATAACAATGGTCAGAGATTCTAGTCTATAACTTCCTTCAGACACGTCTGAAAGCTGTCCACAACCAATAATTACGGATTGGAAACCCATCATTTACGGGCCTCAAAGCCATTGAGTATTGAAAAATACACCCCAAACAGATTTGTAGCCCTTTAACACAAGGAAATGAATAGAGAGATGTACCTGGCCCTATAATCTTGTTTTGATTCATTCATGAAGATGATACTAAATGCAACAAATGATCTTGAGAACAGGCAGCTCTGTAAACCACTCGAGGTTGACAACGTAATTCCCTTGCTAATGCTCGTGTATTACTACGCCTCAACCTCTCGTGGTTTACGACCGCCTGTCCACAAAACCATGGTTTTTGTTGAGCGAAGGTCACATGCTCCTATACTCTGCCTAGGTTAGGGACAGGTTATATGGACTTTCATCGTGCTGCACAAACTATCCCTTTATTATCCGTGTGCCCACTCTGTGAAATTGTGAAATGTGCAGAGGCCCAGTGCCTCAGGGTATTAGAGGTATTCTCGGTTGACCAGGTCCAATCACTAGAGACCGAAATTCCTCATTGACCGCTGGTGCTTGATATATTTGGATCCTAGAATGGCAGTTGCAGAAATGGCAAGTTGACTGGGTGCAAGTGGGTTACAGAAAGTGACCCATGTCGGATTACGGTAAGTCTGGTGGAAAAGTCCGATGTCGAAGTCTGAATATAACACAAGCCTTTCGATAGTTACATTTTTATAATTCCACGTTCATTTATCAATGATGAACATACTGGTTGCTGTTTGTTGTGTTTGCTATGACTCCGGGATACATTCTTGGTTAATTCTTGCAATTTATCTTCATGATACTAGATTGCTCATTAATGTTTTTTACATCATTTACCTTACTCAATTGCCACCTGTATGTCGTTTCTTATCCATACAGAATGTATTTCATATGTTTATCGCCAATAAAAAAACGGCTATTATGCTATTTACTTGGCCGTCGCTGTGGCACATAATACATAAACACCCACGACAACTGTTGTCGACAAATAGAGACGTCAAATTGTAATTCATTATATCATATTTAGAGGATAAACACAGCTCCTAGTATGAAAATGTCCCCAGAGGTGTGCTGAGTGGCCAGCCTTAGGGCTATTGTAAAATTGGAGTAAAATAGTCGTGTAAAATTGGAGGGAAGTTAGTGTAAAACTATACCGGATGGAGTGGAGACAAAGGAAATAGCCCGCCGGTAGGGAAGAGAGTAGAGCAATTAGGAGGGGGGAAAGGACCAATGAGAGGGTAATCAGGTGAGAAACAATGAGAAAGGGTTTGTGGTACGAAGTATGTGTTGACGTATGTGTGGAAGGATAATAAAGACAGAACGTTACTTGCAGCCTACGTGTTCGGGTCGATTCTTACTAACCGAGATTCCAGCAGCCTACACTATAGCAGTGTAGGTCAGCTCCGAAGCAGCACTGGTGGGTGGAATCCAGGGGGTATGACTGGAGGGAATCACAGCACTACTGGAGGGAGTGGGTTAAAACAGCCTCTTGGTGGGATGTGCACAAGTGAAAATCGGGGGAGGGAGACCATGCTCAAGGATCTTCATGGTTCCCCACTGATAGGACACTTGGTGGGGACCAACCAGAGATGTCAAGAGTCTGGTGGGAATACTAATGCCCAGGGTATCACCAGGCTATTGCGGCCTTCTGTGCCTGGTGTGTGGCATACCTCTGGCATAAACCGTCCCTGCCCCCACATAATGCTCTAACGGTACATGTGGATCCATATCGGTATGCCAATGGATTGGGTGGCCCTGGCTATCCCCTGCACAGTCAAGTACTATACCAAGTGAACGGAGGGAGCCCTCCTGAAACAGAAGATGGGGAAAGTAGCCAGGGCCTTTAGGGAAACATTCGTCTCGTGCCTGGGGCCACTGGTGGTGCTGAATTTGGACTAGGGTAAGAATTTCCATTTGGAATTGTTCCAGCACATCACCTCCCCCCTTGGCATCACACAAACCCAGACGTGTGCTTTCCAGCCGCATAGCAATGGCTTGATGGTAAGACCCAACTGGTCAGTAGAGGTCAGCTGCCATTGCGGGCAGGGTGGGTCTCGACATTTGTAAACGGGATGAGTCATCCAAGACATGTCTGTGAGCAGTATGGAGTGCCCCCACAAGGAATGAGGGCAGGGCTGGATTTGCCCAGACTGCAGGTTTAGATACTGGTCAAGTTGGAAGAATGACTATTTATGTCATTTGTACTGCCACGGCCACTGCTGGTCATCCCATACTGATGAAATGCCAGCCCCCACCCAGCTCAAGTTTCCATCATTGGAAGCCCCAGTGAAAATAGAGGAGTCTGTTACCCAGCCGAGACCCTGCCCCTGAACTGGATCCTGGACCAATGGAGTAGGCACACCCTCTGTCCCCAGAACCCTTGGAGACCAGCCAGGCCAAAGACAGTGAGGTCACCCTGCTGATGCTTAAGGGACAGACCACCCAAGCAATCCACCATGATGCTTACCATGATCCCTAACCAAACTAATCTGGATATTTATATAGGGGATGCAGACGTTAGGGAGCTGGATGCCGGACAGGTCCCTGGCCAAAGCCCTGCCCGCAATGCCAGCACCGACCCACATCCTCTGACTGACATGGGAGTGGTGGGAGATGCTTCCGCCATTCAAAACCTGCGTAGTTCCCCACGCTGCATGCCACCTACGGGAGAGCCTGTAAAAGCGGACAATCATGGAGAAACGCGACCTGGAGGAAAGGAGATACGCCTGCCAGCAGCCACGGCCTGCATCTCAGTCAGGGGAGCAGTTAGTGTTGCCACTCTCCGCACCCATGCCGCCCATTGTGTTCAAATGCCCGAAGGAAGGGGGAGACGAGATGGGTCACCAACCAGCAGACTTGGGAAAGGAGAAAAGTGGTGCATGGTAAAAGTAGGAGGATGGGGGAGTATGGGGGAGGACACCCTTCCAACCACCATAAGTGGCAGGAATAGCTCATCATCGGCCCTTGCCCTTTGTTCGTCAGAGTTATGCATTATGAGTTGGGGAAGGCTATGGTGGCCTTGCAGGGCATGAAGAGCCATGTCCGCCTTACCTCGAGCAGATCCCGTTGGGCCACCCTGGGTGGACGAGCCCACCACCTGTCTGGGAGCATGGCTGCACCATTCAAAGCTGGGAATAGTTCCATCTTCACTTTACCTAAAGCTGGGGACACTGGCTGACTGCCCTGTGACATCACGGGCTTGCCATAAATACACCAAGTGCAGCGTTATTTTATTCTGGCATACACGCTCACTGGGCGAGGTCACCACCCCATCCATGTTAAGCCCCTGTACCGTGAAGAACCTTATTATTACAATAATATTGGAGATAGAAACACCAATCCTGCTTTCCTCTACATTCAGTCATACTCATTTTGCTTTACTGTTGTGACGCCCATACGACAAACAGACACCATACGGCGATAGTCTCGTCCCCTTCGGGTTTATAGAGGTATTATGCCTCGTCCTATAGTGCCTGTGCTCTCCAATCAGGCTCGGACAGAAAGAGTTAAGGGGCTGTTCCATCTGGCCGAATTCAAACTGAAATATCATTCTGACAGTGTCTGATTTACTATTCGTGTAACCTGGTGAGATCAGTGCCGTTGGCCACCGTCTGTCGCTCTGTTCTATTACCCCGATTAGCGCGGATTATCCCGGCTAGCGCCGATTCTAGTACACCCATTTTCCGCTAAATTCTTTAATGGTGATGTCTTCTGGTGTCCGATGCCTACAACTTAGATCTGTGACCTTGATCCCTGGTATGTTTACCCAGAGTCTCCAGGTGGTGTCTTTGAGGTTGATAAACGTTGTGAGCAGTAATTATTTGGAAATATATAAAGTATATATAGGTTTAAATGGGAGACAAGTCTCAGGAGAGAGGGGGCCACCACCTTCGGTTGACCCCTAATGACCCTCCGGACGGCCAAGCGTTTCTGATATCGGACACTGGGCCTCACCCTCCCCTGACGGTGGGTGCCTTCACAGCGGCGGTGATGGCGGCTCTCATGGCGGCCGGTGTGGACACTGCCCCCCTTGGCTCCCACAGCTTTAGGAGAGGGGGGGGCAAGCTTCCTCTGGCAGATTGGTGTACCAGAACCCCCTATAAGTCAGCTAGGGGACAGGGCCTCCAATGCCTCCATGCTCTACACCTTTTCCGCCCCTGCAACGCTAGGGCCGCTCACTACAGAAATGGCAGCAGCCCTGCCATGCTCCCCTTCCTACCTTCTCCAACTACACTACTCCCCTGGTGTTTGGAGGACTCAGAGTCTTGCGCCTCAGCGCTTACATGCATTGTCTTACCTTTACCATATCTTATTATCAATGCTTGTTTATCATAGCTAAGTGCATCTAGTTCATTATCGGTAACTTATTATTATCCTTGACCTAATTAGGTTATGTACACTTTCACACTTGTATGACCTCATACTAGCGCAATGCACGCCTTACTAGAATAAAACTAATTTACCTCCACTCCAGTCTCCTTATCTAATGAGAAGTAGTAGAATCCTTACTGGAATCATGTCATATTACAGTCTACAGGGCTAGCACTGTAGAACTTGCGATCAGGTGAAATCAGAGATTTCTAACTTTTTCCAACACTATCGGCTGGGCGTCAGAATCAAAATAGATGCTGCCAGGGTCGTACTTTTTGTATTGGTCTCACCAGAAGGAACCAGAAAGTGGCAAAAGATGATTGCCGACGAAGCCCGAACCAGCCCAACAGTACAAAATGCACCGTCGTCCTCACAGAACAGGTCCTTTAAATAACAGGACTAATAACTACATGGAGATCTTTGCTGGTATCGTATGATCATAGACGTCGATACAGTATCGTTCTTTGTTCTAAAAATTCATCCTAAATACAGTCCAACCTCAATTCCGGGACACCCTACATAAAGGCCATTTTCCCTTAACGATTATTCTTGTTCTCCTAAAGGTCTATAAGGCCCGTTTCCATTGACCGATCTCCCGTCAGCGATCTGCAGTCAGGAACCACCGACAGACTATTGGCACTGCTGACCAAAAATCGGTCAATGGAAACGACCCAGCTGGAGAAATGACCCACGACTTTTTCTGCATAGATTATGCAAGGTGGCACCACCCACCACTGAGTGAAAGGTTGGTCACAGAGTGAAATCTACTACCCTTTTATTTTGACGTACAGTAAGTGTAACCACCGACAGACTTTCTTGGTAACTCAGAAAATCTACACCCTTTTCATCAGCCAATGGAAATAGGCCTATGGGTGGTGGCCACCGACTGTACGTCGGTGTTAATTAATCGGTGCACCCCTCTCATAAGATCTCACACTCTCTATGTCATATTCTGTACTCTCACTTTGCGTCTATGGGAAACGAATTCTTAATGAACAAGGCTTAGAGCCTTGAGAATCCACTGGCCTGCCTCCCGTGCTAAAGACGCACATCAATGCAACCCAAAGATTCCTATAATCTCTATGCTGCCATCTAGCGGGAATACTGTGTGCCAGTGGATTCTCAAGGCTCTAAGCCTGGTTCTTTAAGAATTCTTCTCCCATAGAGCGCAGTGAGAACCTTGTACAGAATACCGCTTAGAGAGTGTTAGATCTTATGAGAGGGGTGATTAGTCAGGGTGCAGTGTATGCAGTGTTTCTTCTGCAATTTTATTTTTTTTTATTATATCATTTATTGTCCTTTCTCCATACAGAGTTCTTACGGGCAATAAGCCGAGCCCATACAACATTTCTGGGTCCATATCTATTTATATTCCCCACTTAAACCTTGGCGTTTTGAATTTGTCGCCGTTTCCCAAGTCGGTCGGTGGTAGTTTCATTGCGTAATCTTAGACAAATTAATCGGTGACCATTTCAGATACCAGGCTTTAGATGTGATACATTGTACACATTCATCAAAAGAACAGTGTACCAATACAAAAATGAGTACAAATTTGTAAAAGGAAATTAAAAAGGAGACGCCTAGCAACATGGTGCACTTTGTCCGTATGCGGAGGATGCCCCGTTTATACAGTCGTTTCGTACCTCAATGAAATGCAATGAAATCAAAACAGAAGGAGGTTTTTTGTCGTACGGCGATACTTCAGCGACCCCAGTAATTGATTGCTACAGAGAATCAGCCGTCTATTTAACCTCGCTGATCCTTCACTTCCTTTTTCTACTGGATACGCTCCTTCGTGTTTTTTGTGCGTCATGTTCGCTCCGTGCTGCAGTTGAGATACGCAGGACACGCCTCTACCACCCCTCACGGTGTCACCGCCCTACACGACACAGAAAAACACTGCCTCCACATTCCTCTACAGCTCATCGACATCGACATTTTAAAGGTCCCGTTTCATCGCGGCCATCGTCTTTGTTATTATTTCACCCCTGGAATAAATGCCCATAGGCTCCATGCCCCTATAAGTATTGCAGTCCGTTCTCCATGGTCTATATCCTGTGTGTTGTCCATTATTTAAGTGTGTACAGGGGTGAGATAAATAGAGAAAGGAACTCGTTTGAACGCTATGTGATATTCACTCGGCTGTCGCCTCGTTCATATCTCTCCGCATCAAACTCATGGAGAAAGACGACTTTGACCAAAACTTGTTGGTTTCTTCTTTAAACCTCGTTTCCTGTATGTCCTTTCCCCTTGGCTGAATATTCGGCACCGATCTTCAGTCGGGAATCACCGATAGATATTTTGGGTATACCGATACCAGATCGGCGAATGGAAAGATCCTGGGCCCCGTTGAATAAAAAATTGTCGTCCGTGAGGCTGGACGATAAGACATAGTGAAGGATGGACGAGAAATAAACGATAATTTATTTTCTCTGTAGCATAAAACTGGTCGTCCATGTGAGCACTGTCGTCCGTGATAATATCGTTCAATTATCGTAGAATGATCGTATAATTGACCTATATCCAAGGGGACCACAAAACATATATAATTCTGTGGGCAAAGAGGTTAGGCGTTGGTCTCTCAAACTGAAGGATGAGGGTTCTAACCCCACCCAAGGCAAACTTTTTTTCCAGTAATTTTAAAACATTTCACACAAAAATGATTTTGAAAATGTTGAAATTTGGTATACATGTATCAAATATGAATAGAAATCTCTGTTGAAAATATCTTTTAATTTGGAAAGGATTTAGTGCATGAAAAACGAGTTTGATATCGGCTACGACGCCGAAAACATGGTCGTCCGCGAGGAGACTTGAACGATAGATAAACGATATTTTCAAAATGAACGATTTTTTATTCAACACCACTCACGATCATTCATTTTATCCTTTCGTCCAATGCTCGTCCACCTCCACGATAGTTTTTTGTACTACAGTTTGCCACCGACGAGACTTGTAAGATATTTTTTTTATCATTCATTTTTTTATTCAACGGGGCCCTGGTATTTGAATGCTCTCCAATTATTATAACGAGGATTAAACAATAAAGCTACCACCCGCTAAGTCGAATGACCGACAGAATCTACCCCCTTTGATTTCGTTGGTGACCCTCAAGGTTTTATCATGACAATATAATCGGTATGGACCTGTGAGATGCAGGAGAAACAAGGACTACACTGCACCCTCACCAACTATTCTATACCGACGTGCAGTTGATGGCACCACCGACATACTTTTAAGAGAATTCAATTACTCGCTGCCGCTTTTGTATGCTAGTGGAAAATGTCCTACTGACCGATGAATGTGGCAACAATATTCTTAGTAACCCCAAAAGTCTGTCGGTAGTGGCCGCCGACTCCACGTCAGTAAAAATTAATCAGTGAAGGTGGAGTGTATTGCGGCGTTTCCACCTGCCGACTGAAACCCCGCCAATAATTTTCACGCTGTACAAAAGTCGGTTGGTGGTTCTCCTTGTGAAAGGTTGATGGTACATGATCGGTGACACGAAATGCAGAAATGCAATGGACGCTCAGCGGCCTTTGGTAGTAAAATACTACCTGGTCAATCAATTTGTTTTGGTGCAGAAGCTGGTCGATGGTGCCATGCAGGTGATATGCCTTAATACGACACACATTCTCATCGACCAGATGGATCGGTCGGGATGAGGTGTGATCGGTAAGATTCACCATGTTGATGTCTTATAGGCCATGATAGTATTAGCGACAAAAAACTTAACTAAATTGATATAAAAATCAAACTGAAAACGAACTCAACAAAAGCAAGTAAACAAGTGAACCGTTTTGGACAGCCACGGTTCCGCTTCAGTGATTTGTCTGTATTGAATACATCCCCCCTCCCTCATCCCGGGGTTGGTGGAGTAGGAGTGTGTGTGTGCGTGTGTAGGGGTGGGGGGGGGGGGGGGGTGTTCGTACAAGGAGGAGACAAGTAGCCTAGACTCCCGGGGTGTGTGGAATGCTAATGAGAACTGTCTCAGGTCCCTTTCCCTTTTTTTTGCATTAACCTGTCCATTGCCTTGTCGATTCCTTTTATTACGTTTGCTGAATGTGTGAAAAGGGAGATGAGATTCCCCGTGAGGAATGTTTGACCTCGTTGTTGTTTTCGTCGATGTCTGATACGTGCAGGTTTCGACGGTGATAACTATTTTACGACATCGCTACTGGTCACGCGTCAACATGCCATAAACTGGTCGCGATACCTTAGTTTCTCCACTTCTCACTAGGCGGCCACTGTACTCTCTTTTCTCGATCTAACAATTCCAGAAATATACTACCAGAGGAGGCCTTCTGAATATGAAAATAAGGTTGCATTACCTTACGCTTCATCACCCTTTACTCTTCCACATGCCAATATTAGCCAATAAAAAAACCAACAAGTTTAATCCAAAGTGTGTAGTTCATGGTGGAAATCTAGCTTTCTCTAATTAAGGAATATATAAGGTTCAATAATCTTCAAAATATCAAAGGGTTGATAACCCTATGCTTGTCTCACAAAAACCTTTACATATCGATTATGTTAGGCAATGAGGGTTAGGCAATGCCGAACAATCATTTTTGGCCATATATTGCCTTGTAGATGGAAACGCTCTGTTGCCTACGGTTTACAGAAAATACCCCGCATTAAACACGATTAAATAGCGTGTAAGTTATGTATATAAGTAATATTGCACGATTATAAGTTGATGTATATTCTCAGTGACCAGGAGAATCTGTACTCTGGTCACTAGAAGTGAGACGTTCGCACCTAGCAATATAATGATGATGATAATATCGTAAAACTGGATGAGTTTCAATCTTTGCCATCGTATTCCACGACTGGAGTTTGGCAAAGTGACTTCATGAGGCGAAGCCAGTCAGCGTGGCATACAGAAACCCAATATTAAGCCTATGGGATTTTATATTAGGGGTAGGATAATACCCATGCTCTGATACTCCAGAGCTTAATCCAGCATTGCGAGTTTATCCACCTATCCTAAACCTTTACCGGAGTCATACATGGTGTCAACTCTAATAAGATTAATTTGTTTGTTAGTGTGTTTCTCTGGTATTTCTGATTGCAGGCTATAACTCATTGTGGTCGTGGTGGTAATGGTAAATGGTGCTGTTAGTGTTTTATGCTATCGGGCCTGTCACATATCACCGCGAGAACAAATCCATCAGAGGTGAAGGTAATTTAAAGAATTGTTGCACAACAACATGGATCCATAGGGACTTGATCGCCGCTGGAGCATATGAATATACTATAGCGTGACTGGGCAACTTCCCCTGTGTAGGGCTCTGACTGAGGCTAAATATTTTTACCGTTGTAAATAAAGGCTAAAGCTAGTCTGACCCCCGTGATACCCAAAGCGAGAAACACAGCGATGTCCAGAATCCCCATAAGAAAATGATGTGTATGTGAGATACTATTTCTAATATCTCCCACCGATTATTTAGCTCTCAGAAGCAAAAATCAGGTGATATATTAAATAACAGCTCACATACAAGCCATTTCGTGTTGGTGGTTCCAGAAATCGCTGCGTTTCTCGCTTGGCGTGTCTCCGGCATCATACTTGAAAGACAGTTGCTGCCCAACAGAGTATGAAGGACTTATCGCATTGACAGCTTTTTATCCATTTGGGAAGTATTCCGATACTCTAGTGACCTGGAGGCGCTTGGTATATCTATCCAACAGATGAAAACCGTACGCCTTTTTTGTGATTCGAAAATATGGTTTTATGCCACTTTAGCAACTGGTGAATCAAACATATCATAAGGTATCATTTCTTAATGATTACAAAGCAGTTATCCAATACTCTGATTGTTCAGGTATAAATTAAACTGCTATGATTCCATCGTTAATTCACCCTTGTGAACACTCTATCCGACACTTAATAAAGGACACTTTTCTTTTTAAATCACTCCTCAAAGCAATGTGGATTATCATGATAATGAAACTTTGGTTTACCTTTGACGCAGTTCCAGTGGAGACATCCCAGCCACAGGAGGAGATTCAGAGTTCGGAGGGATGCCATCTTCCTTCACGGCCTGCTGGCGATGTCCTCGGAGAAGTAGCCTGTCTGCTTGTAGGGGCACTACAGGGTATTTATATCACCAGGGCAGGCGGTGGTGATATCATGAAAATACCACCCGGCAATTACCTATCTCACCCACCTCAGTCCTGTAGGAGATAGCGACCTCCGAGAGGACACGGAGAAAGGGTGGAGCTTCAGGAGCCAAAAAGATATAACTTCCCGGAGTAAAACACTTGTGGGGATGTCG
This sequence comes from Alentia gelatinosa, assembly GCA_950022655.1. Classification (NCBI taxonomy): domain Eukaryota; kingdom Metazoa; phylum Annelida; class Polychaeta; order Phyllodocida; family Polynoidae; genus Alentia; species Alentia gelatinosa. The sequence continues at coordinate 48,630,541 of OX465586.1, forward strand.
AGTTTGAAGTGGCGCTCCCTGCCTCTCTGTCCCTCCCTCCGGACGACCCTCCCTCCGCGCCGCTGCTGATGTCGTACGGCGCTTTCATCCAACCATTCTGCTCCTACAATTCAACACGTAGCTGATCGATGTGGGACCAGTTCAACCCCGCCCCTCCCCAACATACGTCCCTAGATCTCCGCCTTTCATTTCCTTTTCCATGCGGAATATTTTTTTATCGGTGAAAGATTGTCAATGGTAGCTTAGATAGTGAATGTTGATATATAGCGCGTCGTGCTTGCACTAGTTGGATTTATTATAATCTCACTAGATTTGTATAATACCTATTAGTTTCAAAATGGACTGGAATGAGATTTAGGGTGTATGTTAAATACATGCATAATATTACCATTATTTTGATCTGAGTGGTCGTATTCTCCGCGTAGTTAACACACAGTAGTATCCGAACGAATGCGAGGATATTTCAAAGCGTCAACTACGGGGATAATACGACCATGAATATCAAAATCATGTTAATGTTGTATCTATTCCTATATACCTATGGCTGTACACTCTATGCTTACACCACGCTCTGGGGGGTGGAGTAACTATCTGATACTACCCAAGGTTGGTATACTACCCAAGGTTGCCGTATACTACCCAAGGTTGACATTTAGACCAATCAGATTGTCTCTTATTAAACCACATTTGAAGGTATATAGGAATAGGGAAACCAAGTACCAGTGAAAGGAAGTCAAAATTGGGCAGTAATTTTTCCAAGCCTTACCTCGTAACTTTGACTTCCTTTCACCGGAACATAGTTTCCCTCTATTATTCAGTCGTACGTAATCTAATGGGAGATTACGTCTATTCGTGTTCTTATCGGTAGCGATCGGAACATTATCTCACCCCTGGTACAAGTGTAGCCATAGGAATAACATTAGAAAGAAATACTCAACGATCACCCCCGTAAAGTGACGATACTACGCCATGGTCGTGGCGTAGTGAATACGAGATGACGTCATAGCCGATTGACCGATCAGCGGCCAGGATTTCAGAGAGATGACAAGACAAGACAAGAAATTTCAACTCCCCTAACCTTGAAAGGGGTGAGATAAATCCAGAACCGCACTCGAATCTCTATGCAGTTCTATATAACTATTTACGTTTATACTGACGGGGCTCGTATTAGGTGGATAATCAGGTAAGTTATGTACAAATAGAGACCTACTCTCCCAGCCTGTAACATTGTTCATATACATGTTCTCCTTACCATTCTTATTAAATCTATCGGCAATTAAACCCTCCTTTAATGTAATTCTTTTAAGAATTATAGCAATTTATCATATATCTCTGTCGCATTTGTACCACATACATCTGAATAACCACTGATAGTGTACATTTTCGTTAACTTTATCTGACCATCTGACAATATGATTAGCCTGTTTACAAGGGTGCAATCTGTATCATTGCGCATCTTCAGCAAGCAATGAGTGGAACTAATTTCTGTTGTTTCTTTTTCTGGAGTGTAATTACGAATACATGTACACTTCAGGCACTCGAGGTTTGTCACCAAGATCCAACTACATATAAACCCAACTCTACATGCTACCCTGACTTCTAATTCATCATGTGAGGTACCCTTAAGTCTGCACCGTCAGTTAACCTTGTAAAGCCACTTTAACCTCTTCCACCTGCTCTAACAGATGATGTACAGTCCACACTCTCCAAACATAGCCGCACGCGTTTCACCCTGCCTCGTTTCACGGTCGCCCGCCCCCGTGTGGCCGTTAACGCACGGACCTGCATGGCTACACATCCGCCGCTCACGCCGCGACCATCCCCGTGTACGGCCATAGATGAGGGACCTGTCACCCGCTCAACGTACCTTTTTCTATTGCCCATGAAAGATGTGCATGCAATACATTGTAACCTTAGACATAACTGGCTGCTATCATTCTAGTATTAGCAGAGGTTTTGTGGTCTCGGGGTAGTTGGACCGGAACCGCTATCATAGCTTGGCTCTCGAGTCTTCCAGAAAGGCTCGAACATTCAAAGTGAGGAAGGGTGTATACCTTTGCACGAATGCCTCACGTTTACTTGTCATCTGTATGGATATTATTCGTCACTGAGTGAAGAACAAATATAATTCGTCCATCTGTACCACGTGATTTGCTGTGAGTCAAAACTGCACGTAATAGAATCGTGTTTTTCATGATTTTCAGGTACATAATAGTACAGGGACAGGGATATGGTGCCTATATTAAATCGATTCCTCGTTGTTTTGGTGTGTTAAGTCGCACCTCCTTCATCAAAATCGGTACCTTTAAACACGCCAAAATAATTCAGGCACCATAACCTTGTCTCCATATATTATGACCAGAATGTGGCATTAAAAAGTGACAGCAAGGAACATTTTCAGAATGATATGAAGTACTACTATGAAGCGACACTGCATTAAAAAATATCAGCTTTTTATAACTGTATGATATTAGATGATGACAAGAGCATAACATCTGATGATTTAATCATATTTGATACCATTGTAGTAATATACCTTTTTCTGCTCTGCTGAATGTGAAGCTGGCCAAACATCTATATACAACAACGTATTCTTAGGATCTGGGACCTGTTTCAGTAGTCTCGTGACATTAGGCCTAGACAGACATCAACAGCGGCACCAACAGTGCAAGCAACAGCGGAAAAAGACTAGCAAATATCAGAAGATCGAAGTGGCCAATCTTCTTCATATTTGGAACTATTATAGATTATATGTATCCCCTACTCGTGTTAAAGCGTCATTGCTTGATTCCTACGAGAAATGATTGAAACTCTGTGTATCATCTACTGCAATCTTGTGATCTGTCCGTATGGTGTCACAGACGCCATCTAGACATGTCACGAAACTAGTGAAACATGTCCCAGGTGTGTAAGCTTAATGCACTGACAATACCTATTTAGATTATTCCAGGAGGAAGTTCGGTGATTGCATCGTAATCTGTAGAAACCATCTTTGTGGTATAAACATGAATATTGTTTTAGTAATGCTTCATACATGGTAAAGATAGCACAGGAATACTAAATATGGCTCTGTATTAGCAGATTGGCAGGCCTGGCAAGCATACATACCTGTCTGTATCTTTGGGAAAATTGAGACAATTATCAACTATGTATCAAGTTTTCACAGTCCAGTTTGACTCGTTATTATGAGACACTACTTTGTCCCAGTAGTCATATCTCATGGAAAGCTGCAGCCTTGTGCCACATTCGTCATTCACACCCTAAATGTAAAGCACTAAAATGACATACCATAACCCTGTATTTCTTTCCTATTAAATGAGCTTGGCTCCATTTATTGATCAAATAAATAGGTACAAACAGAGCAATGTTTGATCGAACGACGACCTTAACTAAATGATACGCCGCTAAACGGTAACTTGTGTATTCGAAGTACCTCGATATGGGGGCTCCTTGTAAATGGGCACCTTGACCTGGAAGGGAGGGTCTCCCTCTTAACGAGTTCTACTCTAAGGACTTAGCATCTTAAATCATTACTATAAGACGGACTGTAATTGCAAAAAAATATTTTTGCGAAACTTTGAAAAAATTCCACAGAGGGAATTATACTGTGAGTTTCCACATGGGAAATGATATGCCATATGAGGCACGCTAGATTAAATACCAGAATTTGGCTTTCAGAGAGGGAGATGACGTCCCTCTCGGTGGGGATGATACAGGATTATGCCAAATTGAGTTAACCAAAACCTGTGGCTTTGGAACTCCCCCCTCGGGGATCCCCAACAGGAGAGTGTCTAGACTGGCTTCAGTCCATGCATCCTATGGCTACCCTCCTTGCTGGGAATCATTGGTCAGTCAGATAAGGATACATACTATAATTAACTTTATTCTGATTTTGATTAATCATTTAATGAATGTACATAATCAAAGACTTGGGCAAGTCTAGAGTGTGTCCTGCACTGCGCCCTGCCGGACCTCATGAAGGGTCGCCCTGTGACCTTCTGAGTTGTGAGGGGCCAGGACTGAGCGCATTGCAAAAAAAAACGGCCCGCGGCATGAGCTGGAGGCCATCATGGAGGCGATAGGCTGCAGCGCCTGGGATGAGAGGTTGAGACGTTCTGTAGTCTTTGTAAGCACGGACCTTGCAAAGTTCCGGATCTGCTAAGCATGGGATGTGAAATTGGAGAGGTGTTCCAGAGTGAAGGCAGGTCTTGGTCAACCAGACGGTGATGGGCATCTCAGATGGGCAGATGAAGGTATCTGACGTCTTGAGAGTATGGGGGCTGCCCCATGACATGGGTGATAGGGAGAGCAGGTTATGAGTTCTCAGGTATGGGGGCTGCCCCATGACATGGGTGATGGGGAGAGCAGGTTAGGACTGTTGTTGTGAGGAGAGCCGAGTAGTGTACCTGTGTCTGAGGGCCTTCTCTGAGGAGGTAGGCGTTGATGATCCTAATTTACTGGTGCTGAGGATGGAATATGGGGAGACAGCCGTTACACCCCTTTAAGTACCGCATGTACTTCTTGCGATCCAAGATCTCCTGCAGCCCCACCATGCCTCCTGAGCCAGGTACAGGTGCCAGCTACATAATTAGCAACCATTTCTGCGCTCTTGAATGTGTTCGCTAGGCAATGTGTGTAGAGTGAAGCATGTGCGGGAGTTGGCTAGAGGTATGGACAGGAGGAGCGGATAGTATGTGGCAGCCCGGAGGTGGTCGTTCTTCTGTGTAAAGGGGGCCTCAGCTACCACCGGAGATGCCAACAGCTGGGCTTATAGTTGCATCCCCATGCCTGGAATGATCAGCGACAAAGTTGCGAATGCCATGTAGAGGGTATTGCATATGCAGCCCGTGGCGATTTCGCTGATGGGGCCCTCCCCCGCCTTGTAGACTTAAGAGCCAAGCAGAGGAGGGGGGGGGGGGCGCCGTGCCGAGGCCTCGCAGTCTGCTACTACCTCAAGTAGGCAATCATCTGGTATGCGTGGGGTCAAGTCAGTGCAGTCAAAATCGATCCCCAGCCGTTCCATGTGCTGGGTAAGAGGCTGGCACTTCTTGACTATGATTTCCAAGCCGAGGGTGTGACCGAGGAATTCTGCGTAGGCCTAGCTAGCGGCCTCCAGGCTTGCCTCCACTCTGTCGAAATCGTCAATGTAGGACATGCCTAGTCCAGGTGGGGGGCCTGGTGAGAGGCATCCTTGAAGTCCGGCAAAACACAAGACAACTGAATTGCTCACTGCACTTTCCAAATCTGGCATGTGACGGTCATGATAGATTGTCGTCTCACCATAGTAAATGACGAACCCACAGGCATGCCCCAGGACCACATCGTGGAAGTGCGAGATGGCGCTACTGCCACACTTACCAGACATTCTCCTCGGGGCGCAGAATTGACCCTGCTACAGTTTTCAGTATGTGCCATCAAATTGCTGAATTCTGTGTCAAACCGAAATATGAAGGTAAATAAAGATAAGCCTTGATGTTATGAACGTGAATAGCTGACTCTGGTGCTAAAATTCTCGCCAAACTACTGCAACTGTCCCAACTCAGTCTCTGCTTGTGGGTTAGGTGTTCATGGGTGTCACCCATTCATGTTGACGGTGTCCAGCGCAGTATAGGCTGGTAGCAGTCAACACGGATTTCGGCTTCGCTTTTGGCATGCCGGCTGCTGCTAAAAATCATTTGAAACCGTTTTTGGGTGGCGATCCTTTACGGGCGGCCTTGTACAATTTAGCCCTTCAAAACAGCTTGACAGCCGGTCTGCTTTATTAAACAGTGGCATGATGGGTGGTCTGCAGCCCAAAACAGGCTACCCAAAGATAGGCCTGCGGCGTTGTTTTGGACATGGCAAAAAGACGGCGACCAGGCAGGACTTAATGTGCTGTTCCACCTAGCAAATCTTTGCTGCCAGTGTGATGTGAGAAATGGTTACCCTGGGAAAAATGGTAATTATCGCCCACTAGGATCTTGTGCGCATGTGCGAACATGCACAGTGTTGAAGTCCACGATTGGAGAGTGAACAATTTGCCGAAATTAAGCATATTACGACATATCACGACATGTAATTCTCATGTCTAAATACTTTTCCTTTATTTACATTAAAATCACATCAAAATAGTAGTGCGTTCAATAGTCAGTGATATCTGAACGGAAGAACGTGTGCAGACGCATGCACTTATTGGGTGGGCGATAATTACCATTTTTCCCGGGGTAACCATTTCTCGCAGCACACCGGCACGCAAAATGGGCTGGCAATGATCAGTGATGACCACAAGGGTGGAGTAGCTGCATTAAGTGGTTGAACTTCCAGTGGAAGATCTGTCGAATCTGACAGAACTGGTTGGAATAAACGAAAAGACATACATATAGACATATATATTTGACTGTCACTCTTATCTGTCACATCACACTGTGACGCCTATTTGATAACGGGAAATACATGACTGTTACTGTTATCTGTCACACTATCGCATCACAGCGGCATCTATGACATCAGATTGCTGCAGGTGATCGCTCTAATCTCTCCTCACGTGTCAATGTGTGGCACCCTCGCGTGCCGGCAGATAAAGATCGTGTCTCTCCCGCACGGATTTCTTTATCGGCTTTCTGCCGCTTCCTATTTGGGGAGATGGACCCAGTCCAAGGCGCTTGGCACTGGGTTTTATGAGAGAGAGTGGAGCGGAACCAGAGGCAGGAGGTCAACCAGGGTCGTGACTATCACTAGGAGACTGACATCTGTACGGCCGTTAAACCTACTCTTATCACGACCTGGTACCATTTACTGCACTCCGACATCCTATCCGTCCAAATCTCATATCCACAATGAAGGTTGATATACATGTTGTTTTTCATATATGTCTTTTTTGATGATCGTGTAATTGTTATAGTTGGGCCGGACGTCCGTCTGCTTGCTCCGTTGGAGAAATGAAGAACTTCCGATGCAAAATGATGCAAAATATCCTGCATCGTAGTGCATTGTAGCTTTCTAAGCCTGATCAACTGAATTTGTGTTGTAGCACCTAACAGTATACTCCCGACACATTGCAATGTTTGCCGTTCCACCATAGTGCTCTAAGACAATCAAACATGTTCGATTGTCGTAGAGCCAAGTCTGCATCGGAGTGCGTCGGAAGCGTATCGTAACGTCTCAGTTTGCATCGGAGGGTGCGTCGTACACATGTGATCCACTGCTACGATTCATCCTGACTTCCCGAAGCGATATCGATTTTGCCCGAGAAAGTCTATCGTAAGGCCTGGGGGAGTGCTTCGGGAGCTCAGTGGACGCAGGGCCTTGATATTTGAGAGAAATTACTTGTATTAGCAAGCTGGTGTGAGAGGTTCCCTAATGTAAAATGAAGCAAGAAGACATTTGCACACCCAACCATCCATTTCATTTCATTCAGAGAATTGTATGAACACATCGAGAAATAAGAGATAAATATCGCTTTCTCTAGGTATGGGGTAAGCAGGCTATGGCAATGTAGACGTATTATAGAGGGAATACCATAAAATCTGGGCTCAAATGTAGCAGAGGTAGCATAGGTCGTTGTATTACGCATTTGTATAGATTTACTGTATTAACATGGTGAACTAAGTTGTCTTTAAGACCGATTACGCCACTGTATATCCATGCAGGAACACTTTGTATAGATCTGTTCCTGGAATGTTCATTGTAAAACCTGTAATTTTAGATCTATGTTGTTGTTTCTTTTTTCTTTTTTTTCATAAGCTCTCTTTTATCATGTTTTACATGTGCTCTTTTCTGATTTACATGTGAACGTTGATCCATGATAAATGTTCATAACAAGTTTTCTTTGTAATCATTAACTTTTTTGAACATATTAACCATGAGATACATTAATGTTTCTATATTACTTTAGGTAACAATAAACAATATATTATTTACTTTAGACTGTTACTCAAATAGTTTATATATCTCTGAGATCCCTCTCAAAAAGTTATAAAGCCCATGACCTGGAATTTTTCAACGTGATTCGCAAACATAAACACGGTATGTGTAGCATTGGTGTGTGGCGGTATTCACTGACTTTCCTGATCTAAACAACCAGTGCAGAACACAGAATGCGAAATAGATGTGGGATTGGTGTTCTCTCGAGGTGTCACGCTATAGGTGAGGCGGGGGCAGGCTCCCTGTCACCCCTCCTCCAGGGCGGGGGCGAGGATGCCGACAGCCATGTTCATCAATTTAGATAAAACCGACTGTTTAGGATAATCCGTCGATTAATCTGCTAACTAGAGCAGGATATACTTAGAAAGTTAAAATAGGAATGGCCAATAACACGTTAAAAAGCAACATGCCGTTGGAAAAAGATCGGTGCTTCTTAAAGCAAAATAGACAAACTATGACTCGGACACCCTCCCCCGCCCCCAATCGTTCTGAACTACGTAATTTGCTAAAGACATCCGTGATTTTGTTGTAAAATAAATGCGCATTTCAGTTCTGTTCAAGTGAGGTGTTTGCAGTATTACATGGAGCGGAATCACATGGCAGGATTTGGGGAGCTCCCATGCCTTAAGTCTGAGACACGTCCTGCTGAGATTCATTACTGAAACACGATCTCCTCGTCTGAGTGGTGATTTAAGTGGTATTCCCACGTATGTACTAATGAACTAGTTAACTAGAGAGGTGCAATTCTTTGCTTCTTCTAGTCTCTATGAAAAAAGGCCGAATGGATTCACATGGAAGGACGCACCTGGTATATAGTCTCAGGCAAAGTCCCTCAGGACAGGGGAGATCGGGGTGTGAAAACTGACCCCGGTCTCCAAGAACTCTTGAGGTGAGGGGCGTAAAAATAAATGCAATCTTGCTTGCTGGCTTCATATTGGCAAGGTCGGGTTCTTTGTCTGCGATACAGCAGTGGGTACATTTGTCTCAACAAAATATCCCTATAATTTCGAAACATATTTTAAGATCAAAATCCTTTACTTTGGAAAGGGAATTGTTTGGCGACAATTATCAATCATTTAGACAAGAACATTTTGTTCCAGTATAGAATCTCAGCAGGATTTGAGGTACATGAATACCACTATGTAAATTCCGCTTTACATTCCTAGAATCTGGGAGAACTTTTGATAAGGTTGACATATACCCTATCATGGGAACCCCTTTTACCACCCATCTACAGTGTCATCATCCTATATCATCTCCAGCAAGATTTTCAGACCTTAAAATGGATGATTGCACGCCCTTTATTCAGGCCAGGAATGAGAACAGTGGAGGCATCCATTGAAAAACATCGCTGAGCAGTTTCTGAAAGAATAGTAATTGATCAATACTCTTACATCTTCTTAATTTGCTACAAAACAATCATTCCTTGTACTTCTACTTAATTTGTACCCCGAGATTTTGATATCATAAACCTATATGAAAAACCTCCTAATGTAAATGAATGGTACCTGAGTTGTTTTGAAATATGACATCAAATCTATTAGAGAGACCAACGTATACCATTTTTTAATTTTATTTATATAGGATGTTACCCTTTACAACTCGCTAAATAGCAGGATGACAGAATAACAGAATGACAGTGGTCACGTGGTACGGAGGGACATATTAATATTCTTTCATCACTCAGTGATGAATGGAATAGTGATGAACGGAATCTGTACTACAGGTCAGTGAAAATGAGACATTCGCAAAAGGTATATAGTTATTGATATATTAAACTACGAGGGATAATCACATTTAAACGACGAGGGAAAGTCAAATGTATACTACTCTCTTCGGAAAAATACTGAAAATAAAGAGAGTTAATCTAAAATATTGAAAAAAGGTTTTTGAGTGGGTAGGCATGGAATGTGAGGGGCCGATCCAATATTGCGTCGTTGTAGGTGTTGGTTTCCCGTGTAGTATGAGTATTCTGTAGGCTTAATATTTATGACATTTGTCTATGATGACATACAATTTAAAACATGATTGAAGCATCACCTCATTATATGGCAATTACATTACCACTCCCTGATGTCACATGATACTTGTTGACATTTGTTTGCTTTAGAAAGAGTAATCAAATCTTAGGTACCGAAGCGAATTTCAGATCATTTTATCAAATACAACTTAGTGGGAAGTTAACATATCTATTCCGCTGAATGGGTAATAGAGCCTCAGATAAGGAAAATAACCTGACTCTCGCTTGTTTCCGTTTGGGTATTCTCCCGATTTTCCGATCTTAGTTATTCTGGCTGCTCCAGCCAACAAGTAACTAAGTACCCCTCATCCAGGGGTGTCTCAGGGAAGCATCATGAATCACTTCGCCTTTTCTCTTTTATCATAGCGAGGAATAGCTGTCGAGGCCACTGCCAAAGCTTGGCCCCCTAGGAGTGCGTTGTAGCTATAGTATACCTGATGAAAAGGAAATATATCACGCTCGAAATATTTGAGCGGTATAACGATGACCGGAACTAGTGGTTATCCAGGTAAATCCCGCCAACCGTCACCTGGTTAACATATACTTAGTATTACTATTACTATGATTTTGATTTGTATGGTCGTATTCTCCGCGTAGTTGATGCGTAATAATACTGGAGTGAATGGATTGGAGGATATTGCACAGCATTAACTATGAGGAGACTATGACCAGGCAGATCAAAATCATGGTAATGTTGTATCTATTATCAAGCATTCCAAATATAAATTATAAAAACACAAAATCGCCGCCGATATCCTCATGCACTACTTTGCGCGCAGCGGACTTGGAGTAATGATTTGTAGGCTCCATATATGCTTAGTTTAGAAACTCTGTATTAAGTGTTCAATAGAAGACATAGTGTGGTTAATGGAATCCGTTTCGTGTTGATCTGTATCATAAATAGTCACCGAGTTAGAAGAACAAGGTGAGTATTTCCGACCATAACAAAATGGGACTGATGTAATTCAGACTACCTCACTATGTTTCCTTATAATCATTTACCCGGAAATCATTAAAAGCACCCTTCAACGACAAGTCACAACTGGTCGGTAGGAGACATTCCTGCATAGGTATATAATAACCCTTCTGAGACGCTTCTGAAACAGTCTTTTTACCCGAACATTCCAGAGCGAATACTACTGAATAGCTGAGGGGAGGTAGTAGGGAATGAGGCTGGAATGCTTTACAAGATATCAATATGTGTGTATGATGAAAGGGGTATTGAGGTTTACCCATTTTCCTTTCACACCCTGTGTAATACGACATCACGGGTACTAAGCAGAACTAATAAGGACGTATCACTGGTAAACCTGGGCATTCGTAATGTTGACCATCGTCCGATTTCTATATTCTGTTTGCTTGTTTGATTTTACGTCGGGTTGACCAATACCTGTTGAATAATTTAGGCTTGTAAATAAAAACACTTTTCTGTATGTCAACGAGATCCAGGGATGAGGATGGTCAACTTTCTTTAACACTTATAGACAACTTTTCATCAACTTGGACTTTCTTAGCGAACAAGCTTGAATATTATCAGATAATAGATCTCAGATAAGCTTTTCTTCTACCCTGTACTTGTCATAGGCATAAGTTATTCAACGACCCCAGGTCCTTTCTAGTTTTTCCCAGGGTTCAGCTTTTTCGCAATGCTTTTACACCACAGAGATGGTGATCGAATTCAGGTAGAAATAATAGCCCTATTCAATTTACTGAAATAATAGTTCTATTAATTCCCACTTCACATTGACATGGCATGAGATTGAATGTCTTTGATATAGCAATAGGTTTACCGCTGCTTGAGATGAAAGAACAAGTAGCAAATAAATATCCGTCGTTGATGGAACAGCCCCGATGCAAAACATATCAGCATCAACACCCACCAAAATCAACATTCACACCCATCAGCCCCAATTCCCACCAACAACAACATTGACACCCACACCCACCAACACCAACACCCAGTCTCATCAATAACACCCATGAACACCAACATTCACATACCCCAGGTAGAGTGAGGTGTGGATGCAGGACAGAGTAAGTTGTAGGTATAGGAAAGAGCTGGGTATGGGTGTATGACTGAATGGGGTCTGGGTGCATGACATAGTGCGGGCATAGGACAGAGTAGGGTATGCGTACAGGAAAGAGTGCTATGGGAGTAGGACAGAGTGTGAGGTGGGTGTAAAACAAAGTAAGGTGTGGGTATAGGGCAGAGTGGGGTGTGCCTGTAGAACAGAGTGGGGCGGGGGGGGGGGGCGGGTCTAGGATAGTGTGGATGGGGTGTAGGTGTAGTACAAATTGTGGTGTGGGTATAGGACAGTGGGGTATGGGTTTAGGACAGAGTGGTATGTGGATGTAGGACCAATAAGGTGTGGGTGTAGACCAAAATTGGGTATGGGTGTCGGACATAGTGGGGTGTGGTGTAGGACAGAGTGGGGTATGGGTGTAGGACAGAGTGTGGTGTGGTGTAGAACAGAGTGGGGTGTAAGTAGGACAGAGTGGAGTGGTTGTTTTTTGGGGGTTAGATTTTAAAAAAAATATTTTTCTTGTTTTAGATTCTTATTTGATAGATATGATTCTGAGTGAATCCCCTTGCAACTGACAATGACGATGTTAAATCGTCGCTGTAAAAAGGTGGCTGTACACCACACCATATTGACATGGTATGAGAATGAATGGCCTTTGGATATAGAAGTCGGTCTACTGCTGCTTGGGAAGAAGAAAAAAGGTTACTGTACACCATACCACGTGGACATGTGTAAAACATTGTGGTTGGGCTCCACGAATTCTTTTTAGATTTCTTATGGCCAGAACCCAGATACCTGTGATGAATGTATGAAAGTGTGTAAAACGTAATCGTGTAATGTGTAAGCATCTTTATGTTTTCGTGTCTCATCAGAGTAGATTCGTAGTGTTGCAAAATTGTAGCAAGTTTAGTATCAATGGCCATGTAAGACTGAATTGGTGTGGGACAATTGGACGATGGTAAGGAACAAAGAAGGGTGAAATAACATAAAAAGGGGGTAATGTTGAAAATGAGGCAGACCAGATATGCTGGAGGAGACTGAGGAGGCTGGAGGACACCAGACTTGGAGAAGACACCAGCAGTCTAGACAACTGTAACACTGTCTATGCAGGACCGTAGTATAGAAAGACATGGTTATTGTGTCTGAATGGAATCTGTTAAGAGATATTTTGGTCAGAAATACTCACCGAATTCGAAGAATGAAGTTAGTATTTCTGACCAAAATATTGAGGAACAGATTGAATTCAGACACACTCACTATGTCTTTTCATTATTATATACCTAAAAATCATTAAGAATGCCATTCTAGAACTTACTAAATAGAAGAATGAGTGGTCACGTGGTACAGAGGGTAGTATTATATATATTACGCCACAGTGTGGACGGATGAAATCTTTTCTCCTATCGCGTAAAAGTGATACATTCATGCACCGGTGTATAATAATAACTGTATTTCCTGCCTCATTTCACACATCGTTAAACCAGTGCAATCCTGTAAGAACCAGCCTCATTTCACCCTGAGAACGCCACATGCACACCTGATTGCTGTTTGTATTTTTAGCACACTTGCGCCGAGTGAGTGTACCATTTAATTGTGTCACAAGACTATTGGCTGATTAGTTTGGCAACCAACCCCTGATACAGTCTCAAAGCAGACATACCTAATATGAAATATTCATAGCTAAAAAATCGATCAAGAAACAAAGATTTATGTTCATTATGTTTTGAAAAAATACACAGGAAAGGAAATAAGAAAATGAAAAATTGGCTTTGAGGTTATGACATGATATACTCTCCAAGCAGTACGAAAGGTCTGGTAGTGGAGTAACAAACAGGTCCCGCTACTAGGTCAAGGCGGCCGCTTATTTAATCCGACCAGAGCTAATTCTGTTTAGCTCTGGTTGCCAGTGTATTGGCTGATCGGCTCATCATGTGCTCATTTGACCAATTGTGGACGCGTGTAAACTCTGTTATTGTAACCATTCAGGGTACTCAGTTCATTTTGCAACACTTAAGTCCTAGGGGATATGGCCATGTTTGAATCCCAAAATCAATCTCACATTTATCATAGCTCCCAGACTTTGTCAAAAGTCGTGTTATTTCAATGATAAGGCAGTTGACTTTTGAGGGATACCTAGTTCTCGATGAGAGTCTCTCGTAGACGGCCTTTGATTTATCAGTAGGTCTACTACTGCTGGGGATGACGGAAAAAGGTGGCTGTACACCACACCACATTGACATGGTATGAGAAGGGTTGGTCGTTGATATAGTGCTCAGTAAGTCTACCTCTGTTGGAGATGAAGGGGGAAGGTTGCTGCACCACACACCACATAGACATGGTATGCGAAGGACTGGCCTTTGATATAGCAGTATGTCTACCACTGCTGGAGATAAGGGAGAACGGTGCCTGCAGTGGGACTCGAACCCACAACCTGAGGGTTACGAGGTATCAGCTCACTTCATCTTATTACCTTTATATGTTTTATAGCTATCCAGATCCGGGGAGAAAGGCTGCCATTTTGCCCTGGACACTGAAAATGTAGCCCGGTCTCCTAGTAGATCCTTCATGGCTTAACATAACCAGCTTAGGATCTTTTCTGGGAGATTACATGTAGCTGTATGGCTTCCGACTGGTTAACCTGGGTCCCTCATTTTGAAATTAAGGAGAATACAAAATAAAAACATTTTAAAATATTAAAGATAACTTTGAAATGGTTCATTGAAAACTAGTATGGCTAGACTATAGTATTTTTCGCTAGAGGTCTTCAAGTAGTCTCTATGCAGAGAGTAATTTTCAGTCATTTGTGCATTTTTCCTAACCCTCCCACACTTTACGAAATCAGCATGTGAAATATCATAGCTGCTCTGTTGTGTACCAACCTGGCCTAATATGAGAGTACACAAGCCAGGTTTCCAGGCTACCGACTCGTGGCCTCACTCTCCTGGCTGGTCCTCCATGCAGTTTCGCTTGCAAGTGACACAAGGATCTTCTGTGAGACTGGGATACCCTATGATCTCTCTATGACCAGGCAACCTGGGTATTCTCTATGCCCTATGTTCCTAGACTTAACTTAAAATCATTCCTTCTCTCACTGTAGGCAGGATATTAAAAGAAATACGTTTTCCTCATAAAACATCTACGGTTCTTTTTTTCAGGTGATTTCAACTTAAAGATCAATAGGTATGATTTTCTCTGCTTTAGCGCACACCCTTCAGGAGCCAATTACAGAGATTTCTAAATTCTAATTTGAAACTGTCGGTGTGACCAAGATTCCTTGTGGCTATCCTCACTCAGAGAAGAAATCAAAATGGGGCGAGTTTATTTCGAGGTGAAAAGATCCCGCGGCGATTTTGTTTCGGGACTAGTTCTCCAGTACTCCCCCAACAGAAGCACGGGTGGAGACCATAGAAGGGATACCCATCTAGAACAGCCTGGAGGCTACATGAAGGAGATGTAGGCTGACTCACACTTTTCTCCCTCATTTACGAATGAAAGCAGACTATATCAACACAAAGAATGACCGATCCTTTCCTTATAACCCCCAATAGAAAGAACTGATAATGTATCAGATGTTGAGATGTTAATAAAAGAAGATGTATATTGATTCGTTTAGATTCATACCCGAATTCATAAAGAATACAAACGTAAACAAGTACCATATAATGAGCAGGTTGGGTTTTCCATCAGGAAAAGATATATGAGACGTCAGCGCCAACTGAAGGAATTAAAGATCCTTGTGAAACCTGCTGCTCATAGAGGGTTAATGGATTGGGTTGTTCTTAAAGTTCCCAGGAAGGCAAACTGGTCGGTTATGTACCAGACTCACACTGACAAACCAGTAGGAAACCAGCAGTTTCTGCACATGCCCAGTGAAGCTAAGCAGGTGTATATAAGAAGCCTGCCCAGCCCAGCCTGGACACACTGGGGGTGGACAGACTATGTGTGGTCCCTCTACAGGGCTCTGTCTCTGTTCTTTGCTAGAAGTTGGTAGACCTTTGAGTCCTCCCTTCATATAGAATCTGGGATTCCGGGTTTCACCAGGGTTGTAGACCTTCAGGTCTTCTCTGTGATCCTGGATAGAGCCAGGAGTGCTGGGTGGTTGTGGTAAAACACAGCTGCCGGTTTGCGGGTGGGACCAGCACCAGAATGGCATTCTGGATTAAAACTGTAGTGGTGCTCAAGAGGAGCTTCGGCTGTACCCGACACCCGACCACTACACAAGCTAGATCGTAATCATTCAGACCTAGGAGGCAATCTGACGAAAAATGTCAACAATTTTGGTAACAAGGTAGGGACTAAGCGATATATGTCAAAAATGGAACTTCAAAAGCAGACGACAAAAATATACCCAGAAGGCAACGTGACAAACCTTCACAGATTCAACCACTCAAATACATTTTCGATGCATATGCGGAAACCCCCTCCGACCTCTGACAATCTGGAAACCTTTACATGTAACTTGGAGATGGATTTGAATTTAAAATCTGGTCTGACGTAAAGAAATATGTTGGGCAGAGAAGAGAGGAAGGTACATCTGTAAGAAGCTGAAAAGAAACAGAGGAATTTTGATCGTCCCTGCTGATAACAGGTCAGCCATTGACAGACGGACTACAGATAAAGGGCTCTGACACATAGACAGTTAGGAGATGGCAAAAACGTACAAAACCCTGCCAGAGGATCAACAAGCTAGCACACGCGTTGACAGAAAGAGAACACTTTGAATCAGGCACCATCCTGGGGGCTTGGTGAACACGATACTAGTTCAGGGAAAATACCAGTGTCAATAGAATTCCCGTCGGAAATTAACAAAATCAGTATGTCCGAAATGCAAGACCCATGATGTCTGTGGGGGATTTTCTGATTGAAAGCAATTCGGTCACAAACTCCTCAGGGTATTCAAACAGTAAAGGAGGTTATATTTCTGACTTCACGAATACGAACGGAACCACGGATTGTAAACAGTAGAGTATAAATTTGTTGGCAACCACCACGATCTTTTGGATTTTTTGGCATCACTGATTTTATCAGGAAGGAAGTGGGTCTTGGGTTCAAATGTCGGTTGGTGAAGAACACCAACTATACAAGTCGGTTAAGGATCTGCAATTTTGTTTATCGATGGTCTGTTTACAAGTGCCGATCCCTCTTGGTGAACTCAAAATTAAACATTTAAATATCATAATAGATGTCTTGTTATATTCCCTCCTGACAAAGCCGAACCGTATTGAATTAATCGGCTATAATTTTTTTGCGAAGGGGTCCCCAAAACCGCCAAAATAGAAACATAGATTGGTCACCTACTTTCAAAAGGCACGTGGAAACAGACTTTATACCTTGCAAGGCTCATACAGTCTTATCCTAGGCTTTCATCATTGACACACAGCAAGAATATACAGATATACTTTTCAAATGCTCACCAAGTATTTCCTAAAGGTCGCCGATCATTCTGTCGGCAAGCGGAAAAGCACCTATACTTTTCTACTTGCCGACAAAATGGACAGAGAATTCTAGAAACCATGACTTCAAATATGCAAATAGCACAAAAGATCAGCACAAGATATCAGCGATTTTTAATACTGTTGCTGTTTCTAATTGCTGACCGATTTTCTACAGCTCTGACCCGATTCATTCCCGACAAAATCAACTCTTTTTTTCACCAAAGACAAACTTTTCCGGAAGTGATGCCAAAAATGCCCAAAATCGGAACATAAATTGGTCATAGACTTTTTTATTTTTTGTTTGCATATTCATCGTGGTTCATTTGAAGTAACAGAACCCGAGTCGCGAGTCGTTTTTTCACATATTGGCGATTCAAAGCATTTTCCTTTTTAAATAAAGCTCTTGCTTTGCTTCCTTGATTGCGATTTTCGTTTAGGTTCACTTGTTTCATTCGGAAATTCTTTCTTTTTTTTCTTTTTTTTGTGTGAACATTTGGAATGTTGATATCTGGATGGAAGGGAAGGTCATCAAATATGCCACTCGGGAAGTCTTCGATCTGTAAAACAAGTTTGTATAATTTCAGTAACCACTAGGGAAAAAATTGTATACATATGATGAGGATCCTGTCCGCCATCTCTAGGTATCCCTGGAAAAGAAAATAAGGCTTACTGGCTTAGCCTAATGATGAATATGTAGAAAACCAACACCAGAGACTAGATGCTTATATAGCAACGGCATTATATGTATAACAAAAAGTGGTTGAAGTTCATAAATAAATGAGCTGCCATTCGGAAACTTTAATACATGCCTGCGACCTATTCAATATGCATTACACACATTCACCATATCCAGTTCTTCGGGAAATGCGCATCCCATCCAATGACATTGACACTTTTAAAGAAAGTTATGTTTTTACGAGGGACTTCAAACGGGCGTGAAGAGCATCATCAGGCAGCCGTTGAAAGGAGCTGCCATGTTCTGTGTGGCGTTTTACCTGGTTTTAAACTGGTTTCAAGACGTAATAAATTGATGTGCATCTTCAAATCCTCCACTGATCTTCCGTGTATAAGGCCCAGTTTACACCTGCCGATGGAATAGACTCTGATGAAATATAAGGAAGAGTAGGTTCGGTCGGTATACCTCCCCGATAAAATATCGGTACTGATAATCGGTTACACTGCAAGTCATTTCGCAAATTGGGGTTGAAAAATCACTGAGGGTTTTTTTGTTTTTTTTGCGGTGTAGACTTTTCTGATATTCTATCGGAAACTTGTAATTTTTAGTTGGCGGTTTCAGATTCTATAATCGGTGGTCAAATTCGGCAGGTGTAAACTGGGCCTTGTGCCACAGTAGGTAATTCCTTTTAACAAAAAAGTTTATGTTTAGCACAGTTATAGGAGTTTCATTACTGACTATCAAAGAAAAAACACAACAATAGAGTGGGATAGACAACGGGGAAAAATGATAGCCAGTGATATAACTTTTCTATAAGATCATGATAGCTAGTCTAGTTTACACGTCCTGATGAAAAACAACAAGAAGAAGAAGATGCATCGCAGACTGACAGACATCATCTTAAACCCTATGCGAGTACAAGTAAAGACCAAGTCCAGTTCCAGACTGCTCTTTACTGAGCGCCTTCTGGTTTGTTATATCAATGAATGAAACGCAACACTATGTGGTATGTGTGTTTGTTGGTGTGTCTTAAGTCCATTTTCCATTGGCGGATTATATGCGGCTGGTCTACAGTCGGGAACCACCGATCGATTTATTTTGTATACTGACGCCAGATCGGTGTTTGGAAACAGACTGATATTTGAAGGTTCACCAATTCATTTGGTAACGATTATGCAATAAGGCCACCACCCACCGACTTAATCAATGAATGACAGAATAAAACGCCTTGATTTCTTCGGTGATCCTCAAGGTTTTATCTGGACAACGTAATCGGTATGGACATGTAAAAAGCAGGAGAAACCAGGGATACACTGCACCCTCACCGACGCTGATACCGGTGGCCACAACAACGACTTTTAGGAGAACTCAAATAATCGGAGCCGTTTTCTTCGGCTAGTGGAAATTGACTTCATGTTTATCAACATGGGTTCAAAACTCGACTTAACGGTCTACTTGCGCATGGAACACATTGGTAAGTCCCCCATAGCAGATGTACACGTTCCGTTCTGTATTTGTGCAGCACGACGTGTAACCAGCTCTTGATAACCCAAGAGAACAGCCTCATGGTGTCGGCGCCTGTCTTCAGTTTCTCTCGTATAAGGAGCGTTGTAACCGATATGAGTAACGATCGCAGGTTCCGCGTTCTGTCGACAGGTAGCAGCAGTGGGCCAGTCGCCAACTCCACCTGCTCCCACTAGTTGGTGGTGCTGCTCTGGATTTACCTCAGTTGGTTCCCTGGTCATTCTCTAGGGGTCGCGGTGAACCAAGGATCTACCGTGCGATCTCGATCGTTTAACAGCTTAATAGACTCGATAGTTTGATAGACTCACTTGATGCCGTTAACGAAAAACAGACGAGAAAGAATTTTGTAGATCTGATCGTGAACTTTGTTTGGAAGGAGTCCTTGATGGCAATTGAGCTACTATTTAAAGATAATAGATAAAACAAATACTTCATTTACGAAAACAGACACAAGTTTTAAACATATGAAATTACCACATTATCTCATTTTTCTCCCGTGATTCATGTCACATGTTGATATTTATCCCGCTTATTTCCAAGGTTTAATGTTCCCTGTCCGCTCTTCCCATTTGTCATTCCTTGCCGACACCAATATGACCAATGTATGGCTTACTTTCACCAATACGACCAATGGATGACTTAGTATCACCAATATGACCGGTAAATCATTAACCATTATTACCATAAATTATTTATGACCAACGTAAGAGCCGTTTCATCAACAATATGACCAACGTAAGTGACTTACCATCATTAATATGACCAATGCTACATTTCCCATCACCAATATGACCTTTAATTGACTTACCATCACCAATTGATATGACCAATGTAAGTGACCTACCATCACCAATAGGACCAATGTAGGTGGCTTACCATCACCATTATCACCACTGTCAGTTACCTTTTCTACGATAAAGAGCAACCCTTTGTATAATTAATGTAAGCATTTTCAATTCCACACTCATTCATCAAATATAAACATCACCTTTGCACCTAGTTATACAAGCGAGGGATAGAACGGGATGTAGGGCAAGCAAAGTGGCAGGTATCAGGTTTTAACCGGAGGCGGATGGGTAGATGACCATAGGTGATGGTGGCCGAGTATGGGCGGGAGTGAGGGGTGGAGGGTGGGAAAGGGGCTTGGAGCCAAGAGTGGGGGTTGATTGGCAAGGTGGGGTACACGTGCAACGGTAGGGCTGGAGAAGCAGGGTGAGTCATGCATTGCTACCTGGGGTGGCAGGGTAGATTGGATGTGAGGTGAATTGGCCACTCGGGAGAAATTCGCGTGCGAGGGCAAAATTCAGGCCAGGAAAGTCAGGGCAGGGTGGCAGGGTCGGTGCAGAGGCAGCCCAACCAAGGGACCAGGGTTGTTTGAGCTCCCCTCCCCAAACACAAACTTAACAAATTTTATAATCTATAATGATAACAGACCTTTCATTCAGTTCCCGGATTATCAAATACATTTACTGTAAACATACAATTGCATCTATATTCTATAGAATAGAATCCCATAGAGGCCATTATCCTAGATTTCATGACCGTCACAAACACACAGTTGTCATATATTTTCCCCTCTCCTTAAACAGATCTGGCAGAACGCCTAAGAAATACTACCCAGTGCTCCGGATGCAGTATAAATAATGTTCGGGCTCACTGAGTGAATGAGCTATGAATAAACGACTTAATGGGTGAATAAAATGGTGTTTTAAGTACATGTATATAACAGTAGGAAAACGTGGTGGCCACATTTTCTTTTAAAAGCACTAATTTGACTTGTTAGATCAGATGTATACCTTACATTCTAACCCCAACTTCGGAACGTTGTGTCGGAAGAACTCGTGCGAACAAGAGATATATTTATGTATACGAGGCAATCATTTTAATGGTTATCATGATGAGGAGCTCGGATTGAACACCCGGTTTTATACTGCCTTTTTGTGATGGCGTAGGGGTATGAGAGAGAAAAATTGATCCCTCTTGTCTGATTGGTTCAGGTGGATGTCACCCCTTGTACAAAACAGGGATTGGCTCACCCCTGTTTGAGGTCAATGTCAAGCCTCACTCTAAGTGGAATATGCTTCTCTAACGGGTGGGAGGTGTCTTTTTTATATAAAGTTAGGTTTATTCTGGAGGCAAATACTAGGACAAAGCTATTCTATTTTCAGTAGGATAAAGGGCTAGCATTGGATTTTCTTCTTTAATTTTCTTATTGTACTAACATTGATGATATTTACAATGATAATATGGTGTTAATTACAATTATATACAATATAGAGAAACAGGCTTACTGTCTCCGTACGGATAAAATACTTGGTAAAATCGGCGATCAGATGAACCGATGCCGGAGGCAGAGGTTCATCTGATCGCCGATTTTACCAAGTATTTTATCCGTACGGAGACAGTCAGCCTGTTTCTCTATTATTATATACCTTAAAATATCGAATTTTTAACTTTGCTACTGGGGGAATATTTGGATTTTGGCGCCGTACATGCCCCGTACGCCACATACATACTCCGTACGTCACCTAGGTGTCGTACGGGTATAGATACGACATGGGTAGGAGCGGGCAGTATGTGTAGGAAATACTACCACAGGTATATAATAATAAATGATATACACGATGAGTTGATGGATAACCGATTTTGTCTTGATTTTTTTCCTATTATAGAATAGCGATTCTAGCTGCTAGGAAAAGCCGTAAATTTCGAAATCTGCTCCTCTACGACATGTTTGGTAGGGTGACTTTGGGAATCACATAAAAATCCACTGATTGTACATCCTGTTATATACTCCATTTTTGTGGTGGCCGGGGGAGGGGGGCAGCAAAAATTGATGTAGGGATCCCCTCTAGATGACTCTGGTGTGGATACACTTATGCCTCTTGGCGTCTTACTTCAGACTGTTGTTACCTAATTTTGTTGTTTCCTTCTCATGGTTTGATCCCTTAGAGATATATCAAAGATTAATAGGAAAAAAAGACACTTGCAATGTTTTGAGATACGACTTAGTTGTAAGCTCTTAATCTGAGTAATATTTGTGATATGTTACAAGATTTACGATATGATTCAATAGTTGCAAAATACTATTCTAGGATTAAGTAATGGACCACTGTAGCTGGAGCCCTACTGGCCGACTCCAACCAGGAACAAATGGTTTGTTGATCTCTGATGAATGAGTGTAGACTTCCAGAATTGTACAATTAAAATGTTTGTGTCTATTCCGGTTTGTGAACCTTTGTTGTAACTCACTTTGCACTCAGCAAAGCAGCCAGTTCTACACCTGCCACGATTTAATTGAATAAGAGTTTTGTCTAAAGTCTTTCATTTTTCTGTACGGAGTTAGTCTTTTTCTTTATTCCCCTGGGAATAATGTCTTGACACCTTATTTAGCTGTGGCTGGGAAATGCCTCTTACCTGACTTGCTGCAAATTCTACAAATTACTGGCACCAAGTGACCAGCAAATACTAATCTCAATTATACACATTAATATTAACATAGTGGGCTTGGGTTCGTCATTACATAATCTCTCTAATATATATGAACCCACGTCAGTGCTGCCAAACTTCGTGATAAAAGATTCAGGCTGGATCTTGCACTTGGATATCTGCATCATAGCCTTGCCAGAATGCTGAACGATTTGGTTCAATATAATGTAGAACTAAATTACTAGGTCATCGATGCGTCAGAAGGTAGGAAATTCTGTGTCCTAGTCTATCGGAACGCTTGTCCTAGTGTGTCGGGAGATCATTGGGTTCTGTGGTTGTTGAGCTATCATATTGTCTCATTTAAAAAAAAAGATGTTTATTGACCAGAGACAATTCATTCAATGTGCACATTGAATACTCTTAGCCGCTGTGATAATTCTCTCCAAAAAGAACTTTGACAGGACCTGGAA
The DNA here is from genome assembly GCA_950022655.1 of Alentia gelatinosa. Lineage (NCBI taxonomy): Eukaryota > Metazoa > Annelida > Polychaeta > Phyllodocida > Polynoidae > Alentia > Alentia gelatinosa. Next base: position 48,654,021 of record OX465586.1, read on the forward strand.
AAGTGGTATTGTCTGGAGTTACATTGCCTTATGTCATACCCAGGACAACTTTGGCCTTCCTGGTTTCAGACTGTACAGTTGACAATAGTAATATGATGATTGTGCAAACTTGTGCTCCTTGATCCTTGTGCCAATGATATTGGCAAAGAGATTAATCATCAAAATTGTCCATATTTATCAGTAGCGAAAATGACTGAATTTGAACAGTCAGCATGTTGTAATGTTTCCCTCCTTCTCTGATGATTACAGTGCGGCTGACATGTTGTGAATGGCATATTTGCCCTCATTAACACTCAATTTATAGTTCCTAACATGCCCATATGGAGGCAGGGCACTCTGAGGAGTAAAGTTCGATATTGTCGTAGCCCCCGACAGGCCTCCGACAAGCTTCATGTCGCAGCCTGTCGTGGCCTTGTCATAGCCTCTTGTCGGGAACTGGAGTCCACCAACCACGACAAGGCTATGACAAGGCTTCCAATCGTAGAGCTGTCGTGGACTTTGTCGGAAAGCCATTGTCGTAGCCTTGTCGTGGTTGGTGGAGGCCCCCCTTTAGCGTCAGTTCGCTCTCGCTGTCATATGCAGCATACCGAACGAGACAGGGACCTGTTTCACTAGTTTCGTGACATGTCTGTGACACCATACAGACATTGGGGTTGTCTAGTTTCGTGACAACACAAGTAGCTGCCCTTAGGAAAAGACAGACCCCAAACATAAGAATTAGACAAATCTACACATCGTGGACCTGGGAGCTGTTTCAAAACCATAGACTCAACCCACGTTATGAAACAGCTCCCTGTTTCACTAGTTTTGTGACAAAAGAGTTAGACAGACATGAAAAGCAGCACCAACAGTGCAGGCAAGAACAGACAAAACGAAGTTTAATGTCTAGTTCCTATGAAACCGGACACACCATCTAGACGCCATCTAGACATGTCACAAAAGTAGTGAAACAGGTCATTCATCATTAGCTGTTAGTTCAACAGCCAATCAGAGCACAGAGCCACAAGTCAAACCTGCTTCCCACTGTGAATTGTATATAAACTCCTCCTGATGCCATTGGAATCAGTCTTCTCTTGACCCAACACCCTGTATTTCTGTGTTCAAGTTCAGGCTCCCTTAATCTCAAGGTCTACACCTAGCTGGTCTGGCCCTCTAGGCTTTACAAGCTGTCAAAACACTCCTACTCTGACAATCAGTTCTCTGATGTGTGGTAGATCATCATGGGTATATGGAGCTGATTCTATCAGTTAGCGATCACAACTAACCACAGGATGCGATTCATTCCGCTCTTTTTGGAAAAGTACTTGTTGAAATTTTACATCAGGGACTATTTTTAAAACTCAAAATACCCTTCAGTGACAATATAGCACTTTTCCTATACCTGGATGATGTACATGTATACCTATGGTAAAAAAATACAGCGTTGAATACAATCAAAACAATGGTGTATTGCAATAATATGTTAAAATCAACATCAAAGTATTCAATCCACTTGCATCAGAACAAATACAGCACCAGTGCACTTGCCACACATGAGGTCAACCAAGCTGGGTGTAGGATGGGCGAGTGGCGGTGGGGGAGAGGGTGGCAGAGAGGTGATGACAGCGGGATGGCGTGTCCTGGCTGGGGATCTAGATTCTGGCCGGAGGTCCGGTGGGCGGTCTGGGGTTTATACTGCTCTATACCATGTCGTCAGTCTCTGCCATGGGAACAGGACTCTCTGGCTTAACCTTCCAGATCATTGACACGGAAGGGTAGGGTAGCTTACAATATGCTTGGAGAGTGTTCATAGTTGATACATGGAATGCATTTAGGAATACGCATGCGCAGTCCAGACCAAAAACTAGACACTTCCGATATTGCAGTATCCATGTTAGAAGTCTATATTTTTATGAGTATATTTATATTAACTCTTTACTGTTGGAATTGAAAGAAATAACTATGGCTATATAAAACATCCAGATCGCTATTATTCTGAAATAAAAAGAAACGTACTTGAGTTGATTGAATGACATTCCCTTGGAAACTGTCATTTGTGGTCAGACACTAAAACAACAGGTGCTGTTAGGCGCGTATGGATTTCTGCATACACTCTCCATACATCACACCAGGAACAGGGACGTCCCCTCATGTTTACTTACCGGATGTGCAAAGCAAACGCCTGGGTACCTGCGTAAGAAATGGGGAGCTAGTATGGAATCCGAAATGAGGCTGCTCCTGGGAGGGTGTTTCTATTAGGGGGCGGGGGCATTAGCCATCTGCAGATGGTAATATACGGAAACTGGTTTACTGCTGTCGTATGCAAAGAAATACTTGGAAATATTATCAATCAGATAATCCCGATGGTGTAGGCAGAGGGATATATCTTATTAATAATTTTACCAATCACTCTCACGCTACTCATCCCTGTTACATGGCTGCCTTCTTTTCTTTGTCTGTATAACGTGTCCTGTAAGCATGTGTAACGTTTCTCGCCCTTTCTACCGGTGGTGTTTGCTGTCTCGTCCTACAGGGACCTGCCCCAAAAGTAGTGATTCTATGTTAAATGTGGAATTGCAATTTCGAAAAGGTCTTTTCTATATTACAAGGACTGCTAAGAAAAGAACATTTTAATGAGAGGTAGGGAGGTCTCCTTAGTCATATACAAGAAGGGATTTCTCTTTCCCCCAAAAAATACAAGCAGCCACTAATTGGACAGAACAACTGGACAAAATTCATCTAGACCGCCATGTCTCTTTAATTAGCCAGATGCCATCACAGGACTTACTTCTCTCACTTGTTGAGGCACTCTCGATGTACGCCTGATGTAACTTCCATACTGTTATTTCTAGAAATAAAAGCTGCTTTTTTAAAAAAAAGAAGATAATTTTACCAAGTTTTTTAGCATACGAAGATTGTCAGCCGCTTTTTAATATTATATACCTTTAAAAAATGGCGAATTTTACCTAGTCACGTGATCACATAACCCATACGTCACAGTTTCACGTTCGGTCATATCTATACGATGTGGTTAGGAGCGGGCGGTATAAACGGCTGCAGGAATATGATGATAAATTCCACGTCCCGTGGCCGAACAGGCATTCTGACCCATGACCTTAACAAGATGTCCATCAATTTGGTTGATCCTATCAGTTATCTCTCCAAACCCACTGCAACTTTTCATGTTCAGACTTGGGCTGCCAAACCAAAGCGAAGCCGTTTGATACATAACTGGGAATGCCAATGACAAGGAGAGGAGAATGATAGGATTAAATACGTTTTGTCCACATGTTATTGTCATTTTATTGTTTTTAAGTCCTTTTCTCTTCCCAACCTAAATCCTTGGGAAGGACTGTTAATGATGAAAGCCATCTTGTGATTAGAAGTTCTTTGTGTCTGTCGCGGGTGATTGTGTCTGGTTATATACACTGGTAATCCGAAGGCCCAGGGAACTAAATTTTGTGAATTTTCCTGAAAAAAAAGAATAAGTGAAGTAGTCATGTATTATTCAATGTTTCGTTGTAAGAGATTCTTTGAATGATATGTTTTTATTATGTAATAAAAGCTGATTAAACTAAGAAAATTAAAGTTTCTATTCCTATTATTCTATGGAGAATAAGTATATCATTTAAATATCTTGACTATCAAAAACTCTTAACCCTTTCTGGCAGGTCAATGCCATATGGCATTCCCCTGACCATGGCAGGACAATGCCATATGGCATTCCCCTGGCTGTGACAGGACAATGCCATATGGCATTCTCTTAGGCATGGAAGAACAATGGTGAATTTGTTCCTTTGTAACTTTTTGAATAATTATCGCAGAATTATGAAAATTGGCTATTTGGCTATGTATTGCCAGACATATTTGGCTATGTATTGCCAGTAAGTCTTTAAAATATCGGAAAGTTCTGATAAAAATACAGATTTACTGGAAGTTTCAAATTTGTAATTTTGTTTAAAAACATTGACTACAAAAGCCGGCCATACAAACACCACAATTGGTTCTGATGCCTTCTGTAGTATGGGTACATGGTGAATGATGTGTGGCTCCTGAAGGGTTAAGGATACTATACCAGCATGTAAATTGATTGGTTGGGCTACCGACCTCAGAAAGGGCACCTATGTGGATGTCCATACAAAGGAATATATTTTAGGATGCAGTATATATGGATAAATCCGGTAGTCATTAAATGGCCCCCACGTGTCGCCTGCATGGTGGTGAACGAACGTCAATTCGCCCACAGTAGGTATGTTTCCTCATATTGTTCTTTAAGGAATAATATATTATTATTCTCAAGGATACTAGACCAGCATTCAAATTGATAAAATATGTGTTAGTTAGGCTGCAAGCCTTAGCAACGACACATTTTTAGATAACATTCCAAAAGAACATCTTTCAGGATCGAGTATAAGAGGAGATCATTTAGATATGAAACGGCCCCCTGCTCTCCGGACAAACCGGCGAGCAGCCACATGTCTGGCAGGCTATAGCCTACATGGTGGGGAAGGTCATCTAAGAGGACAATCGTCAGAGGATTTTACTGGGCGGTTAAGCAATCATCCAGGGTACTGGAGGTACACATTCCAACAAACAGGAGCCATCTATTCAACGGTTGGATTCCTTCTCCCTACTACATCACAGCAAGACGGCTGAACCAGATCATACCAGGACAAACGGCCAACTTCAACGGAAATGAAATCCTGCTTAAATCCCCATGACACTATACAGGATGCGCGATCAACGATATTCTATTCTAGATGGTTATTCTCAGCACCACTGGGGATAAAGTAGGACGTATCACGCGTTTATGTAAATGTAATCTTATCCAATCAGCGGCATTTTGCCTCGTAGATAGGGTTAACCAGTGGTCCAGAACCACAGCACTGCCAACCCAAACAGACGACACACAACCTCCGCTGCTACCGGAAAGACCAGCCAACGCTCACTGCCGGGGCGCCGGTAACCAGCTACGGACGCCGCCGCTTGGCCCCGGCGTGCTGCCCTTCATACATAATAGATAACGATATAGAACATTAATCGGCGCATTGTTGACCATATCCATAGCAACCATCGACCGGACAGGTGGCGCCCCGCTCCGGCCCCTGATTTGGCGGGAGATGTGGGCGCGCGGTGCATGATGGGAGAGGAAGGAGGCGCGGGCTGCGTTCATACAGTGACAGCGCCGACTGGCGGACGGTAGGGCGGACTGGCGGGCCGATACATTCACTCTCCAAACACAGTGCGAGTGTACAGCGTGGCACGGTCTACACTCGCGGGGTCCATATCGCACACGGGAGCGGCTCAAGGAGCAGGTGGTCGGCGCTACCCCCCATACACCCCCGCCCCGTCCGACACACACACGGCCCGGAGTACGGTGAGGAGCGGCCCGGGAGGAGCAGCACGGACCCGGGCACGGTCCTGCCCGGCGCGCGGAGACAGGTGAGTGGAGACTTTATACAACGGAGGAGGGACGTCCTGGGACGGGTCGGGGTGTGGCCGGGTTGCGGCGGGGTGCGGTCGGGCAGTGACTTGTCAGCCCGGGCAGAGGAGGGATACTCTGGAGGCCGTCCGCTGGCAGCACTGGAGCGGTGGTATGCGTGGGGGAGGGGGGGGGGGGCTCGTGGTACAGATACGCGGGCCGGTCGGCCGGCGGGTCGTGGGGCGAGGGGCGGGGATCAAGGTTGCCTCGCCGAGCAAGACAAAGCCTGTTTGTCTTTCTCCCACCAATTGATGTAACTGGGTGGAGAATACGAGGAGAATACTGTAAGGTGTGGTGGGGAGTGAGGGTCAGTGGGTTGTGTGAACAGTGGGGAAAAACACATGTATTTTTGTCATGGATGAATGAACCGGTTAAGGGCTCATTGGGTGTGCATGAGGAGGTCATTTCTCGGGTACGGGCCGTATGGGACCATGGAGGTGGATATATAGACATGATTGGAAAGACAAGATGATTGCTAGGGGTGAAGGGTGGTTAGGTATGCATGGGGCTTGGAGCTCTGTGAGGGGTTAGCAATTCTCTCGACGTTTCAATATGTACTCGTGTGGTGCCTCAGCATGCATATGTGTTTCTACTGGGTCTTTAGAGTTGAACCTCTTTCCACCTGCCAACTTTTAGCCTCCAATAAATTTGTCGGCAACCCGCGACCGATTTTTTTTCAAATACTTTTTGCCAGGAAACGGCAAGTGGACAAAGCTACATACCCTGAGATTGGATGTCCAGTGATTTGGTACCCTCCCAAATCGTGAGCAAATACATCGTACATATACTGAAAATAATGACCATGTCTAGGGAAAAGTCTTCTAGGTAGACAGAGCATAATATCGCAACCGTACTTGCCACCTCTATTTATTGTCGGTCACCTCTGTAACTTTATACTGTTCTATCATTTTTGCACTTCTTACATTTGTATAATTCCTACTCATCGCCACTCTGCCCCTATAAGTTAAGCAAATGCACATATCATGTTAAGACTGGAGCCGATGGAAGATGGATTAATTGTAATCAAAACGATCCTCCAGTATAAATAAAAGCTTTAAAAAGATGAAGGTATTAAAAGAAGTCAGCGGCTGATTTATGGTCCGATTTTGGACGTTTTTCTGCACCACTTCCTGATAAAATTGTCGCCGAACAATTCAACATGGTTTGTTTTTGTCGGGAAAGCAACAGGTCAAAGGTCCAAAGGAAATAAGATGGAAAATCGGTCGGCAAGTGGAAACATTCCACTGCAATACCGGGGACACACCAAGCAAGTGAAGGCAGCGATCTCTGGAATCTCCAACACAAATTGGCGTGTATGTGAGATATTATTTCATAGTTATATCTCCTGCCTATAATCTACCAACTTGGAAGCAATTATCAGGTGAAATATGAAATAATAGCTCACATATAGGCCATTTTATGTTGGTGATTATGAAACTCGCTGCGTTTCTCGTTTCGGGTGTCTCAGGCTTTAGTATTAGTGAATATAACCGATCTGGTGAATGGATTTTAGTGTCCATACCACCCTCCCACTATTTCCATATTTGAATGAACGTGTCCGAAAAGTTCGTCTTTTATTTTATCGGCGAGTAGAAATAGGCATATATGTCGCTCGTTGGGTTTTTCTTTTTATTGTAAAATTCAAAGAGTTTAGTCGGAGAGTTATACGTCGGTTTAATTATGCAAACACCACTAACCAGACGTATTACTAATTCTTGGCACCAGAAAGTACTAACGTTGTAGTATTTGCCAGTGCCAGAAATTAGAAGCCAGGGCCATAAAATCCAATAGGACCTTGACGGACACAATGTGGCTGTATGTAGGTAGATACAGAGACCTGGATATGATTGGTAATTTACCTGATATTGCGTAATCACACGTTCATTAAGGTCACCTACTAATTAATACATATAGAGTAAGTCCTGGCTCATGGCCCTAATTCTGTTACCCTCAAGGATGCATATGTTATGGTGTCAGGTATAGATATAGACTTTAGAGTAAGATGTAGTCCCAACTCAGACAGAACAGGGTACAACTGTGGGCCTGATTTATCAACTGCAGGGGTTTATATATAACGAAGACAGCAGGTTGCTGCAGGTTTGAGCTTTTGTCTTCTGGGCTCTGATTGCCTGTTATACAAATTGCCAATAGGGGGTGACTAGTTTAATTCCAGTTTGTCACACATACCTATGAGGACGCTCCTGACACTATCTTCTGAGAGTGTCAGTATTAAAAATTAGAGCACTCTGCCTCCAAGTGGGCAGATTGGGGACTAGATGTACTACCTGCACCCACCGCTTGCAACCACGGAATAGATTGAACAGGTTGGGAACTAGAGTGAGCGATAATGTTGATAATCATACTATTCACAACATGGCAGACATACTGTAAATATCAGGGTAGGAAGGGGTCAAGTAAAAGGTGACTGTCCGAATTCAGTCATTTATTTTACTGATAAATACAGACAATTTTGAGGGGGTCTTGAATAGAGTGACTTCATAGAACAGGACAGTAAGTTATGAGGGTGGTGAAAAGGCTGCTTGAGAAATCATGTCGAACTACAAAACATAAGGAAATGCATTAAATTCTGCGGTGATTCTGATCAGTGTGTTTATAGAAGAACCATCCCATGATCGTACATCATACAATACGAGGTGGGGTTTGGGTTTATATCCGGAAGAAGGCCATGAGGATGAGTTCTGTGAATAAATTAAAACCCCATCGAATCTTGCATAATGTATGACTATGGTATATTGTTCTACAGTTCTGGTCAAATAGGTACCTAGTACATATGGGGCAGATCGCTATTATGTTATGGATGCCGCCATCTTGCCCCGGACACTAAAGAAATGCCCAGGTGATAGGTGCAGATATCAATAGATTTATTTCCAACTTAAGAGTTTAACCTCGTCTCACGAATAAGAATGATTATAACAACTGATAACATCGAATACCCCCCAAATACAATAGCGCTATTCAATTACAATTTACTGTCGGATGATATCACTCTGTGCCCTACACATGTATTGCTCTCTGCTTTTGGCGCTACATAGTGCCACGCATGCGCGGGATTTTCTAGGTCATGCTGACCTAAATGGATAGCCCTGATCAAACCATTATGCTCTCTTCCTCTAGTGAATGTTTGAACAGTCTTCGACACTGGGAGTCAGCCACAATGACTAATACTCTGATAACAAAGGGATCGCGTCCCCAGGGAGGTGGGTTAAAATGTGTGTCTGTGGGGTGGGGGAGTAGGTTCGGGGGGAGGGGGGGGGGGGGTCGGGGGGTCACGGGAGGGGGTGGAATGTCCCATGGAAGGTATGTGCATATCTAATAGACCTTTTTCCACGGGCTGGGTTCGCACCTTATTTACTTGGTTACGCAATGCCTGCAGCCAAACAAAGCACTAGGCAACGTAATCATTGGCATTGGACGACTCGGTGTATGAGCGTAATACGTTTAGAATACCAGTGAATAATTCTTCAAGAGAATTTGCAGCGATTGCATCGTATTCTATTGCATTCCAGCTCCAATTTGGTGTGCAATACATGTATGCACATCGACTCAATAATACTTTAGATATACCTTAGATAGCACAGGAACACTGAAACTGAATACGCAATAATACACTGGAAGGTCTAGCTATCATCTACTTATCTTTTTCCAAATTAAAACATAAGCAATCATCAACTATGAAGTTAAGTAAACCCATACTCATTAGTATGTTATCCAAGTTTGCTCTTACAAACTGTCAAAAAACACTCTAGGTGTGGTTGCTTGATATCTCTATAGGCATGAGGCCGGACTCGGCCGTGTTTGTCCGAGAGGCGGCCTAATGACGACGGCCTAATATATATATATATATATATATATATATATATATATATATATATATATATATATATATATATAGTTAAACTATATAGTTAAGCTATAGTCCAAGCAGGTAACAACCCTCTCACCTGGGGGCTATTGGGTAACACCAATTAGTCCAGAGCCGGCCATCTGCCAATTAACCTTATTTGGGGTATGATTATCTGGCGATGGACTGCCCGTAGAGATCAATACTATGAGAGGCCGGGCTCCGGCCCGATCCATAAACCCGATAACAATTAGCGCCGAGCCGGAAGGGATCAGGGGCGCGGGGAGTGATGCGCTCACACCAACGGGTGTACAGTCAGAGCTGCTCACACACCACCAAGTCAGGCATAGAGTAAGAGCTCACACCACCCAGTCAGGTATGGAGTCAGAACTCACACCACCAGGTCGAGTGTGGAGTCAGCGCCGCTTACACCACCCAGTCAGGCATAGAGTAAGAGCTCATGCCACCCAGTCAGGCGGGAAGTCAGAGCCGCTCGCAGACCCAGTCAGGCGTGGAGTTAGAACTCACACCATGCAGTCAGAAATGGAGTCAGAGCTCACACCACCCAGTCAGGTATGGAGTCAAAGCTCACACCGCCAAGTTGAATGTGGAGTCAGAACTTACACCACCCTGTAAAGTGTGGAGTCAGAGCACAAACAAGAGTTAGTTGTTGTTTATCGCACAACAGCAAGATCAAGATCGTGTATTACTGCACGAGGCAAAGCCAAGAGCAGTAATACACGATCTTGCCAGAGTGCGATGAACAATAACATGACTAACTCGAGTTTGGTTTAGAATTTATCCTATCCTGCCCGTCTAAATTACTTCTACATTAATAAATGACATCATTTGTCAAGTGTATCCCACTAGAGCGATATTTTTCATTTTTCTGAACTCCAGACCGAATACAGCGACCTAATGTTAAGCCTATGGAGTTTTTTATTAGGGGTAGGATAAAGAGCACATACCGCCCAGTCGAGTGTGGAGTCAGAGGTCACACCGCCCAGTCGAGTGTGGAGTCGGAACTCCCAGTCAGGCGTGCAGACTGAGCAGCTCACATCTGCTCATAGTTAGTAGATGAGTCTGCCTGCTGATGAGTCAGTAGCGTGAGATAAGTTAATACCAGAACAATCTCTTGAGCTTATGGCGGGAATACCTCTGATTATTATCCACCTGATACCAACTATCAAAGAAGAAAACGCTCGCGTTATCGTCTCTAAAGGAGGATGCAGACTCGTAGAAGGATACAAGAGAAAGTCCCTGAAACATTGCCTTGGATGTGAGAGAAGATCAGCGGCCATTTTCTCTTTCCTCCAATAACCTAGATTTGCAATGCTGGATGATAGAGACAATATCAACCTGTTCCTGTTGCTGAAATCAGAGATTCGGAAGGTAGTGTGCTCGGCACGGCTTGGCAGAGCTGAGCATCGCTTGGCCTGGATGGGCTGGGCTACACTGGGCAGGGTTGGGCTGGGATAGGCTGGGTGGGCTTACACTGGGCTGGGCAGGGCTTGGCCTGGATGGGCTGGGCTACACTGGGTCTAGATAGGCAGGGCTGGGCTGGGTCGGGCTTAGCTGGGCAGGGCTGGGCTGGGCTTTGCAGGACGGGGCAGAGAGGCACTGGGTTGGGGGTCTAGATAGGCAGGGCTGGGTGGGGCTGGGCTGGGCTTGGTGGGGCAGGGTAGGGCTGGGCTTGGCTTTGCAGGACGGGGCAGAGTGGAACTGGGTTGGGGGCCTGGGTGGGGTGGGGCTGGGTTGGGCTGGGCTTGGCTTGGTAGGGCAAGGTAGGGCTGGGCTTTGCAGGACGGGGCAGAGTGGCACTGGGTTGGGGGTCTAGATGGGCAGGGCTGGGTGGGGCAGGGTAGGGCTGGGCTTGGCTTTGCAGGACGGGGCAGAGTGGCACTGGGTTGGGGGTCTAGATGGGCAGGGCTGGGTGGGGCAGGGTAGGGCTGGGCTTGGCTTTGCAGGACGGGGCAGAGTGGCACTGGGTTGGGGTGGGGTGGGGCTGGGTTGGGCTGGGCTGGGCTTGGTGGGGCAGGGTAGGGCTGGGCTTGGCTTTGCAGGACGGGGCAGAGTGGCACTGGGTTGGGGGCCTGGGTGGGGTTGGGCTGGGTGGGGCTGGGCTTGGCTTGGTGGGGCAGGGTAGGGCTGGGCTGGGCTTTGCAGGACGGGGCAGAGTGGCACTGGGTTGGGGGCCTGGGTGGGGTTGGGCTGGGTTGGGCTGGGCTGGGCTTGGCTTGGTGGGGCAGGGTAGGGCTGGGCTCTGCAGGACGGGGCAGAGTGGCACTGGGTTGGGGGTCTAGATAGGCAGGGCTGGGTGGGGCAGGGTAGGGCTGGGCTTGGCTTTGCAGGACGGGGCAGAGTGGAACTAGGTTGGGGGCCTGGGTGGGGTGGGGCTGGGTTGGGCTGGGCTGGGCTTGGCTTGGTGGGGCAGGGTAGGGCTGGGCTTTGCAGGACGGGGCAGAGTGGCACTGGGTTGGGGGTCTAGATAGGCAGGGCTGGGTGGGGCAGGGTAAGGCTGGGCTTGGCTTTGCAGGACGGGGCAGAGTGGAACTGGGTTGGGGGCCTGGGTGGGGTGGGGCTGGGTGAGGCTGGGCTGGGCTTGGTGGGGCAGGGTAGGGCTGGGCTGGGCTTTGCAGGACGGGGCAGAGTGGCACTGGGTTGGGGGCCTGGGTGGGGTTGGGCTGGGTTGGGCTGGGCTGGGCTGGGTGGGGCAGGGTTGGTCTTGATGAGGATGGGCTGGTCTGGGTGGGTGGGGCTGGGCTGGACTGGGTGGGGCATGGCAGGGCTTGGCCGAGCCTGGCTTGAAGGCTGAGCAGTACGCAATATCTTTGAAGATTATTCAAAGCTGACGGTCTTAAGGGGTGACATTGAGAAATCACTTTTAATATCCCGATTCAAAATTCAAGTAGCGTTTCCAAATAATTTGAGAACAACACAGAGGCATCAAGTTGGATTTCATTAAAATAAAATTGAAATCACCAGTGACCGTATTAAAGGCCGGATTTACCGTCTTTTCAGTATTTACGGTATTGGACACTGAGGCGTGCTCTGCATTGAAGTGTTTTAGGAAGGAAATTCTCACACTCACAATGGTGCAACGGATGCAAGACATTGCTAAAGATAATGGGTCATTCGTTACTTGGAAAAATACATCAACCGATGAAACTGTCGCCCATACGAAATCATGATTTAGAAAGATTCCTTTCGACGTAAAAGAGGTTAATGGTTTTGTTTACCCATGTAATCGTTTTAATTGTTCAACGGTTTCAATCCCAAGTTGAGCATAATTCCATTTTCTATGTGTAATTGTAATTCACCATGAAAGGAATAATCAGTTTTCTCTGGGGTCTCATACCAACTTCTTTGTGTAATATCTATACAAACCCTCTTCACCATAGTGATTCCGGCTGCGAGTGTTTAAAACATGCTGGAAGTAAAGATTATTTCTACCTATGACCGAACATTCTATAGTTACAAAACGTTGATGGGAGTGTAACTACAGGTTCCATAACAAGGCTGACATTTTCATACCTAGGCTCAAGTTGTCATACCGAGGTTGACCTCATCACGCTGTCTAGACCAGGTCGAAGATACGATAGGTGAAAAACATACAAGTTTAGGTTACTCGATAAGGGTAGATTTGACTATCCTACTGATCGTATGTGACGTAACAAGGCTTAACTTCAGTGACTCCTTCACCCATCGCGTTTTTTTCCTACCGCGAAGCCAGAATTCTGAACGAAAAAGATGTAGCATATCCTACTGATCGGAGGTCAGCAAATTACCATTTTTATCGACATTTCAAGAAATAAAGAAACAAGTTAGAGATTCGGAAGTTACTCAATGAGGAGGTTATTTCACCTCGGCTGAAGTTTCTTTTAGTATCCTCACCACCTAACTTTAGAATTCTGTTAGCTGAAATCACTTCTCCTTTATCCCTGTACACCTGCAGTGAATTTCTATCAGATACTATACCCACTGCTGGCGATGTCGTTTGGGTCAAATACGACCCGCTTGATAAAAGCCCGGCCCCACTGGTGCGATGCGATTGTCGCACACGTTTTATGGCCCCATAAAAGCCCACTCGGCGGGATTTATGACCCCTATTGCGATGGATTCATCGCACTCAATCGCATGAAAAACCTAAGGTATGCCTCACTGATGCAATGGAATAGTCGCAACACTTCTGACACCACCTATGGATATATAGGCCTAGGGGTAGAATTTAATTTATAATATTTATTAACTACACACATCTAATTATAATTAAATCACTTCCTAACCCTCACCCTTTAAAAGGTGTCAGAATAACACCTAGGCTACAGCCACAGCCTACTATTTTCACAGCTTTCACACCTCTTGATACTTGGTACCGAAATAGGTACTGTATTCGGCCCCAGGTATCAGTGTTCAAGTTAGACTGTTTCTATACAAATTTTACAGTTTCTATCCAAATATAAAAGAAAGTATCCCAGCCCTGTGCGACAAATCCATCGCAAATCATGAACATTTCAAGATGTGCGATGCGATGAATCCATCGCACCAGGGCCCCGTTGCTCCTGTTTTTGTGGTATCGCTAGCTATAATCGGATCGCAATTTTATTATTACGATTACTTTAACGATCCCACTAAAAAAGCGTTGCTCCAGTAATATCGGATCGTATCACTATATTTCCGCGGTATCGCTAATTTTTACGATGCGATGACGATACAACAATTCAGGGGCAAATATTGAATGAGACAGGGGAAAATTAATTAGTTCTTTAATTAAATACAGATGGCATCACAGTTAAAACTGATCTGACACCTGGTGGTGTGGATCGCTATTTCCTATAGGTAGAAGAACAAGTGGCGGGGGTCAGTGGTGCCACCGTGGTTTGTTATTTGAAATACCAGAAAGGCTGTATTTAACACACCGCGATACGATCCGCAGTGCTGTGAAGGTCCGCGTAAAAAGTACCGCAAAAAGCAGTATTTTACGCGGCGATGCGCCTATGCGATTACGACCCGATCCGCAAAATTTCTGGAGCAACGTTTAGGCCCTCGGATCGCTATTCTGCGATCCGCAACTCTGTCGTAAACTTGGAGCAACGGGGCCAAGTGGGGCCGGGCCTTAACTACGGCGGGATAAACAACAAAAGAAAAGGCCTGCAACTCGAATTTACAATTCTGTGATTAATGAGAGTGTTGTTTTCTATATATATATATATATATATATATATATATATATATATATATATATATATATATATATATATTTGGGTATATAATGATTAGGTTTATATTATAGGTTATTTTGTTCGACCCTCCGTCTACATTATCAGACTGAATGAACCAACTGAAAGACTATATCAATCAATCAATCAATCAATCAAATTGAGCCAGAGTATGTACGTTTCCTCATAATATCATCTGCGACACAGGAAGCTCAGAAGATCGCTAATTCTATGCTAGATCTCACCAGATTAAAGAGACGTAGTTATAGGCTTAGCTCTAAGCGGAAGTTAACCTGTTACTAAGGCCAGTCGTCCACTCCCCATCCCTCCTCTCCCACTCCTCTCCAACTATTGAACAGGGACAACAATGGCCTCATTATGCGCCCATATCCCTTTGTTAGTCCCCGAATGATTTATATTTCATGCCTTTCAACTCGCCATTCCAGTTGTGCGTATAGCTGTCACTCTCTCTAGTGTACTCGGTTGGCATCGGTGACTGCCTGGCAGACTGCACAGTGAACCGTAGCCGCGTTTTCACCAGCCGATTCTGGCCACCGATTCTGGCTTTTGCCACCACCCGCTGACTATTTGATACTTTTAGGGCGCATAATCGTTAGGTGGAGATGGGGATAAAAATTTCAGGTACACGGTTTTTTATCCCCACATTACGCAATTAGGCACCGCCTGATGATGGTGCACCGATTCAATTAGACTGGGTACCTTTAATCGGTGATAGACCAAAGACCATTTGGGACACGGATTCAATCAAATCGGGCACATTATTATCCATCGTATACAAAGCCCCCATTGAGAATGTATGGGGACTCAGTAAACCACGACCCATTGTATAAAACATGTCATATACCATAACTGTGGTATACGGATTCAAACCTGTGGTATACGGCCTCAAAACCATGGTATACGAGAAAAATAGTCCCCTTTGCTATACAGCAAAGAAATAGTTCCTGTTGTTATACCCGTCAATATGGCAATTAATGAGTTCAATTTATTCGAAAAGATGGATAATAAATGCAACAAACGATGGTTTTGTGGACAGGCGGCCGTAAACTACGAGAGGTTGACGCGCAGTAGTACACGAGCGCTAGCGAGTGTATTACGAGGTCAACCGCGAGTGGTTTACAGAGATTATTGTCTATTTCTACCTTAACCCTGTTTGCACATATAGGAACCCTGCCAGTGTGTCTTTTGGAATTATATACTCAGCTGTACTTTAGGGAGGGTTAATCTTCTAGCAACATTGGTATCTTATCAGTTATTTTCGATGCAAAAGTAGGAAGATCAGTCGTCAGACTGAAATGTGGTGCGTGTTTAAAGGTCGCCGATTATTAGGCAGGATTATATTCTCAGTGATCACCACTCACCGACTTTTCTAGAGTGCCCGAATTATCGATGCCGGGGAAAAGTACTTGTGATCTAATATGCATCACCGACAAATCCATGTAGAGAAGTGGTGCCAATAAATGCCCAAAATTAAAACATATATCAGTTGCCAACATTTTTTCTTTTCCTTTTCCACTTGCCGATTTCTGATAAAAAGATCGGCGTTGGTGGCTGACAAATTCATCACAGGCTGAAAGTCAGCAGTAGACAATAAGCGATTGTTTTGTGGACTGATGGCCGTTAAGCACAAGGGGATGTCACGTAGTAATACACAACCAATAGCGAGTGTATGGCAAGGTCAATCTTGAGTGGTTTACAGACCTGCCTTTCCCCAAAACCATCGTTTGTTGTATTCGTCACCAATCTTGCTGGAAAAATCAAACCTAGTACATTTTATATTATAAGGGTATGATAACAATAATAATAATGGTATAATAACAAAAATATCATTTGGGACTATTTTGCTGCTCTTCAACGATAGGCATAGCGTTGTATATACTCTAACAATAGAGTAAAAATCTGATAAGTGTGTTTTGCATATGCAATGGATTTGAAATTCGTATACTATGGTTATGGTATCTCACAATTTTTAAACGATGGCTAATGGTTTACATTTTCAATGTAGACTTTGTCAGCGATGGATAATAAACTAAATGGCTCGAAAGACGGCGCTGTGTCTGCATGTCAGTGCGCGCGCAATCATCATGTGGACCGTTAGCATGAGCCGGGTCTCATTCAAGTACTGACAATTTGTGTTACAGCCCCCCTCTGCCTACACTCCCCTCACTACATTAATAATTCACGTGGAGAATGTTGAACAAGGCTGATCGGCTGGAATCCTCCATTAGACTCCCCAGGTCGCCATTGTTGGCTTAGAAAACTGAGCCATCATTCTTGGCTCGATGTGGATTTTAGTCAAACTGGGGTCGCATTGATGTGGATTTATGACCCGTAGGGTGGCATGGTATTTTGTGATTATCTCACCGGTTTACCCAGCTAACCCTCAACATCGCCCGCTCAGTCTGCACCATGCAATTGTGGCATTCGAATCCCTGAAGCCATTCAGTGGATAATCCACGGCCCGGGCTACTGGCCCGGCGGGTTAGTGGCCCGGCGGGCATTTGGACGAGCGCGCACCTATGGAGACGTTTTTATAGACCGGTAGTTGAGGTATACACAAATACAACACTGTGCTAGCGAGTTAATGCACCACGCCATACCGCCCAGTGTCCCCTGTGCGTGCACTTTTATACTGGCCACCACCAGCATCGACCGTATGTAAAACCCTCTCCTCTTGGCTCATTGGCATGACAGAAATATATAATAGATATAATAGATAGAAGTTATTCATTTATCGTATTTTTCCTCAATTTATCAAAAGATATACAGTTGGCTTATGTTTGAGTATTGTGGTTTGAATTAGCTATTGAACTCAGCTATGGATATGTGAAATTAAGGATAGTTTTTCCAACATTGATTCAAAATAGTTTCCTATTCCTAATAATGAGGCGTGAATACATTTTAAAGTTCTATCTAAACCTGCCGGGAGAATTATCTGGGATTTTTAGGAAGCACTCGTTCTGATATGTAACTATGGTGATGGTGGTGCAAGCGATAACCATTTTGTCATGAAGTGGTGCTAGAAATCGCTAGAAATCGAAACATAGATCTGTCATCGATTTTTTTATTTTCTGTTTCCACTTGCCGACTTTTGATATAAATGGTTGAAAAATATGTCAGCGGCGGCTGACAAATGTGTAGGTGACCAAAAGTCTGCAGGTGGGAACAGGCTTCATATAGGTTTTCTACCTGCCGACAAAATAAGCAGCAATTCCTTTGTTTCTCTTTTTTGCAATGAATACATCAGTAGCTTTATTCTATTTGGTGGCCATCGACAGTTTGTTCCTTAAATAAAACTGTTGAGGTAGGTTGCACTAATCTATCCGTTACTACATTTACATCTGACTCTAACCTGACTACCAGGTTACCACGCTCAGAGTTAATCGGTTTCATTTGTCCTTTATCATTTTAAAGGGTATCCTTTGAAGCAGAATGTCTATTTTATGTATAGATATGATTACAGTCACCATACATTGCACCTATTTGAAAGGCCCTTCCTTGTCAGCAGTCTTGATACTTGTCTTCGATTTGGTCAGTCATCTACCACCTTTTCCTTATTGCTATGATTCATATAGATCATTCACTTAGGTGATTTAGCTCATGTGGTAAGGATTCCTTTATTAGGAATATGTCTGTTGTTCAACCTTAGTGTCATATATATCATGTAACTTATATAGATGATTCCAACTACAAGATTATATCTTAGGCATTGAACCTTTTTTTTCAATAAGCAGCTTTTATTTCTGTATAATCCATCAACACATACAATTGAGGTTTACAACTATAGTATCTTTCAAGTGAAATACACTAAATCAACTATTATTAAGACAGTAAAGAAACATTTTGTTTTTCTTGTTCGTTAGGCACCTTGGACAACACCTTTGATAAAACAGAATAACATTTGACAAAACAGGACAAACATTATAGACCAAAACATTTGTGAGATCGGGAAAAATTTAAATACAAATACAAAGTTGCCACTGGTACTTTGAGATAACCCAACACATGAGAGTCACAGGATCTCTTCGAGGCCTTTCAAGAAGTCAAAAGCATATTTTTAGGGAAGTGGTGCCAAAGATTGCCAAAAATCTCAGAATAAATTTTCTCAGAGTAATTTTTCTGTGTCCACCTGCCGACCTTTCACTCATATGATTAAAAAAGTCAGGTGGCCGACAAATTTAGCTCAGGTTGAGAGTCGGCAGATAGAAACAGGCCATGTTTATAACCCTCTTCCATTGGTTCATTGACATGACAAAAGTATGTAATAGTCTGAAAGTATCCATTCATTGTATTTTGCTGTGATTTATCCTCAATTTATCCGCAGAAAAGTATAGTTGGCTTATGAATGAGTCTTATGGTCAGGAAATTTAGAATTAAAGACATGAAATAAAGCTTCAACATTTCGAAATTTCTCCAACATAGATTGAAAATGAACTAACAATTTTACCGGACAGTTAAGGAAATACCCCCCCCCCCCCCCCCCCCCCAGGTGTTATACCGTGACAGCTATGAATCTAGATAACTATGAGAACTTCTGTGTTTTCACATTTATACATTGTGGGCATCTGTATATGTATGACTATCACATATTTTATCATCTTATAATCAACAATGAATTGTGACTGTGAAGGGAATGTTCTCCCTGATTTAGTGGTTACAGGTGAAGTACTGGTTGAGGGATCTGTAAGGTTTCACCTCTTAACGTACCGAATCGAAGCGATACATTAAGGAATAGAGGCATGTCAGGACAAGGAAGAAATACGAGTCTGGGCCTATTCTTTGTGAGGGGAAGTGGAAGTGAAAAGCTGCTAGCTGATTGATGGGCTAAACGAGTTACTGGTGCTGAGCAGGAAGGCTAGTACACAGAGCCAACGATGGTAATCATGTCATTATGCCAGCAGCCAGCCAGGCCCACTCGTTATCTATGGCTGCGCCCATGCAATGCTTGTATGGTCAGACACAGCGCAGGTCAGGGTGAGCTGAGACCTAGTCTGACCTGCTCACATTGTAGAGTGCTTATGTCATACCCTGTGAACAGCAGCTTTGCTGGTACAGATTTGTGCTTTTCATGAGCTACACATTCTATGACTTGCTCATTGCAGGACCTATATATATATATATATATATATATATATATATATATGATGAGCTACTCATTGCAGGACCTGATCATTAAAGGCCCATTGCAGGAAACATATATATATGTACACCATTTCGACTGGTTTAGATACAAATGTATGTTCTGAGAAGTCTCTAGATGGTGATATGCAAGCAAACGCGAGGAAATTGTATACCCATGGGCATGGCTCAGGGGTAATCATTGCCTCCCCGGTGTCTCCCTCTACTGCGCCTCACAGGCGCCCCTCCTGCCCCCTCGCGGACTCACCCACACCACGAGGTCACGTGGTACAGCCCGGTCCAGGCCCCGGCCTCACTTCTTCTCCACCCGCTCTGCAGTACGCACGTACTACAAGCACTAATTTCGTCTTCTTGGCCACGTGCTCGCTGCCCAATACTCCACGAGTATAGGCCAGCACACCATACTACGATAAAGTGCGATAGAACGATAGAGGAGAGTGAACCATGCCCAACACGAGGAATACGCCCGTGCCTAGCACGTCTCAGGAACCGCAGGCGGCCGCAGGCTCCGAGGCCACGGTCAGAGGTTCGACACAGGCGTCGAACGAACACGTGGATTCCGTGTCGGAAAATGGATCGACGGTCAAGACGTCGAGAATAACGGCCCTGGAGGGGAATGTCGCCTTGATACTCGAGGCGATAAAAGGTCTTCAACGGGCAAAATCTCCATCGAGGGCATCTCAGCCTGCGACCGTTAGAGAGGCCACCGTCGCAGAGGACCGGACCAGGGAATGGGCAAACGATCAAGCATCCCGTCTCCCGGCCCCCCGCCAGCTTCGCGACCGATACCTCCCAGACGAGCTGCTACAGAAAGAACTCGACCGTGAGGGACTACGACACGACCGCACGGCCGGTAGGTTTAGTTCAGATCTTCACACCGTTAAATTGCTGTCGAAACCTTATATGTATGTGGAACGCGAGGGCCTCTTCACCGTGAATCAGAGGCTCGAGGTCAGGGGCACGCTCGGTCCGATGGAGTATGTAAGCGCGTTTCTGGTTATGATGGAGGACCATCGGGCCGTCCCAGAGGAGGACAGGAGGGACATGTATCGCCACCTGTCCCAGGTATCGATCGATGCCCAGACCCGGCTGTGGGCCGCAGTAAGGCGTTGGTCCCAGTACGTTTTCGACCAGGTCGAGGCCGGGAGGATGTACTGGTCCGACCACGTGCGCATACAGGACGAGCGTGTCCGTCTCGCGATGACGGCGACCACAACGGTGCACGACGGCCAAGACGCGGGAAAGGCCGGAGGACGGGAGCTGCCGTGCCGGGCATTCAACTCGGAGAGGGGCTGCCGCCAGCGGAACGGCCACCAAGATGGCGGAATTAAGTGGGTGCACGTGTGCTCATTTTGTGATTCCGTTGGCAGGATGTGCACGCACTCCATACACGCGTGCAACAGGAAGCTGTTGTACGGTGGCGGGTATGAGAGTGCTGCACCAACACCTGCACCTGCCCCACGCCGGATGCCCCAGGCCGGACACACCCTGCGCACCACCGACCTCTCAGGAGTGCAGAAACAACATCCAACGGCTTCAAAAAACGGACCGGACGCGCCCCGCGAGTGAGTGTGGCGCGTGTAACACCCCTCACTCCCGGTACGAGTGCACTCAGCGAGGGCGACCCGGTCAAGGAGTGCACGACCCGTGACGTAACAGCCCACGTGACCACAACACCGCGTGCCGAGCATGTGGGGGACGCACACAAGCAAACAACCCCGCCCCCTCAGGAATACACTCCCGTGTATAGGGGCGACGGCGGGCATGTGGAGCAATTGGCTCGGCAATTGCCCCGGGAGGACGGCAACGATAACCTACGAATCGACTTCGCTGCCGTTAGGGAGTTCTGCGAGACCGGAATACCCACTCCCGGGGCCCGGACCGACTCCGGCACGTTCGCCGGACATAGGCGGGCCCACTGGCCCCACTTCTCCGCCCCCGGGCCGCCGGCACACGCCGACATCTACGATCGGGTGCGGCGCACGGGAATGCCCAACGCCCTCGGGGCCCGCATCGAGATCCCCACTGATCTCAACATACCAGCTTGGACACGATACCTCGCGGCTATCCCCGGGAAGGAGGAACTCATGGATTTCATTAGATTCGGGTTTCCCCTCGGGTACGCCGGGCCGGTTACCGACACGCGGGGAGTGCCCAACCACCCCAGTGCCTCGGGATACCCGGACCAGATAGCGAGGTTCATCGATAAGGAGAAGGGGTATTCAAACCTCATGGGCCCGTTCGAGGACCCGCCCTTTCAGCCTTGGTGCCACGTGTCGCCGTTAATGACACGCGAAAAGAGGGGTACGTCTGATAGGCGCGTGATCACGGATATGACGTACCCCAAGGAATCCAGCGTTAACGGCTATATCGTGAAAAACTCTGTCTACGGTGAAGAGAGAGAACACGGCCTCCCAACCGTGGACGGTTTCGTCGGCCGCCTGGTGGCCTCGGGGCCGGGGAGTTATATGTCCACCATCGACATCGCACGGGCGTATAAGAACTTCCGGTGCGACCCCCTCGACTGGCCTTTGCTCTGCTTCGCGTGGGGGGAGGGGTACTACTGTGATACGGCCATGCCGTTTGGTGCCCGGGCCTCCTCCTACCACATGCAGTGCGTAGCAGATGCCATCGTCAAGATACTTGACCGGAAGGGGGTCGATGCCGCGATGTACCTGGACGACCTTATAATCCTCTCCCCGACGGCCGAGAAGGCGGCCGCCGACTTCGAGACAGCGCGGGAGCTGTTCAGAGAGCTGGGCCTCCCCGAGGCCAGGGAAAAGGCGCAGCCCCCGAGCCGGGCTGTAACGTGGCTAGGGATAGTCATAAACTCGGTGGATATGTCCCTCAGTATCCCACGGGACAAACTACACGACGTGCGAGAACACGTGAGGGCAGTCTCAACCAAACGCTCGCTGACGAAACGCCAACTACAGTCGGTCCTCGGTCGGGTCCTCCACGTGGCGAAGTGTATACGCCCGGCCCGACCGTTCGTCAGCAAACTGCTCGAGGCCCTCCGGGGCATGGCCGGATACTACATCAACGTCAACTCGGAGATGCGGCAGGACCTCCAGTGGTTCCTGCGGTTCGCCGAGGGATGGAACGGCCATGCCCTGATACCTCGAGGGCCTCCCACCAAATGCATCATAGTGGACGCGTGCCTCAGTGGAGTGGGGGGCACGGATGGGAGATACTACTATTGCGGTAGGGTCTGCCCCGTGGAGGACCCCGTGGACTGTATCGCCGAGCTGGAGGCCCTCAATACGGTATACGCAATGTGTACCTTCCTCACGGATCGCGACCGAGGGACTCGTGTGGAAGTGTACTGCGATAACATGGGTACAGTCCAGGCACTCAGGTCGGGGCGTGCGAGGCACCCGGTCCTCGCCGAGTGTGCCCGCCAGGCATGGACAGTACAAGCCAGACTCCAGGTGGAGTTCGTGTACACACACGTGCCGGGGGTGCTTAACACCGTGGCAGACGCCCTCAGCCGAGCCCACCTGACCTCGAGGGACTTTGTCACGGCCGTTAACTATATAAATTATCATTCTCTCGTTGAAGTGATCCCATGTACACACACCTCTTTCTACCCCGTTCTCCGTCTCGCCTGCAGATCCGGCGCTACGATCACTCCAGACGAGGGCATCTGCGCGGCAGTGCGAGGCGCGTGCCCCCGGAACGGTCGCGAACCAGCGGAGTGCCGTCGCGACCTACCTAGCCTTCTGCCGGAGAATGGGGGCGGACCCCCAGAAACCCACAGTGTCCTTCACCACGGCGTACCTAGAGTACGTCGCGGGCCACGCCCCCTCGCCCGCGACGGTCGCGAACCAGCTGTCCCACGTGCCGTCGCACCTCCGGCTGACGGGCGGCGATGTCGCGGCAACCGAGGATTTCCGGGTGAAGCGGGCACTGGATGCCATGAGACGAAACAAGAAATACCATCCCAACGTCAAGCCTCCGGTCCCGATGGACGTCTTCAGGGCGGCCC
This sequence comes from Alentia gelatinosa, assembly GCA_950022655.1. Lineage (NCBI taxonomy): Eukaryota > Metazoa > Annelida > Polychaeta > Phyllodocida > Polynoidae > Alentia > Alentia gelatinosa. The sequence goes on from OX465586.1 coordinate 48,677,711, forward strand.
TCACGGCCCTCACAGACTCCCCGATGCACATCGGTCTGAGGGCCGCGGTCCTAATCATCTACTTTGCCGCGCTGCGGCAAAGCGAAGTGGCTCCACCATCCACGGCAAAGTACGACCCGGCGCGACACCTGTCACGCCGAGACGTGGTCGTCACGCCCAGTCAAGCATCGATCAGGGTAAAAGCGGCGAAAAACATGCAAAGAGCGGGGGAGGAAAAGACAGTGGTGATACGAGCCTCCCCCGAACCGTCCTCCTGCCCGGTCCCGGCTATACGGACCATGCTCGCGGCCGCACCTACGGCCGACCCTACGGCTCCGTTCCTCAGCCTAGCGAACGGAGAGATTCTCACGACCAGAACCCTGTCGAGGGAATGGAAATCACTCCTCCAGAGGGCAGGCCAGCCCCCCACATACACACTGCACAGCCTCCGGAAGGCTGCCGCGACGCAGGCATTCCAGGCCGGTATGCCGGAACTCGCCATACAGCGGTATGGGGGCTGGAAGTCTAATGCCCATCGGACCTACATCAAAGACACTGATGCCTCCGCTGTGAACCATGCCTTGATTAGGTCCCTTAACAATTCTTAATATTTTTTATCCCACCCTCCCCCTCCTTATATTGGCTCTTGGCTATTTTATTTTCATATACAATTACCTACGTATTTTTCATACTACTGTATTGTATATCATATTTTATACCTATATTAATTGACCTTATTATACATGTCAATTACCATTATGTAATATTACTTACCATTCATATACATATTACATATTAATATGATCGTCCAGTAAGGTCGACATAATCTTTATTTCATAGAATTTAATAAAATTCTTTACTCCCAGCTACTGCTTCTCTACTTTCATCCGGGGATAGGGTAATGGTATACCCATGGGCATGGCTCAGGGGTAATCATTGCCTCCCCGGTGTCCCCCTCTACCACGCCTCACGGGCGCCCCTCCTGCCCCCTCGCGGCACTCACCCACACCACGAGGTCACGTGGTACAGCCCGGTCCAGGCCCCGGCCTCACTTCTTCTCCACCCGCTCTGCAGTACGCACGTACTACAAGCACTAATTTCGTCCCACCCACCCTCAACCTTCTTTCTATCTTCCTACTCACGTAGGGCTATTTTATTTTCATATACAATTACCTACGTATTTTTCATACTACTGTATTGTATATCATATTTTATACTTATATTAATTGACCTTATTATACATGTCAATTACCATTATGTAATATTACTTACCATTCATATACATATTACATATTAATATGATCGTCCAGTAAGGTCGACATAATCTTTATTTCATAGAATTCAATAAAATTCTTTACTCCCAGCTACTGCTTCTCTACTTTCATCCGGGGATAGGGTAATGATAAGATATAGTCATCTTCGAAAAGCATAAGACTAATTTTATCTGAAACCAGCCAATATTGTATTCATTATCAATCTGTCCTCTTGATATGTACTTTTTCATTTGCATGCTAGATGACATTTCAGGCACTATTTATCTATATGCGGGCTCTATCACAACATATATCTGTCAGCACCTGGTATGTCCAGGGTGGATGATAAATGAAAAATTATGGTCTGTAGGGTTAGTATGTATTTTGACCCATTCATTGCATTACCTACATATACCATTAACTACTCAGTGTTTGACCAGATCATTACAATACCCACTCATTGTAGGACCCACTCAGTGTTTGATCCACTCATTGCAGGACACACTCATTGCAGAACCTGCTCATTACAGGACCCAATCATTGCAGGACTCGCTCATTACAGGGTCTGCATATACAATGACCTCCCCACGGTTGATTCATAGCACGACCCATTCCCATAACATACCACAATTTGCCTTTGGCATTATCTACTTAGAGAACTGTAACTGCACAAAGATACCCTCGTAGCTTTATTCACCCTCACAAGGCCCTGCTCACAGCCATCTCCTTCTGAGTGCATCCTTTTCATGCTACCCAAATGTGGAATTTATTTCCATGGACTGATCACATTCCTATTCCTTCATACCACATACTCAACAGGATGCAGTGACTTCAAGTTGAGTTTTCCAATAGTATATAAAACAACTCGGGCCTTTTCATCGTTGCCTAGGCTTGGAGATGCTTAATATTGCTACAAGACAAATATATCTGATAAAGATATATGACGTTTCCAATAGTATATAACTACTTCTAAATGGACATTGAAATATTTAGTTGGGGTTGCCAAAATGAGAAAAAGGCAATATCTGTTTCATGTATCACATATTGATTTTCTGGTATTCTCTTGTTTCAACTTAGATATGATCCAGAATTGTCCGCAGCATGAGAACTGCATATTTTACACTCTGCTAGATTATGACATGTTTATTGTATGGCCTGCTTGCCTATAGGTCTGCTGTATATATAGGTCTGCTGCATACAAGAAGTCGTTGAAAGATTACAGACGGCAGTAGAATGAATCATCACCAAACGTAAAAAACATTCACTCTGAAAAGGTCTGAAAACACCTTTAAATTTGGTGCTGTGATCAACAGCCGTGGAACCGACACCTTCCCTGAAAATTGGTCTCTGGTACAACGTGTTTATAAGTGATTGAATAAACAGACAATAATCTATGGCTTTGTGGACTGTCGGTCGTAAACAACGAGAGGTTGATGCGTAGAATTACAGTAGTAGTGTACTACAAAGTCCATCTTCTCTGGTTTACAGAGTCACCTGTTCACAAAACCATCGTTTGTTTTATTTATTATCCATGTTCTCGTATGAATTTAACTCAGGAATTGCATATCAAAGGATATATCCGTATGGACTATCTCTTTTGCTTTTAGCACAAATGAACTATTTTCCAGTAATCAATAGCTTTGAAGCCGTGATCGATGACTTTGACATCCTTAATCATTGGCGGTTTCTGACAATATAGACACACATAGTTCTTTAGCCATGTGGCCTCATACATTTACAATGAGGACTTTGTATATACGTTAGTGATACACCTATCAAATCACTACTTGAAAATTGAATCTTTGTCAATCGGTGGTGGATGAACATGAAAACCAGCCTCCGTGAACCATGATAAATACGTGTTACAGAAATACGACCTGCCCATCATAGTACGTTACTCTAGATCGGCCGTCAGTTCTGGGAATGCTCGGTGTACGGTATGCTTTCCGCACAGCCTGTACACAAAACCTTCTTCCCATTTCATGACCTACTTACACAAGATCTGCTCATGGGACGTCGCGGCCCACGATCCGTATTTATAAGTCACTGCGGGCACACTCATGGCCCTCCAGCTCACAGGGCCAACTGCCCATAGAGTCACCAGGGCCTCAGAGCCAACTGCCCATAGACTCACCAGGGCCAACTGCTCATGGAGCTACTCCCAGCCCTCATTGGAGAGGCGCGGCTGGAAGAGGAGCTACTTACGGAGCCATTGACGTGCCAACAAAGGCAGACAATGGGCAGTGGCTGGCGCTGACGGACAGGGACAGCACTACAGCCGGCGGGGGAGGCTGGAGAGGGTAGGTTAGATTACCGCCCTGATGGCTGACTTCATTGCACATCAGTGTCTCTGTGAATGACTCGTTCAGCTGCTCATAAGGTCTGGTGCTGCAGACAACGTGCTGCCGTCAGAGTGGCCCGACTGGGGATGCTCATATATGTCACTGAGTGAGTCTGTGTGCTGCTCATGTATGTGGCCCGACAGGAGATGCTTATATGTGTCATTGGGGGGTCTGTGGGATGCTCATATATGATCACTCTGTGAGTTTGTGTGCTGCTCGTATATGGTGACTCTGTGAGTCTGTGTGCTGCTCGTATATGATCACTTTGTGAGTCTGTGTGCTGCTCATATATGATCACTTTGTGAGTCTGTGCGCTGCTCATGTACGATCACTTTGTGAGTCTGTGTGCTGCTCATATATGGTCACTTTGTGAGTCTGTGTGCAGCTCATCTATGGTCACTTTGTGAGTCTGTGTGCTGCTCATATATGGTCACTTTGTGAGTCTGTGTGCAGCTCATCTATGATCACTTTGTGAGTCTGTGTGCTGCTCATATATGGTGACTCTGTGAGTCTGTGTGCTGCTCATATATGGTGCCTCTGTGAGTCTGTGTGCTGCTCATATATGGTCACTTTGTGAGTCTGTGTGCTGCTCATATATGGTCACTTTGTGAGTCTGTGTGCTGCTCATATATGGCCGTTTTGTAGGTCTATGTGCTGCTCATGTATGAATATTGTGTAGGTCTGTGAGATGTACATATGTCACTTTGTGGATCAGCTCACATTTGCTCACTCTTTCGGTGAGATCCTCACATCTGTTCAATGTGTGGTTCTGTGAGCCACTTACATAGGGCGCAGAGTGATTGCTATTTCAGCCATCATCTACCAGGAGATTGTACGATAGCTCCGTCGGACGACTACTGTTATCAGTTGTTATAATCCATTGATAATAACGCGACCCTTCAATGGAAAACAAAACACACACACACACAAACAATCCACTGATCGAGGGCAAGATGGCCACCTCCATAACACAATAGCTATCTGCCCTATATGGCCGGTGCGGAGGCAGCCATCTTGCCCAAGACACCAAAAAATACACCAGGCACAGTTATCAATGGATCCTTTATCTTGGGGATTTCATTCCAGTTTGTCATAGAAGGGTTTCAGCCTCGTTTCACAATTATGGATGGATTATAACAACTGATAACAGCAGTTGTCTCGGGACTACGGTAGCGCTATCCTACAATGTGGATGGTGGTGGAACTAGCAATCACTCTGTGCCATAATATGCTCACTCTGTAGGTAATGTATGCAGGGTTTGACTGTAGATCCCCATGCTACGTATGTGCATTGTAGGGTAGGGTAAACACCCCCACCCTCCCCTACTTCTTGGTGAAGCCTCTGGCAGGCCGTTCACCCCCCGCCACCCGTCAGTGGTTACGAGCACCCGGCCAAGGCGGCGAGTGGCTCTGAGCAGGTGTGAGGCCATATTTATAGCCGAACTACTGGGCACACCTACACGCACGGGTTGCCAGATGGACGGGCGGATTAGAACCCGGCCCTGACAAGATGTGGCGATGGCGTGAGAGGTAGCACATACATAAATACAACAACACGAGTGAGAAAAACAGGTAAGGCTCAGATCTGCTGTCTCAGTGGATAAGGCTCAGTTTACAACTACCAACGGGAAATTCACCGATAAAATTTTATCGGCAAGGGTAGCGTCGGTCGGTGGTACTCCCCGAGAAAATATCGGTACTCATAATCAGTGACACTGAAAGTTCTTGAGGCGTTTACATATGATGACTGATTTTATATATTATCCGAACATGCACTAACTGAATATTTCTTTAATAAGCTGAACCACATGGCTTCAGATACCTTACGACGCGCTCTCGGAAGCACAATTGCATTAGATTGAATGTACGTTAGTGCGTATCAGGAGGTTTGGATTCTGCGCCAGCATTAGTAGGTTCTAGGCCTAAATCTGCATGCCATCACCGACTAATTCAATCCGATTTGATTTCGTTGATGGCCTAAAGAATCGATCGGTAGTACAATGTTACGCAATTTCGGGCTGAGAAATCGTTTAGCGGGTTTGTATATTTACTGTTTACACCTACCTAACTATTTTATCAGGGATGTGTAATAATCGGTCGGCGGCGCCAGATTCTACAATCGGGAGTCAGAATCGGTATGTGTAAACAGGGTCTAAGGAAATGTCCGGCTGCTGCCGACACGGCACGGCTGAGGTATAAGGAGTTTGTCGTGATTACTCTACCACGGTGCGAGGACTACCTCCCCTTCCCCATTACCACACCCACCCCTCACCACCACACACGCCATATCTCCGCGCATACGGAGGGTCACACGGTAGGACCACTGCCAAGTGCGCTTTGTTGGATAGAACAACACACTGCTGACAGTGAAAAATCTACTCATACAGTTCTAACGGTGAGTCCCAGGTTTACTCTCCAGTTTTATCACTGTGACTCCTATAGATTTTTCCTACATGTAGTATTATTGATATTTCTGGTGCTGGCTCATGGATTCCCTTAAAGAGATTCTATTGATGTTCCTCTGGCAGTTGGCTGCGGTGGTGGAGATTACCAGGCGGGGTGTGGGGATGTAGGGTTACACTGTGGACGTGTATTACGTTTCTCCACCTGTACGTTTAGATCCCATGTTACTGCCCGGCAAGGCGCGCTGCACAGTAAACGAGCTCCCTTATGGCCGGCCTCTCATTCTACGACTCACTCATGCCTGGTCCTGACCCACCCGGCGAGTCCCTCTTTACAGCGCGCTTCCACCTCCAGAGATGTAGTCGGGCCCACTTCAATTCTCAGTTCTTTATTGATGTCCTACTCTATTATCTGGTCCTACTCTATTACCTAGTCCTACTCTATTACCTAGTCCTACTCTATTATCTAGTCCTACTCTTTTACCTAGTCCTACTCTATTATCTAGTCCTACTCTATTACCTAGTCCTACTCTATTACCTAGTCCTACTCTATTACCTAGTCCTACTCTATTACCTAGTCCTACTCTATTACCTTGTCCTACTCTATTATCTAGTCCTACTCTATTATCTGGTCCTTCTCTATTACCTAGTCCTACTCTATTACCTAGTCCTACTCTATTACCTAGTCCTACTCCATTATCTGGTCCTACTCTATTACCTAGTCCTACTCTATTACCTACTCCTACTCTATTATCTAGTCCTACTCTATTACCTAGTCCTACTCTATTACCTAGTCCTACTCTATTACCTAGTCATACTCTATTACCTAGTCCTACTCTGTAACCTAGTCATACTCTATTACCTAGTCCTACTCTATTATCTTGTCCTACTCTATTACCTAGTCCTACTCTATTACCTAGTCATACTCTATTACCTAGTCATACTCTTTTACCTAGCCCTGCTCTATTACCTAGCCCTGCTCTAATACCTAGCCCGGCTCTATTACCTAGTCCTACTCTATTATCTTGTCCTACTCTATTATCTGGTCCTACTCTATTACCTAGTCCTACTCTATTACATAGTCATACTCTATTACCCTGTCCTACTCTATTACTTAGTCATACTCTATTACCTTGTCCTACTCTATTATCTAGTCCTACTCTATTATCTGGTCCTTCTCTATTACCTAGTCCTACTCTATTACCTAGTCCTACTCTATTACCTAGTCCTACTCCATTATCTGGTCCTACTCTATTACCTAGTCCTACTCTATTACCTACTCCTACTCTATTATCTACTCCTACTCTATTATCTAGTCCTACTCTATTACCTAGTCCTACTCTATTACCTAGTCCTACTCTATTACCTAGTCATACTCTATTACCTAGTCCTACTCTGTAACCTAGTCATACTCTATTACCTAGTCCTACTCTATTATCTTGTCCTACTCTATTACCTAGTCCTACTCTATTACCTAGTCATACTCTATTACCTAGTCATACTCTTTTACCTAGCCCTGCTCTATTACCTAGCCCTGCTCTAATACCTAGCCCGGCTCTATTACCTAGTCCTACTCTATTATCTTGTCCTACTCTATTATCTGGTCCTACTCTATTACCTAGTCCTACTCTATTACATAGTCATACTCTATTACCCTGTCCTACTCTATTACTTAGTCATACTCTATTACCTAGTCCTACTCTATTACCTAGTCCTACTCTATTACCTAGTCCTACTCTATTACCTAGTGCTACTCTATTACCTAGTCCTACTTTATTACCTAGTCCTACTCTATTATCTCGTCCTACTCTATTATCTGGTCCTACTCTATTATCTATGTAATATTTTATACCATACTGCAAAAGACCTGTCCAGACGTCATAAGGTTGTATCCTTACATAAGAGAGGAACTACTGTGTAGTATGACGAAAATATGGGATAATAATCGACTAATGTTAAGCTCATTGTAAATACCATCAGTTTTCTTTCTGTTTCCATATATCATGCTATTGCTGGAAGAGCGATTTTGTATTGAATCGATGCAATAAAAGCAATTTTCAAAAAAAAAAAAAAAAAATCTGGTCCTACTCTATTACCTAGTCCTACTCTATTACCTAGTCATACTCTATTTTCTGGTCCTACTCTATTACCTAGTCCTACTCTATTACCTAGTCATACTCTATTACCTAGTGCTACTCTATTACCTAGTCCTACTCTATTACCTAGTCATACTCTATTATCTGGTCCTACTTAATTATCTGGTCCTACTCAATTATCTAGTCCTACTCAATTATCTAGTCCTACTATATTATCCTACCCCTAATAAAAGACGCCATAGGTTTAACATTGACTCAATGTATTTGACGGAGCGTTGTATAAAGTGTTATTTATGCACTGAGGTGAAAAAAAAGACGGACCAATCAGGGACCAGATAATGAAAGTAGATCTGGCAGCATTGATAAATGTGGCCATCCTCCGATGAGTGTCAACACGCTAGTAACATGGATAATTACAAAAATGTTCTTTATATCGGTGAGATGGGGTAGGATAAATACGAAACCGAACTCGAGTTAGCCTTGTCAATGTTTATACCACTCTGGTCAGGTCTACTACTCACTACACTCGGCTAATGCCTCCTGTAGTAATACACAATCTGCCCATCGTGGCATAAATATTGACAAGGCTAACTCTCGTTTGGTTTCTACCTACTCTACAACCTAGTTCGACTCTCACCCCTGGTATTTTCCCCCATATACCTAATAAACATTGGGAACTCTTATCCAACGCCCATGGAGTGTTTGGAAAAAACACTAAATGGGGGATTATGTCACAAGGGTTAGCCCATTAGTCAATGTGAGAGGTGAGATAAACTCAGAAACCTATTCAGGTTTACCATCAGAGCTCGATCCCATCTCGTTTGAATTACTATTTTGTTCACACTCGATGGGATACTAGCTCTGACCCTAAACTTTCATAGGTTTCCTCTATGATAACCCAGTCCTACTCTATAGCCCACTCCTACTCTAAAACCCACCCCTCCTATTTATTATCCCCCAAATATGGGAACTCCATACTAAAAATTCCCTTGCGTAAAAACATAGTGTGTCAGAAGGTCGGAGGTGCATTTGGCTTTTCTTTGATCATTTAAATTTGCTATGGTAAATAATAAATGCAATATCAAATAGTTTCAGACCATAATCTTCTCACACTGGACTCTACGTAATATTGTGTACATGTATATTATCCTTTTCTATAACCCAGTCCTACTCTACAACACTGTCCTACTCTAATACTCAGTCCTACTCTGTGAACCAATCATACTTTATAACTAAGTTCCACTAAAGAAGATAGTCCCACTCTATGATTCAGTCCTACTCTATAACCCAGTCTTACTCTATACCCCAGCCATACTCTAAAACCCAGCCCTCCTATTTATCACCCCCCTAATATGGAGACTCCATACTAAAGAAAGTCCCTTGCGTAAAGAATAGTGTCTAATAAGGTCGAAGTTGCATTTAGCTTTTCTTAGATAACTTAAATATGTTAATAGTGAATAATAAATGCAATATCAAGTAGATTCAGATGAAAGCAGTCATAATCTTCTCGGACTTGACTCTATGTAATATTGTGTACAAGCATATTATCCTTCTCTGTAGCCCTGCCGTACTCTATAACCCTGTCTTGCAAAAAGTTAGTCTTACTATGTATTCTATTCCCCCTCTTTCCCGTTCTATGTCCCGCTCCCACCCTGCACCTAATTACACACACAGGAACCCCGCGTCACGCTAATTCATAATCCCAGATCATGCCCCATTCCCCCATTTCTCCATGCCTCACGCCATGCCTCACGCCATGCCCCTGCCCTGTTGCATGACCAGCTACGCCCTGATTATAAATCCCAGTCGATCTAATTCACATTTTGAATCTCCAGGCATATCCGCACCTATCGACAAAATGATTGGAGATTTTCAGGAATCATGTGTTCTAATGTGCAAATAACGGCAGGGTGGTGGTAGTACTAAAATTCTGCAATTCACGATCTTTAATATTTTTGTTCGGTTTCCAGTTGCCGACAACTTAACTATTATAATATAGAGGAAACCTATGAAAGTTTAGAGTCAGATCCTTTGTACTATCGAGTTTGAATTTCATAATAATTCACAAGTTGAAGCCGCGTAAATTATGTAGCGATTCTATCGAGATGGGATTGAGCTCTTATGGTAAACTTGAATAGGTTTCTGAATTCATCTCACCCCTCACATTGACTAATGGAAGACATTAGGTTTTTTTCCAAATACTCCATGGGCATTAAGTACTATTTCCCAATATTTAGTCTATGGAGAAAATCTACCTGGAGTGAGATAACACCTTTGATTAAATCCTTCCCCGACAAAATCAGCCTATGTTGAATTCATCTGCGACAAATTTCTTTGTAAGTGGTGCCATTCCCGAACAAAGCAGTGGAAAGATGGTTCGGTCGGCGATTTTTACTTTATCTTCCTACTCAAAGATATCTTAGAACAAAGTTTATTCAATCTATTCGTACCAAAAATACGCAAGTGGAAACGGGCTTTATTCTGGATTCCCTTTCTCCGTCTGATTTGTGCCCGACATACAGTGCTCTCCAACAGCCTCTAGTGTCTCCCGGTGGCACGCTAGATCACAGTCAAACCCAACAATGCAGATCTAGTCAATCTTTTAGTCCGGTGGCCATGTGTCATGGAGTTTCCCTCTGTTCGGGTCTCCTGTTTCTGTGATCCATCTTCTCCCGCCATCCCCGGCATTACCTTGTTGATCCTGGCGATGACGTTCGCCCGGTGACGACTCCAGCACGGCACATTATCCCATTACAGCTCCATTATAACTCATATTTACATTCCCCTCTCTATGTTTAATTCATACCTGGCCGTACAGGTGGCGCTGCAGGGCCAGCTGCCACGGCCATCATTACCCGGGCGATAATTGGGGAGATGTGGCGCCCGGACTTACCTAACAAAGGAGATTCATATTTATGAACAAAGTTAGCAAAGTTCTTTATTCAGAGGCCTCGTATATTTGTGTCACTGGGATGATTAAACGTGTCCGATACGAACACTACCCAGTCCAGGCTTCTGTAGGCATTGCTGTTTATCGCTATCCATAATCACCTAATGGACAGGATGTTTTCACCAACGGTTTTAATACTAGATTTTGAAATCCGCTTCTAGCCTTTCTCTAAACAATAATTGAGATATATCTGTATTTGTTTCATGTTGGAGATGAACAAAAGATTAATAGTAAATAAGAGCTTAAGTACAAATGTGAACCTATCGTTCCGTTATATGAATAGAAATCTGTATGTATATAGCAGGCTCATTCTCTCGACCCAATGATATTAGTGGACAACTATGGTCTCCATGACTACACAATCATTCTATGGTATTGGTCGGTCATAAAAGGCATACATATCAAGGACTGTATATCCTTCACCTCATGGTATATAAGTCGGTAATAATACACAACCTTAATATAATTACCCGCTGTAAGGGGATTATATAAGCCCGCCACTGGTCCATATCCTAAATTAGCGTATTACCAAGTAATACAATCAGATCTAGCTCATTGACTTCTGCCATAATGATGATAGGATGTATTAGGTCCGGACCGGTCCACCTAATACCCACCACCCCTTTGAGAAACCCATAGCTTCAATCCCACAGGATGCTCTTTTGATGTTTGCTTCAGCAGCTTAATCATGCGTTCAATACAACCAATCTCTACAACATCTCAAGCATTGAGACAAAGTCAGATTCAATGCTAAAAAAAACAGGCCAGATCCCCCCCCCCCCCCCCAAACACCCCTACACACACATGCGCACGCGCCGTGTTGAATGCGAGGGCGTCATCAGCCTGCTGTTAGCTGGCCATTGATTGGCTGGTCGATACCAGATGACATCACCCACCTAGCAACCCAGGCCCTCTGATTGATGTGCCAGAAATGGCGGCGTACCGCCATGGGAAACCATGAAATATTTAAAGCTCGCAGCGACTCTTGAAATTTTTCAATTGGCAGAGTGCGGGCCGCGCGCTATCTGGTGGGCGTGAGGGTAGAAGTGCTACCTCTGACACCTCGCCATATCTCCACACAGCCAGCCGGGCAGGGCTCCCACTGTAGTGAGACTCAGTGCATGAATTATCCTCCGTCCCATACGGGTTGGATTATCCCTTTGACAGACGTTGGTACAAGGGTGAAGTATTATCGTAAAACTGGATGAGGTTTAATCTTGTCCACCGTATTCCACGACTGGAGTTTGGCAAAGTGACTTCATGAGGCGAAGCCGAGTGGAGTCCGGAGCCAAAACTTCAGGAGTGGAATGCGGTGACCAAGATTAAAACGAATCAGGTTTTGATTTTATCCTACTCTATCTCCTCGATTTTGGAATAATTACGTTAAAACAATGCTGTATGCCACTAGTGGCATGTAAAACTCCGTATGCCAGTCAGCGTGGCATACGGAAACCCAATGTTAAGCCTATGGGGTAGGATAATAAAGAAGAAACCAACAAGTTTTTGTCCAAGTCGTCGTTCTCCACGAGTTTGATGCGGAGGGATATGAACGAGGCGACAGCCGAGTGAATATCCCATGGCATTCAAAAGAGTTTCAGAATGACTTCTTTGACCAAAACGAGTTGCTTTCTGTATTTATCTCACTCCTGTATGCACTAAATGAATGTATAACACAGAGGATATAGACCATGGAGAACGAACTGCAATACTTGTACGGGCATGAAGAAGGAGTTCCCAATGTTAAGCCTATGGACATTTATTCTAGGGGTGAGATAAATAGAAGAAACGATTGAGACCAGATGTGGTCATAAGCACATGGTACATCAGCTGTCATGAAAAATTACACCATTTCTTCATAAAGTAAGACCAGATTACATCTGGATCAGCTGGATCCGCTGCTGAGCACCTGCAAAATGCGGTGGAAATTGTTGCCAATGGTGTAACCCGAATTGTATGAACATGAACCTTAACAAGACAACGACATGTTGGTATGGGAGGGACCTAGAATGCATAGAATGGAGGACATGAATCTATGGTGTGGAGGTAAAAAGCTTCCTCACTGCAAAATATACAAGTATTTGGGAGCACACCTGGATTCAGGACTTACCTTAAAGGAGAACCTGAAATCGGTTCGGAAGAATACCAATGTCACACTGTATAAATTTGCCAAGTTAAGGAGCAGTCTATCCACCGAAGTTGCCAGACTTTTCCATTTGATCAGAGTACAGGTAGGACTGGGTATGCATGCCCAAAAAAGAACTAGTTCAGAAAAATGGGACCATTTCTTTATACTACTATGTAATTTAAGATGCCCGGAGATTCCTTATATATTAGTGAATGAACTCCTATGAAATACCGCCCGCGACTTGATTTTAGGTGTATAAATAATAGGGAAACCTAGTAACTGAGCCCATTGTGATGGCCGCTGCTACTCTTTAAATTTCTCAAATGGCGGAGTGCCGCTCGCACGCCACCTGGTGAGCGTGTTGTGAATGTGCTAACTGCTACACCTCGCCATATTTCCGTTTTTCTGTACTTGTCTCTCACTGTGTCACATAGTAGTATAGACAAAGAGTCTAATTTTTCAGGACAACTCAGTGATTTGACTGACGCACTCACCATATACTTTGCTTACAAGCAGATGTAGTCCTAATAATTTCCCCACACTGATAATGTGTGTACCAGGGATTTTGGGTAAACCTTTTTTAATTTTTCGCCATGAGTTGTATTCCTATGAAATACTGCCCATGACCATGGGGCTATAGTAAATAATGACATTTTCCATTGATTTGAGGTATATGATAATTAGGAAATATAGAAACAAGCAATGGCCATGGTGACTCTTGAAATTTTTCAAATGGCAAAATGCTGACCGCACGATGTCTGGCAAATTTGTGGAAGAAGAGCTACCTCTGACACCTCGTCATATCTCCACAGTGGTGAGACTCAGTGCATGAATTATCCCCTACCTCTGACGAGTTGGGTTATCCGTCTCAGAGATTTTGGTACAGGGCTGAAGTCTACAGAAGGAACGGTTGGGCCTACATGTGCTCGGCACAAGGTACAAGGTAAATGTGTTGTACTGAGAAATGAGACCCTTTCTATATACTACTATGTAGCATAACATGCCCAGGGCCCCATTGCTCCACGTTTACGACAGAGTTGCAGATCGCAGAATAGCGATCCGAGGGCCTAAACGTTGCTCCTGAAATTTTGCGGATCGCGTCGTAATCGCATAGGCGCATCGCCGCGTAAAATACTGTTTTTTGCGATACTTTTTATGCTGACCTTCAGACCACTGCGGATCGTATCGCTGTGGGTTAAATAAAGCCTTATCTGATATTTCAAATAACGATCCATGGTGGCACCACCAACCCCCGCCACTTGTTCTTCTGCCTATAGGAAATAGCGAACCACACCACCAGTACCAGGTCAGATCAGTTTTAACTGTTATGCCATCTGTATTTAATTAAAGAACTAATGAATTTTCTCCTGTCTCATTCAATATTTGCCCCTGAATTGTTGTAGCGCTATCGCATCGTAAAAAATAGCGATACCGCAGGAATATAGGGATACGATCCGATATTACGGGAGCAACACTTTTTCAGTCGGATCGTTAAAGTAATCGTAAAAATAAAATTGCGATCCGATTATAGCTAGCGATACCACAAATAGTGGAGCAACGGGGCCCAAAACAAGAACATTAACAGTATGAAAAATGAGAATTATTAATCTATACACCACTTTATAAATGTATACGCGCACGTATTGACTGTATTGGTCGCTCATGTTTAAAAATATAGATATATTATAACTGTGCGATATGTATACGCTAGCATATACATATCAGGCTCATGTTCCTTATGTTTGGCGTATTCATATACATGTATACATATACATGTCGATGAGAAAAAAAAGGTCTACCTACAGTCCCCTCTTCACACATTATCAGATATCACTTCTTACACCAACCCAGCCGTCGCCTGGAAAATTGTAATACAGAAAAATGAGACCATTTCTTTAAATTACTATACATAGCGTGGCATGGCCAGATGATGTCTAGAAGATAAAAATGAAACCCTTACTTTTACTCTTTGACGCGGTATGTCTAATTTCAAGTTGTTCAGGAAAATGAAACCATTTCTTCATACTTCTATCTAACCACTATTTATCTATACTACTATGTAACATGTCCAATAGCCAAGCAGCACAGTAAAATGAAACCACATCTTCTTACTGCTAAATAACATAAATTGTTCGAGTAGTATGAAGAAATAGACCACATAGTCATGATACTGTTCGTTATGCTCAGTATGAAAGCAGTGGCCAAAAAGGAGACTCTCATAGAAAACAAGTGAGGAGATGGGCGGTCATATATCTTTTCTTTGATAACTTAAATTTGCAGTGCTGAATAATGAATACAATATTAACTGGTATTGGATATTTATTGTCGTATTAGCTTCGGAGTTGACTCTACGCAATAACCTTGCATTCGCTGGGATATCATTGTGCGTTAACGCCTCGGAGAATAAGGTAACTGGCATCCGACACCAGTCAATATTGTGTATGTGACAGAGCATTTCCAATATTAAAGAAGTACAGAAAAATTATAACCATTTCTGAAACCCCAATTAACATATGTAATGTCTACAAAAACCTAATGGCTCATATATATTGATATGCTGATAAAATTAAATTAATATGAAACACATTCTAATGTTTCACGGATTCGCCTATTACTCTCTGTGTGGTTGTTCGTGATTCCAGCAGGCCATATTCTATACTGACACACCCTGACAAACCCTCACATACCCTCACATACCCTAACACACCCTCAGAGCTAGGTAAAGAATTCACCCCTGATCTCCATTCAGGGGTGAACAGCTGTTCTATGATATTAGGCGAGGCGCTGAGCAGCTAGGGAACCAGTGAGGAAAACTGAACAAAATGGCTGGCTTTGAGAACCAGCCAAGATCTACTGGAAAACTACTATTAAATACACAGTTATAAAGTAAGCGACAACTATTTTGAAGGTTGGCAAAGACAAATGGGTATATATTTATCGATTCAATTTCTTTTTCATAAATGTCAGACTGCGGCCAGTCTGGAATGACAAGGCAGAGTTGGGGTGTATGGAGTCAACACCCGGCCCTGTTTGGAGACAGGGCCGGGTATGCTGGCTACCTCAGAGCCCCTCTCATATCCTAACACACCCTCAAACACTATCGCACACCTTCACACGACCTCACATACCCTGACACACCCCCGAACACCCTCATACACCCTCACACTGGACACTCATATGGTCGGGCCGGGATCGGAAAAGAGTGTGGGGAAGCACAGGTGACATTTAAACCCTGCCAGTAGCCGCCAGCAAATACGTCGTCCGGCTCTCAAATATTGAACTAGTTGCGCAGGTCGGCGCCTATAATACTGTACTGCAAACAGTATGTTTATCTAGCAGCCCTTGGCGGCGCTAACTCCGGACATGCGTGTTTGATGTGCGCATGCGTAAAGCGCGGTATCCGGTGTATGAGGTCACTCTCTAAGCATAGATCCTGTACGCTGCTTGTATCCCTGCGCCGACCCGCCTGATTGGCCTTAGACCCGCCCCATACGCAAATATTTCATGTAGGGGCTATCCATGAAGTACGTTCACCACCACACCCCTTTCAATCTGGTACGCAATAGAAAAAAAAGCAACATGTGCAAAGTTCCGAAATTTCCACCCCTCCCCGCCCCCCCTTTGAGTGTGTATGCAATTTATGGATGGCTCCATATCCTCATTCCTGAGCAATTTGGAGAGTGCTTCGCGATCTATTTATGAGAGAGATATGTGTATTGAAGGGTAAACACTATACACTTAGGCCTGTTGTCTTTAATCAGTCTGTTAAAGCAGGAATAGTCTCTGGCACTACTTTCCTCAGGGTCTCTCATGTGTTGCTGTTTTTTGTTTTGTCAATAACGTTGTTGTTAACATACAAAGCATTGTACGTGCTCGGGTAGTAAAGCCAGCAGTAGGATGTAGGCACCGGAAGGGCAGCGGAAGTGCACGGAGGGTGATATGGGTGGGCGCAAAGATGGTCTGTCCTGCGCGGGATAATAATGACCTCTGATAGAGTTGCACCATCCAGGACCAAGGTCAGCTGGGGCACTGAGACTATAGGGCGGATAGCTATTGTGTTATTGAAGCGGTCATCTTGTCCCCGACACAAAATACCAATTGGCGGGTGCAGTTATCCATGGCTTCTTTGCTGTTTATTGGGTTGCCACAGAGAGGTTTTACCTGCATCCTATTCTGCAACTAAGACCACTGCCACTTTAAATGGTCTCGCATTATAAACGCCTTACAGAATATGAAATTATATGCTGTATTTCAATGTGAAAAAGCCAATAATATCACACAATATGACGTCAAATGTACCTTCTTGTGGCTAAAATATAGAAAGTGTAGGAAACAACTGTACCATGTTTGAAGGGCAGGGCAGCAAATAACATGAGGAAACGTAGGAATTGTACAGCCCGCTGTAATGAACGTTCGAGGTCTTTCGTCCCGTAAATACGACCTGACGCCGTAGGCGCATGGCCGTAGTTCCGAGACTAAACACCGAGGACAGCCATCACTTCGGGCTCAATAACTGCGTTTCCTTATCATTATATACCTCAAAGTCACGAAAATGATCACCAACATTATTTATACGGCATTCCCAGCAGCGGGCAGTATTTCATAGACGTTCGTTCGTAGGTATACAATAAGACCACGTACGACACGACCCGGCGGTGGTCTGCACACAGTCGGCGGTTACTTGAGGCCTTCCTGCACCACACAGCCGCGTATTCAGTCGCTGTAGTGAGCCGCCCGTCTCCCAGGTGGCGTGGCGGGTGTCCCGGGACCTGTCACGTGACAGCGAGGTTCGCCTGCCGACATGCAGGTGGCGCTGCGGTGATCGCTGTATTACGACGCTCGCCTTGGATTGTTAGCGATCTGCCGGTATTACCCATACTACATCCGGAATCCCGAGGGAACAGCCCCTGGATGATTAAACAACATCTGAAGGTGAAACTACACCAAGCGAGGAAAGGAAGCGATTTTTTGAGTGGCCAACAAAAATCGCGATTTTCACTGGCTTGCTTCCCGAGATGGGGGGGAGTTTTCCGCACTTTCTGACTGTTTAGAAAACATACCAAACGAGCAAAATTAGCGATTGAAAATCAGCGATTTTTGTTTGCGAATCGATCAGTCTTTATGAAAGACAGCCTTACAAGACGATCGTGGATAGATCGCTATATAAATATGCTAATACCATTCAATATATGTAATCAGTACTTATTTGGGAATATACATACCTCTTTTAGTTGATACTCATATCACTTTGGGATTGTCCTGCTGGAAAGGATTGTCTTAATCATAGAGGTTGACTCACCCCAGAATATATTCTGGCCTTTAAAAAGAATATTCAGGTGTGTAGGTGTGTGGTTGATTCAGGAGGTAAGTTTGGTGTGTACCAAGGACACTGTACTCACAGGAGGCTACTTGTGGAAGATGAGATTATTATGTGCAATTAAGAAAAAAATGATGGTTTTGTGTATGTGGGGCGCAAACAGATTTTATTGGTAAGTTTTTTGGGAGGTGTTTCACAGAAGCGACGGTCATTAATAGTGACCGTTTCCATTGCACAGTCGAATTCCCATACCTGCTATGGGACAGCTATATCCAAATGGGTGTAAGACCATCAGTGATTGTTTCAGCCCAACATGTCTATGCAACACCTCGATTGATTAGAAAGACTGGTGATATAATGCATTACAATATAAGATTGTCCAGACAAAATCGTATGAAATTTGCTACGTCTTTGTTGCATCGATACCTTCTCTCATCAACATCTAAATCAGTAACAAACTCTGATCAAATCTCTGACCAAAAAAAGTAGATCGTAATAAGAAATATTTTCTTAAAACTACTGAAATGAGACCCCCCTGTGGGCTATAAATTCTGTAGTAAAAAGAAAGAAGAAATAATCATAATAGGTTTCCGTTCATATCCTGTGGGTGATACCGCGTCATCTTCAGCTGTCCCTAGTTTATTACATCATGCTCTGTCATTACTTGCACAATACCGGAAGACAAAAGGCTGCCAAATATTGCATACACTTGCATTGTGTAGCAGTTTCCTGTGAAGTTAGATTTCTGAGGGACGATCTGTGGCGGGACTGTGGTAGAGAGGTCAGGCTGAGTGCATGTGAGATTTCTAAGGGAGGGTATATATCAAGCGTGAGGGAGAGAGGTCAAAACGAGTTCAGGTTAGATTTCTGGGGGAGGGTCTGTGGTGGGATTGTGGGACTGAGATCAAGCTGAGTTCATGTGAGATTTCTAAGGGAGGGTATGTGACAGGCGTGAGGGAGAGAGGTCAAAACGAGTTCAGGTTAGATTTCTGAGGGAGCGTCTGTGACGGGATTGTGGGACTGAGATCAAGCTGAGTTCATGTTAGATTTCGAAAGGAGGATCTGTGATGGGACTGTGGGAGGAAGGTCAGGCTGAGTTCATGTGAGATTTCTGGGGGAGGGTCTGTGGTGGGATTGTGGGACTGAGATCAAGCTGAGTTCATGTGATATTTCTGAGGGAGGGTCTATGGCGGGACTGTGGGAGAGAGGTCAGGCTGAGTTCACATGATATTTCTGAGGGAGAGTCTGTGACGGGATTGTGGGACTGAGATCAAGCTGAGTTCATGTGATATTTCTGAGGGAGGGTCTATGGCGGGACTGTGGGAGAGAGGTCAGGCTCAGTTCATGTGATATTTCTGAGGGAGGGTCTATGGAGGGACTGTGGGAGAGAGGTCAGGCTGAGTTCATGTGAGATTTCTGAGGGAGGGTCTGTGGAGTGACTGTGGGAGAGAGGTCAGCCTGAGTGCATGTGATATTTCTGAGGGAGGGTCTGTGGAGGGACTGTACGGGTAAGGTCAGTCCGAGTTCACATTAGATTTCTGAGGGAGGGTTTGTGGGGGACTATGGGAGTTAAATTTTTGGGGGAGGTTCTGTGATGGGACTGGGAGGAAGGTCAGCTGAGTTCCTGTGTGATTTCTGAGGGAGGGTTTGTTGGGGACTGTGGCTGTGATGTCAGGCTGAGTTCACATTAGATTTCTGAGGGAGGGTCTGTGATGGGACTGTGAGAGGAAGGTCAGGCTGAGTTCACATGCTATTTCTGAGGGAGGGTCTATGGCGGGAATGTGGGAGAGAGGTCAGGAGGACTTCATGTGAGATTTCTGAGGGAGGTTCTGTGGTGGGACTGTGGTAGAGAGGTCAGGTTAAGTTCATGTGAGATTTCAGAGGGAGGGTCTATGGCGGGAATGTGGGAGAGAGGTCAGGCTGAGTTCACGTGCGATATCTGAGGGAGGGTCTATGGTGGGAATGTGGGAGAGAGGTCAGGAGGAGTTCATGTGAGATTTCGGAGGGAGGGTCTATGGCGGGACTGTGGGAGAGAGGCCAGGCAGGGTTAAGCTCCTATCACCAGGCCCGACACTTATACCATACACGGAACCATTACGCACTGGAGGTAGAACCTGATGTATGTCGGCTCTGTGTGAACTATGTATATGTCCGCGGTAATGAGTGCCTGGCCCAGGGTCTGTCAGTGAGACTACATCATCTGCCGCTTGTATCCTCCACATAAGTCCTGTTTCCACTTGCCGATATGTGACACCCACCGGTTATTAAAAAGATTTTCTCATAAATCCGTTAAAGCCAGCTTCCATTGGCAGATTATTCCACACCGATCCCAGTCTAAAAGCGTAAAACGTAAGACCGATGAATGGAAATGACCCAGCAGTTGAAAAGGTCAGCGATATTTTCTTGCGAAGATTACGCAATAACTTCTTGACAATTTAGATAACGATTAAGGCAACCGCTTTGAAACGAGTTTCAATACCTTATTTCTTCCAATGCTACATCTACCACCTCCTACCTTTCCAGGTCCTTACTTTCCGCATTGTATTTATTTTATGTGTTAGGTTTTTCTCTAAATATGAATATCATGGAGTCATTTCAGATTAGATATAGCCTAGTATGGAGATTAATTCCGAGAACAACGAAACATTCACAATAATGGATTGTGTTCTGGTTTTTTTCTCTGGTGAATTCTCAGGGTCTAGATTCCCCAGACAGCACTTGGACATATCGATATATACTATTCATGTACCACACTGTAGTCTCAATCCGCTTAGCTGTGCCCGTCGGCGAATTATTCACAGCCCATGGGGCATGTTTTAGATGTAGCGAGATCTATTTTTAAAAGAATAGTGAAGGAGGAAATAATACGGCAAATACAATGATAAGAAGGAACAGCATCGAGAGCCATAGGCACTTAAGATATGCCTTGTGCATTTGTTACGGAGTTATCTCACGAGACATACGTAGTAAACTACAATGAATGGCGTATTATCAATGGCTATAAATCGAGTGCAGTTCAGATTTTCTATGACTAATTGCTTGGCATTTGAGACATTATCCCAAATTGACTTTTTTTTTTTTTTTTTTACAATACTACAATAGTACGAATTCTCAATGCTTAGTCTATGGGGGGGGGGTGTATCAAGGGACTACAAGCTGGATCAGATGAACTTGACTTATAGTGATGGAAGGAGAGAGAAATGCACAATGCACATCTTTCATAACCATATTTGTCACCCAATATCTGCCAATTTGTAAGATTAATTATGTAACAAACTTACATGCACTCATTATTCATGGAAGACCTGTCAATTAATAGAATGAATAATGATCACTTGGAACAATGCATACATGCTATTTCATTATTTATGGTTTAGAATTACAGTGGGTCACTTGGTTCAGAGGGACAAACTATCTTCACTCATCACTCAGTGACTCAAATCCATACAGCTGACCAGTAAGTGTGAGTCATTCGCACACAGGTATATAATCATGATAGAGATAATGTAGGTAGCATTCATGTATACAGAACACAATGCTTAATGAAGCTTGTTGCGAGGCGATCCGATTTCTTATACAGTATCTGACAGGAAATGTGTATCCAGTTTCCTGCCAATTAGAGAATGGACATGACAACCGGGCACCGCTTCACCCCTGGACTTCCGCTGTCTTCTGATTACCTACCATATATAAGAAGGCACGATTTCTACAGGATCGGCTTGGATTTGCTCCCCTACATAGAGACAAACAGACCCAGACTTGTCCATGGAGGTTGAAGGGCCACGACAGTGAGATTCTTGTGTGCAGAAAAACTCGAACCTGCTCATCTGTTTTTGTAGGTTTTAATTCAGATATATTTTTTCTCTTATAATCTATTTGTATCCATGTGGGAAACAAAATTTAAATCTGTAGTTTTCTGATCTCTTAACCCGGAGATGATCCTCTGACAGCCTCTGCCATCTTAAAATGGTGCAAGTTGTGCTGGTCCCTATATCACGCTGAAATCAAATGCTGCATCGTTATTGCAGTTTGGACCACCACCTGCCTGCCTATAAATGCATATTCATGATCAGAGAAGCTCAGGAAACAGGTGATTGTTCTATGTATAGCATCAGTCTCACAAGTAGGAGCTGCCCCCCGTCACAGTACTTATCGAATTAGTCTACCCAGTACTATAAATCATTGGAATAATGGTATTTTATATACCCATCGGAGCGTTAAACTTGAGCTGTCAGAACATCAACAGAAGGCAGAATGTAGCGAATGAAGTTTAGGTAGTGTTTTTTAACGTTTTTATTATCCTGGAGTAATCAGTGAGGCGATATTAAATGCCTTTCTTCCACTGACTCCGGCTCATGTTTCTTTAAGCTACTTTTTTTTTAAATATTTTATTAGGGTACAAAAATTACATTCATCCAGGCTCGGCCACAGGCCGTTCTGCCGCCTGGTCCCTCTACAGTTACAGTTCACATCACAAGTATACATATAATACTGCGGATCACACGGTGAGTCGGTTCTTTTTTTCTCTATGTTACATCATGATCATTCTTACCAATAGATTGGGATGATATGAGATGAAGGAATGCAAAACTAGTGAATTTGCCTTATGATACCATTTTACCACAGTGAAATGTCACAAGACGTTGGGTCCATAACATACAGACAATATCATTGCCCGGATCCTTTCCTATCCCAACTAACGTGAGACAGTATATATCCCAACTAACATGAGACAGTATATCTTACGTATTTATCGCTGTGTGATCCGACCAGCAATGGAATATTGTGAATATCTTTACGATGGTGCGCACAACGCAAATCATTAGGATGCAAAGGTTACAGGATAGGGCTTCAGGATACAAGTCTTCATTTTCCCTTTCAGTTGTGCATGAAGCAACAGTAGCTGATTTTCTTATGTTCAATTCAAATTGAAGGGCACGGTACTTCCACAAGACACAAATAACAGTTTCCAACTTCCATACCTGGCACGATGAATGTAACACTTTGTAAAGTTCTGGTCTATACATCCTCATTGTTGAGATTAATCATCAAATCTTTAAGTATCTTTTAGTACAAAAATGTCTGAGTTTGAACAGTCACCATTTTAGATTGTCTCCCTCCTACCCTATGTTTGAAGGACAACTGCTATATTGTACATGGCGTGTTTACCCCCATCATTGGTCACGTTCCTAACCCGCTCACATGACGCCCAGCGACGTTAGTGTCAGGAGCGCCTTCATAGCCATGTGTAGCAGACTGGAACGAGATTGGTCATACCGTATTGGCTGTTGGTTTAAAAAGCCAATCATAGTGCAGAGCACACAGACTCCGTTACTCTTAAGGCATATTCTCAAGCTCGTTGAATATTTTTTTCATGTTAGAGCTGTCTCGACCCGTAAGCGGAGAGTATGATTTTGCGGATTTTTTTTCCAGTGGAAAAGATATTTACTATATACCCATGCCGTATATACTGTAAATACGCACCGTTTCGGCATATGACGTAAAAATACTGTACGGACCACTGGTCCGTACACCAAAATACGGACCACCTTGCCATACACATATATTATCATATCGGTTGTAAAAATATATAACGTACGGAACTCGGCATAAATGCCTCGGTCCGTACAAACAGTAAATTACCATCTCGTTCTGTGAATTGTACAGCATGGTCAGGACGTTCTATATAATTACTATATACCCATGCCGTATATACTGTAAATACGCACCATTTCGGCATATGACGTAAAAATACTGTACGGACCACTGGTCCGTACACTAAAATACGGACCACCTTGCCATACACGTTTATTAAGAAATTGGTTGTTATACCAAATGAAATTGGGTTTTTTTTTAATTTCGAGTACATATAGTAAATATATAACGTCCAACCATGCTTGTACAAGTCACAGAACTCGATGATGATTTGTACGGTACTCGGCATAAATGCCTTGGCCCGTACAAACTGTAAATTAGCATCTCGTTCTGTGACTTGTACAGCATGGTCAGGACGT
Source organism: Alentia gelatinosa (assembly GCA_950022655.1). Classification (NCBI taxonomy): domain Eukaryota; kingdom Metazoa; phylum Annelida; class Polychaeta; order Phyllodocida; family Polynoidae; genus Alentia; species Alentia gelatinosa. The sequence continues at coordinate 48,702,188 of OX465586.1, forward strand.
TCTTTATAAATAATGGACTCCTGCACCTCTTACCATTGTATGGGTTAACTGGAGATAACAAAGGAATCTAACATGCAAAGCAAGCGGCAAACTCCATCGTACTCCTATTAAGCTCCCGATGAAAGACCTGAGCACAGGACAGTGCTGAATGAGACAAGGAACAAAGTCTGTGTTCATCAGTGATGAATGAACATGGAATTATAAAAGAAATTAGCTATCAAAATGCCAGTGTTTTATACAGTCTGTAGGTAATTCATTGTAACCCACTTGGCAACCAGATACTTTTGCAACTGCCTTTGGAGAGAGTCTGAGGTGATTGGTCATAGACAGCTGGCCACTCTTTTGAGACACTGGCCCTTTACCAATGTCACAGACTGGACACGCAGATAGTACAGGAATAGTTTTGCAACAAGCTGAAAGTCTCTATAACCTCTCCCTAACCCAGGCAGCGTATCGGAACGTGAGTCCCTTGTACAAAAACCAAGCAGGGAAGTAACAAACTGGAACTCAGACACTAGAACAACACAGCCGTGGGAAGACCGCCATTACGCCTACAACGTACAGGAAAGGGCAGTGTTTTAAAGTAGGCTACTGAGTAGCGAGGCCCGAGGGGTGGCGGCCGGTGTTGTGATGGCGTTGTGATCTGCAGGCGGGCGGTGATGGCGCGATGCGGGCCGGGCTTCCCCGAGCATCACCCGGCCTCCCAGCGGGCCCCGTACAAACATCGCCGCCGGCACTCCTCGCGGTCAGCCCGGCGCAGACCCCCCGGGGACCCGCGCGCCTAACGCCTACCAAACACCAACACGGTGCTTAGTATGCGTGCCAGACTCCCGTACTGTGTTGGAGAGTGAGTGGAGGTACATTCAACAGGTTGCGGTGGAGAGGGATGGAGCATATATAGTCCACTCAGCGGGGGTGACTAGGGAAGCCACTCTGGAAGCCACTCCAAAATTACACTGCGTAGCCCGGTCTAATTGCAATGAGACCGTAGAACGGTTATCATATTGCAACACAAGCATCATTTATGAGCTCCCACTCCCATTCTGCATACTCTTACTATAGGAGTAATTGAATTATGCATTATGCAGTGGATTCCGATTGCATAGATTTTACATCACCCGTTGACAATAGGAGGTAGCTAAAAGATCCCAGGGGGTTAAGAGTGTAAATGAGGGTGATGGACTGAACGTTTAGACCATGGTGTATTGAGAATGGGCCGTGTCAGACGAAGGGGAGGGTAAGGCCCGGTTCACACCTACCGATTTTGATCAACGATTATAGAATCTGGCACCGCCGACCGATTATTATGCATACCCGATAAAATATCTAATGTAAACAGGTTTACATATCTAATGTAAACAACAAAATTCCCAACCCAGACAACATTTTCTCGATCACAAACTGCGTAATTACGCACCACCGACTGATTTTTGAGACTCCTGATGGTATTAAAGGAGGTTAAATTAATCAGTGATCGAAAAAAGATTTAAAGAAACACTCCGTCGGTACAGATTAAATGTATAATCAGTCGTGAGATCTAGACCTAACTGACTTGCAATGTTACTGATTTCGATACCAATATTCTTTTCAAAGAGTACGACCGAAAGACGCTTCCTTGTATTTCATCGGTGGATTTTCCATCGGCTGGTGTAAACTGGGCCTAAAGAGAGGCTGTGGGAAGGCCACTGTGGATACCCGAGGCCGGGATCTTCAGGGAGGTGAATAACCGGGGCGATCGCAGATACTGGCCAGGGCCCCGCTGCTCCAGGTTTACGACAGAGTTGCGGATCGCAGAATAGCGATCCGAGGGGCTAAACGTTGCTCCAGAAATTTTGCGGATCGTGTCGTAATCGCATAGGCGCATCGCCGCGTAAAATACGGCTATTAGCGATACTTTTTACGTGGACCCTCACACCAGGGCGGATCGTCTGCGGATCGCAATACTTTGGTTAGAGATGGCTTTGTCTGAAATTCTGAATAATGATGGGTGGTGGCACTCCGATCCCCCGCCCCTTGTTCTTCTACCTATAGAAAATGGCGATCCACACCAACAGGTGTTAGATCAGTTTTAACTCTGGTGCCATCTGTATTTAATTTTAAAAACTAACTAATCTTCCCCTGTCTCATTCAATATGTTCCCCTGAATTGTTGTATCATAATCGCATCGCAAAAATTAGCGATACTGCAGTAATATAGCGATACGATCCGATATTACTGGAGCAACGCTTTTTTAGTCGGATCGTTAAAGTAATCGTAAAAATAAAATTACGATCCGATTATATCTAGCGATACCACAAAAACAGGAGCAACGGGGCCCTGGGGTGGGTAGAAGCCGAGATTGTACCCGTAAAATAAAGGGTACGTTTGGAATACGATATTGGTACAGTCTACCTCTGTGCTATAATGACTACTATAGGACGACTATAGATAGACCTACTCTGGGTGTTTTGTATACTCTTTATGGTCATTGAGGTATTCATTTATGATATCTATGTATGTGTTTGTGCGCAAATGGTAATATGATTATGAGACCCCTGGCACCCTCACCTGAACCAATATAGACAATACAATAGTGACCTTTTTATTCCACTTTACTTACTGTTAGCTAAGAAATACTAGTGTGCGAAATTCCAGACTTATCTCTTTAGACTGAAATAATTACATTGCCTGATCGTGTAAGGTAATGTAGAAATGTTTGTATCTATAGACATTAGGTATTGATAAAATTGGTTTTCCATTTGGAATCATGATATGCAATGCCTTGATAGCCTTATATCATTTAGTCATGGGAGGCTTTTTTAAGACATCATTCATTTGTTAATCGTGTTCTTACATCAAGAATCATCCTTGAACTTTAGGTGAGATACAACAATTGAAGGTACATGAACGTTCATGTGGTATTGCACTTTGATGTACATTATTGTTTGTCTTCTAACAGTTTCAATCGCTTTGCCATGCTGCTCTTTTTTTTATTTCTTCCCCTTTGAAAGATGTAAGAAGCGAAGTATAAACTTACAATAAATGGTAATTTAGTACACCTTAGTATTATTATATACCTATGATCGTATCATCTACGTATACCGCCCGCTCCAACCCATGTGGTATAAATTTGTGGCCGTATGCTACACTGTGACGTACGGAGGTAAAATTACGCCATTTAAAGGTATGTAATGAAAAAAGGAATACTTGGTAGAATTATCAATAAGATTATCCCTCCACCTTCGGCATCTAATTATCAATTGTACCGCGTATTTTTAACGTACAACCACAGTAAACCTGTTTCTGTATACTACTCACATACCTCCGAAACCCATCGAAGACGGCAGCGACAAGGGAAGCAGATACAGGCATCCTTGATCAGTATCGGTCTAGACTTGTGTTTGTGTTTAAGTATTGAATTGACTCTAATGGATTCTCCTTTTCTCCCTCCAGGGTTGTCGATAGCGCTGTGTTATGGATGATTTACGCCGGCCGGGACACTGACGGGTGGCATCGTCAGATGGAAAATGACGCGGCCCTGTGTTGTGACGGTAACCGGGACGTTACTGGTCTGGTCCTGCTGCTGTGTCTGGGGTAAGTGTACATCGTGTTTGTATCATGCATCTAATACAAAATGTCCATAGTAACCCATGAGCCGGTCCTGCAATGAGTAGGTCATGCAATGAGTGAGTCTTTCAATGAGTGAATCGTGCAATAAACAGCTCATTATATACAGCATATAGCCTATGATCCATGGGGGCCGCCATGACGCCCCCCCGAGTAGGTGTTCTTGTAGTGTTCTTCACTAAAGGAGGTGGAAAAGAAGTGAGTGATAATTGGGAAAGTCACAACTTTAGCCTTGCTCACATATTTATATAAAGTGTTACATATGGAAAATATCATGTCTTGGGTTTAATCATTATGTCATCCTGCTTTGGGATGGGTGTAGAGAGTCAAGGGAACCATAGTAAAATATTGAAAGGCAGTTGAATTTTGTAAGAACAAAGAGCCAGAATACAGGTTTGTCCCCCGACCACCTGGTGACTGCTTCGTGAACTAACAATGGCTCTGTCCCCTATAGGACACAGAGCGATTACTAGTTCCACCATCATTGACCAGGGAATTTAAGATAGCACCACTGTAGTCGGGAAACAACCACTGTTGTATTATTGGATAATCCTATAATAACTTAGATTTACAATGCTGATTAATGAATAGAATATTACCCCGTTTCTGATACTAGTATGCGTATCCTTCTTGTATCCTCCCTTGGATATTACTAAGCGTCAACTACATAAGGATATTCCCAACTTCTATCAGAAACACGTTATAATCATTTATCTATCTTAAGCATTCACTATTTGACTGCCTCAAATCATTCCCCAGTGAAAACAGAAAAATATGCAAATTACACCCGATGGAAGGTGTAAAACAACCCCGAGGCATTCTCCACTATTCAGAAACGTTTGTCATAGAATATTAAAGAGAACTAGAAAATCGCTACTATCTGTGTCAGGGGATTAAGCGACTCCTTTATGCATCCGCAGGGGGTGGTGTCTAGTTGTGGAGTGAAGATAATGATCCTGTCTCTCCTCATCCACACAATTGTACACAAAGCATTAGTCCCAGATTCCTCATCCATATTTTAATCTCATACCACAAGGCATTACACTCACGCTATGCTCTGGAAGCCATTCCTCAACGTAAACCTTCGTGTTATTGCGTTACCATTTAAACACTGTTTCATCTAAAGTGGAATTCCCACGGTGGGACTCATGTAACTCACAGGGTATTTGTCTGAGATAAATCCTAATGAGATTCTCTTTTGGAACATCTCCTTGTCTGAATGGTACGATTGTATTTCCCCGAGATAGGTCTTTTCCCCCTGCATTTGTCGGCGACGATTTACATTAATGATGAACAGAATAGCCAGAGATTTCTCATTTTAAACACATCTAAAATTCATAGGGCCATTTTGGTGAGACAAATGGACCCACTGCTGAGTTGCCAACTAAGTACCCAACCTAGCCAATAAGAAGCAATCAAACAGGATCACTTCTTTTCACACCTCTCAACTCAAGGGTACTTAGGTCTCAGGGTGACTGTTCACTGGGACTATGTCTGTGACTATGTGTCAGATGTGTCCTTCCATGTGAATCAAATTCGCCATTTCTCATTGAGATTATAAAAAACAAAGTACAACACCTTCTACTGAGATTTTCGTACTACAGGTATATGATAGTATGAAAACAGGCTGTATTCATACGTCAATATACTTGGTAAAATTATTGAACAGATATATCCCTCTTCCTATGTCATGGAGATATATTTGATCGATAATTTCACCGATTATTTTTGACGAATGAAGACAGTAAGTTCCGTCTAGTATTCTCCTGATATTCTAGACGGTCGATTCTGGTTTAGTGCTCGTTAGAAACTATTGATTCTGGAGCCAGGGTTGACCTTATTTTGCTGAAAATGAAACGTCGATTAGGTACAGGCAATGCAGCCATTGACCTTTCTGTCATATATTATAGATGTGCGTGCTGAATTATTGTGATTTTATTTCAATATCATAGTGCTTGTATGTATTCAGGGATATCAACCTTAATTTAAGGTCTCAATCTGTGTCCTGACTGATTTAATCTTTATATGAGCACTGTATTTATGTAAACGATAAACATGCCGGTGTCCATTTCCCCAATGGCCTTCAGAAGCGGGTGCCAAGTGCTCGTACCACAAGGCGGTCAGAACTACCATGATTATATGACGGGAGGTTGCAGGGGCCGACTTTATCTGATTGACCTTTGACCTCTGCTCCGTGTGGCCTTCACCCCGCCCCCATTGGTCCCAAGGTCATTTACTAGTAATGCCGCCTGGTCATTTTCCCGGCACCGTTTATTTTCCCTGGTCGTGTATCGAGGTATTTGCTTGAGAAATGATGACAACTCACGATATTCGCCGACGTATCTTTGTGGTGGGTCTATTCCCTAACGTGCCACAGAAAGGTAAACTACAGGGACAGAGGACGCTTTTCATTGCGTTATTCGGAACTCCTACAGGAGAATCGTATGTGTTCCCTTCAGTGAATAATTACAAGGGAAATCCTAGCGTAGCAGAAAATCCATTATTCTAATGATAGCTTGACCTCGGACCATATTCTTGGTGCCTCTATGTATTTATGTTATATCCATTGGTTACTGACTTAATATGGAGACTCTATAGGCTTCGCGTTGCAAATACAGTAGAACCCCGCTTACGGCGAACCCTGGCTTAACACTCACCAGGCTAGGACCCCTTTTTGTGGCATTTCTTTATTGATTCGAATTGGAGCATTGTACGTATGCTCTCCTTCAGTCTTGCTCTTCTTCATTTTTGTAATGGAATCAATAAAGTGGCTATTGCCTCAGTCATGAATTGACTGTTTTTCTTGGCCTTGCCATGTGATAGAGGATTTAATGCAAGATTATGTTTTATTATCCATGTTATATAAAATACTTATTGAGAAATAATTCAAGGTCTCAAAATAATCATTGAGAATGTATGGGGACTCAGTAAACCACTACCCATTATATAAAAACTATCAGATACTATAACCATGGTATACAGATTCAAATCCGTGGTATACGGCCTCAGAGTTATATACCACGGGGAATATTTAAGGGAAATAGTCCCTGTGCGCTAAAGAGCAAAAGCATTGTCCCCCTTGTTATACCTTTATTATGGCAATTCCTAGGATTAATTTACTCGAGAAAATGATAAATAAATAAGACAATGAATACAACAAACGAGGGTTTTGTGGACAGGCGGCTCTTTAAACCACTCGAGATTGACGTTGTAATACATGTGCTGACGCATGGTTTACAGCAACATGTACAAAAAACCATCGATTATTGCCTATTTATATACTCGAAGCATGATAATACCTTAAAGCTAGATAGACTCGACACTGTAGCCACTGCTACCCACCTACCTACTCGCTTGGAAAATGGATACTTAAGCTCGAACCGTTTGCATCCTTGTTATTTCGTATAAATGATTGCTTCATTAATTTTCTAACCACAAAAATAATCATTTATAAAAAATTAATTGTGAACAAATCTAGACTGCCATCAAATGATGTTTATTGCACAGACATTTTCTTAAAGGAGTAAGACATGTACCCAGATAAAACGTGGTAAAAAGTATTATATTGGAACATCATCATTATTGGGGGTTTTTTTGGAAACAAATAAATCACAAACAGGTTTCATATTGTCAAGATGGGGCGAAGGTCGACTGATATAACCAGCTGTTCATTTCCAATTAAAGAAAGGTAGGAAATAAGCTCATATTGCATTATAAGTTATGAAACACAAATAAAATTTGAAATTGCAGTGTGTGGGTGGGAACTCAGAAGCAACACAAGGAAGGCGGAAGTCAAGTGACGAAAGTCCCACTCGCAGCCTTGTTTGATTATAAGTTTGAGTAAAGCTTGCTGTCCAGTGGCAGAATAGATTTCCAACTAATTTCTAATTAGAACTTCAATTGAATATTTCTCACAAACCACACAACTCCAGATTTTTTAGTGATGGTTTTTTATTTTTCACTTACTTACTAGTTACATTTTCGACACAACGTTTCGGCGTTAGTTTGCCTTCTCCAGGTGTACTTTATGCATAAATCTTATTACTGATGTATATTATAGGAGCAGTATGGGCTCTATGTTGCTATGGCAACGTGAATACATTTACTGTTATTTTTTCTCCTTCTTGTCATACTTCCTGTCTGGTACGACTATATTATGAACTTTTAATATTCAATGATAACCCTGTAATGTTTAACTTTGTATTTACATCTTAAAGTAGTTATAACTGTTAGGAATAGTTCTCTTATTTGAAAATTATCAATAAATGTCAAAAATCTTTGATTATACAGGTATAATTTGAATTTTCAACTGATTATTAGTTATAAGGTGGTTCGTACATCATTCCTTGGCGATCATTAGTTTCTAATTAATTACAACATATCCACAGGATTATCCATATGCGTGGAAATAAAATAATAGCCAGACTCTGATCAGAGTGGAGAGTGGACAGAAGTCAGATAAAGTCCATCAATTGGCGGACATCCTGTGACTAGTACGCCTGACTAGGTTTACGACCTCACATAAAACATGGGCCTGCATGGATAGGCAGAGTCATGCCCAATAGGAACCACATGAAACCAGTCATCCACACTAGATCCTCTGTTACAATTGAACCTGGTGCGCGCCCAGCAATGTCACCCGGGACACTCTGGGACCACCCGAGTCAGCAACAGTCCTGCTTCCTGTCTCAATGTCATCGCCATTAAGGGCTGCAGAATATTGCAGCAGGCTGAGAGAAGATCCTAAAGTGTCAGTGGATGCGGCAATAGAGAAATCACCACTCGGAGGAGCGCCGGCAGGAAAACATTGTGTATTATTAACGGGCGGGGCGGCCCGGCGCGGGTAGACAACAAATTGCGTGTTCTAACTTATTGATGGGCGGGCTGAATGGACGATGCCGGGGTCTCCGATGGTCCGTCGCAGTCCCAGGAGGCAGGCTTTCCATTATGTGCTACGCATCCCTTAATACAGCTGCCGGTGGTGTGTGGCCACGCGGCAGTTCGTCCACACTGTGGTCGTACAGAACGGTTCGCTCTCTGTATTCCACTCGTCTCGCCTTATCTATATTCTCATATGAGATGATACTTGTAAGATTGCCTCTGTGGTGATTGCGTCTGTGAATGCTCCGCAGCTATACCACTCTTTATTATCATTATATACCTGTGCATGAATTTCTCACACTGGTCAACTGTATGGATTCTGTTCTGCACACTGTATTCAACCTAATAATTTGTATCAAGTGACCTGTTTTAAAATGGCGTTTAAATGAGACAGACCTTTCATCATGCGCTACGCATCCCTTAATACGGCCGTCAGTAGTGTGTGGTGACACGGCAGATCCCACACTTTGTTGTCATATAATGTTCGCTCCCTCTTTTCCACTTGTCTTGCCTACTCCATATTCTCATCTAAAATCATACCTGTAGGAATGCCTCTGTGGTCAGTGCCAGTGTGAAAGCTCTGCATCTATAACAGTCTTTATTGCGTGGGTCGCATATTCATAAACTCTGCCTAAAGGTTAGAGTGGTCACATAGACTTTGAGCTTGCTGCAAAAAACTAACCCTTTATCATTTGCAACATTTACATTGTGACATTGGGAATGGAGCAGAGGCCCAGTACCTAAGTTTTTTAGAGGCATGCCCAACTGACCATGACAAATCACTAGAGGCCTTTTGTCCTAAAACTACGGCCCTCCACCTCTGGCGTTGGGCCATATCTCTAAGACAAAAAACCTCGAACGTCGATCGCTAGGGGGCTCACGACTACGTTTTTATCTTAGTACCCTCCCCCAACCCCACATCAGCGGTAACTTCTTATGCATCTGACAGTCCCCTTCGCTCCTGGAACCTGTTTCACTAGTTTCGTGACATGTCTGTGACACCATACACACATTGGGGTTGTCTAGTTTCGTGACAACACAAGTAGCTGCCCATAGGAAAAGACTGACCTCAAACATAAGAATTAGACAAAGCTACACACCGTGGACCTGTTTCACTAGTTTTGTGGCAAAGATGTTAGACGGATATGAAAAGTGGCACCAACAGTGCAAGCTAGAATGGACAAAACGAAGTCTAATGTCTAGTTCTTATGGAACCGGACACACCATCTAGACGCCATCTAGACACGTCACGAAACTAGTGCTCTCAAAGTCACGTTCCTAAGTGCAGCAAACATGTGCTTAACTCTTTCAGTCCGACCCCCTAGCGGGAGGCCTACACGTCAAGTCCAAGAGATATGTAGCAATATTCCCCCAGTGGACGATGCTCTTATGGCAATGGCACTGGAAGTTATTCAACAGGTGCATTAGATATGCATTGTCTTGGTTACATATAGAACACTCATACTGAATAATGATGCGTATAGTGGTTTTAAATCATTTGGAAAAAAATAAGGAAGTCTATGAATTTTGTCACAGAGAATATCGTTTTTAGTAATTGCCTGCAAAAAATGCCTGGGGGTATTCTTCATCCCCTGCATGGGAGTGCCTCAAGGCATTCATTGTTCCCTGCCTGAGAGTGCCTCAAGGCATTACTCGGACAGATAGGGTTAAAAAGGGAATGTTGAATAGGGCAGCACCCTGTAACACTGTCGGTTTGTAATCTGCTGTGTAATCTGCTGTGTAATCTGCACACATTACGCAATTGTAGGGGATACATGGACGAGAATAGATATAAAAAGAAGATATTTCAAGAATGTTGGATATCTAATGTATAGGGAGGCTCTATGATGTCTTCTGGATAGTCGAATACTGCCCTCAGGTGTGAAAATGACAAATCGCCTATTGAAATCCTCGTATGATTATCTCTTAATTTGTTATTTTGAATCCCTACGGCAAATACTTTTTGTTTAATAAATGTCTAACTTATTGTCTGGAAATCATACGAGAAAAGGCTAATCCATTTTCATTCTACAGAACCCAGCCAGTTCAAATCGGTCAGAATCCCATGAATACACATTATGAATGACATTTGTAAAAACGTAACCTTTTCTCCACTTTGCACGGAGATTACGACGAACATTACAATGCAACTAAAGTTCACCGATGTGCTTTGATTCATGATTCTACAAATTGCCCATATTGAACAGATATTGTGGAGAATCACTTATTTCACGTCGGTATTATTTTGTATTTTGGTTTGAATTTGGAGTTTACAGGAAGATACACCACGACACAGTATATAAAAAAACTCAACTTCTCACATCGTATTTTAGTCCAGTCCCTGAGGACCGACATTTGGATGTAAATACAATGCTCAAGGTTATGAATCTTCCAAATCATTATATAGTTATTTCTGGATTTTGATATTGATACCAAGGAAGTTCGGATTTCACTCATACACTCATCCCTGAACAGAGGAATCCTGGAAATGTTACAAATACAGATTCAGTATTGTACTAACATGACCATTATCTTTATAGGATGGATGCTTTCACATAATCACATGTTTCTAATGTCGTGAAACCATCCCGTTCGAGATCTCTTTTTATCATCCACCTGTTAGGAAGTCTCCATTAGAAATGCATAGGGCGCCTGGAATTCGCTACCTGGAGATTCCGGGGAGAAAGTCCCATCCATAATGAGATCAAATCATCATGTACTTTGACATAAGTTTCTAGAATATTCATTCAATGTAAACCATTTAAAATCAGTCAGAATGATCCCATTCACCACCATAACTGACTGTCATAACACGATTTGCATGCTAAAAACACAGATGATAGTGAACTATATTAATGGCGTAAAGTCTACAATGAATTACCACCACGATTGACAGAAACGTTGCATTATGTAAATGGGTAATAGATAAGAGAATGTAGGTGGGTAATGAATACAATAACGACTCGTAGCTGACGACGTATTATCCTACCCCTCATATAAATCTCCATAGACTAAACATTGTGTGACTGTATGACACGGTTATGGCATAAAATATTTATATGCCGCTGGTGACATATGGGGTTAAAAACATGTGACAGGGTAGGATAAAATCTAAACATCACTCAATTTCATGTAATTGTTTACATGCCATTCATTGTCTTCCGCTACAGATACCACTCAGCTCCGCTTCGTGATATCATGCCGCGAAGACAACTCATGCCATATAAACAATGATATGAAATTTCGTGAAGTTTCATGATGATATCCTCACTGTCGCTCGGATATTTTTACGCGTCACCTACTCGGAGATTACGGCTTCTCTAACACAAAACCAGTCTTTATTGTATATATGTTATGTACAATCTCCGAAGTATGATCCTATCATAGGCGAATTGTCATTTATAAACAGCCTTATATAGAAACACATCAGTATTCATATTTTGATCCATGTGTTTTATAGGTATCACTGAAACTGGAATATTGGGTGTAATATATTTGATATTATGATATACATGTGCATGAACTTCTGTGAAATACTTATATAGAACGTCCTGACCATGCTGTACAATTCACGAAACGAGATGGTAATTTACCGTCTGTACGGACCGAGGCGTTTATGCCGAGTTCCGTACAAACCGTAAATTATCATCGAGTTCTGTGACTTGTACAAGCATGGTTGGACGTTATATATTTACTATATACCCAAAAAAATTTAAAAAATCATTAATTTAATTTTTAACAACCGATATGTTAATAAACGTGTATGCCAAGGTGGTCCGTATTTTAGTGTACGGACCAGCGGTCCGTATAGTATTTTTACGTCATATGCCAAAACGGTGCGTATTTACAGTATATACGGCATGGGTATATAGTAATACCCGCTACTAGGCAAGACTTCTGAATAACATAACTGTCTGCAGCCAACAGGACATACAATGTGGCTTGGTGAACACTGTATCCATCCTCTATCACCTATAAATATGTAATGACATGTCACAGTACTGACTACACTAATGGACGACAATAAGATTGTTTTTTAAAAAACCTAGATGAGTTTGGTTGTCTATATACACCATATGCCCAGCTCAATAGCACCGTCTATGTTGCAAGAACAAAGGCCCATAAATAAGCCCTGAATGCGTATAAAGAATTCACCTTCCTGAAATATGTACCAACAGGCGCTTTGCTATACAGCTCCCCCATACGTGAACATCAGAGTAAATGAACACCTTTCCTGTCGCACCAAGACGATGATGTGAAGTCTTAACTGAGAAAAACCGGTGGGATGTACTACAGAGGGACGACTCGTGAATTTTTGATATCAATAACTTCGTGTCAGAAGATCCACGATACGGAATCTGTTTCCGTGTCACTAAAGGCAGCAGAGATATCGTGTCCGATTCTTTTGTGAAACACGGCCTGCATAATGCGATCCTCATCGCTGAGCTTATTAGAATGGCTCTTTATCATCCATCGATCACAAAGCCTCCATTGAAAATATATGGGGCCAAAGTAAACCATTGATTCTATGTTGTCACAACCCATAACCTTTCATTACGGATTTTGAAGCCCATTGATTATGGCCTCAAAGCCATCGATTATGAGAAAATAGTCCCTTTGTGCCGGAGACCAAAGAATACTCCTGATTATTCCTCAGTTTCATTTATTTGGGAAGATGGATGATAAATTCAACAAACGATGGTTCTGTGGACAGGCGGCTCTGTAAACAGATCAAAATACTCCGTAATACAGCCGACTGTCCTCAAAATCATCGGTTATTGTCTATTCAACCCTATTGCGTTATAGAAGAAACCAAGGGGAGAGGTTAGACTCATATGCAATGAGTTTAATCGCATAGCAATTTCATGCAGTGAAGCCAAGTGGAATTATGTGGCAATCAAACGAATAGCATATTAGTCAAGGCCAACTATTAGAATTGGTTCCAGTTATTATCCCACCCCTGTATTCATATAAAGAATGTCATCAAAATATATAACGAGAGAAACTAGTTTGAAACTGCACCCACTGCTGCCGATACACTACGATAGACCTCCCGATACACTGGCCGTGAGGTTCCAGTTCTTATCCCACCCCTGTGTTCTTACAAAGAATGTCATCAAAATATATAACGAGAGATACTAGTTTAAAACTGCACCCACTGCTGCCGATACACTACGATAGACCTCCCGATACACTGGCCGTGAGGTAGCCAACTTTGAGCAATGAATCCTCGGTGAAGATAAAATAACAAAAGTAGTTAAATTCACTCATCCCACGTGTATTTCATCTTCACCACTTCATCTGCACTTGTTGAGACGAATTTGTGAATCATTCAATGATGTGTGCATGTCAGTCTTGGAAGAACTCCTTACTAAAGGAGAAATTGTCATTAAACACTTTAAAAAAAAATACACTACGATTAGAAATGGCAAAATCATGGTGTATCGGGAGGTTCCCGAAAATTCTTATCGTAGCATATCGGTGTGTCTCGTAGTTGACAGTACAAAAAGGTGACCTTGGTACCGAAGCAGCTCACGATTCCATCAGGGTACCACTGCACATCTCAAGCAGTATCTTACTATAAGAATATGCTATAATTCAGGAGATATTGCATGGACACAAATATTTTATACCAGTATATGTAAAATAACATCACATTATTTTCAGACACTAGAACAATCGGCTTGAAAAATCTAACCGTGGCTGCATCTTTATTCCGATATCAAACTATTAATTTGAGACCATTAAAATTCAATAAAAAAAATTATACTTACAGTGACGATCTGGCAGTAGATGTCATACCTAATTCCGATATTTCAGCATTTTCGGTTAGGTATTTCAGCCATGAGAGAGGTTTTCCCTTTAAATAAGATCCAATACTCTGTGCCCTATAGTATACTAACATCTGTTTTCTGATTGGCTTAGAGGTGTACTGAGAACTAACAATCACTCTGTGCCCTATAGTATACTAGCATCTATTTTCTGATTGGCTGACAGGTGTACTGAGAACAAACAATCACTCTGTGTCCTATAGTATACTAACTTCTGTATTCTGATTGGCTTACAGGTGTACTGAGAACTAACAATCACTCTGTGCCCTATATTATACTAACATCTGTATTCTGATTGGCTTACAGGTGTACTGAGAACTAACAATCACTCTGCGCTCTATAGTATACTAACATCTGTATTCTGATTGGCTTACAGCTGTACTGAGAACTAACAATCACTCTGTGCCCTATAGTATACTAACATCTGTATTCTGATTGGCTTACAGGTGTACTGAGAACTAACAATCACTCAATGCCCTATAGTATAGTAACATCTGTATTCTGATTGGCTGACAGGTGTACTGAGAACTAACAATCACTCTGTGCCCTATAGTATACTAACATCTGTATTCTGATTGGCTGACAGGTGCTCTGAGAACTAACAATCACTCTGCGCTCTATAGTATACTAACATCTGTATTCTGATTGGCTTACAGGTGTACTGATAACTAACAATCACTCAATGCCCTATAGTATACTAACATCTGTATTCTGATTGGCTGACAGGTGCTCTGAGAACTAACAATCACTCTGTGCCCTATAGTATACTAACTTCTGTATTCTGATTGGCTGATAGGTGCACTGAGAACTGACAAACACTCTGTGGCCTATAGTATACTAACATCTGTATTCTGATTGGCTGACAGGTGTACTGAGAACTAACAATCACTCTGCGCTCCATAGTATACTAACATCTGTATTCTGATTGGCTGACAGGTGTACTGAGAACTAACAATCACTCTGTGGCCTATAGTATACTAACATCTGTATTCTGATTGGCTGACAGGTGTACTGAGAACTAACAATCACTCTGTGGCCTATAGTATACTAACATCTGTTTTCTGATTGGCTGACAGGTGTACTGAGAACTAACAATCACTCAATGCCCTATAGTATACTAACATCTGTATTCTGATTGGCTGACAGGTGCACTGAGAACTAACAATCACTCTGTGCCCTAAAGTATAGTAACATCTGTATTCTGATTGGCTGACAGGTGTACTGAGAACTAACAATCACTCTGTGCCCTATAGTATACTCACATCTTTATTCTGATTGGTTGATAGGTGCACTGAGAACTGACAAACACTCTGTGCCCTATAGTATACTAACATCTGTATTCTGATTGGCTAACAGGTGTACTGATAACTAACAATCACTCAATGCCCTATAGTATACTAACATCTGTATTCTGATTGGCTGACAGGTGCACTGAGAACTAACAAACACTCTGTGCCCTATAGTATACTAACATCTGTATTCTGATTAGCTGACAGGTGCACTGAGAACTAACAATCACTCCGTGCCCTATAGTATACTAACATCTGTATTCTGATTGGCTGACAGGTGTACTGAGAACTAACAATCACTCTGTGCCCTATAGTATACTCACATCTTTATTCTGATTGGCTGATAGGTGCACTGAGAACTAACAATCACTCTGTGCCCTATAGTATACTAACATCTGTACTCTGATTGGCTGACAGGTGCACTGAGAACTAACAATCACTCCGTGCCCTATAGTATACTAACATCTGTATTCTGATTGGCTGACAGGTGTACTGAGAACTAACAATCACTCTGTGCCCTATAGTATACTAACATCTGTATTCTGATTGGCTGACAGGTGTACTGAGAACTGACAAACACTCTGTGGCCTATAGTATACTAACATCTGTACTCTGATTGGCTGACAGGTGCACTGAGAACTAACAATCACTCCGTGCCCTATAGTATACTAACATCTGTATTCTGATTGGCTGACAGGTGTACTGAGAACTAACAATCACTCTGTGCCCTATAGTATACTAACATCTGTATTCTGATTGGCTGACAGGTGTACTGAGAACTAACAATCACTCTGTGTCCTATGATATACTAACATCTGTATTCTGATTGGCTGACAGGTGCTCTGAGCTGTGGCGCGATGGAGGCGACACCGCTGACAGCGTTACAGGAAAAGGTGCAGAGCTTCACCTCCACCAACTACCCAAGACCTTACCCTTAGTAAGAATCACACTTCTTCTCTTATTCATGACAGACTTTATATTGATCTACCGCCTGTCAATGGATGAGGTTATCATTACGAAATTCCAGTGTCATTTAACCCAATCAGTCTTGCAGCCTAGCAGTTGTTTCATACACAAATCCTGAGTATTTCATACACAAATCCTGAGCATAATTTTAGCCTGATAAAAGGCTGCACATCTATGCATACGACTATATAATGTCATAAGCCTTTAGCAAATACCATCAGGTATTTCCCACCCATAGGTTACAGCATTCTTACCCACAGTCGATTAGAATGCTATTGTTTTCTATATGGCATTAAAAGGCCACGAATATATATTTTAGTTATTTCTTCTCAATCATTTAGCATCTTTTAATGACTCCAGGTATTCTCATGACGGAAAAGGTTCAAGATATCATAGATTTATATTTCCTGAATTTCTATGACAGTTGTAGAACAATCATATATATTCACACTCCCTGAACTTCCTGAAGAAGTAAATGCAACGGAGACCTTTAAATAGATAAATGTAATCATTGCGTTTCTAGAGTGATTTGCAACACCAAGTATGCCATATGATAAGAACATAGAATTAAATATATCATAAATACCACTTTAACGGAACAGGCCTCATGGAGAATCATTTTACACAAATGCTTTGTTCACCGGCTGGTTTATGATATAAAGTATATCTAAGGGAAAAACTATATGGCATTGTGCTGCATTATTTCAGTTTATAACCGAAACAGAGCATATAGACCCATGAAGTGGGGCGTAATTTACTTTGAATTTAGGCTGTGCCGTGTATCATGCAGGAGTGTAAGGACCAGGCGTAGTAATATAGCGGCGGGTATGAGGCTGGGGGTGGTACCTTTCTCTGAGTTGCTCACTGTAGCTCAGCCACTGTCTGGAGAACACGGCAGAAACGCATCTATCAGGATCTATCGCCAACACTAGTGCACTAACGAAGCTAACTAAGACATAGATACTGGATTCGTTCTCAGACTTCGTCATGAATAAATACTGATATGAATATTCGACTGTAAAATCCGGAAACGTACTTACTATGGGCGAAGTGATGTCTGTTTGTGCTTTTACGTCCCGTAAATACGTTCCGACACTGCAGGCGGGACGTATTTACGGGAGTGTCGGAGTCACAGTCTGTGCGAACATTATTCCTGCTGCACCCCTAGTAACAGGTAGTAGTTAATAGACACTCGCACACAGGTATATAATAATGTACAATCTACAGGTATGTTGCTGTCTTCTCTCATTTTTCATCTAAAATATTCATTATGATCCTGAAATATGTTCCAAAGGCAGTTTATTGTACACATCGGCTGAATTGTCATTATGATGACTACTGATAGTGTTCTATGACACGTGACTGTTATCAGTCTAATTTGCTGATATCCATATTTCAATGAGCTGATAACAATCTGAATGTCAAAAGAGCTGTCTTCAGTGATCTAACGAAAATCTAAGGTATATCATACTAGCTGCCAAATATCAGTTCTTGTAACATCCCTGCCCGCTCCTACCCATTTTGTTTTTAAGGCTGAATAGCACCAGGTGACATACTTTGTGACAATTTCGCCATTTTAAGATATATAAAGATACGAAAACAGGCTCTTTTTGTTCTTAAAAAATACGTGGTAAAAGTGTCTATTAGCTGAAGATAGTTTTTTGATAATCTGATTTGCATAAGTGACTGCGATAAATAAACATGTGGTTTTCTGTCAATCTAACTACCAGTTTGGTGATAATTTAACCCATTATTTTGAAATGATTTAACTAATTTTGTGGTGATTGTTCATGTAGTTATTTATCATAAGTTTTGTGATAATAAATGAAATGGGCAATCTGTTCCCTCTCAGGTCAGCAAGCAATCTCCTCTGAGCTAGTCTTTCAATTAGTTTATTGGCTACCTCCTTATTTTTTCTGAGCAATCAGAAACTAATAAGAAACGATTTTCTTGCCATGTTGCTTTCACTCTGGCAATAGCCTTTGCCCGTTATTCCCCTTTCAGGGATGATTTGTCTGGCGTTCTTATCAGTCTTATATAGATGATTCATGTTTTACAGCAAATTGCTTTTTAATAGTAGTTATTTTTGCATTTTGACCTTTATTAAGACAATGAATGATTATGTGCATATAATTAGATCATTGGCTAAACGTTAGAATTTAAGTATTACATATGTATATATGATTGTGGTAGAGTGATTCACATCTGTTTAGTTATGATGTGTGTAGGATTAGCTTTCCTAGATATGTTCTACAGGCAATTTATTGTGCAAACCGCCTGATCTGTCGTTAAGATGAATACTGATAGCCTTCTATGAAACGTGACTGTTATCATTGCTCAGTCTGATTTGCTGATCTCTAACAATCAGAATGTCTACAGAGCTGTCTTTAGTGACCTAACGGGAGTCTTAAGTTTATTATACTAGCAGTTGAAGTTACCATCATATATTTTTGTTTGGGTCCCTTATGCATACTTCTCGCTTCTCCCTGTGTCGTATTCATGATCTTACGAAACCACGGGCCTGTTTAATAATGATACAATATATAAAGCTACTGCCGATCTCAGGGATGATTTACACTAAACATCATTTCATAAATATCGTTTTAGGTTAAATAGCTTACACCTACTCGAAATTACTTCTATCATCCCTCAGACTAATTCACACATCTCATCGATGCTGGTAACAATTTGAATGTCTAAAGAGCTGTTATGTGTGTGTTTTATTATCCACCTAATACGGGGTATCCATACTAAAGCTATAGAGCCTAGAGAGTTTTTGGATAGAATACGGAAAGACGTATTCTCTTAGGAGAATATGGGGGGAAAGTCCCTAACGTGCAGAGTATTGAGTGAGAAGATCGGCAGCTATTTTGTCTTTCCTTTGGTAACTTATATTTTGAATTCTGAATAAGAGATACATTACAATGGTTTTGATCTGCATGGCCGAATTCTCATCGTAGTTTACACCATGCAATATCCTCGCATTCACTGGGATATTACGACACGTCAACTACGCAGAGAATACGACCATGCAGATCAAAATTATGGTAAAAAGAGGAAACGTATTTACTGAGCCTGTAGGGTTGGTCATTCTAAGTCTTTTGTAGCATATTAAATATGTCTTGATGCCAGAGGCAGAGGGACGTATTTACGTTAAAAAGAAGCCGAGAATGGCATCCCTACAGACTCAGTAATTATGTTTTCTTGTTTGTTCTTGCAGCGATGACTATTTTATAGATGTTCGGACATAGGTATTAAAACAGAAACTGAGTGTCTGGTCTGTGTCCCTGTTCACCATCGAGTCTGGAGCGCACAGGAGTTTGAACGAGGGATTAGTTGGGTGAATATTTCGAAGTGGCCAAACGAGATGGCAATCGGGAACACGGACCAAACACGAATATGTTTCTGATTTTACCTTGGCTTGGACAGGATTACCTCTTTATTGCCCATTGAGTATGAGTTACCGTACTCGCAAACCTGTTGGGTATGAGTTCTTAACGTTAAGTCTATGGACTTAATACCAGGCTAAAATACTATAGAGGAAACCCATGAAAGTTTAGGGTCTGAGCTCGTATCCCATCGAGTTTGAATTACGTAGTAATTCACAAGGCGAAGCCGCGTGAATTGCTTTGTGATTCAAATGAGATGAGATCGAGCTCTGACCCTAAACTTGAATGGGTTTCTGAATTTATCTCACCCTTAATATTGACTAATGGGCTAACATTTGTGACATTATCCCCCATTGGATATTTTTCCTAAATATCTAATGGGCGTTATCTGGGGTGAGATACATAATGATATTGTGTATGCTCCCGGCAGTAACACGGAGGAGTGCTGGAAGGTGAAGGCCGCTTCAGGTTACCGCGTCATGCTGGAGACGACTAACTTCATGGTCGAGGTCCAGGAATCCACCTCCTGCAGCGAGGCCGACTACGTCGACGTCAGAGACGGTACGTCATTTTACGTCCTTATCTCACTCCTCCTAATTCAATTTCTTACCTAACATATATAATCGGTAACGATTTACAAAGGATCTGCTAGGAACGTCTCCCCTGCATGGGGATAGACAAAACCAGACCTGTGCATGGAGACTGGAAAAGTGAGATTCTCGTGAATTGGAAAAATTCGAACCTGCTGTTCTTTTCTGTTGGTCTATTCTCAGATATACTTTTTGTCTAATAATTCAATTCTAACCATCTTGAAAACAGAATTATAATATAGTTGATAATCGCAATCTTTGTGGTGGCGCCGGACTCAAGACCTCTTTAGTGTACATGTTTTGTACCTTTTTCAAGAATTTACAGAATTTTCTTCTATTTCTTATAATAATACTTATAGACATGATTTGTCTCTTGAACATTTTTGAGTTGTCATTGAAATACTCCCTTGATAACATGCCCCGGCAAATTCTCAATGCAATATCATTAATTTCAAATTGCTTGAAAACCCCAAATGCCTGACTGTGCACCATACCGAAAACTAGCTATCATAGAAGATGAATATCTTATTTCTAAACAATAGGAGAAATAGGAGAACTAGAATTTTTTGTATAGATCAATCACCCTAGTAATGTGCAATATATTAGTATTGTTTTTATAAGATAGCACCATGGGCTTGGATTGTGCTGATTGTAAATACTATCTCAGCGTGCGAATGTCCCACTCTTACTGGTCAGCTGTTCAGATGTCATTCGTCACTAAGAGAAGAATGACTAAAGTTTGTCCCTCCGTACTGCGTGACTTGCAGTTCAAAACTGTGAGTAACTGAAGGTTATTTAATTGATATTCAGGTATATGAAATATATTCCTCGCTATGCTCGTTCTTCGAACTCGGTACGTCTAAACACACCTAAACAACATGGAACAGATTTCATTCAGGCTCCCTGACCCTGTCTTCATATGAAACTCAGTGGGGGATGTTCTTGATCAGAAAATACTTTCCTCCTATTACACAGTGGCCTTTGGCAAAGATTATAATGATGCTCATGTTACTATGGCTAGTGTAGCTTTCATGTTGCTATGGTTACTGTTTGTCCAGGTTACTCACAGACCTCTCCGCTTCTACGACGCCTCTGCAGCGTTCAACACGTCAACATCACCAGCACCGGAAACCACATGTTTATCCGCTTCCGGTCTGACCAGTCCATCTCATCTCAAGGCTTCCTGATGAAATACTGGGCTGTGCGTGCAGGTCAGCCATTTTGTATTTATTATTGTAGCGGTCGTTGAGTTGGGTTAGTTATTTGACCGTGATCGCAGAATTCATCCGATGTTGGGTAATGCTACCGCAGGTTGGCTCGAGACCAGAGAGAACCAAAGGTCTTTCAGCCCAAACTAGTATTTAAACATGAATATACAGGAAATACGATTTTATTCAGCATATCATGTTCTCTCTCTACCTAGCTGAAACTATGTAACTCACAGGCAGGTGGGTACAATCAACCGAAGCTGAATAAGCCTTACCCGACTACCGAAAGTTACAAAGGCTATCGTTCAGCATATATCATGAGTGTGCTTAACAAAGTTTGAAGTAACAGGATATCAATGAACGGTAATATTCCCGGATAATTATAGTCATTGAATAGTGAAACTAGTGAAGATCAGTCATAATACAAGCCAGATCAACAAATAATTATTGGTGAATGCTTCGTGGAGCGGCATTACTAAAAACTTTATGAGAAAAATTAGACCAAAAATAAGTCGCAACGCAATTTGAGATTACATGTGTAACAATAGATCATGAACAATATAACCTGTAAGTTTTAGTATCTGAGGATTTATTGAGATACTTTCAATATATTGAGTCACTTCATTCATATCACTTTGTGTGGATTGTCTTCTAACAACAGAGTATACAGGGTAGTGAAACACTGCATGCTTTACACTGCCTCTCATAGATATGGCCAGGTATCTTTTTGGCTGCAAGATACTAGACTGCATCAAAACCTTAGCATCTTTAAGACTAAAAGAATTGTCTTCATCATCGGAATCTGCACCAGACAATTGGCTAGGTTATGGACAACACTGGCTCTTTGATATCTGTAGGTTGTGCAAATCTTTGTGAGCAGAATCAAGTTGCTGCTTGAGGGTGTGTTGCAGAACTGGGAAGCAGATATGATAAACAATTGTCTATGAAAGTGTACTGACAAAGTTCAAAGGAATTATCAGATAAGAAAAGGGAAATATACACACAATAACCAGGGTAAAGAGCATAAATATCAGAGAGAATTACCATATATTTACAATGTTATTCACAATTGACATAGGACATATGTTAAAGTAAAAAATAGAATTAAGTCTTCCCAGAGAAGAGGCTGACATTGCTCGGGTACCTTGTTGGGGCCATGTGAGCATAGGTATGGCTTCGAGTCCTGTAAATCAACATCAGAACATAACTGAACTGAGAACATGTGCAATGAAACAAGTGACAGCTTCTGAATATGAAAACATTTAGTAGAAGGAACCTGATTTTAATAAGAGCTTCTGCAATGAGCAACAGTAAACATACACAGTGTGTTAACTTTATTTACACGCACACACACTCTGCTAAATGGATGTGTTGATGTGGAAATAATGCTTGTCATTATAAATGTATTGTATTCTAGAACATTGAATTTTTATCAATAAACCGACACAACAATATCACTACCGTTGGTGCTTGCCCCAGGGCCAGTCTCACTTCCTCCTGTGCAAAGGATATGTCACATTTACTACCTGTACATTGTCTCCAAATTACAGTAGTTTGTCTCAATGAACTTGTACTCTGGGGATGAAAATTGTAAACAAAAATAAGCCTGAGTTGATGTTGAGGGTGTGGAGGATAGCTGCTTGGGCTCCTCGGCTTCCTATGCCTCCAAGGAGCTGAGCACCGTAGTCCCACTGTTAATCTTGTTTAACAGCTGCCTTCTTGTGCCACCTTCTTCTTTTAAGCAGTTACACAGTTACACTGGTTCATTCATTGAGAATGGTTGTACTCACCAGGCTCGGCGTCCTCCTTCTCTCTCACTGGCTTATAGTACCTCTGCAGTATTCGAAAAAGACAATAACAATTTTAAAACATAGGCCAGCCTCTTTGTCTGTGGGAAAATTGAAATTCACTCATGCTGAATCTCAGCGGCAGCACTCTGGATCCTGTTGGTTCCTGGCCCACCATTCACATGCTGCTATCACTTGCTGGTCTTTCTGCTAATGACAGCATTTGCATTTGGAAGGCATGGTGTGGAGCAATGGGCCTTTTTACTACCAGGTGCTGAGGAAAGGGTGTTTTACTGCCAGGTGCTGAGGAAAGGTTCTTTACATTGCCAGGTGCTGAGGAAAAGGTCTTTACGTCTCCAAGTGCCGGGGAAAGGGTCTTTCAGTCTCCAAGTGCCGAGGAAAGGGTCTTTACGTCTCCAAGTGCCGAGGAAAGGGTCTTTACGTCGCCAGGTGCTGAGGAAAGGGTCTTTACATCGCCAAGTGAAGGGGAAAGGGTCTTTACATCGCCAGGTGCTGAGGAAAGGATCTTTACATCGCCAGGTGCTGCGGAAAGGGTCTTTACCTCGCCAAGTGAAGGGGAAAGGGTCTTTACATCGCCAGGTGCTGAGGAAAGGATCTTTACATCGCCAGGTGCTGCGGAAAGGGTCTTTACCTCGCCAAGTGAAGGGGAAAGGGTCTTTACATCGCCAGGTGCTGAGGAAAGGGTCTTTACGTCGCCAGGTGCTGAGGAAACGGTCTTTACCTTGCCAGGTGCTGAGGAAAAGGCCTTTACGTCTCCAAGTGCCGGGGAAAGGGTCTTTATGTCTCCAAGTGCCGAGGAAAGGGTCTTTACGTCTCCAAGTGCTGAGGAAAGGGTCTTTACGTCCCCAAGTGCCGAGGAAAGGGTCTTTACGTCGCCAGGTGCTGAGGAAGGGGTCTTTATATCACCAAGTGAAGGGGAAAGGGTCTTTACATCGCCAGGTGCTGAGGAAAGGGTCTTTATGTCTCCAAGTGAAGGGGAAAGGGTCTTTACATCACCAGGTACTGAGGAAAGGGTCCCCACATCACCACATGCCGAGGAAAGGCTTTTTACATTGCCAGATGCCGAGGAAAGACTCTTTACGCAGCCAGGTGCAGAGGAAAGGCTCTTTAGATCACCAGGTACTGCAACATAGACAGGTTAAAAGTATCACATAATAAGTGTAAAATGTATGTGTAATATCTTTACATGACAAATGTATTACTAGAAAAATTGGAACAGGGATGCCAGGTGGGGTGCAGCAAGATAGTGGAAAGTATTTTGATACTCATAATCTAAACTATTTATCATAATATAACCAATGATAATACATTACCAAAAGCCAGAAATAACACGAAAAATGACATCGCTGATAGTGATACAAATACCCAACATAAACTATAAACTTACCAGGGGACTGCACGAGAAATACTGGAAAAAATTAGAAATTAGAAATGTATTTGTCTAACTATATACACTGTCACAAATCTGTTATTTCATATTGTTTGGTTTTATATGTAAGCTCATTGAATAACAGATTAGGCGGTCAAACTGAATTTATCTTTAATTCGTCCATTTTTGTTTTTATGTCGCACCATGTTTTACAGGAAAAAATTGCCACGAAATCACATAAAAATAAGTGAGCACACTGCCTTATGTTGCTATAGACATTGATTTTAACATGTTTCCATCATATCAGAATGAACTGTGACCATTTGAAACATCTATACGTTGTCAGGAAAAAATATCTTTTCGTAGCACATTAAGTCATCAATTGACAATTTTTTTCTTTGCTTCTGACATTGCTAACGGCGGCGATGTAAAGATGAGCATCTCTTAGCCATAAGGACTTTCCATGATATTGGCATTTAGAGAGTCCATAGTTCTTTTCTTATGATTTTTTTTGTATATTTTTCTTCCCATAAAACACACCATAAGGATTATAATGCATACAAACAAAACAGTGGTTAACCAGTCTATCATTATTCAATGTGAATCAATGTGAAAAAAATGGTGGCGTAAAGATGAGGCAGATTTTAGCCTAGATAGTGCATAAAAATTATTCTTCATAAGGATTCTTTTTGAATCTCCACTTGGAACATATTGTTTGACATGAGGCAGTTTAATTCAGAGCAATTTTAAAGTGTAAAATATGTTTTCTATTGATAATCTGTTGTATACATATTTTTGGTGTTTTGGGTGTTTTTCAACCATATTGTCTCTTCTAATGCATTGACCAAGGTAAAGCTATATATGGCGTTGTAGCTCTCACTGAGCTCTATACACTGGGGGAAAAAACGGGTGTATAACTCAAATATTGAACGAGTTATAACATTGTGAACCTGGCAACAGGGGTTCCTCCTATTTCGTTTGAACGGGTCATGTATATGAAGGTAGGCAGGCCTGCTCATATGTTATAGTAGAGTAAGGCATGGCGTCCACCTACTACGATAGAAATTTAGACCTACCGATATGGCACAGATACAAAAAGCAAAGATTGGATACATATCGGGAAGGTGCAAAATCGTAGACATCTGTCTAGACATGCCAATTC
The DNA here is from genome assembly GCA_950022655.1 of Alentia gelatinosa. Lineage (NCBI taxonomy): Eukaryota > Metazoa > Annelida > Polychaeta > Phyllodocida > Polynoidae > Alentia > Alentia gelatinosa. The sequence continues at coordinate 48,728,287 of OX465586.1, forward strand.
ACCATGCATCGTATGTTTTTTTTTATCAGTGTCTAACCGCAGAAATGTGGTCAACTGCCCCGATATTAAGTGACCTTTTGACGCGATTTTGATTTTTTTATCCAGAGGTGCATCGTAGACCATATCGGAGCCATATCGTGGTAGGTGGACACCAGGCCTAACGTGCGCTCCCCCTGTGTGACCTGTGTTATGTGAGATTTTTATTGTATTTTACAATTTCCTCTTGCAGAGTCGGCGACCATCCCTCCAGACAACTCCCGTGATGGGTGTAAGGAGACGTCACGGCTGACTGCCTTCGATGTCATCAAGTCTGAGCTGGTGTCACCCAACTACCCTGAGAGTTACTATCCGTAAGTATGCAGGCCATCTACCAAATACTGTGACCCAATTACCTGGGGAGTTATTACCCGTGTGTATGTAGGCCATCTGCCAAATACTGTCACTCAACTACCCCGAGAGTAATTACCTGTATTAAAGTATCGCCATCACGTGCCAAATTGTGTCACTCAACTACCCTGAGAATTACCCGTGAGTATGGCCTCACCTGCAAAATATAGTGCCACCCAACTACCCTGAAAGTTATGTATGCATACCTGTTACCTGCTAAATAGTGTCACCCAACTACCCCGAGAGTTATTACCTGGAAATAAGACCCCGTTTACACTAAACTGACAGCATCACCATAAAGCCCTGCCGACTTTTGCTGTATGGTGCACCCCTCTCATGAGATCTCACACTTTCTAAGTCGTATTCTGTATAAGGTTCTCACTGCGCTCTATGGGAGAAGAATTCTGAACAAACTAGGCTTAGAGCCTTGAGAATCCACTGGGACACAGTATTCCCGCTAGGTGGCATCATTGAGATTATATGAATGTATGGGCTGCATTGATGTACGTCTTTAGCAAGGGAGGCAGGCCAGTGGATTCTCAAGGCTCTAAGCCTAGTTCGTTAAAAATTCTTCTCAATAGAGCGTAGTATACGACTTAGAGAGTGTGAGATATTATGAGATTATTGACCACCGACGGATTTTTTTATCATGTCAGAAATCGGCAATCAGCCATCATACAGTAAGTTTCACTTTCTACAAAACATTTTATCCCAAGGTATACAGTTATCATTTTCAACACCAGGAAATAACAGGGAAATCTTGACATAATCAAAATTTGAAAAAACTGCTTTAAAAAAGTATACTGGTTGAACAATACACATATGTTACGCAAAAAAACTGGCGGAAACAGAGATATATGATATAAAACTTATAGATGTAATGTGTTTCGCCGTTGATTCTCTATACCAGGCCAGTTTTAACCTGTGGCTCTTCCACTCAGGTCTCTGGACAAGTGCTGGCAGCTGGAGTCGATCGACAGTGACAAGGTGATCCTGCTGGAGGTGATCGAGTCGGCCATGGAGCAGGCCTACTCCTGCCAGTCGGGCGACTACGTCGAGGCCCGCGACGGTCAGTGCTCAGTCATGATTAACATCATTTGGATAGAAATTCGGATATTTCAGGGAGGAGGAGACCTGTTTCACTAGTTTCGTGACATGTCTAGATGGTGTGTCCGGTTTCATAAGAACTAGACATTAGACTTCGTTTTGTCCGTTCTTGCTAGCACTGTTGGTGCTGATTTCCATGTCTGTCTAACACTTTTGTCACGAAACTAATGAAACAGGGACCTGTTTCAGTAGTTTTGTGACATGTCTAGATGGCGTCTGTGACACCATAGGGACAGATCACAAGATTGCAATCGATGACATGCGGAGTTTCACTCACTTCTCGTAGGAATCAAGCAATGACACTTTAACATGAGTATGAGACACATATAACCTATAATCGTTCCAAATATGAAGAAGATTGGGCACTCTGATTTTCTGATATTTGCTAGTCTTTTTCCGTTGTTGCTGGCATTGTTGGTGCCGCTGTTGATGTCTGTCTAGGCCTAATGTCACGAGCCTACTGAAACAGGTCCCAGGTCCATGATGTGTAGATTTGTCTAATTCTCATGTTTGGGGTCTGTTTTTTCCTAAGGGCAGCTACTTGTGTTGTCACGAAACTAGACAACCCCAATGTATGTATGGTGTCACAAACATGTCATGAAACTAGTGAAACAGGTCCCTGGTGTTTAATGAAAAACTTCTCATTATGTTATTTTGTCAGATTTTCCAGCGGTCTCTGCAATTATATATATAGGGATGCCGGCATCTGTCACACTCTAGATCGTTTAGGAATAGAGCCAGCTTATGCAACCCCACGGTAAGGCTTTGACCCACCAACGCTGACGCAGAATTCAGACCTCCCGGTGTATCCCATTGCTCGTTAAATTCATGGAATTATGCATGGTAGAGTGCGTCATAAGGCACGTCGGTGTGCATTGGAAGCCCGTGGCTTCGGCCCTTTGCTGGGATCTATTTGCACAATCATCGTATATCTACTTCATAGATATACAGAGACAGGATTTTCGATAAGTAACGTATATTGAACAACATCTATCATCAAAATGTTCTTTGATCAGGAAAGCCGAAGCTGTTCCAGGTATTACGTATGACAATACAACTTCAGACTGTACCACTTTTACGCGTCCTGTCGAACTTCTTCGTTGGAGGGAATTATCTCTGCAGCTAAGAGCCAGTAGTTTAACTCAACCAGCACGATAATAAAGAAGAAACCGACAAGTTTTGGTCAAACTCGTCGTTCTCCACGAGTTTGATGCGGTGTGATATGAACAAGGGGACAGCCGAGTGAATATCACATAGCATTCAAACGAGTTGGAGAATGACTTCTTTGACCAAAACGAGTTGCTTTCTGTATTTATCTCACCCCTGTACACACTGAAAGAATGGATAACACACAGGATGTAGACCATGGAGAGCGAACTGCAATACTTGTGGAGGCATGGAGAACGAGTTCCCAATGTTAGGCCTATGGACATTTATTCCAGGGGTGAGATAACATGGCAGTCTTGCACTTGGCTAACCATGCAGTATGTCCCCACATTTGATCTGTCCCTGTCTTGGTAGGTGAGAGAAAGTGAAATCACAACCTGCGATCGGTAGTGCTTCAGAGTACCTTTTTTTTTTAAATCTAATCATCCAGTTCTGTCCAATGGGACAGATCTTCCACTGGTGTTAAAGTACAATAGTGGTACATCAAGGTTTGGCGGCGATGAGTAATTACACTAGCACAATATGAAAAATACATGAGTATGAGAGATGGTATAGGTTACATGGCAGTACAAACACCGCAGCCAATGATGGCTTCCTACCCATCATTAACGCCAATCATACCTGGAAAACTTCAATTTTACTAGATAAGTGCTGAGTTCCAGAACTCAGTTCTCCCCATAGCTTCGAACCAATTTTTGTCAATTCTCTATTTTGTAGTGTCCCCACTGACCTTCACCCAATTATTCATCTTACACCTCGATGCTATGTCCTGTATCTTTTTTTTGTGTCACAGATATTAATTAGATAACAACTAATGAAGCCATGCTTGTAGATGCGAATTACATCAACTGTACGCGGACAGAAACATCCCGACTCACGATAATGGAGGTTCTGTAGGCGACGTCACCGATGGCCAATTAAACCAGGCTCATTTATCAGCCTGCTACTTATAATGAAACCCGCAGTGGACTGTGTCATTATATCACTGTGTAGTTCATATGCATACACTGTATCTATGTTATATGGTACAACATACCAGGTGGATTATTATATCATTAGTATATGCCATGAGGATTTCTGAATAGGGCCAAAGAGAAAATATTGCGGGGTTTTTTCAGAAATATTTATTTCTATTCTGTTTACAAGGACAGTTTTTTCATGGGGTTACATACTCATAGACACTCTCCACAAGAATATGTTGGTTATACAAGTGATTGGGGGGGGGGGGGGGGTGATAGAGCGGTGCCGCATTATTGACAGTGCTTTGGTTGATTTTCAAGCAGTCTTTTCATTTTTCAAGTTCAGCATGAACAACCATTAAAGAGTGAATAAATGAGTACTTGAATGGCTCAGTCTTCACCTTACAGTATAACAAAATATACATTTGTACAAAATTAGGAATATATGTACAAATCACGACATCCCTGCTGCATTGTCTACATGACCTCTTTGAGTCTCTTGTACATTTTGATGAGAATATCGCTCTGTTAGTTTTGTCTGTCTTTCGCTGCGGCCTATAATATAATGTCATAGGAAGAGAAACAAATACATGTAAATAATATTATTGTCGCGTAATTCATGCAAATACATGTTGAATATTGTATTTCTGAAAAACCTTAATCTTACGTAGTCTACGTTGTTGTTTCGTAATTGTATGTGCCTCATGTATAGATCAAAGCTATATACTGGGTATGGATACGGTCAGATATGATGCCTAGCTTATGAAGCTGATTAATAGAGACTATCAGCTGCCGCAAGAATAACCCCTTCACTATCAGCGTGCCAAGAAATTGAGACCCTAAATGACAGATGTAAGGGTTGCTGGTTGGCAAGTCATACCAGAAGTCGCCCAAGTATAGGGGCATAGCCATGTGGAATAAACTGAAACCAGAGGTACAAAACGCTGACACTAAAAGAGAGTTTAAAGACCATATAAGGCAATAATGTGATCCATGAAGAATGTCTCCACGATAGTATACCTGTTTAAGATAATTTTGTTCTGACATCCAATCATCATCATTCACATCATCATTCACTTTTTCTAATATTACTATACCCACATATGTGTATTGGCAAATGGCGAGCTCCCCTTGGGTTCCACACGGAAGAACTGTTAATGTAACAGATTGCGGAATAAAGCATTATTTAAAAAAAAAAGTAATTTATACTGCGAATGATCCACCAACCGGTTAAAACCTTTTACTACCTTTTTTCAACTTCCACGTTCATTCCTTAATGTTGAGCATAGCATTTGTTGCTACTTAAAGGTAGATTGTTTTTATCAGGTCCTTAACGCTGTTGTTGCAGGTAAGGACCCGAGTGACCCGCTGTTGGACCGGTGGTGTGGGGACAACTACCCCGTGAACGTGCTCTCCACGGGACCCTACCTCCTGCTCCGCTTCCACACCGACCTCACAGACAGCCACTTCCGCGGTTTCCGGATCCGCTACTCGATCGTCACGCCCCCTGTGAACACGGGTAGTCACCACGCCTTGCCCTACCTGCTCTGCCTGTGCCTCACACTGGTCACCTGCGCGCTTTCTCTCTGCCCGTCTCTCCAGGGCTCTGCCTCGACACGCTGCCATGACAGGCGCCCCAGGAGCTGACGGCGGTCGTAGCCCATCCCCCTGGCGGCCGCCCTGGCCAGACGGTGTCTTTCTGGTGTTGTTTTTACTGAGTGATTTAAGCTGGATGGCGGACCACACCAGTCACAAGGAGTTAAAAACACACTTGAGTGGTGGGCGTGGTTTTGTCTACTATGTTGCTGTGCCTCGGAGATATGTGTCACGTGATATATTCTCCTCTATTTGCGGCAGATGTTGGACTGTGCTGCCCCCTATGTGACAAGGACGGAACGTGCTCAGTGTTGTCCGCCGTGACACACTAAAGAAGGATCTGCATCGAGACCCGTAGTCACTGAAAATATGCCACAAGTTTTGGTTGTGGAGTAATCTCATGAGGCAAACCCGAGTGACATTACGTAGTAAACCAAAACGAATAGCAGGTTTTCAGTGGCTACGGACGGAATGCGATTCAGATTTTATCTTACCACTATCACTGACTAATTGTCTAACATTTGCGATGTCATCCCCCATCGAGTATTTTTTCACAATACTCCATGGGCGTTGAGTACGAGTCCCCCATGTTAAATCTGTGGGGGGAAATCCCCGGGGTGAGATATGTGTACATCTGCCATCCTCATGACACGAGTTTCATTTTCCAAGTGCACTTAACTGGTTTCATTACGATGGAGCTCTGCTACTGTTGAAGCAAAGTTCGGGCAAATCTCCAGCATTTCTCTATCAACTGAAACTGCAAACTCCCACCACACAACGTCATACTGGAGTGTGCGTATGGCCAACCTTACAACTGCTTGTCTCCTAAGGCAACCGTCCAGACCTGTCTATTCCTGCTCTAGATGAGTTCCTGTCTCTACATTTAATGATGTGTGAACTTCAGCAAGTGTCTGTGTTGTGTGTTTCTTGTTCGCTCTGACAAACACATTCCCTTTAACTTTGGAAACAAGAATAAGCTGTTTCATTATCTTTGATCTTGAGACGAACACTGCGAACTGTCGGACGGGGGACACTATGCCCAATCATGTACATTTGTATTTCAATAAGTGCGTCTTGCCATATTACTGTATGATAAAATGAACGGAGATATTATTACATGCTGAAAGATTTGAAGTATATTCTAAGCACTGAGATCAATGATCAAGAATGGGGTCATTTCTATGCAAACAGCACCAGATTTAGCTCAACAACAATCTTATAATTTACGTTGGATTTCTTCAAACATATGCCTTAAATATAAGAATTATTGTTTGACTTTGAGCCATACATCTTTACAAACCGGGGTTCTGTGATTACGACTGCCATTGTGGGTAGATCCTTCTAATACTTGATAATCATCTCCGATTCAGATTTCTCCCATGAGCCTGTTTGAGACCAGCTTCCGGTCACGTGGTGTATGATTTATGGCGCCATCTGGTGCGGGTTTATTTGTAGACGCTCCGCGAGATTTCGACACGCCGACGAGCATCCTGATCGGCACGGGCGTCCTGCTCGTCCTTCTCAGCGTTCTCATGGCCGCCGTAGCCTATCACAAGAAGTCCCTGCAGTCACGTGGTCGCGGGGGCGGGTCTCGCGCCCGGCGCCGCGCGTCCGTCGCCCCGCGCCATCAGGAGGAGGACTTAGTGCGCATGGCCTTCGCCGCCATCTTGCGACGCCCGGGACACCACCGGGACATCCGGGTATCGCCCGCGCTCCCACAAAATCTCCAAGCACCGCCGCCGTACGAGGCCCCGCGCCCGCCGTCTCACGTGGGCTTCATGGCGCCCGCCCAGCCCGGCTACCACCCGTGGACGGTGCAGTCCGGGCGGCACGACCGGCGACGGCGGCGGCGGACGTGGTCGGCCGGGACGGACGGGTCTTCCGGGGGCTCCTCCCTGCCCTACGATCCCCCGCCCTACGAGGAGATTATCAAGGACATCGAGCAGCGGGAGTGGATCCTGGGTCCGGTACTGGGCGGCGACCCGCAGCGCGTGAGGACCGTCAGTGAGGCCGTGACGTATGAGGACGTGCCCGGACCGATAGGTGCCGCCACCGTCACCGTGTACGACGACGGACCCTCGCCGCGTGGTGGTGCCACCGTCACCCTCTTCGAGGTACTCCCCGCTCCCGACGCGCCCCCACCGGCCGGCGGACAAACTATGCCTCCGGGGTATATCTCCGGAGACTCTCCGCAGTTCCTGCATCCAGTGAGCCGGAGGCCGGAGGCGGGAGGCCCGGAGAGGGACGGGGTGGACGGCGGAGGACTGCAGTCACCCCGCTCCGAGGTCTTAGACAAGGCAGGGTTGACTGGTAGCCCCAGGCCTTAACCTAACCTACCCTGGTACTACTTACCGTATACATGTGTATAGGACAGGGAGATGTTCTGGTGGAAACCTCCTGACAAAATCTGACCCCATGAACCACTGCAGAAGGGGCCAAGACTCTGTGACCCGTCGCCCGTGACTAAAACTGATCCAGCAGCACAACCAAAAACACCCATCAACTGGAGAAGGCCCTTGATGTTGGAACTTATGGAGTCGAGTATCAGTGTTTTTTTACCATCTAAAAGTTCATCAGAAACCTGGTATTGCATACTGGGTGATGGGCAGTCATGGGATCAGCATGTATTTAACTAACACTACTTAAAGAGCTCAACTTGATATGTAAGTGTGTGATGCCGACATGATGTACACTTAAAGCCAATTCTCGTGTAATTGCGTAAAAGGCGATGCGTCAACACCCTGGCTTTACGTCTTGTGTGCGGTGTCTATATATATTCTTTTACGTTTCATTGAACAATATTCCAAGGATTTACTGCTGCCTGTCTTGAGTGTTCAGTATTATATATAACATTTATTTCAGATATACCCAAAGTATAGGGAAAATTTATGCCATTTAAATCTATATAAAAATGATATACATGTAACAGAATGTCACATTGATTCTCAATGAATTGGCCTGCTCACTGGAGGCCAACTTTTCATTATCACTCTTATCAGATACTTTTTGAGATACTGGCAACACAATTACATTCCCGTTCGGCAGAATGTGCAACAAGGATTGGCGTTCTCCTGAGATTCTGTCAACATGATAGTGATATGAAGTAAGACGTTGATAAATCTTGCCACTTCTACTTCAGAGGAAAACTAAGGCTATTGAGATGGGCGTCAATGTTACTTCCACTTCATATTTGTTTTTATTCAATATATTTGAGAAATAAACTACATTGTACATGTCAGGTTTTGTTATCTTCAATACTATATTGACATATTTCTGCTTTGGTACCCCTCCCCCTCCCCCCTTACATGCCAATACATAAGGCCTGGGGAATATACAGGTATTTATAATATAGAACGTCCTGACCATGCTGTACAATTCACAGAACGAGATGGTAATTTACGATTTGTACGGACCGAGGCATTTATGTCGAGTTCTGTGACTTGTACAAGCATGGTTGGACGTTATATATTTACTATATACCTGAAATTTTAAAAAAAATCAATTTCATTTGGCTTAACAACCAATATCTTAATAAACCTGCATGGCAAGATGGTCCGTATTTTAGTGTACGGACCAGTGGACCGTACAGTATTTTTACGTCATATGCCGAAACGGTGTGTATTTACAGTATATACGGCATGGGTATATAGTAAACATATTTACTATATACTTATGCCGTATATAGTGTAAATACGCACCGGAATATGACGTAAAAATACTGTACGGACCGCTGGTCCGTACACTAAAATACGGACTACCTTGCCAAACACGTTTATTAACATATCGGTTGTTAAAAATTAAATTAATGATTTTTTATGGGTATATAGTAAATATATAACGTTTTTCTTCAGTTTGTCGCCGACGCGGCCAAAGGGTTAATCGTAGACTTAATCGTAGTAGGTGGGAGGGGCCCCTTATACGCAGTAGAACAAATAAAGAATTGGCATAAGCAAATTTGTTTTTAAATTACAACTCCCCGCCCCATCCTCCTCAGGGAGTATACTTCATGGGTGGCCCCCAAGCAGCTTGATATCCTGTCGAAATCGTATACCACATATAGACCTAGTAATTACGCAGTGTGTATAGGGTAACCCAGGTTAAATTTGAATCTACCTTGGCGTCCATTATTTTGTGCTCTCTAGGAAGGGGGCATATTTGTCAAGCGTGAGAGAGAAAGTAAAAGTCAGGGATAACAAGGCCCCGTACTTTTCAAGAAGGCATGCAATAGAACCCGGAGATAGAGGGGAAATAGGTGAACAGATTTTCAGGGTTTTTTGGGGGTGTTTTTTTTAAAATAGAATGGAGGGTAAATAGAAAAAAATGAATGTTTCAAGATCGGTATAGTTAGCACTTACATGTGCCCAAAACACCCAACTCATCCCCTCCTGTGATACCACGATAGACCGAGTAGAGGTCTATGGGGAGTAGAGGTCTATGATACCAATGGGGGAAAAGCAGAAATAATTCAAATCACCCAAACATAGACTTACTACCACCGTCATCACACACACACACACACACATATTCAGAGATATTCGGAGCTATCCAGGAGCAAAGTTGAACCACATGACTGAGCTCGTTTTAGAAAGCAAGACGGGTTAATCCCAAGCCGGAAACCATGATTATCAGTGCTGGGATTAACGACAGGGATAACAATCCCTGGAGGACTACCCTCCCAGAGTTCAAAAGAACCAGCCCCAGTGGGTAACACCGCTTCTGACCGAAACTCAAAATTCAAACCTCCATACCCTGATCAAAGAGATCACGTCTCTGGATATAGTTGATGTCCTTCCTTGGTTAGACTTCACAAAATTTGAGGTTCGCTCAGGTGATCCGATCCATTGGACACCAGAGACTGCCAACAGCATGTTGGACCACTGGCTAAACAGGGCTGGTCTTTTAAACTAAATTTGACTAAAGGCATTCCAGAGCCAGTACAGCAAGACCATTTAGGACTAGGGACCAACATCATAAATCTATCGGATGACAAATTGTCACTAGAAGAGGAACAAGTGTCATCAAAGGGTCTCAAATTCATTCCCAGGCCAAAGCATATAGATAGAAATCAGATTAAAGAAGACATTGGAAAATTCACCCGTAAAGTAAAATTACAATATTTCTTTAGGACAAAACAAAAAAATGACCAGTATGAAAAATTACCTTTCACAGAAAAATCCAATTGGGTACCTCCTGAAAATTTGATCCCAGAGGAAATCCATGAGAGTTTAGATGATCTAACCAACGAAATAGAAGCAACCAGAATCAGAAAAGACAGACCTAACCTAAGTAAAAGCCAAATTGGAGCTTTAGGAAACTTGAGAAAGAAGATCCATCTCATAGTAAAAAAGGCTGACAAGGGATCAGCAACGGTCATTATGAAAAAGGAAAATTACATTATAGAGGCAGAGAGACAATTAAACGATTCAAAATTTTACACTAAAATAAATGAACCTATTTTTCAAAAAACTGCCAAAGAAATTGATAGAATAATTACACAGATAGGGAAGAATAGATTTCTCAATGAAAAACAGGTAGCATATCTGAAACCACCAAGTTCACCAAGACCAAGACAATTCTATTTATTACCAAAAGTACACAAAGATCCAGATAAATGGACAATTCCCAATAGAATGCCCCCAGGGCGACCCATTGTTTCAGACTGTAACAGTGAATCATACAGAGTTTCAGAATATATCGACCATTTTTTAAAACCCCTAGCTACAATTCACCCATCTTATTTAAGGGACACAAGGGACTTTTTAGAGAAACTGGAGAAAGTTGAGGTCCCAGATAATGCTCTCCTAATCACAATGGATGTGGAATCCTTGTACACCAATATTCAGACTGAGAATGGACTAAAAGCAGTAAAAGATATTTTTGAAACTAACCCAAAATGCCTGAGACCAGATGAAGAAATTTTGGAACTTTTAGAATTGAGCTTAAAAAGAAATGACTTTATTTTCAACAATCAATGGTATCTACAAATTTCAGGAACAGCGATGGGGAAGAAATTTGCTCCTTATTATGCAAATATATACATGGCACAACTAGAGCAGGAAGTAATGAAAAAAGCTAAAAAGCTACCATTAGTTTATTGGAGATTCTTGGATGATATCTTTCTAATTTGGCCTCACTCAGAATCAGAATTCCAAGAATTTTTCGAGTTACTGAATAACCATCACAGTTCTATCAAGCTAAAAACCACAATAGATAAGGAAACAATAGATTTTTTGGATGTTACAGTTTTTAAGGGACAAAGATACCAAAATGGAAAAATCTTAGATACTAAAGTTTATTTCAAACCAACTGACACCCATGAACTCCTCCACAAAAAATCATTCCATCCTTCTCACACTTTCAAGTGAATTCTGAAATCACAGATAATAAGATTCTACAAAATTTGTAATAACATTTCGGATTTTAATGATGCATGCAGCCTACTCTTCCAAAAACTTAGAAAAGAAAGAAATTATTCAGCTAGATTTCTGAGGATAATTAAAGCAAAGACAGTTAGAGAATTAGAAAATGCAACCGGGAATGAATGGCCCATGGGAGCAGCATTGAAATGTGGACAGCGCGGTTGTGAATGCTGTTTGTGGATTTAAGAAACCTCTGAAATTCCATCCCTAACCCTTGAGTGTGACTACCCAATAGTAGGAAAATTGACCTGTAAGTCTAGAAATCTAATATACATCATTGAGTGCAAAAGATGTCAAGAATACTATGTAGGGGAAACTTCAAAAACCCTTAGGGAAAGACTCACTGCCCACCTCTCAGACATTCGCCATAATCTAAACAAACCAGTGGCAGAACATTTCAATGACTTTGATCATACTGTAGAACAGGACATGGTAATCTATCCAATACATCAAATTCTTGACCAGGGCTCAGCAGAGAAAAACAAGATAAAAAGAAGAGATATTGAATATAAGTGGATGCAGCTACTGGAAACAATGCAGCCTAAGGGCATGAACATTAAATTATCCCCAAAACAAACTGTGGTTTTCTCTATCCCATATAGTGCTACTGCCATCAAAATCAGTTCATTGGTTAGACAAAAATACCAAACATTGCAAGACACATTTCCAAAACATTTCCGCGATGATCTGGTTGTTGCATTCAAAAGGAATAAAAATCTCAAGGATATTTTGGTATCTAGTCGGCTAAAATAAAGTAACAATGGGTAACTAAAGCAAATAAATTATACTAGATCAAATAAATTCAATTAAATTTAGCTGAAAATTCTTACCCTTAAATAAAAATAAAGTAAATCAAATGAAGTAAATTGAATCAAATATACAGATTAAAATTTAGAATTCCTCCATATAAATTTCCAAATGACTCATTCCCAATTTGTTTTTAATTTTACCTACTTATTCAAATTATGTTTTTATTTTCCTTTTTTGATTCTATTTATTATTATTTCTTAATTTTTATATATATATATATATTTTTTAACCAATTTTATTATAAAAAAAGTTTGGTTTTTAATTCTACTTAGTTAAAATTTCAATATATATAATACATTTTTATCTATTTATTATTATCATTTTACTTATTTGATTTTTATCATCATTTATTCTCTATTTTTCTTTTTTACACATCATATTCGATGTAATTCTAATTAAGTATTACCTTATAAATATATTCAACTAATTTATTCATTGCATTCATTGAACAAACTTTCTTTATTCTTAAATTATTCATTTCAAATGTATTTCACATGTATATTCAGAATAAATTTCTCTTGATTTATATCTTAATATTTCAAATTTCTATTCAACATTCTTGAAATAAGAAATAAACTGTTGCCAGTACACCAAGGTAGTACTTATATAGAACGTCCTGACCATGCTGTACAATTCACAGAACGAGATGGTAATTTACGGTTTGTACGGACCGAGGCGTTTACGCCGAGTTCCGTACAAACTGCAAATTATCATCGAGTTCTGTGACTTGTACAAGCATGGTTGGACATTATATATTTACTATATATCCAGATTTTTATAAAAAATCAATTTCATTTTTGTTCACAACCAAAATTTTAATAAATGTGTATGGCAAGGTGGTCCGTATTTAAGTGTACGGACCGCTGGTCCGTACAGTATTTTTACGTCATATGCCGAAACGGTGCGTATATACAGTATATACGGCATGGGTATATAGTAAACCATTGTATACCTAAATACAAATCACACACGCACACACACACACACACACACACACACACACACACACACACACACACACACACCTCCATTAAACAAAATAAAACATACATGTATTTTCTTCACTTTCCTAAAAGAAAATTCACGCCATAAATATGTTCTGTAAAGTAATCTTCCTTAAGCTTTTGTAAATTAGCAAAACTATTGTATTGGAGCGCACTGGACCAGTGATAGACCCAGGGATTGTGAACCTGCTGTTGCCCATGACGCCATCTGATGGGAAACAGTAGCAGCTCGTTGTAACGCCTATTAATTATACAATGTTTACCTACCGCTGTCCACGCAGAACACTTCCGTAACAAACGCAAACACTGAAGTGAAGCTGTGCAAACACGGTATCGGTGGGGACTGGCAGAGGGGAGCTGAGACAAAATCAGTGCTAGAAGAAAACCTTTCTGTTAGCATCCTCCGCAGAGTCTCATTTCCAGAAGACATGCCCTCCCCGCCTCACAGAACATTGCCTCTGCTACTGTTGATGCTGTTCCTACTGAAACCACAGTCAGTGCAGTGTGCGGCGGACGAAGATAAATTTGAATGCACGTAAGTAAATCATGTTCACTGAATTATTAGAGAGTTACTAAGTTATTAAAGTATATGTTGCATTTATAACATTATGCATACGAGTTTGTGCCTAACTCTAGTTCCTGTATACCATAAAATGCTCTTTGACCCTGGTGAGGAATCAAGCCTTCCAGCGACGGTTCATGTAACTTGTAAGCATCCCCAAAAATAACAAAGGCTTCCAACTTTGAATGTATCGTCCCTAATAATCCCTAACCCACAGCTCTAATCCTAATTTGACATTGACCGAGAGTAATAGCAGATATAAAATCACCGCTAATTCATACACGCCACATAAACAACTACGTGTTCAATAATTGTTAGCGGTAACTATAATAAATAATGGATGAATGCCCCAATCCCACCACGCCCACTGCACCACACTGTCGTGATTGTGGCAGTAGAACTAGTAGGCTGGTAGTAGTATTACTAGGAGAATATTTTACCTAATTGTGGAGCTACTCCTATTCCAATAACCTTGAATAGTCACTGTAAGCTGTTGAGAACCTCTCCACATGTCCTCGGCCACATTTCATTGACAACACCGATGGTTCCATGTTATCTCAGTTTCTCTGCCGCAGTACATTCCAGCTGACAATATTTACCCCATGTAAATCCACAGTCACACTTGCGTAAAATACGGCATTTCTTTTCTGCGAGTTCCGCGTATTTGGTAGGCAAATCCAACGCATTCGTAATTTACTATATACCCATGCCGTATATACTGTAAATACGCACCGTTTCGGCAGATGACGTAAAAATACTGTACGGACCGCCGGTCCGTACACTAAAATACGGACCACCTTGCCATACACGTTTATTAAAAAATTGGTTGTTGAGCCAAATGAAATTGATTTTTTTAAATAATTTCGGGTATATAGTAAATATATAACGTCCAACCATGCTTGTACAATTCACAGAACTCGATGATAATTTACCGTTTGTACGGAACTCGGCATAAATGCCTCGGTCCGTACAAACCGTAAATCATCATCTCGTTCTGTGAATTGTACAGCATGGTCAGGACGTTCTATATAATTACTACGCAATCCAGTCGCACTGGCGTAAAGTCTTACGTTTTTCTATTACGTTTTTCTATTTGTTTGAGATGGTGGGGACCACATATCGTCTACGGATTGGGAATGTATCTGTTTGCTTTGCTTAAAGTTTAACGTTTTAGTACGTTCCTCAACTTTCCTCAATATTTATCTATGCTTCTGTACCCATTGTGGCGTTTTACCGTGTCCATTTATGCAAAAAAAAATGCATAGACATAAGTTTAAGATTTTAAAAAGTAATTCTGACACAGCGTATTTTCCACGTTTTGCCATGTTGTATTGTAAAAAAAAAAGATGCTTTATGGTCAATGATGTCACAAAGGTTAGCCAATCAGCCAGTGATAAGGGTGAGATAAAATCTGAACCACGCTTGATCCATAGCTACTGAAAATATAACATTCATTTTGGTTTTCTACGTAATGTCACTTAGCTTTAAACTCAGCATGAAACTAAGATACACGCACCGAACCGTCATGTGGAAGAGCGATGATGTACATCGAATATGATTGTCTGAATGAAAAAGAGGAAAACAGCTTTGCCTCATGAGGTTACTCAGCAACCAAAACTCATTGCATATATTCACTGGCTATGGATCTCGATGCAGTTCCTTCTTAATATTGTTTTGGCAAGTAATAGGATTTTATCAAGGTTTATGGCATATTTTCATTGGCTATCGATTTGTTTCCCCTTCTTTTTCTTTATTGATTCAAAAAACAGATATACAGGGAGGTGTCATCATGTTATTAGACCAGGTTTGAGAATCAATAAAGCGGCAGTAGGTCTCAGCCTTTTCATAAGGCTGGTTTAAGTGACCAAGCCGTTCCTAAAACAGTAACTTCTCATTTTTGTAGCAATTTTTAAAAAAACATGCAAGGAAGAAAAAATGAAACGAACATAAATCTAGGTTCAGCCACATCACTTGTCACTGGTTATAGCGTCTCTACATAATAATCACCTTTAGGGATTAGCTTGTTCCCAGTAGTAAAGAAAGAAACCTGGCTAGCCATGTCAGCCTAGCCATACCTTAGCCTTCATGCTAGCTTTAGTCAACTTTTTAAACATCTTGAAAGTATTGGATCTCGATTCAGTTCCTTCTTAACCCTATCGCACCGGGTGCCCACGGCAATAGCACAGGTATGGCGCCGGGTAATAGTGCCAGTGGATACCGCTAGAGGACGGGTATAAAGGCCTATCTATGATAATATTATCTTTGCATCACGTGACATGACACGTGATCCTTAACACTATTCTTTATTTTACATAGAAATATTGAATATGATGTTATATCTACATTCTGTGAAAATTTCATGTTTATTGAGCTAAAAGCAGTTTATTCACAAAAAGGAATATTTTGTAAATGATGCCTCAAGGCATCAATCGGCGTGAATGGGTTAATCATTGGACACGTGTTTTACAGACGGAAGTGCCTGATGGACGAGACCCAGCACAGCTGCTGGCGTCAGAGTCTGGGCTTCTACTCCCAGCAGCTGGAGGATGCCGTACAGCAGTACGTGGGTACTCTGACCCACATCAGCCGCTGGAACAAAATCAACCCGCAGACCGTGCCCTACAAGGTCATGGCCGGTCTCCTCGCCGCCAAGGTCATCGCCAGGGCCGAGGACAGGGAGGCGGCGGAACCACTCGATGGCAACGCCCTGCTCTCTGTGTTTGAATTTATCATGAATAAGGTTAGCAATTTGAAAGAATATGTTGACACTGTCAAATTAAAATATTTAGGTGGTAGATATTAAAGATTTAGGTGGTAGATATAATGAACCCAAAACTTGTATAATAGACAAAAATAAACGTCTGATAACAGTCTACTCAGTAGGATACGGGAAATAAAGTCCCTAGCCTGCAAAGTTGTGCGTGAGAGTATCACAATGTCCTTGGAGTTGACCCTATGCAATATCCTCGCATTCCCTCAAATATTACTGTTCATCAACTATGTGGATAATATAACCATGCAGATCAAAATGTCAATATTGTGTATATATATGATAAATTGTACACTTATTCATTAAGGTTTATTGATTATCTTCCTTTTTTGTTCCAATTCACCACGCAATAATTGATATTTGTCATAGCACATAAATTATATGTACATAATGATAGGTGGTTAATAAATACCCGTATTTTACCAGACTGCGGCTGTGGAGCAGCACTACAACGACCCTGAGGTGGTGCCCGTGTCCTTCCTGTGCCCCATACCTTGCGACTACTACCCGGAGGTGTGGATGACGCTCTTCTTCGTCACACTGGTCGCCCTGCTCCTCATGTGCATCTCCTTCTTCCTCTACCTCATTCACCAGCAGCTGCGCACGGACCAGAAATACAGATGACCGTGTCTGGTCACAGCCTCCACGTCCGCCGACTCCAGCCCCTCCCCGCGGGCCACGCCCAAGCCGAGTTGACCCGCCCCTCCCCCTCTCCCAGTAAGATTTCTCATCTCTACACGTCTCACAGCCTGCAGCTTTCCTGCACCCAAGCCGAGTTGATCTGCCCCCCTTTCCTCTCTTCCTACAAGAATAGAGAAGAACCCAATGAGTTTTGGTCCAAGTCGTAGTTCACCAGGAGTTTGATGTGGAGTGATATGAACGAGGCGACATCTACGAGTTCGATGTGGAGTGATATGAACGAGGCGATAGCTACGAGTTCGATGTGGAGTGATATGAACGAGGCGATGGCTACGAGTTCGATGTGGAGTGATATGAACGAGGCGATGGCTACGAGTTCGATGTGGAGTGATATGAATGAGGCTACAGCAGTGTGAATGAGTCAGTCTCAAAAGGATGTAACTAGCCTACCGAGGCGTAAAACTACACAAACAACAACAACAACAACAACAACAACAACAACAACAACAACAACAACAACAACAACAAAACAGCTGAGTGAATATCACGTAGCATTCAAGCGAGTTCGAGAACAACAACTTTGACCAAAACTCGTTGGTTTCTGTGTTTATCTCACCTCTGTACACACTAACAGAATGTACGACACACAGGATATAGACCATGGAGAACGGACTGCAATACTCGTAGGGGCATGGAGAGTGAGTTTCCAATGTTAAGCCTATGGGACAAAAATACCAGGGTTGAGATAAATCTCTACACGTCCCACAGCCTGCAGCTTTCTTTCATATAGCCAATCTCACAACTCATGAGCATTATAATTGGATAATGGTCGTGTTATTGCACTACAAAGCCACTTTTGATATTGTGATTTATTCAGTTTTCAGTCAAAAGTGATACTTGGTTTTAACGTATTGTTATTCAGAACACACACACCATAGGAAAATATAGTTTGAGATCTCTGTTTCCCGTTGTTCTGAAGAATAAGATTTCAAAACCAAGTTCAGATATTTTTGTAACTATGACTTCCATCCCAGACCATGGCGAGATTATTGCTATTAATATGAGATTTTATTTTATCATGATATTCGTTCTACTAACGAAATTTAATGTCAATTTAATGTTTCTTTTACACTACATTGATGGTTCCACCTGCGATATGTCGCAACACCGTAGTCCGAACAATGTGTTAGATGTCTTTTTGACATTTTGTATTGTCAAGAGATTGTTTCTTCAAGTATTTCACAAATCCGTGTATAACCACGTGATATTTTATCATGTATATAAGATACGATGGATTATGGATTATTTTTGGGTCAGACTGAAGATCTTTTGAGAATGTTTAAATATTTATCTAGTCTATGATCATAGAGATCGGTTCGCAGACAAGAATTGGGTCCTTAAATATATTTTATTATGAAAATATGGTTAAAACATTCCATCCTTGTCTGATCCTTTTTCTAACATGAAATCCAATGTGACACGAGGTATCATAGATATTTCTTCAGGGTCAAATATATTTTGAGCCAAGTAGCGTGCCTTTTCGTAAATCTGAAAAAAAAAATTATTACATACCCGTGATCGAATTTTTATCAGATATTACCCACCGTTCCCCTTATCGTATAAAAGTATAGGGCCCGCTATATTAAAATGAATTTATTTTCTTCTCAGTCAATTTTTTTTCGACCTTCCGACTGCATCGTTTGGTCGAAGAAAAGTGCCTTCAGAACTTGAACAATGTAATTTTAGTCATGGTAACTATGTTTCCTCATAGTACCTTTCCTGTGAGTGTTAGTTTAGCTGACAGTCGAGTCAAGGATACCAAATTCCAGTTATAAAAACCGAAAAAGATATTCTTAAATGATGACATACCCACTGCCATATGATCGTACTAGGGTAGGGTAGAAATTAAGTGTTCAAGCAGTTGTGGATTATTTAGAGGACAGTGTTTATGGCTTCTGATGAGGAAAAGATTCATGGTATTTTGCCCTGCAGGGGGATTGGCCAAAATCTTTGAATATTTTAATTACCCAAAAAATTCAGGAAGCGATCAGTCATAGGAAATTGTGAAATATCTGTAATATCGGCTCAAGTTTGATTCATAATGCGAGGTCATAGAGACCTATATCTACCTTACCCCTAGCCCCTATTTTATTCAACAGCTTACGCCACATCTCGCTCGATCTGAATTTTTCGTGGAAATACAGTCGACCAATGTGATAACAATTTTAGTATTGTTTGAATGAAAAATAAGGCTATTTTTGTTTACTAATGCCTTTCAACAATGCAAATTCATATAGGTCTTTATAAACATATCTAGATGTCAAAGGTGTAAGCTTTGCTTGATACTGTAAATCTGGGAGTGCATATCTCAGTTTAGAATCTCAAAATTTCTTCTCTGTTTTTTTTAAAATGTATTTTTCACTGGAGAGAGTTGAGTGTGTTCTCACACGTCTTGTAAATCCAGTGTAGAATCTCGTACACGATTAAATGACTGTATCTATTGGGGAATTATCTCTAAAGAGTGACCTTTCCTGCAGCCAAGTGTACTGATAGATGGACAGAGATAGCTGTTTGATAAATGTGACACTCTGTATTCATCACTCCAATCCGATTCTTGTGTTTAAAAGCTGATTCTATTGTTTATTATAGTATAAATATGCACTCTATTGTCTATTTGATAGATCCAGCGATTGCATGCATTACAAATGTGTTTAATTGTTCAAGTATAGTCAGGAAAATGTAAACTTACGGTTATTGATAAAAATGACCAGTCTTAAAGCCTCTTCCACTGAGCTGCCTGTGAATCTGCCGGTCATGCTTATAGTGTACCAATTGACAGGCCCATTCCAAGGCCTATGCCGCATGGGGGCCGTGCGAGCGCTTCAGGGTCCTGTTTTATAGACAGCGACGTCTTTATTAGTGACCACGGAAAAAGAGTGACCGTTTTAGTGACCACAATAGTGACTGTCACTGTCCCGTGTTGCATTGTCCCGATCACTATTTTACATGGTGATCACTATTTTTTTAATCACTATCAGTGATTGCGGCATTGAAACGATCACTAGTCACAACGTTGCTATGCATGTTGCTATGCGACAACGTCACAGCCACATTACACAGTATAAGTACACGATGCTGTGCCCGGGGACTTCGTATCATGGGTAGTAAGCCTATGTTTGGGCAGAATAGTGACATGTATAGCCTTGTCACTGATAGTGACTGATTTCGTGATCGTTTTCGGAAAAATCACTCGTGATGATCACGACTATGCAACGCAAAACGGACACTCTCAATCGGCCACACCTGTGACTGATCATTGTTTTGTGATCATCACGACTATGAAACGCGATGCGCTGGAAACGATCACTATTAATGATTGTCACGACTATAAAACAGAACCCGGTGGGTACCCAGCAAAAACTATTTCATTAGGTTTTCCCGTAGGCCAGCCCCTGTTGAAGATGTGGCCTCCTCCACCAGACCGACTTCTCTACCCACCTGACACAAGGCGGCCATGCAGTAACTTTGGAGAGGCTTTACAGGCAGACCGGTGGAAGAAGTCTTTTATCTGGTGGTGAAAAATTAGTCCACATGTGCACTTGTCTCATTGCCATTATTCAGCGAGAGAATCGTATTTTGTGTCTACTAGAAGTGTTTACCGATTGTGTTATTTAGGCAGGGAAAAACGATCATGGCAGATCTATATTTTACATTTTAGGTCTCATATTTTGTATGTGCATGTGTATACATACACTGATCCAATGCAAGGAATATGCAATGACCTTGATCATCAGTGAATGTTGGTCAGAATGCCAATAAGTGATATGTACAAACTTTCCAATATTTGAAAGGAGATATCAAAATCCCGTTCATATTTTGCCGATTAGAGATTAGAAATACCTATTGTTCTAGCCAAATATTCAGAAATCTAAAATTGAACAATCTTTGATGTATATTTACTAATGGTGTCATGAGAATGACATCCGAGGACCATTGTAATGTAATAATGATGATGCTGGACTCTGCTTTTGTACTTTCCGAACATCCCCACCTTACAGAATTATAGAAATGTGTCCAAGATACGGATGGCAGTATATTTGATTACTAGTTTAAAGAATTCTCAACCGGTTTTTAATTATCAATCGTGCACATGCACCTGAGTGCCTCGTAATAACGTAGATGACTAAACATGTTGGTGTGGTACACAATGAATACACTCACCCCACATTGACAGGAGATGGCGACCGCGTCGCGGTGGCCTTCGCACAGCAACAGACCAGCAGGTAGCAGCACATGTTACTGCTATGCAAGGTGAGCCGCATTCTCAGATACACTGTCTCGGTCAGGGAAAGGTTATATAGACATTCAGTGTGTTGCCAACATTATCCCTTCACAATCTTCATGCCAACTTTGTGACATTGGGTACAGAGGACCAGTATTTTAATGTCTCAGGGCAGTGTCCAGCTGACTATGAACAATCACTACAGATTGAAGTACCTCATTGACCAACTGGTGCTTCACACATTCGGACCCTCCAAAGGCATTTGTAGAAGTAGCTGATTGTCAAGTGGGTTGCATTAAATGACCCACAGACTGGGTAAAATCCAAACCTTTCAATTGTAAACTATTTATAATACCTTCTTAATATAATTCTTTTAATTCTCAGTTATTTTCTAACAACGTACCGTCCACATCATCTGACACTTCCCATCTACAGGATATAGAGAATCTAAGGACACATGTTACTGAGAAATATTGTTGTCATGGTGGTTAATTATGTCTATTTCAGGGGCCAGTATGCCACAAGTGGTATTCCCAATGTTGAAAGAGGATATCAGTGTGGTATAATGTTAAATAGAGAGCAACAAAAAGAAAATCTGAACAATGGTGAAAGTAGCTTTTAGTTGGAATTGTGTTTTGATAGAATATAGCGAAAGTATGAACTGGTTAAACATACCTGCTCATGCTAAACACTTGTCACTTTTCACTCACTATAGAGCAGCATCACCGTATGGCGGTTTGCATTTCACTCACTACCTAATTCAATTTGATCCTCTGTGTAAACCACCAGATTTATAGGGCGCAAAGTGATTATTACTTCAGCTCTCATCCACCGGAACATTGGACTAGTTCAAGTGCGACTTTTACAGATGGCACCACTGCACTCGGGGGTAGGGGTACAATCGCTGTTATCAGCTGTTGTAATCACCCATTGACAAACCAGACTCCACCCAGTCTTTTTCCCTTTGGCATTGTGGGCAAAATGTCTCCACAACATAATTGCTATATGCGCTATATTGAGAGGTTATTACAGAGGAAATATATTGTTTTTTTCTTGCTTCACTGAGCATGCATTTCCTTCATGTACCAGGACCTAGTATCGGGAGATGGGAACCCACAATTTGATTTCTATGCAGCTAAGTTGTGTTATCTTGTCTGGACGCCATTATTAACAGAATCTATAGGCTTATATTTATTATAGAAGTCATCAAAAATAACATTGAGAATTGTAAGAATGCCCATTGGATATTATAAAAACTGATAAATTGTGCTGGGTTTTTTTAATTCCAAATTTGGTGTTTATTCCGTTAAACTTGCATTACTTATGCATCACATGAGAAGTTCATATATCTATTTTTGTACACTTTAATGTTAAGATCTGCCTCAGAAAATAGACTTAGTAATTGTTAAACCAGAGCACAAATGTTTGTTCATGTACCACTCTACATATGATGTTTATAGTGATGTTTATAGATCATGTTCACCAATGAATGTTTACTCTGGGATATCCATTGTGCCCAAGAGATGAATATAATATTTGTACGACGTTCTAAAGGTTTTATGAATAGGATAATCTATTGTTGAATAAACTGTTCAAACCAGATTTTCACCAGTTGTTAATCCTAGGTATTCACATTTTTTCAACAAATCTTAAAACAAACAAATCAAATGAAAAAGATGGACTCGTGGTTGTTTCATGTTAACCCCAACTATCCCTTCACTATCTACATGCTATTCACTGTGATATTGAAAACGGAGCAGGGTGCCAGTGTCTCAATGTCTAAGAGACATGCCCAGCTGACTATGACCATTCACTCAAGACCAAATATCTCAAGACCCACTGGTACTTGATATGTTTGGATCCTAGATTCAGGCAAGTTGACTGGGTGCATGTGGGTTACAGAAAACTATCCAAAGACTAAATGTAACCCACACCTTTCAATTGTTTTTCATTTATAATTGCAAGCTCATTCTTCAACGATGAACATGCTATTTGCTCCTAATTGATTCGGCTAAGAATGAAAGTACATGTACTTGGTTTGAAGATGAGACTGCTGAGACAGCATGAGTATCAGATTCCACCAACCTCCAAGTTTAAGCAGACGATGGTGGACGGCCAATCTATTGTATTTAAAGCATGTCTTCTCTGATTCGCACACATTACGGAGAGGGACACCTCCCCGGTAACGAGGTATCACCTCCCTGTATTCGCTCTGCTGAGACTGTCATAACGAGCAGCAGTTAGAGTTGTCTCTTTTACTCGTCGTTTAAATCTCACAATCAGCAATGATGGGGTCTTCGATGTCAACACATCAGGTCTCAAGAGGCCTATTTCCATCTACCGACAAAATTAGGTTTTCAGGACTCGTTCTTATATGCAAATGTGAGGACATTGCTGCGAGCGCTAAAAATCCTAGCCAAAGATTGGTGATTTCGTTTATCGATGGTCTGATTCCACCTGCCGACCAAATGATTCCTGACAAAACCAAACACTATTGGAAAAATTGGTGAACATTTCGCCGGGAAGTGCAGTCATTTTGGCACTAATAAATACAGGCAATTTGGATGACTTAATCTCTTCGCATAAAAACCAATATAATTGGTCATGATAGGGATGTAGAGACTGGAATTTTGCATGCTGTTATCAGTTGCTATAATCCCTTAACAATTGTGAGACGAGGCTAAAACTGCTTTATTGCAATACATTGGTAACGACACATGCCACCAGGCAGTGATTTTTTTGTTTTTTAGGGGGGGGGGGGGGGGCGTTGAGGGCAAGATGGCCGCTTCAATAACACAATAGCTATCTGCCCTGTATATCACCCGGTGTGCTGCAAAGTTCTGGTACCTCCGAAAATCTGGTTCCTTCCAGTGGAAATATGTAGCTGCGAATGTGCAATGCTATACTTCCTCTCAAAGCGGTAAGCTATTATTGTCTTAACAAGCAGAATTAGACAAAGTTTCGGCTACCGCTTCACGCTGCGAAAATCTGGGCCCTGTGACATCACCTTTCGTGATTGACCCACTAGTGTAAACATCCATCAGAAGTAGCCCGATTTTTGCAGGTGCCAGAACTTTGCAAGACACCAGCCCAGCCAGCAGAGCTGGCATTGTGCCAGAACCTGGATTGTAAACGCTGCTGGAGACGACACTTGCTGGGGATGGCAAGAATCAGACTCACATTTCAGCTTTTATGCCATCAGCGCACTTACCCCAGCCACTGAAAGAGAGAACTCCACAATAAGTCCACCAGTGGTTCTCGCCATTGTCTGATAGGTGCGAAGGCTTTGCTCGCCTTTATAATTGGAGTCATTGCAACCTCTCTGTCTGTCTGCGCTTAGCATTTCCCATTACCTTTTTAATTCCACTGACTGTTCATGGTCCACCCATTCCGGCGGAATACTGCTGCAGGGTTTTCAATTTGTTGTATACATTGCTAGTTTTATTTCGGATACCAACAACATAGAATTATGTGCTCTTGAAATTCAATGCGTTAAAGTATAAGACCAGCATTTAAATATGCCTAATTGAAGGGTAAAGGTTTATAATTGTATAAAGAAATTTAACACTTAAATATATAGGGTGTAACCTGTAAATTTAGCATTTGGGGGATATATCAGGAAGCAGTACAAAGCAACCTTCTTGCTATACGAGAAAGAGACAATACTCGAGAAGGGAATGCTTTTAGCAGTGACGGTGAACCTCTGCCACTCTCCGAGCATATGTCCTGTGCTTTACTTTCTGCGGCCACTTGTATCTCTGCACCGATCTGCCTGTTTGGGTCAAAATCTGTCCCGTCCATCAGTTTTTCAAATATCCTAAATTCTTAGCGCTTTGTGGAGTGTTTTGTGTTCTACTTGTAAATAGATATGTACATATTTATGCGGTAATATTATACACTAATTTCTGTCATAGGGATTAGCAGCTCATGTGTTGCAGGGTTTTTATTATCAACATGTCACATGCGTTCACCCGAAGGGGCAGTCAAATCAAATGTGAATTCACATTATAAAGTGATTTTAAACTGAGGAAGAAACAGCTGGATTATCTGTGAAACCATTTAACAATTTCTATATCTCCTAACCCATAGTGTATAAGTTTCAAAACATTTGACAGTTGCCCTGTTTTCAGTCCAAAATGTTGGCTGGTTCCCCCTGTTGTTAGGTGATACCCGGGGAACCAGCATATATGACGTCACTGGGTAGAGGCAAAGATTAGTAAGCGATAGCGCCACGAAAGATCTAGGAGGAGAGTTAACCTGTGCCTCAATTAGGTCTCTCCTCTACAACTAGTAGTCTATCTGGAGCACCTGAAACCCCCTGACTTTGGGACATTGGATTTTGTGTCGATGGATTATCTTAGCGCCTCCCATATATGCCCTGATGGTCGCTACTAGGAGAATATTTTCTACCAGGTAGCTTTCTACAGGGAATCATAGTAATATATTCTAAATTGTTAGATTTGTTGATTATGTCCAAATTTAGTTCACTTGACGCAATATTCGCGCATTTTAACAGATATTCCTACCTTTTTATATCTAAAACCAATCAATATTGTGTTATATATAGTCAAAAATCTCATCGGTCAATTTATAATGTGTTTGCCTGTTACCATATTGTATGGAGGAAGGCACTCGCACTCTGTAAACAGTAGAATCCGGAAACAGTACAGGATGGGTACTAGCGAAGAAACCCGCGCATCGTGTGGGGACACCGGGCACCAGCAGGGACAAAAGTCGTCTGCTCTCCGTCGCTGATGACGTATGGACGCGATCAGAGGCGGGTCAGGAGGGAGTCGTCTGTTTCGGGTGGTCAATGGAGCTATCGCCCTCATCCCATCACGGGTGGACGGGCGTCGATAAACTCGGCGATGGATCAGCTCGACTCGACACCCCGCGTACGGTGGCTCCCTCTGTCGACTGCTCTCTTACGCGCATCACATTGTGGTAGTGTACACTTTTCGGACGCTTGAAGGCGCACTCCAAACAGAGTCCAGTTACCAATTAAATCTCTGCTGGGAGAATAGTTATGATAACAGATAACAGGACACCATACAGGGTATTATCCTACCCCTAATATAAAATCCCATAGGCTTAACATTGAGTTTCTGTATGCGCCGGTATGTCGCATACAGAGGAAAAATCGCTCCTAGGAGCATACAAGACATTTGACATGTGACCAAAAAATTGACCAATCAGCAACCAGAAATTTAGCTACTATGAAAAAAGTTCTGGTTGAGCTGAAAGCCCCCATTCAAATGTTTGATAACATGGTACAGAATATTATGAGTGGTTTATGAAACCAAACCCATCCCAAATGCCATTCATATATTAAGAAAAAGAGTATATAATCATCCACCAATGCTTAATGATCGCTCCCTTGTGCCTTGTAACTTGTTGACATAATGGGATCCCCCTTGTCAAACTCGAATGGTAAGACTGCAAACCCTTGTCCTAGATTGAGTTTGACAACCTGACACTGCGAAAGCATCGCAGTGTAATAATGATTTAAAATTAGCATTGGATTAAAACCTGTTATAACCATATGGAGTTTTGGCTCCGGATATCAATCGGCTCTGCCTCGTGATATCACTACGCCAAACTCCAGTCGTCGCATACGGGAGCCAAGATTAAAACTCATCCGGTTTTACGATAGTCTGTTTATAACCCATGGTGTGATGTGCTGGTGGAAGTTGGAAATAGGTCGCTCTACAGGTTCTTCAAGTCAAGCTTGTTGCGCACCATAATTCGTCGATCTTATGTAATGCTAGGTTTACACCATCACCCCAGCAGTCCCGGCAACCGCTAATTACCATGAATGTATCTTGTACTTCAGATTTGGTCCTAACTCGTCTGCAATGCGAATCGTAACTCGACCAGGCTGCCGGGGCATTGTCAGGACGAACTTCTGACTGGAAAAAAGCAGTCCCGGCAACCCCCTGTGGTTTATGACCGTCGGGGTTGGGCTTAACTGGGCGGGGCCGTCAGGACAGGGCGTAACTGGACTCAAGTCGACAGGTTCGGTGGTCCTAAGTTGATGGGGTCCAGTGGCAGACTTTGCACAGAGGCTGTCGACTTGAGTCCAGTCCAGACCAGCATTAGTACCATGGCGAGGCGATTTCAGGTGAAGGGCAGGTGAGGTGTTGCCTCCCGAAGGCACTGGAACACACTGAGAAAGCCTGGTAGAGCATACTTTTATATATGGAGGAAGTTGTTGGCAAGGCGGCATGGAGGAACAGGGAGCAAGGCACCACATTCCGTCTTAACTGGGCTTAACTTGCCCTTACTGGAGTTAAGTGAACGGGAACTGAATCATGGAGGGCCTTAGGGGTCTTAGGCGGACTTGAATGGTCCGGTGACCCACTGGGGTTGGAACATAAGTGGACTTGCGGGGGTGCCACGGCGGCATGCCGACCAGACCCCTACAGGACCAAGTCTCAACTTGATGCAGTGGGGTTTAAGTCAAAGGGATATTTGGGGATAAAAGTAGCAAGTCGAGTTAGGATTGTGCCAAAATCCATTGCTGGGACTGCTGGGGTGATGGTGTAAACCTAACGTAATGTAGCAACCATCGAAGCATCCAACATGAGGATCTCAGGGTAAGGACATCAGAAAATTGATTTTATTTTGGCATAGCTAGAAATTAATCAAAAGAGAAAAAGTGAATCTGAATAAAGAGGTACAAAAAGAAGAGCAGCTTTGAGTTTTTCTCTAAACGAGAATCTCACTATCTTAGCATTTCAGTCTCCAGGCAAAGGTCTGGTTAGGTCTGGCTCTGTGTGGGGGTGAAACTCCAAGCCGAAAACATACCTTTTCAACTTTTATATATGCTAGCTAATAATGGCTTTTGATTAAGACGTCAAACCTTTGAAGTAACATCAGGAAGTTTATTAGTCGTTAGCTACAGAGGGTTGCAGGAGATGGGATGATAGCATGATGATACCATGGACAGCACCTCACATCAGAGGTATGGAAAGGCTCAAATGTCGGGGCTTCCCGGACATTTGAGCCTTCCCCATTCAAAACCCGATGTATCATAAAACGTGAGGGATTCAATGTCCAACGATACATTGTTGTCAGCACGAAGAGCATATAAAAACGTCTGCAGCCTCCAATTATAGCATTAACCACTGTGTATTATATCTTATCTTATACGGTTTCCCTTCCTATTATCCTGGACATATGATGATGTGAGGTTTCCTATTACTGTCCCCTTATCTATTGCTATCGCGTGTCACATCGTTAAGATATTCCTCTAACTGCGTTTGCCTGACACTGCAGTTTGAATTTGCGTTTCTTATTCATACTTTTCGTGATAGCGACACGCATGTAGCCCATGGAAATCATTAATATAATATTTTAACTCTTCTCAAGTTCCAGCACATTGTCGATATGTCCTGCAAAACGGAAATATAATAGTGGATATCAAAAAAGCTCTTCTGAATCTTAAACCGCGAATGGGAATTTATCTTGTTCTTCAATCATCGTATTTCTAACTTCAGCGATTGTATCGCTGCTGACACCTGATTCGAGGAAACAATAATTAAGGATTAAGATTAATCAATCTATATCATCTATTGAAGCACTAGAACGTGATTCTTGTCATTTAAAATTGACGATGATACTCAAATGTAGATGCTGGTGCTTTTTATTGAGCGCAGGACACGCTCAGATAAGGTACATATCTTTTTGGTGATGTTTCAGAATTTCAGCTTTCTGCACACAATATCTGCATGTCAACTATGTGACATTGGCAAGGTTCAGGGGGCCAGTGTCATAGAGGAGGGCCCAACTGACTATGGCCAATCAATTCAGACCGAAACACCTCATTGACCTACTGGTGCATAACATATTTGAACCCTGCATAGGAAGGTGTAGAACTGGCCGGTTGGATGATTACCAAGTTGGTTACAACTGACCCACAGACTGAATAAAACCCATGCACTCGCTTTAATTTTTTTACTTTGAGAATTCCATGCTCATTCATTGACGATAAATATACAGTCTGATCTTAGTTTGTAATAGCATACAGATGTTTCAAATTCTTTCCTAAGGCCCGGCGTCCACCAACTACAATATGCCTTTGATATGGTCTACGATGCACCTCCCGATACAATATCTAAATCGCGTCGGAAGGTCACCTAATATCGAGGCAGTTGACCACGTTTCTGCAATTAGACACCAATAAAAACCCAATACAATGCGTGGTGGATTGGCATGTCTAGACATATGTCTACGATTTTGCACCTTCCCGATATGTCTCCGATATTGACTTTTTGTATCGGAGCCATATCGGTAGGTCTAAATTTCTATCGTAGGTGGACGCCGGGCCTAAATTTCCTGCTGTTGGTGGTATGCATCTTATCGAGTTTATGAAAACAAATATGGTGAGCTCTACTTTAAGAGTGACATGAGTGGTAGGGGCAAATATTACCTGGGGTGAATCTTTAAAAGAAAGGGCGATAATGATTCAAAGACTATGGTTAATATAATGGTTAATACTTGCTGATAATATATATTAAATAATATGACCATATGTATATATCTGACGATCTATCAATGATCGTCTTGTAAGACTATCTTCCATTAAAACTGATCAATCTAAATAACAGGTACGCCACAAACACCACAACATCATGATTTTGATCGCCCTCCTTTATAAAACACCTCCCAGATGACATTGACCTTGTATTCTGCTAGCGAACTGACCTTGACGTAAACAGAATACCGGAGGCCGCCGACCGGAAACCAGCCGATGTACTTTCGGTTCTCGACCTGCTGCGTGGATGAAGCACTTCCGGCCAGCGAGCTCCATGTAGGCACCGGATGCGCACTGATCACACGTGGCTTGATTATGGGGAATGATCCTTCACTACGTCCGATCTGATCAGCCATGGATTGATTGTGGGGAATGCGCTTTCACCACATGCTATCTGATCATGAAGGATTGATTGAGGGGAACACATCTTTAACATGTCCTATCTCATAACACACGGATTGATTGTGGGGAACACGCCTTCACCACGTCCTATCTGATCAGCCATGGATTGGTTGTTTGGAAAACTCCTTTACGTCCTAACATGTCATAACACACGGATTGATTGTGGGGAACACCTTTTTGCTTTTTTAAACGTCTTTATTGATTTAGATTTTTCAATCCCTCTTCCAATACAATATTGACAATAGAGAAACAACAACTTAACATGATATATGCAATGCCCTCTTACAATATGCAAACCTTTTTGTACCGCATGATACTATATATATGCTCTTACAAAATGAGTACCTTGGTTTTATCACTCGGATCAATCTTCATTCACGTGTATACACTGATATATACGGATGAGAATGAAAACACTGTGGCGATTCCTCATCGTAAACAGTATTCTATCTTATCAGTAGTATTAGCACCTATTGATTCTATTATCACTCTAACTCGCATTATGAATATCGAATATTTTTTCTCACCCCATCATACTCTAGATTGTTGGTCCTGATTTAAGTTTCATGATCTCCCCCTTTTTGAATAATCGTTTAGATTCTTCATTTTGGATATCTTTCGGTAAAGATTTCTCCCTATCTGATCATACCAACCTGCTTTTCTCTCCATTTTGATGTTGAGTTACGTTTTTAGTGATTCTAACACTAGTTTTATCCTTTAAAAAATTGAAGCAAACACTTAAAAAGCGACAAGGGAGTGTGATCGGCAGGAGTAATGTAATCTGACTATTGCCGTGTTTCCATCTGGCGATTCTGGCCTCCGATTCTGGCTTTTGGCACCACCTGCCGACTATTTGCCACATTTAGAGAGCATAAGCGTCAGGTAGAAACTGGGATGCAAATTTCAAGTCGATGATTTTTGTCTCCATGTTGCGCAATTCAGCATTACCTGACGAGTATTTGCCTCACTGATCAGATCAAACTGGGTACATCTAAACGGTGGGGGACCGAAGATACCCTCTCAGGATCTGCCGGTAGCCACCTCTTTTCTATTGCAAACAGGGCCTTTCTCTCACCGAAGAAGAGTTTAGCCTCAACTCTCTTTGCACATATAGGAACCCGCCAGTATGTCTATTGGAAATATATATTCGGCTATAGCTTAAGGAGGGTTAATCTTCAGGCTTGGACCAATTTAACAGCCTCGGAAACTAAGTTTTGTGTTTTAGGGTCTCCGAAGGGTCTCCGCAGCAATACATTCTCAATGACCACCACTCACCAACCTTTGTAGAGTTTCCTAATAATTATGACCTAATTGGTCGGAAGGTGGAAAGGCCGCGTTAGTTGGTCTGCAATGGCATCAGGCCAGTTCTGCTGCACGCTAGCTCGAGACAAAATAAGCATGTCGTAGGCGTTTACGTCCCTAAACTAACACATCATTTATACATACAAACTACACAGAGCTATACGGCACAGAGTGATTGCTATTTCAGCCATCATCCACCAAGAAATCGTAAGATAGCGCTTCGGTGGTCGGGGAAGAACTGCTGTTATCAGTTTTAATCCGTTAATACTTGAGAGATTGGGCTAAAATCCCTCTATGGTAATCCGAAAAAAACCCTAAATAGTCCATTGATAACGGCACCCGCCACCTGGTGTTTTGGTTGGTGTTGCGGGGAAAAAATGGCTGCCTCAATAACACAATAGCTATTTGTCCTATACCAGCATGCCAAGAATAATATATCACCATTCGGTTTAATGTTTACTGTAAAGAGCTCAAAGACAAATCCGCAGTTTGAGAGATGGAGCTCTGGTCGTTTTTAAGGGGGAAATGGCGGAGGACCAGTCCACGGCTGGTTATTGTTCTGAGGAATAATACGTTCAGATAATGAATGGTCGAGTGGGAGAGAATACCCTATTACCGCCTTACTGTGGGTGGTTTAGAAATGATACCTTTTTGATAAAATAAATGCTGATAGTCCTCCCTCAATGTGGCACTTAGGCTACAAGCTGAAGAGATGGATTACCATGAAAATACCCGGTTTCTGAGTGGATTTATACAAGTCACTGTTAGGGTATATAGCAACACTCCGTGGTGGGTCTGATGATGGTGTTTATGTGACAGGCAGGGGTATAGGCGGATGACGGATCGCTGCGGATACAGGGCCTCTTCTGATTCATTATGCTCTGACCACTGAGCACGTGAAGCCACCCTCATTACCGTCTTGATGGAGCCTTAGGCCCAGTTTACACCCGCCGATGGAATATGCACCGATAAGATATCGGTAAGAATACCGTCGGTCAGTGGCACTTAAGCCCCATCCGCATTGTGTGACTAGAGGGCTTGCGGCTTGTGGTACCAAGCTTGGGACTGGACATACCTAACTTCTTGGAACTGGGACCCGTTTCAGTAGTTTTGTGACATGTCTAGATGGCGTCTGTGACACCATACGGACAGATCACAAGATTGCAATCGATGACACAACGAATTTCGTTCCAAATATGAAGAAAATTGGCCACTTCGCTCTTCTGATATTTGCTAGTCTTTTTCCGCTGTTGCTTGCACTGTTGGTGTCGATGTTGAAGTCTGTCTAGGCCTAATGTCACGAGACTACTGAAACAGGTCCCTGTTTCACTAGTTTCATGACATGTCTAGATGGCGTCTGTGACACCATACAGACAGATTGGGGTTCGTAAAAACACAAGTAAAGCCCAATGCCCATCTACCGATTTCGGAACATTCATGTACCTTTGTCGGCGACAAACGGACAGTAATTTGTCTCAGCCAAGGCATCCTAACGGATTCGGCCGTAGTCGGCAGATGTAGGACAGCTAGGCAAGGGTGAGCCACAGATTAGTAGACAGATTTGCTTAGGACTAATATCCACCACCCTATCTCCTCAATGTCCGCAGATCGAGCGAAGAGTTACGTAATTTGCCTGCGACAAGTTTACCGACTCCTATACGATTTACCCCAAACACGGTGTGTTTGGTTTCATAAGAATTAGACATTAGACTTCGTTTTGTCCGTTCTTGCTTGCACTGTTGGTGCCGCTTTTCATGTCTGTCCAACACTTTTGTCACGAAACTAGTGAAACAGGTCCCTGGTCTCGAGGAATTACGGTTTATGTGTGTGAACCATTACCCCTACGACTAGATGGCCTGCGACTGGCGTGGTAGAGGCACCACAAGTCGGTCAATCCTGGTTGAATTAACCAGTGATGGAATGCAGAATTAAAGAGATGCTCCACCAGTGCAGATAGAATGTATAATCAGTCATCCAGTGTAATTGCCCTAAAGACTTTCATTGACACCTTATATTGGTACTAATATTTTCTCAGAGAAGTCCAGCGACTGACGATAAAAAAGGGTCAACAATTTTTGTCTCTAACATTACATATATAGAGCATCACCTACCAACTTTTTGTACCACCGACGAAATGTGCTGAATTTATCAGTGGGGGAATGGACTTGATTGTCAAAAATCAGTCGGCGACTACCTCAGTTTTCATCAGAAAAGAGCACTTTTCCTGAGCACCACTGATCATGCACACTAATAGGTTCTCAAAAGGTACCACCGAACAACTTTTATGCAAGGTTCATATAATTAGCGGCCACTTACTGACTTTTAGTACCACCAACAAAATGTCTCCCTTTTCAATTAATCATTGATTTAATGTTCTTGAGTGTCAAAAATCGGAAGGCGACTACCATAATATTCATTGATAAAACAGCGTCTATTCTGACCGCCACTGATTATGTGCACCGATAGTTTCTCAAATAAAACCACTGACCGACTTTTTTACTGGGTGAATATAATCGGTAGCCTTTCCGTCGGAAGGTGTAAACGCCACCTTAGTGGGTGATGGGAGAGTGGGTGTAGGCGGTGAAACAAAGCCGGTTCTATAGTAATAATTCACGCAGCACCAATCACAGATAGAGGAGTTTTTAGTCGCGGGTACCCGTGGCCGCCACATGAGGGCGTGGCGGTGGTAGGTGTTCCGTCATGACTGCTCGCCTCTCCTACAATTATCATTACTGAGAAAAAGGGAAACCGTCGACGGTGCTCGGCCCATAATGGTCCATATATATTTAATTGTGGTGGGCATGGAAGGTTAATGGCGATGCAATAAGACATAAAACCTGATTACAAGACTTTCTGTAACTGATTGGCTGCATTGCTTATTACATCTTATGAAGGACGCTGTCTACTATTCTACTTCCTTTCGGATTTCTCTCAGTCATTATTTGAATCTATAATAAGGATTTCTATTTCTACAGTTGTGTAATGGATACAAAAATGTATTTGGTGAAAGTAATTTGGTTCGGAACAGAGCGAGCTGTGGCTTCTTTTGTTTTTTCTAGTTATTGAATAAACATTTACAGAATACTTCACATATATAGGCTATATAAGTAACGCTTTCTTCGTAGATTAGAAATAATTGTCAGTAAAGGTAGAATGAGAAACGTTGTGCAGAAGATATAGAAGAAGAAGTTGAACTGATTTAGAGGGAAGGAACATTTGTTATATCACGAATCATCGTCCAATATGGCTGTGAGGTATACATGATTCAGCACTAACTTGATGTAAAGCATATCGGACAATATCGGACGATTGTAGATCATCTAGGGAAATACCGTGATGGTGTTCCCCGAGAAGAAATCGTTGCCAAGACTCGTTGAGTGTAGAAGTGGTTGAAGCATTTCAACCGAAGATTTATAATCGGTGTAATGATTCAGAAAAAAAAGTTTTTTTTTCATCGCCACCAATTTCTATGTTAACCCTACATGCAAATTTAAGAACCCCGCTATTTTGTCTGTGATATTGAACAATCGGTGCACATGGAACCCATGACTGGTCGTCAGGTGGAAACAGAGGGTATATTTAGGGGTCAACGGTTATAAACACGGATATGAGGACCACCGTCAGATTCTGTACTGGGTACACATGATCGTTGAGGTTTTCGTCGGTATGTGGAAACGCCACATAAATTGCCGACCATGATATAGAGGCCGTGTCGATGTAATGAATGCCTAAATGTATGGAATCGATGAAACCTGGTAGGGTTTGAAAGATAAGACCCATTTAACTACAATGTTGGAGATCTTATAACATCAAGATTATTTGCAATCACCTTAGTTGTAAACATTAATTTAGTGTCACCAAACACCATCAAGATTGTTTAAGTCCTTCAAGGCAAGGATAACCTGCAAACCATGGCCTTTAGGACTAATGGTAAATGAAATAAAACAACAGCGGTGTCCCCTAGGTACAGATATTGGAGTGGCGTAAATATGAATAAACATAATTCCAACTGACCTAGCGGAGGATACGAACAGAATCAGGCGTATATATGATGCCAAATAGGACAACAATATTTACGCCCGAGGAAACTTGTATACACGGAATGTAAAGATATTTATTATCCATCGTATACAAAGCCCCCATCGAAAATGTATGGGGACTCAGTAAACCACGACCCGTTATATAAAACCCGTCAGATACCATAACTGTGGTATACGGATTCTAACCTGTGGTATACGGCCTCAAAACCATGGTATACGGGAAAAATAGTCCCTTTTGCTATAGAGCAAAGAAGTAGTCCCTATTGTTATACCCTTTAAAATGGCAATTACTGGGTTTAATTTATTCGAAAAGATGGATAATAAATGCAACAAACGATGATTTTGTGGACAGGCAGCTCTGTAAACCACTCACGGTTGACCTCGTAATACACTCGCTAGCGCTCGTGTATTACTACGCGTCAACCTCTCGTGGTTTACGGCCGCCTGTCCACAAAACCATCGATTATTGTCTATGTAAATAGAAGTTCATGCTGTGGTGTTTCTCTATTTCTATTTACCTTGAAATATTGATGAAAATGGCGATTCGTCCACATCTGATCAGAGGTGAAGCTATGTCGACCTTTATGAGAACATTCAATTTGTATGTCCTCTTCATGAAACTAAGTTTCGATCTGATTGGTCTAGACGGTGTCACGTGGTCAGCCTTGATGTAAAAACGTCAGTCTGGGTATGAAAAACGTCCGCCTTGTCATGAAAATTGCAGTTACTTCACCCCCAGCAGCGGTATGTTACTATAGCGTGTTCGTCTATAGGTGCATATATATATATATATATATATATATATATATATATATATATATATATATAGTAATAAACGATCCCCACACTGATTCAACTTTATGGACTCTGATACCCACCGAACTATAATATTCGATGCAATGAAGGACACATTGCTCTCCATATGTATTCAATATGAATTCTGAGTATCACTTGCACATATAGACCTCAAATCTCCTTCAACTTTCTTTTTTATTTCTTGTATATGACCTTTGGTATATATGTCTATATTCCGAGAGCATATCAAATCCGTTATGTTATTTTACAAAAAAAATGTCTAATGAGAATATGCTAATGTTTACAATGCTCTGTTTCCAGTCTACACCCAAACCTGATTTCAGCATTAAGCCTCTAATTAACTTGATTAATTCAGCAGAAAGATTAAATTACACTGTCTGCTGACCAGTGCTTGAACCCACCTTGAATAATGAAGCTAGAATTCACACAGACAATACTGACATGCTTAATTAGATTATGTAAATATGAACTTCCGTATAGAATTACTCTAATATAATTAGGCCCGGCGTCCGCCTACTACGATATGGCACCGATATGGTCTACGATGCACCTCCCGATAAAAAATCAAAATCGCGTCGGAAAGTCACCTGATATCGGGGCAGTTGACCACGTTTCTGCGATTAGACACCGATAAAAAAAACCATACAACGCATGGTGGATTGGCTTGTCTAGACATATGTCTACGATTTTGCACCTTCCCGATATGACACCGATTTTGACATTTTGTATCGGTGCCATATCGGGAGGTCTACGATTCTATCGTAGTAGGTGGACGCCGGGCCTTACTGAGCACATACTTGTTGGCCACAAAGATTTTATTTTGATAATATAAACAGGTCACCATTTCATATAAATGTCCACTTTATATGCTGCATCTATAAGAGATTATCAGTGAGTGGCTGAGGCACCACCTCTTGAGAACAACCTCTTCATGTATTTCTTTTTAAATTATTGCTCTTTCTCCGTAAAGAAAGTCTTCCAAGCAATAAGACGAAGACATTTACAACCTTACCAGCGGTCATTCCCTACAGTATATAAGCTAACTTGGTTAAAATGGTCGGTTTTTAAATGGAATGTGGAAGGTGGGAAAGGGAGGGGTGGGGCAATTCATCGAAAGAAATGGGAGAATTGAGTGATGATGTGACTTTCACATTATTGTTAGATAATCATTTAAAGTCACTCAGGGAACTCATATGCTCCATTGTCTTTGAAAGTTTCAAGTCCCTCCATACTGTGTGTGCACTTCTGAAAGTATGCAGTCTTAGGCCCTTTTGAAAAATACAGTGAGAGCTTGTACAACAATATTACTTCCAATAAAATACGTCCTTCTGTTCTCAAACAGTGATAAACAAATTTACTGTTACCAGAATGCGCCCTCTATAGCACCTCGGCCCCTACTTGTTTTTTCTTACCATTATTTCAATTTGCCGGCCTGCTATAGGACCCCCGGGACTAGATAGCGGTCCCTGTGGTCCCTGGTTAATGCATCTGGTGGCGGGTGGGTGGCGGGGCTCACTCTGTGATATTACGTTTGTCTATAGGGCCGATGATATCGTCTCAGGTCAATAACGTAGGGTCGGTGTAATCTGCCCTGGAGACCGACCAACGGCAGCTAAGGCTCAGTTTACACCTACCGATGGAAAAGCTACCGATTATATGCAAACTGTACAAAAGTCGGTTGGCGGTTCAATTTGGGAAACTATCGCTGCGCGTAGTCAGTGTCGATCAGAATAAATGTTGTTTTCAATGAAAATTGTGGCAGTCACCGACCAATTTCTGACACTCAAATTCATTCAGCCATCGGTTAACTTAATATAGAGACATTTTGTCAGTGGTACAAAAAGTTGGTCTATGGTGCTATCATACGTAATGTGGAAAAAGAACATTAACCCTTTTTGTTTTCACTTGATTATTGCAACAAAAGTGTCACACTATCAGTCGGCTAAATGCCATAATCGGTGGTCATAGTCAGCAGTTAAAACTGCCCCACTAGGATCAGTTTACACCTGTTAGCAGAAAATGCACTGATAAAATATCGGGAAGGGTAGCATCAGTCGGTGGTGCTCCCCGAAAAAATATCAGTATGGTTGATCGGTGACAGTGCAAGTCATTGAGACAATTACATCTGAAGTCTGATTATATATGTTAACTGCACTTACAGAGTATTTCTTTAAAACTAAATACATCATCGAATAATTAATCCTTGTTTGATCTCATCAGGGCTTTGAAAACTCGGTCGGTGGTGCCAGGTTACACAATTTCTAGTTGAGAAATCGGTGCCTGGGTTTGGATTTTTTGCTGTTTTCATAACCGATATTGTATCGAGAACGTGTAATAATCGGTCAGCCGTGCCAGATAATATAAAATTGGAAGTTTTAAACTGGGCTTAGGTGGTCTTTCCACTTGCAGTCAAAATGGCCGGCGATCTTTAGCGACCGCTTGTTATGCAAATAAGGTGAAGGTGGTTCGAGCACTAAATAACCTCCCAAAGATCAGTGATTTTGAATTTCAGTGGGTTTTTTGGACCCTTCATCCAGTTCAACCACGACAACATTTTGAATTTGTGCGACGAATTTGACAGGAAGTCGTGTCCCACACCACTCAGAATCGGTCGCCAATATTTCTATTTCCATTTGTGGATTTCTGAGAAAAGGGTTGACAAATCGGCCGGTAGTACCCGACAAAGTTATCGGGGCCCAAAAACCTGCAAATACGGTGTTTTGGTAGTAAAATGGTAGTAAAATGCAGGGCATCACTGAATAATTCACTGTGCTTTGAAATTCTTGTTGGGTGCAAAAGTCAATCGGTGGTGCCATAATGCATAAGGCAGTGGAGAAACATGGCTGACCATTTCTGTTTCCACCTGACGATTGTTGCAATGAATGTATCGCATAATCGGTCGGGGGCGCGAAATGCTATTCTCGGTGGTCGTTATCGGCATGTGGAAACGCCGCATATATGAGGAGAGAATGCTGTAAGAGCGGAGAGAATCGGGGGGAAGAGCAGGGAGAGCAGAGTGTGGGAGTCGGTTTCAAAACGTGGTTAAGTCTATGGTTTTGAAACAGCTCCCTGTATCGCAGTCTGACTCCGCCCCAGCCTCAGTACACACTGTACACACACCGTCACGTTTTATGGCCATACATTTACGCACTCCAGATTGCAGCTATTGGGTGGA
Source organism: Alentia gelatinosa (assembly GCA_950022655.1). Taxonomy (NCBI): domain Eukaryota; kingdom Metazoa; phylum Annelida; class Polychaeta; order Phyllodocida; family Polynoidae; genus Alentia; species Alentia gelatinosa. Next base: position 48,768,260 of record OX465586.1, read on the forward strand.
GTTGGTGCTATCGGAGAGGCCGCTCCATGAGGACCTATAAGTAACAAGATGATTAGGTGTTCGATGGAGAACCGCTATGTACGGCGGGTCGTCGACGCTTGCCTCCTGGCCCCCTCCCTAACGCCAGGACACGATCTTCGGGGACTACTAGATATCCCTATGTACGTATAGCTATTTTCCATTGTCCGATTATTCAGCACCGATCTAAAGTCGGTAACTACCGACTGATTCTTTTGGTACACCGATGCCCGCATTCTCCTAGCTTCTGAAGGACTAGGAAATAAAGTGTGTGAGAAGAGAGGTAGCCATTTTTACTTTCCTTTGATAACTTAAATAAGCATTGCCGAGTAATAGATATAATATGGTCCTGCTTCTGATACCAGTGTATGTATCCTCCTTGTAGTTCACTCAACGCAACATCCTCGCTCACGCTCGGATATTACTATGCGTCAAGGAGGCGGAGGATACGCCCACTTGTATCAGAAAATGGTTGATATTGTGTATTTATTAAAATTCAAACCCAAACACATATGGAGAAGTATGTAAAGGTTGATGTCATATTCCAGCTTGTCATGTCGAGGCCCAGCCTATAGCTAGGTCTGGACCTTAAGAGTAAGGGATTCAAACCAACCAAGTATTGTGTACAAGAGCCAGAAACAGACTTTGATTCATTTGACAGACATTGGGGCTTTATACTGTGAGCTCCGTGCTTTGATTGACCATTGAACCAACAGTCAATTGAGGATGGCCGTTGCTTTCTGTCGCACCGTTCCTGTTTGCCGCACATGCCTATGAGGCCGCTCATGATACTAACAATTCAGTGTCATTGCTATACCACCCTGCCACCATGTGGACAGGCTACAAACTAGATCTGAGCGATAATGGGAGTGAATATCCATTAAAAGCATAGCAGCTGAACTGTAAACTTCAGGGTGGTAGGGGAATAAACCGAGATGTTGACTTTTCCATTTCAGTCATTTTGTTCACTAATAATCACAGACAATTTTGATGATAACCCTCTTCTTATAGAAACCAATATTACTTGGTCACAATAGGGATATATAGACCTGAACTTTACAACGGGTTTCCGCTAGGCGATATATTCCCTCCTGAGAAAGAATTTTTGCAGTGAATTCGCCGGGTCTTATGATAAATGGCTGTATGGCGGGTGCCGACGCCTCACAAGCTGCCAGTCTGTCTTAAAGGCAGACCTGACCCAGCATTTAACCCCGACCCTCAGCAGCGTTCTTCTTCCCGTGTGACCCGCTACCCGTTACAACGACGAGCCCTGCCACCCAGCGGCAGACCGGGCGAACTAAGCCGTGGCCTCAGCCAATGGAAAGATGCCGCTTCTAAGTGGATCACTAACGCCACCAAGTGGTGGGGAAATGGAACACTTACTGCGCGTCTCTCAACCGGAAGAGCCTCGCTTTCGTGATGAAGTGCTGAGGTGAGGGAGGTCGGCGTGCGCATGTCCTACCATCACGTGACCTAGACTTCCGGTGCGTGGTGGAAGGGTGAACATGGCTGGTTTTATCTTCAGAACTTTGGCGAGGCATGGGGGCAGGAAAATCTTTTCTGCTGGAAGATTGGCAAAAAAATATTAGAAAAAATATTAAAACCGAGAGTGGTAGTCAACAAAAATAATACTTTTTTCGGTCATGCGTTTGGAAAGTAAACATGGGTGTCTGGGCATGAGTGTCGCCTCCTCGTGGGGAGCAGCTCAAACGGCGGGGATAGCTCTATAGTGGAGCATAAATAAATGGGGAATAGGCACACAGAGGGTCAAGTGCAACGTACTGCAGGCATTAGAAATAAATTTGAAGAGAATTATATAAAATATTTATCTGTAAACCAGAATATAAGAAATCGCAATTATTATCTATGAACCATATATGCCCTATTGAATATGCCATTAATTCTATATGATGTACATTTATTTAAAGAATTTTTTTTAAAACGTTCATTATGCAACAGTAAAAGCAAACTCCTCTAAAAATTTATGACCAAAATGTACTTTAGTTAGATTAAAACCTTGAATCCCTAAACGCCCCAGACGAGCTCTCGTCTCTTAAACCTGCCCGAGGCGCCACCAATATCAGCAGCAATAAAACGCGGGGCGGGGGAGGAGTCGGACACTGTTTGCTCGGTGGACGTAGGGCCCGACTTCTCACGTCCCGGGGGGGGGGGGGGCAGGGGGAGGGGCCGTCCGGGTCCCTCATCACACCCCGAACTGCTCACTGGTCCAGTCACCCGACGTCTCCACTCGACCATCGGGGTATAAAGTCCTGATTCCACTGTCGCGATTTTATTGGCTGGCAGGGTCGGACTAAGTCTTGCAGTACCTGGTTGCATCTTGCTAGATCGCCTTATAGATCTGGTTATGTTTTTATCTTTAAACCAGGGTACCCTTAAAAGACCCCAATCAATCAACGAGCAATAGAGGATCGGATTAGATGGGACGCCACCTAATATATACAGTCCTATCACACTATCTACTTAGCATCACTCGACAACTAGATCTGCTTCGATATAAACCAAACCTTGGGAAGTACATGTATACGCATAATTATGTTGTGAAGTGTGTGGTGTGAATATGGTGTGAGATGTTGGGTTCTGGAGTGTGCCATGTGAATATGGTGTGGAGTGTTAAGTTATGAAGTGTGTGGTGCGAATGTGATGTGGAGTGTTGGGTTGTGGAGTGTGTGGTGTGAATGTGGTGTGGAGTGTTTGGTTGTGAAGTGTGTGAGGTGAATGTAGGTTGAAGTGTTGGGGTGGGAAGTGTGTGATGAGAATGTGGTGTGGAGTGTTGGGTTGTGGAGTGTGTGAAGTGAATGCAGTGTGAAGTGTTTGGTTGTGAAGGGTGTGGTGTGAATGTGGTGTAGAGTGTTGGGTTGTGAATTGTGGGGTGTCATTGCGGTGTGGAGTGTTGAGTTGTGAAGTGTGTAGTGTGAATGTGGTGTGAAGTGTTGGGTTGGGAAGTGTGTGATGAGAATGTGGTGTGGAGTGGTGGGTTGTGGATTGTGTGAAGTGTGAATGTGGTGTGGAGTGTTGGGTTGTTAAGTGTGGATGTGGTATGGAGTGTTGGGTTGTGAAGTGTGTGATGAGGATGTGGTGTGGAGTGTTGGGTTGTGAAGTGTGAGGTGTGGAGTGTTGGGTTGTGAAGTGTGAGGTGTGGAGTGTTGGGTTGTGAAGTGTGAGGTGTGGATGTGGTGTAAGGTGTTGGGTTGTGAAGTGTGTGGTGTGAGGTGTGGATGTGGTGTAAGGTGTTGGGTTGTGGAGTGTGTGGTGTGATGAGAATGTGGTGTAAGGTGTTGGGTTGTGGAGTGTTCGGTTTGAATGCGCCGTAAACCGGTCTCGGGTTACTGGGTTGGCGGGCTGGCCCGGGCCGGGACCGTCCCCGGGGTCCTACTCTGCCCGCCCCGCCCCGCTTGACCAAACAAAGCCCACCCGAGATGCTGCAGTTAGATCCGTCGTGGGACCTTAGACCAACCCACGTGGTGCCAGAAGGAGGGGTTTGGTGAGTAGGGAGGTAGTCCAGATGGACGAGGTGGGTTGGCGGCTGACCGTTCACTGAGTAGTTGTGGATAGATGCAGACGTTGATAGAACTGTATACGGAAACTGGCTTGCTCTCTTTGTACGTCAAAATATCAATAAATCAACGATCAGGGATCGAAATATATCTGGTTTATAATGTTACCAAGTCATCAGAAGTAGAAAAACGCTCAGCCTGTTTTCTTATCATCCTATACCTAAATTCTACCGAGTCACGTGATCACAAACCCCGTATGCCACAGTGTGACGTATATAGCCATAAATACGGCATGGGGAGCAGCGGGCGTTATACGTAGGAGACACGGCTACAGGTATATGATTATTAAGATACACGAACTGGCGCATACGGATTTCAGGAGCAGGTGAAGCGTGTAGATCCCAGCAAGACTCCTTCTCATCTTTTCATTGACTATACCTGAATGTACCACAAACATCCTGACTTTACTTCCCTGAGCACGGGAAGTTGTGACGTTGAGCAATGGTGAGCTGTTTGACTTTGATTAGTCATAAAACACCACTTCCTCGCGTGACTAATAAGAATTTATAATAAGACTGTTTGTAACCCTTGCCAATTGGTGTTGCTTTAGAAGGTCGGGCCAAGCAGAAAACAAACTACAATAAATACGAATTGAACAAGGGTGCGAAAATCCAATTACAGTTTGATTTATATTCTATTATTTCTATCACGTCCTCTAATGCTAAGATTGAACAATGTGGAATTCTTAAAACACACCTCTATCAACGCTATTTTGCTGGAACCCCAAAGTTTCCACTTAGCCAATGTATTACATCCAGTAAGCCATGCGAACGGTGCCAATGTTGTCTACAGTAGATTTAACATAGGACTTATGAAAGTGCTACAAATAATAATAATGAAAATATATATGTATCATCTCCAAGTGACAGTGGTACAAAATGAATATCAGTTACCGGAAACTTCTACTATTGTGAAAGGTCGTCAGATTTCAATGAAGAACACGGGGATAAAGGGAAGCCACATCTAGATTTTCGAAATGTGATTAATTTCTGATACAAGGAACTAACGCAATTAGACACGTTAAACGTTTCATTTCGACACTTGTTTTTCTCCGAAGCGCAGACGCATAAATTGGATTGACTTAAAATCCCTCTTCATATTTGATGGAGTTAATGCACTGTCAGCAATTCTTGGTTAGAAGCTCCAGCTATCATATTTTGACGGATGCGGATATCAATCATATCTACTACACCAGTTGGTGACAATCAGATGATATATATATACCTCGATAAGAAGTGCATAAGGCCCGGCGTCCACCTACTACGATATGGCTCCGATATGGTCTACGATCCACCTCCCGATACAAAATCAGACACGCGTGGGAAGGATACCTAATATCGGGGCAATTGACCACGTTTCTGCGATTAGACATATTTTTTGTAGCGACCTGTATACGACTGCATAATGTCGTATGCGCTCAGCAAATATTACCATCTTACCCAAGGTTCCTTGGCTAAAAAGTATCCTCACTCACAGTAAATAAGAATGATAATATTGTTTTCTATTTACCCTGAAAAGAAATCACGAAACTATATAAAATATTGTCCCTCAAGATTAGCGTTAAAAGATGAACAAACTTCAGGACTCACGAGGGAAATACCTGGAGTCATTTTCAAGACTGAAAGGACTGGAGAGTTTTCAGGAGAAGTTTGGTCAATAAAACACATGCAGCTGTCTGCGCTTCTTAGCTGGAGAAAAAGTAAGAGAGTGTAATTCTGTGAAAGGTCGCGCCCCGCGTATAGTGCACGAGCACAATGCACTCAGGAGCCTGGTAATGGCGCTGAGAGGTAGAACCCTGCCCTCAGACCACATTCACAGACATAACAATTGACGGGCTGACCCTGGGCCGGGCCCCACTTAAAGGGCTCCAGTACGACAAGAAAACCGCATCTACAGGGGCCTGACCCCGCGGCCGTGTCTCACCACCACGACCCGCTCGGGTCAGCTCGGCCTAGCTCGGCCTGCCCGGGTCTACTCGGCCCACTCGTAGTGATCAATAGTACGTGTAACGTGCTGTGACCGTAAATGACATCCTTCTGGTAATCTAGACCTGTACAGCCAAGTCCGGTTTGGCTTCAGTGAGAAAGCTGAGGTCAGTCGATATCAAATGATTTAATCTATTGGTAATTAGGGTTTCATTCATGTATAATGTCATGTTTCATTCCACCTGGGGTATATTGTCTCGGAGTATTGAATTTCGCACGTGTATGTATTGGCAGTTGCGTTTTCCGGCATTTACACTAGATGATTATATGCGGCGATTCTTGAACTTTGCAACACCTGATGACTATCAGCTGTAAATGGCTAGACACAGGTACATAAACACTAAATAAATTCTTGGGTTGATGACTATTGCCGTCGATATTACATAATCGAGCACCACCTAACGACTATTAGCTAGACAATCTACAGTCGTCACGTTCTAGTCGTCTAGTGGAAACACCGGGTTAGGCGATAAAGCAATGATATTTTCTCTATTTTGATGTAATTATTTGCAGAGTACTTATTTATTCACTTTCTTCCCAGTCGATAACATTCATCCCTCGTATATATTTATCGTAATATCGATTCATAACACAAAGATAAATTCTTTTAATTAGAAGACCATTTAGAAAAAAACTCGTTAATAAAAAAGCTTTGTATGTCATCCTTACTTTAAGTACGTTACCACCTTTCATGCCATGAGTTCGCGATAGGAACATACACTCAGAGTAACTGGAAAACTCTATTAAAAACATTACCAATTTAGTGGAGAGATATTTTTATTCCTAACTTATCTAACATGAAGATCACGATTTTAAAACAACCACCTCCTCCCTCCCAAACCCATTCACCCACCCACCCAGCCGCCCAGAGAATCAGCGTCAGAGGGCGCTCGACTTCCTGTTAGAGAATTCCCGGCATGCACCACTGATGGAAATCTCGCTTTGTCTCGCGTGATCGGTAACTAGGTAACTCTCCAAAAGGCCCTCCATTGTTGTCCTCTTCTACTGGTGCTTGTTGAGGCTTCGTGCCGAGAGGCGGCGCTCGTGTCGCTCGCAGTGCGCAGGCGCGGAACTCATTTCGCCTCCCGGCACGCCCCGCGAGTCGCCTTTCCGGATCCGGTGCGGCGGCCATGATGCGTTGTGGCAGATGTAATCGTCGGCTCCTGACCTCACAATGAGGCTGCAGCCATCAGCGCTCGGCGCGGAAATTAACAGCGATCCGCGCGCCGTACAGCGGGAAGTACGGGAGTTAGTCCGAGAGGGGTCGTTTTTACAGCGTGCAGACCTTCTGTGAGACATGCCTCACTGGTACGCAGAGGCTTCATTTAATGCCTGTCTGCAGTGTCCATGAAGCCATCCCTTCACTATAGTTCCTCTATGTTTATATCTATATTCCCATACTTTGTTTCTTTGCAACAACAATTTCATTACTATTCGGTTGGCATATCTTTATTATTGATAGCCGACAGACATTACTCAAGTCTAAGCGTTTGTTGGCAACATGTTATATCTATATCCAATGTTTACGTGTTTAAGAACAGAAACTGTGTGCCTGCCAATTCAGCCATCTGCAGCATTATGAAGTCTGCCCGAAAGCCTAGGACCTATTCTTGTACATGTGCTATGGTATTCTTCCTCTCGCCTGCCAAATAGTGAAGCATTAAAGAAAATAACACGATAAGCGTAATTTATGTATCAAATGTTAAAATGTAGAATATAAAAGTTACATTACAATTAATATATTGAGATGAAAAATTTGCATGTTAAATATCGTGATAAAAACTGCCTTTCGGAGCCCGATTATCACACTGCGCCGCTCCGGTTTATTGTACCGCAAAACCTGTCTCTGCAATGATAGACTCACAACAACCTTAGGATTTTAAGATTATACGTCCGCGCCTTTTTTCGGGACTACCGCGATGTATTACTACACAAGATACAATATAGTTCCAAGCTGTATCGAGTGTATCTGACACTATCCCAGTGATATTTATAAATTTCTTTCATAATTCTTTTGAAGCACTTTAGTGATGACTTTGTCAGTCATTTGGAAAATGATATAATTTGAATACAAGAGTTTTAAGTTTTGAAGTAAACATGTAACTGTCATCTTCTCAAGTCATAGATAACTCAGTCATATCATCTCTCTCTTCTTGTTCCTACTGAATACGAAAATAATGTATGCCACTCAGAGAGATGTAATGTAATGTAATCTTGATTATGCTTGATAGTTCTAGTGCTGTCACACTTTTAGATTAGTCAGACCAGTTAGTGTTTGAATTGACAGTTAGGTTTCCACCATGACCTAGAAACGGTTGACCTAGATCTCCATGACTGTATGTCCTGTCACTCTGGCTGTCATTACCAGGGGTTGCACTGAGAGAGCTAGTATAGTCACTTAGACACGATTATGAAAGACATTATCATGATTGGTTGCTGTAGACATGATATGGGAATCAGAGATGGGCATACAACACAAATATTATATGAAGTCTATTCAGCCATTTCCGATAGTGTTTATAAACATCTACACGTGCGAAACGCCGACCTAGATAACCGCCAAAACGTAGATCCTACCCAGAGGCCTGTGATAGCAGCGACGAGTTTCTGAAGGTTGCCCTAGCGGTGCAGTGTGCCCGATTATCATTCTTCAAGCAGATTGGCGCCTGTTTTATCACTCTTCAAGCATAGATTAAGAGTGACTGACCTGCTTTTCACACGCGTGGGTATGCGCAGCAGCGTACTTCCCCTAGAAGGGCACATTATTTCACAGGCCCCAGATTTTGGCATGGCACCGGTGAGGCTGCAGGTACTTCCCCTGTATATACTATTAATGTATGGAACTCCAGCCGCGCTAATTTGACACAAATGAGGAGACATATACTACATTATACATACACGTCGTAAACCTTCAGAAACTAAATTACACTCCCCTCAGGGTCACAGGAACATGGGTGGTTGTGAGATACCCCACAGGGACTGTGTTTTAACCTGGCACACCACCACACTAAAGACATTAATCTGGCCAAGGTGCGTCTTGTTCATTAAGCAGACTGGTGTCGCTAATGAAGCCCAGGCCTTGTTTTCGCTGCTTCCACTCGCCCTGATGCCCAATCAATCACCGTGTAGGGTGATGTTGTGTAGGAAGGGTCTGAGCGCTACAACACTGAACCGATATACGTGGTCAAGGCTCCTGTGTTCTACCAGTCCATGGTGTGAAACGTTTACATATGTACACAGTGTTGATAAGTGGGAAAGATATGGGATTGAACGTCGCTGTAGGGGCATCATTACGCTGGACTTTATCCTACCCCAAATAAAAAACGCCATAGGTTTAGCATTGACTCAATGTATTTGCGTTGAATAAAGTGTTATTTATGCAACAAGGTGAATAAAAAAACGGACCAATCAGGGACGAGGTAACGAAAGTAGATCTGGCAGCACTGAAGAATGTGGCCATCCTCCGATGAGTGTCAAAACACTACTAACATGGATGATTAGAAAGTTTTCTCTGTATATCGGTGAGATGGGGTAGGATAAATACGAAACCGCACTCTAGTTAGCCTTCTCAATGTTTATACCACTCTTGTCAGGTCTGCTACTCACAACACTCGGCTAACGCCTCGTGTAGCAATACACAACCTGCCAATCGTGGCATAAACATTGACAAGGCTAACTCTCGTTTGGTTTCTACTAAGTATTAAAGAAGAAACCAACAAGTTTTGGTCAAAGTCGTCGTTCTCCACGAGTTTGTTGCGGAGTGATATGAACGAGGTAACAGCCGAGTGAATATCATCTAGCATTCAAGCGAGTTGCAGAATGACCTCTTTGACCAAAACGAGGTGCTTTCTGTATTTATCTCACCCTTATACACATTAAAAGAATGGATGACACACAGGATATAGACCATGGAAAACGGAACGCAATACTCGTAGGGGCATGGAGAACGAGTTCCCAATGTTAAGCCTATGGGCATTTATTCCAGGGTTGAGATAAAGCGGTATTCGACGTCTGAAGAGATTTGAGAGACAAGAAGATAGCCTTTATCGTTGAAAGGTCAAATTGGTGAAGTCAAGTTATATTCTGTTATTACCATTCCAGACACTGTTCTCATGATTCCAGACGTTGATGTCAGCGTGACCTCAGTAAATGCTTCTTTGCAAATTACGGATGAAGTCTTGAGAGTAAATGATATGCCGGTGACGCAATCTTTGTTGACACTGACTATGAAACAAAAAAGTTCAAAGTTCAAAAGGTTTCGAAAGCTCGGACAGAATATTAGCCCCAGAGTTTGGTATGCATATTCATATGTCTTATCTATAAATCTACTTGCATTATTTGGTTAACCGTGGTATTCAGCGGAAATCTGAAGAGCTGGGATCGGCAGCGAAAGTTACGTAAAAATCCTGCAAGTCCAACACGCCGGATGTCCAATGTTTGGCTGCTATTCGGTAAGCGTGGGTCACCCAAACATCGGTCAGGAGAGTGGACATGGCACATTTAGCTGGTTGCCGAATTTTAAATATGTTTAAACCTTCGCTGGTGATCTTAGTTTGAGAGTGTCACCAAAGATGGCGCTACCAGCAAGTTTCGTCAATCAGAAAGTGTCAACAACTTGTTTTTTCTTACAATGGCGCTGTTCCACCTACGACGGATATTCATTTGCTCCTTGTATTTAGGTATGAAATAATAAGGAAATATTCAACTGGAATTGCTGTTGGGGGACAATTATGTAATATCATCAATAAGACCGTTGATTCTATATTCTAAGATAAAACTGACGTTTGTTGATATGAAAATACTTTTAGCAAGTCTTTTAATAATCCTACAGCTTACAACTTTCAGCTTTGCTAAACAATTCTTCGTACATTCATTGCACTTTTTTAACATAGTTGTTAGCCTGTGGTCATTTCCATTGCTCCCCTTTTTTGTGGAAAGTTTTCATATCACTATCATTGTTCGTTACCACATATCATTTTATACCTATGGCCGGACGCCTATGAAATACTACTCACTACTATGTATGCAGTATAAATAATGTTCGGGCTCACTGAGACTTAGTGAAGGAGTTATAAATCGAGGACTTATCAAGTGTTTTTGTATGTTTTTTTCAGTACATAATGATAAGAAGACGTAGTGACTGAGCCGTAGGGAGGCCATTCTCGGCGTTTTGTAACATAAGTAGTTTTATATGTAATCCAAAAGACCTCGAATGGGCATCCATCTGGCTCAGTAACCACGTTTTCTCTTAATACGACCCTCTAATCTAACACCTGCCCTCCGCACGCTCCGCCGCAGTCCAGTGGCATTCCCTTCCCATCATGCCTCTCAGCGGCGTCTCGGCGTCCATTGCCCACACTCCATTCCCGGACGCTGTCAGAGGCCCCACGTAATGGCGGCAGGGCGCGGGGCATCACGGGAACGCTGACCTATTACTCCCAGAGCGACCGCTAACGCTGATTGGGCCACTAATGGCTGTGTTAACGCCACCTAGTGGGGTAGGTGGCAGATGGGGGCAGTCTGGTTCCTAGACGCCTGCCGGTAGGGGGAGTTGCGGGCAGCGTCCATTTGTTATCACGTGATCAGATCGGACGCCCCGTAAAACTGATTTATGAAGTAATATCGCGCCACTGAAAACACCTTCTCTTGTTCATTAGTAATAAACTAGAATACTTTTACCTCCATCAAATTACTATTAGACTGGTGGCCAATTCAAAGTCCATTTTCTGGGTGAACCTACACATGTTAAAACATCATTCGGTTCAGAATTAAACCACACTAGTATTCATATCATATTTAATCATTGATTGATACCTTATTCTTTTATTCATCTTTTCAAATGCGAATATCTCGAATTGGCTAAATATTTCAGCATTACACTTGAGAGATTTGAATTAAGAAGATTCTGGAGATATAGAATCACTAACGAAACATTTTATGGACGCCGAAGTGAGGCATACCTCTCTGGCCACCAGATTATATGAAAAACTTGCAGCTTGCTTCAAAATATTGTCTAACAAGTAAGCTCAAACATGTTTTCCCCCTTCACAATAAAATTAAGGGTCCATGACTTCATAGATCTCCATCATGAACATATTCAGAAATTAATTGAATTCAAAGTTGTTTCCTGGACAGGGATAGGTATAATGTGCTTGGTTGATAGAAAAATAAATGGAACCTCCCTGTATTGGGAAGAGCGATAATACCCAGATGAACCTGAGTAAAATGCAGTGTTTCATGCACTACTCACTCTCTACTCGCAGTAAATGCTCTTGGAGCTTCACTATTACATAAAATGAAACACCCTACTTAACAAGAACATGTAAACAACATCATCATTTAGCGAGGTACGCGTGTACTGCTGGAAATAAAATCTTTAATTTCCGGTGTATTTTCCCCTACTCAGTTTGATGAGGATTCCATTACCGGATAACAGCATTAGGATTTAGTTTGAACCATTTTTTCTCTCACTTAAAGTAGATTGACAGGAACAGCTCTTAAACCTGGAAAAAGTAAGGAAACGGATGGGCTCATCCTAATGGTATTTGACAAAAGTGGGGACTCGTTTGAAAATCCACAGACAGCCCTAGTTGGCTTTCCGAGACACGTTTTGGATAATGTCACATCTCTTAAATCATAGCATCTTATAGGAATACATATCTTTATATTTTGGGGAGTTGGCCACGGATGAGAGCTTCCTGAGATATGGTTAATGATTCAGAATTAACGATGATAGAGCGGTACAACGGTGATGGTGGTAGTTCTTAGGGTCATTTAAGCCAGGACTATGAAAGAGCCATCAGAGTACTGAGCACAGGCCCCGGTTCACAAGCAAAGTCTAAGTTAATCAAAATTGACTTACAGCCTAATTGACTTGCCAAATATTTCCAAGTCAATTCCGCCGAGTTTGGGTTCACAAGCGAAATCAATTACAAGACAAGCTTAAAAAACGTTCCAAATCTCAAGTCTAATAGACAGTAGACTTGAGAAGTCAAGTCAATTAATACTGATGCCAAAATACGCACTGGAGAGAAATACAATCAATATTACTGTTCTATTTACATTATGATTTTGTAATATCACGATTAGCAAGTATGGCACACAATTTCTATAATCTACAACAGTTAACATGAATTATGCATATCAAATCGGAAAAGACTGCTTGTTGTTGTCGAAACCGGAAATAGAAATCGGACGTAAAATACACGTTGAATCGGCGACATCTTTACCTCCTATGGTGAGAGTTCCATATTTATTTGACTTCGCCAAGTCAATTAGGGAATTGACTTGGTGAAGACAATTATGATTGACTTCATTTCTAATTGACTTGACTTTGTTTGTGAACCGGGCCCTGGACAGCAGGTTGAGGATTTTCTATTACACAGCGTGTGAGCTAATATTAAGAAACTGCATACCCCCGTAATATGTACGTATCATGTTCACAAAAGTAAGCAGTGTTTGAATGTTCACTAATTTCGTATTGATAACTTGAAAGAATCCCTCAGAAGTGCATTTTCAAGTATGTATTGATATCAGTACGATAGCGTGTTTTCTGACTCCCCAAATATACCTGTGCTTCGAAGTAAGATTTATTCTAATAGGGACAATTTTCTATGTACTTCACAGGTATCCTGTCCAATTGTAAAACAATTTAGTCATTTATCTATATTATCTGTATTATAAATGTCAATTTGAAGGGAAAACCATACTCAGAAAGTCTTTCTTAAGAGTACATTACCCGGTAATCGCGCTCCATTTGTCTCCACATATGTCAGAAAGATCATGTCAAAAAAATTAGCTTCACAGGCATATCATAATATCAGTAAATAGCAAATGCTAATTTCCTATCAATGTGGGGTGTTAGACAACATGCGAGAAACATTCATTTCATCAAATAGTGAAAAAATTGGAACCGCTTGTTTGATTTTGTTTGATTAGAGTATTCCAGGTACCGTACGATATGAACTAATGGATGAATGTTTGAATTCGATATTTTCCTTGATATTTTATTCCACTTCACTCAGGCCAAATCTAGTAATTTCACAGGTTTATTAAATCCGACCCAGTGGACCCATGGCTTTTCATCTAATATGGCGTTACGACCTGGCGAAGGGAAAGCCACCGATTATATGCACACTGTATAAAGGTTGGTCGTCGGTTCTGCTTGAGATATCATCGGGAGGGTTAGTCATCAGGCTACTCTGTCATGTGGAAACAGCGTGTATATATGTTTTAGGGCCAATGAATCTATGCAGGGATAAGTATCACCACCCAGCGACTTTCCACAGTGTCCAATTCATTGATGATTTCCGCAGCAGGGGAAAACGCCGCTTGGAATGAGCCATTGCAAAAACTCATTGTTCTATATATTGGTTGCATTGAGCCAGTGTAAAAATCCCCTGTTTTATATACTACTTATAGCAAGCCAGTGTAAAACACATTTTTTATATACTACTTACCATGAGACAGCGTCAAACCCACTGTTTTATATACTACTTACATTGAGCCAGGGTGAAACCTTTTGTTTTATATACTACTTGCAATGAGGCAGGGTAAAACCCACTGTTTTATACTAACATGTTCCAAAAATAATTAAGCTTCTCAGAATTAACAATCATGTGAAATATGAAATAATAGCTCACATACACGCCATTTTGTGTTGGCGATTCCGGAAATAGTTGCGTTTCTCGTTTGGTGTGCCCTCGGCTTTAGGAAATATATTTATGATTGAATTAACATGAAAGATATCAACCATTCGCTCTCAATTTCTCTGAGACCCATATAAACCCCTATATAGGTGCTTGTTGAATCACCCTTTTTCATCTCCTGGTGACAGGTTTCAGGTATTGGTACAAGAGATCGATTTCATAGTTAGCTAACCAGAGTATATATCACAAATCAACGAGGCATGCGATCATCACCCTAACACTAATGACCATGAAATAAGGGAATAGGTTTGGCAACTGCGTATAATCGAGCGTACTGCCTACCTTCCCGTATACCGACAGCTCCTATTGGTTGGGATAGGTACCTCTGTAGTACTCTGGCCTCCAATTGGTTGTATTGTTTCCACCATACCTGTGGTGGTGGGAACGCATTATTTCACATCCAACCCCTCATGGGGTGCTACATGCGAGTTTCTATAGTATGCAGTGCAAAAAACGTTTTAGACAAAAATGTTGTACTCAGTCAACATCATATAAGGGAAATTGCTTTAATTTCCTATGTTTCAGAAATAGACCATATTCCTTCTGGCAAGGTTCTGGTGTGTTTTAGGCGTGGGTTTTAAAGTCTCGTGATTTCGACTATCGTTTAGTCTTATCAGGTATGGTGCAATTCAAATAGTTCTCTTCATGTGTCGTTGATAGCATTACCATTGTATATGATTGTTAGTCTTTTAACACTACTATATATATATATATATATATATATATATATATATATATATATATATATATGTTGTGGTTTTTATCAGTCAGGATTTGTGTCAGTACAAATCTGAAGCGAATTAATGATAATGTACTTAGATGAATACGTAGTGATTTGACCATAGATGTAAACAGCGTAATTTATGACTGATGGATACATATTTGTAACTTCTAAGATGGATGTTCGGGGATGGATGTATGTTTAAATGAAATAAAGCCAGCGTTGCTGAATTAAAAGAAACCAACACATATCATATATACAGTTATATTCATTGTGTTATGTTCCCTTTTCTCCTTTGTACAGAACAAGTTCAGACCCCACATCTTGTTGTCTAACCTTTCTAACGGGCCCATTTGCCAGCTACCAATCTAGATTCCCTCCCCAACGCTTTTCTATCACAGGACGCTGGCTGATATGCATGTGGATCTCAGCCTGTTCTCAAAACCTTCAGGAAGTTGTATCACGACGTGGGAAGTTAAACTCCCCTCAGGGATATGCTGTTTGCAGAGCAGTGTCTACAGGTACCAGAGGCAATTTAGCTGGGTTTTGTTTACTTAAGTGATATCGGCAGGGGCGATATTGGAACACTAAAACACCAGTATCGCCTCTGAGGCAGCAAATACACGCCTAGGTTGACTGCTTGAATGTTTGCTGTAAGGCTGGCATAGAACCAAGAGCTACCGCTTCTACCAAGCTGAATGTGAAAAAAGACCATTTATCATACACCTGTGCACAGTGCCCTATACTTATTGACCTCTGCTCCCTATGTCGTGAAGATCATGTACGGCCTACTCTGCCCTATGGCTGTTATATGGACTAGCTCTGCGCTCCCAAATTAGACTTCGAATGGCGATTAAATGCACTTCTTTTTAATTCGATATATTTTAAGGTGTACCATAAAGGGAAAACAGATCAGGTGTTTTAATCTGTGTATTATTACTCACTCACAAACTCGGGAATACGTCCCTCCTGCCTAACGGCATCAGGGTAAGTATTTGCCAATCTGTGAATCCGTAACTATTCACCGACTAAACGCCTGGTTAGCTTTCCCACTTAATTAACCTATAGACGAGCACCCCATACTTTCATACCGTTACTTTGAAATTGCAAATGTATTACAATAAACTCACATCGATAAAATTCAACCTTTTATTTCAAGTTATATTCAAAACTCTGTAAAAATGAATATAACCTTTCGTAGAGCATTACCATGGAAATTTGTGTATAATGTCTTCCTTTCTTACCCGTGTTTTCAATAGGGCATAGGGCAATTTAAGACAGTTTTAGTCACTTATACAGACTAACATGGATAACATTTACATTAACCCAAACTGTAACCCACAACCGAAACCCGACCCCAACCATAACAAATGTATAAAGGTTAATGCCATACAATCAACTAACTGCAGTCACAGACAAGAATGGGGCGACTTCGTTTCCGTGCGAATTCTCCACAGAGTGACCGCTGATACTGACACTGGATACCTGTGCAGGTAATGAGAAAGGTATAGAAATGCCGACGTCCGTCTCACATAACACTTCCATCAGTAACAGCGCACAGGACAAGGGCTTCCAGGTTTTAAAATGAGTTCAACAAGTTGAGGATCAATTACAAGTTGTTTTTTCATTTGAGCTGGATTAAAATTTCTTACCCATGGGTTACGGAGTCCCAATTGAAAATGTATGGGGCCTCAGCAAAACCACTACCCATAGTATTAGTGGCCGAAAACCACACACATGGTTTACGGCTTTTCCAAACCCATTAAAAGATTTCTAGGAAAGTACAATATTATCAATGACCATGGGAAAGAAATACAACAATCGATGGACAGTTGGCTCTGTAAACCATATGAGGGTGGCGACGTAATACACTCGCTATCGCACGTGTGTTACTACGCATCGACCCCTCGTCGTTTACGGCCGCCCGTACAAGAAAATCGTCGATTATTGACTATTGAATACGATGCAATCACTGTTATCTCTCTGAACTTAATCTAAATACGTATTATTAATATATTATGATTATACCCCTATTCCTGTACTTGTAAAGAATATTTTGCTATGCAATTGTTTGGCAGGTGCTGGTTAATCACACTACCAGCCTGTGGAAAAAGGTAGATTTATTCAACGTGAGAGAAACGGCAGCGCATGGCAAGGATTATGAGACGTGTGTTTCTGTGCTCAGTCATACTCAGCACACCGAGTCCTCCACGGATCTCACCATCTTTACACTTCTACAAAAGATCCTAGTTTTTAAATTACAAAAAGACATGGATAACATGGATTTGTATACGAGTAACACTCTGACGATCATCACAGCCAAGACCAAGATCTGTTTGTATAGTCCGACCTCTAAGAATCATAGCACACAAGATAAAATTATGATATATTTGCCATCCTAAAAACACTCGATGTGGTGCAGTCATATCTGTATTTAGGTATTGACTTAGACCCAAGTTTAAATTCTGAGAAGCAATATAAATCACTATTCAAACGATTTAATCAGAAACAGTTGGGTTTTTTGGGGGCAAAATCTGTCATTTGATGTCTACAAATGTAGCAGTAAAATTCTATAAACAAGTTCCCAATTACTCCCAATACTAGACTACCCTGCTCCTTTCTTAGATAATTAGATAATTTCTGGATAAAATTCAACGCCTGCAAAATAGATACCCGAGGATTTATTTTCCTGTAGGATACTGGCGAAGCTAGGGACCTAGGGAAGAAGCATCGCAAATAAACACATCTCTAACTATAGGCGGCCCAGGCCCACATAACTCATCGCCACCGGGAACCTTTTTTCATCCATCCTTAATGGAATCACTCTGAATATTATCCTCTTTTTGCAGGGCGGGGCGGTTTTTTCAACAGTCGCTGGCAGATTTCTCATATCTCTATTACTCCTTATAGTTATAGTCATTTAAGGGCCCTTTGTCAATTATGACCCGCTCGCTCAATATATGTCATTAGCTTTTATGATAATAATCCTATAAAGAGAGATTTGATTGATATCTAAAGTAATATATTAGACCGCTCTCTATAAGTAAAACTGAAAGAAGAATAAATGTGACATACACTTGTATCAACGATACGTTTAAACCATATGGGAATAATGATGAAATAAAGATGCAATCGTGTTTTTTATTTGACTAATAGCTTGTTGGAGTTTCACATATGTGTCGCTGAATTGGTCCCATTGGCGACGCTGAAATTGCAAATGTAAACAATCTTTATTGAGAGTCTGAAAAATAGATAAAGCGATGCTAGTATAAAAACAAACATTTGTTACTTCATATATTGTGAGATGATGAACGAAACTGTAGCGATCGTTCTTATGTAGAGAAACACAACAATGACACATAGAATAGACCTGTTGAATAAAGGAGTACAGACCACTAGGAGACGTCGTACGAGGGTTCTCGTTTAGTAATATTCAGATCTGTTCTCCTATACAGTTCTCGCCGATGGAAGGCCGTCGAAAGGTGTTCAATAAAGTTGATGCACATTGTCCTGGATCTCGTTGGCGTACAGAAAAGGGTCTTCATGTACGACCCTAGATTATTCAACAGGCCCCTGTTTTGTTGGGACAATATTGGAAGTACCTGAGACCAGCAGACTGATCGCATGCTCCCTCATACGGCCACCCACAAGTTCGTGCTTTATGAATCTTTCATGGACCTTTCTCATGCTGCCACAGATAAAGGAGGTGGGTGGATCTAGCATGGCGGTCTGCCTACACGGACCGGCCTAACACGATTTGGAGCTGTCCACCCTGCACGCCGCACCCCTCTCCCTCCCTGCCAGCAGCCAACCCCACACTGACAGCCAGAGTGGCAGCAACAAGACAAATGACGCCAAATTGGTCTCCATTGGGCACAATTGCTGTGCAGGCCACTAGGAATTACAGGCTATTCTTGCTGATGGTAGAAGCATTGGTCTTTGTTGGCGGGGTGGTGTGGTGGTGTAGGGGGCTGGTGTGGGATGCTGGAGGGCACAGGGTAGGGGGGTGTGAGTGCCGACGTGATCGTCCGATTGGCTGACTGACGCTTGTAACCGCCGACCGAGCCCCACGGCCAGCTCCGACCGAGACACATCGATCTCAACTACTTCTGCTATGACAGCGGCCTCCAGAAGGTAATATGTTCTCATTAGGAGCAGAGGTTGCCTGGACGGTGCCGGGGTATGCACTGAGATTCAATACCAGCGGGAGAGGCGGTCCTAGTTACCGTGTGGGACGTTCAGCCATACATCACTGCTGGAGAATACACAAGGGCATAACTTGCACATCGCCACTTCACAACCATCCTCTTATGGTGTCTCCTGCAGAGATTTGCGCATATACAAAGTATTGACTGGTTTCAGATGCAAGCGGCCGTATATATATATGCTCCAAGAGGAGCTTTTATATGAAATCCGTCTCTATTTTATTTAACATCTACCTTTGGTGACTGGTAGCGTGCTGGTATCACTTTAGTTACGCATTGTATTGTTGTATTTGTCTATATGCGCGCTTTATGAAAACCCAGAGCATACAACATATTCATATATGCGCCGGGAATGTCGATACAGAGTTCCTATAGGTTAGCTGGATATTTCTATTAGGTGGACAATAACTTTTAGGACATTATTATATCATGCAAGGATTAGAAAATAGAAAATCATGAAAATAATTTATGGGGGCGTCTATTTTTCTGCTATTCTAAGTGGATTTCTTGTCTCAGCTGAGAGCTGACATAGCCTTTTTTCATCATTACAACTTAATTTCTGAATTTACATTGATCTCAAGACAGAACTTCGCGACGAAAAAAATATCTTGGCCGTGAAAAAAAATGGTATAACTTATAAATCAGCACTTCACAACCATCATTCTATGGTGTGGTTTTCATATATCTGAGCAAAAGATAATATATATCATTAGATATTGTATATATGCTGAAAATCAAAAAGTGGATTTCAATGGAAAACTGACTCGATATGTTTATATAGATATACGTATAATAGAAATGACAAGGGAAACTTTGTTGATATTTTAGCAGAGTTTATTCAAATGGAAATGGACAATAAGCTTCGGATGAAACGGGTGGCAAGATTGAACGTCAATATTCAATTACTCTTCCATACAAAAATAAACACAGGACGTCGTGTGTCTGCACCACGTCTGTCCATGGCACCTGCCCGCCTCTCCAGCACTACAAGCACTGTCCGGTCTGGTCATATCTCACATATATCTCAGTCAGTGAACACGGCACGGTCAAAGGTTGAAGGTCGAAGGGCATCCTGACTTCACCTTCTCACATATACCAAAGTAGCGTTTCCACCTACCGACGAATACCCCGCCGATTATATTCACCTTGTATTGAATTGGTCTGCGGCGCTCCTTAATAGAATATTCCTGGCTAAAGATGATTGTCGGTGAATTCAAGGCCCTGTTCTTCGCCGACCGATTATTGGATACAAATTTCATCCCACCAACGGTTGTTTCAACCCTGAGATCTTTGGTCGATGGGTTGGTGCGTGCGGTGCTGAATTGCATAATAAAGGAGACAGATACCGTCTGTTTTATTCCCGTTCTCACTTGTTGATTTTCTCCCAAAATGGCAAATAATCGGTCGGCGGTGGGAATTTCAATAATCGGAGGGATTAATCGGCAGGTGGAAACGCCTCCATACAGGTAGAGGGCAGTAACTGGGGACCCACGTCCTCAGGAATGTAGAGGTATGATAGAGAACTTGAAGTGTGGTTATTGTGCATTGGTGAAGTTTCCGAACCCTATAGGTGTGAAATTCTGTAAACTTAAACGCGATCAGTTTATTCGTTGATAGGACTAGTTGAGAAGTCAGTGAGGGTGGATAGATGCTCTACTGGCAGGCAGACTGAAGTATGAGGGTGCCGTGCTCCATGCAATGCGGTGCTAGACATCAGTGTCCTGTCCCTTCTACACCAGTGGTTCAAAAAGTAGCCTCAGAGTGTTAAATGTTACAACACAATGGGTAAGCATGTGAGAATTTAACAAATTGTAAGTGAAGGTGAATTCTTTATGCATAATTCCCGGAAATATTCCTTTTTCACCAAGTTTTCAATGCGATTTCATGATATGCCCACAACTCTTATTTGCTTGTTTTATCATTACGTTTCTCCTCAATTTAACGTGCCAGTATATATACCACCGAGTAGAAAATTGACTCAAGGATACTTGGAGGTTTCAATATAAAAAGATAATCCTTGTTATGGTCCGAACTGTATTTTAAAATAAGACTTCCATAGGACATGGTCATTTCAGTGAGTGACAGATTATTCAGCTGACCTGCTCCATGCTGATCAACTCCACCAAGCTATGAATGCTGGCATTACATACAAACTTCACCTCAGATGACACTGAGTAAAATGTTAAACTTCACAGGTCAACAGGGACATGGTACAACTGACAGACATTTTTTTACAAATATATCTTCATCCGCAGCAGTTTTTAAAATGCAGGGATTCTGTTTCTTCTTTGTATTGATAATGTAGATTTATGAAATATGCCGATGTTGAAAATATTAATTTTAGTAATAATCATTTTTACCTGACCTTTATGTTTCCAATCCTCGTCCAATTGATGTCTATATCAATATATAAACAATTTTCCCCCACGGGCTAGCTGACACTGAGATAGCGTGCCGATAAGCAATAAACAAAAGGTCAAGGACAAACATGACTACCTAGATTGCATCACAATGGCTCAGTTTCCACCAGACCAAATCATGCTATTTTAACTGTTTCCGGTAAGTGATGCTCATTTTGTGCCACAATCACTTGGAGGAAAGAAGTGAAGTGTACTGAGTGTTTTATCATCATTTGTAGTACTTGTCACGTTTCCAGTGTTAAATCTACCGTTCACAACATTGGCGGCATTTTCATGGCCGTCGATGTCACTTACCAGAAGTAGTACATTGGCTAAGTGGAAACTCCAGATTAAAATGTCTGTTTTTTGCTGAATGGTCGAGTATAAAACCCCTGTGAACTGTCTGCCCCCCATTATCGCCATCACACACCCCTTGGTCAGTGCTTCTTCTTCGACTTGGCCTTCTTCTTCTTCTTGCCCGGCTGCGCGCTGACGGCGAGGCCCTCCTTATCCGAGTCGCTCGACGAGTCGCTGGATGAGGACGTGGAGGAGCTGCTGGAGGACGACCCCGAGCCCGAGGACGAGTCGCTGCCCGACCCCGAGGACGAGCTGCTGCTGTCTGTGTCCGAGTCCGAGGACGACGAGTCCGAGTCCGAGTCCGAACTGCTGTCATCAGATCTGAAAGACACAAACAGGGTGTGGTCTTAATCTCGTGGAGAGGTCTTTGCAGGGAGGATAGTATACATTTATTTGTTTCATTCACGAAAGAAATGTTTAGACATACAATGATCATCCTACTGGACTTTCTTCTTCACTGTGGTCTGAACATACATACATCGGACAGCACAAGACAAAGCAATTGTAAACATATGAAGAAAATTTACTTGAGTTGTGCTAATCGACTCTCTTTCGACATTACTTAATCTGATGATCTCTTGTCTTAGCTATCACAATCTGATGATCATATTACTCTTATTTATGATCTGGTGATCGCTCTCTTTGATTCTATTTGCTTCTCTTTTCCCTTGTCTTATAGCTATATAAATAGGTTCAGAGTAAGAAAAGCTATTGGTTACATGGAGGATCTTACAGTTTATGTGTAACATATATGTAACTTTCTACATATTCAGACATGTGATACATAAAACAGGAACATTTAATTTGGCATATTTCTCAGGGTTTAACGTATCTGGGTATTGCATTCACATATTTCTACACCGAGTACAATAATAAAAAACATATTATCATGTCTGATAATAGATGGTAAAGTGAGATGTGCTCCACTGAATACTGTCCTCGAAGCAAATAATGATAAAGAGATCTTGAAAAGGAGGGGGCCTGATTGAAAACAAAATGTGGGGAAAATAAAACAACCAACAAATCAGCATGTAAGTGACAGAAAAGAAAATTATTCTGTCATAAATCATTTGGATACATTACTGAATGAAGAAAAAGTTGAATATTCTTACACAGAAAAATGGATTGTCCAGTTTTAACGAGATTCTGAGACATTTCCAGTTTTCGAGCTAATTGAAAACAGATCAAATAACCAATTCGCAAAAAAGCGTACTGCATTTCTGTATTCAGATGATACTCATTAGTAACATAATTTTTAGTGTCCATATAAGATTATTTCAAACTTTATAATACGTACTGAGCTGGTCATATGACACATGCTGCTTTCAGAAAGAAGGTGGTAACAGGGATGATGGAAATATCCAGGACGTAACTCTTCTTATAAATAGATGAAGTAGTACTAATGCCTACCATATAAAACTCTGGTAATTGTTAGGAGCTACGTAGAACTTAAGCGACTTGTGAGCATAAAGAAAGAATGAGAGAGTGACCTCATAAGAAAAGCCATGAATGCGATTCTGTGTTCAGTTGAATGACTTATGCATACGAAAACTTACAGAGAGTACTAAGAGACCTTGTACGAGGGTTATTGTTCGATGATATTCAAACTCGGTCGCTAAGACATTCCCAGGCAACGGAAGGCTGTCCATAAAGTGAATAAAGTTTGGTTCTCAGAAAAGGGTCTTAATGTACGAGCCTAAATTATTCAAAAGGCCCCTGATTTGACCACTTGCTAACCAATAAGTCAGCAGTTTCAATAACAAAATCATAGACATCCCACTCCGTCGATACTGACTACTCAATAAACTCCTCTACACATATACATATTATATGGTACTAGAGTACATCATAGAACCCATTCACTCTCTCGGCACTAGAATATAATCATGGTTGACCGCCGTAGAGCATGGTAACATGCCACTCTGACACGGCCTAATGGAGTGCAGGCACCACTGTAAGCCTTTAATGTACCTGCCAAACAGTCAGCACAACAATAAAGGCAATTCCTCAAACCCATATTAACCGCCATGACAGGTCACGTGGTCTAAGCCAACCCACTTCCGCTTCCGGTTGCCGGGCGTCTGTGTTTCCATGGTAACGGGCCGCCCGAGGCTGACCTAGGCTGGTGGCCGCACTTGTGAAGCCGAGATTCGTCTAGTATGTATGCGGTTTACACAAAGGTTCATCGTTTGACTTCAAAATATTCCCCGCATGGATTTCCGGTCGGGTTTCAAATCTATGTATGAGTCACTGGGGTGTGGTGGTGGGTGAGAGTCTGCATTGACGAGGGGCGGGTCTGGGCTGGTGGTGAGAGGCTGGGGCGTGATGTGGGTGGGTACGGGTGGTCGTCCTGCCCCTCCAAGCCCTCTGCAGCCCCTCCAGGGTCAGGCAATGTGTAGATCAGCTGTATATGGGTATTGGTATGTGCGGTGGGTAATGAAACTGCAACTTTAGTGAGGGAGAGGACGGAGTAGGACCAACCCTGCCCTCCCGGCGGCCGGGTATTGATGAATGCATACCGCCTGCCTCCTTCCCAAGACCAATTCCAGAGTTTGTTTTTCCAGAATTTATTCAGCTCGCTTCTGGGTCTACAAGAACACAAGGGACCAACGTGTACACAGGATACTGTATACTCGGCTTGACTTGTTTGTTTAACGTCCCAGGGGAGCCTGAGGGTATATAGGGACTATCTATAGGTTCAGCATTTCTCGCATTTCTCAGCATCTGTCGCTGGTCATAATCGAACTGGTGAGATGAATTCAGGTAAAAGTCTCGATACTACACATCTACTAGGGTGAGAGTTCTTTAACTTCCTGCACCACATAAATATGGTATAAGAAGGACTGGCCTTTGATATAGCAGTATATTTTCCACTGCTGGGATTGAGGAGAAAGTTAGCTGCACACCACATTAACATGGTATGAGAAGGACTGGTCTTTGATTTAGCACGAAGTCTGCCACTGCTGGGGATGAAGGATAATGTGGCTGCACATCACACCACATAAATATAGTATGAGAAGGACTGGCCTTTGATATAGCAGTATGTCTACCACTGCTGAGGATGAAGGAAAAAGGTGGCTGCACACCACACCCCATAAATAGGGGCGCTCCATAAAGTACGTACGCTGAATTTCTGAAATTGTTTACCCCCCCCCCCCTTCTCCTGATTTTGTACGCAATAGAACAAAAAAGGAGCATACGCAAAATTTCCGAAAATTTTGACCCCCCCCCCCCCCACACCCCCTCAGTGCGTACGTACGTACTTTATGGACGGCCCCATATAGTATGAGAAGGACTGGCCTTTGATAAGCAGTACGTCTACCACTGCTTGGAATGAAGAAATGTGGCTGCAGTGGGCAGCGGGAGTTACGAAGCGCTGGGTCACTGCACCTTACCAATATCACAGAGTTGGCACGCAGGTAGTGAAGGGATAGGGTAAACACCACGCTGAAAGTCGATATCACCCACCCTAATCTAGGCAGCATATCTGAGCGTGTCCCATGCTCAATAATCAGATCTGTACTGAGATGAATATAGAGTGAGAACTTGAAAAACACAGCACGGTAACAGATGAGAGAGTATTTTTTGTGTGAATTTAAAACAAACCAGGGGCATCACTCGCCAACATTAGTCTGCTAATCAGCAGAGCGTCGAGTCTCTATAAAGCTACAAGGAAGCAAGGAATTAGCTTTCAAAGGCTTTGATAAAAAGGTGAAATTAAAGAACAGCGAAGCTAACGCAGTGCACAGTACGCACATCTCTATCAATCATCTTACGCCTGAAAACACAGTACACTGACGCATGCTCGTCTATAAGCCCTTTATTAAAACAATATCGCCGTGGCAGTAATGCAGTCATCCATTCCCGACCCCATTTAACGTCGACCGAAATAACTCACGCCCTTTTCTGAGCAAAACATCGCAGCAGAAAACGTTCATAACCAGCAGCACCTACCCCCTCCCCCTCCCGCCCGGGCGTCCCTTCAGCGTCCCTTCAGCGTTCCTTCAGCGTCCGCCCCATCTATTCTACCTGCCGGCAAGACGCTCACGATTGTGTTGTTCCACGCATGCGCGACTGGGCGCGTCATACACTCGGCCGCGCGCATCAGACTTAAGCTGCGTTCACACTGTAAGACTCGTGTTGTTTTGGTTGGCTGCTGCCAAACTAATATAGGTTTCTATGGGTTTCTTTATTCCCAAATTCAAATAGGTGGCCATTATTTTTTCGGTCTGCGTTTACACTGTAAAGCCTCTGAAATGTCGACACTCACCGATTCTCACCGACCCGATTGCCGATTATAATCGATGTATGAGGATACTCTCAATCTCACCGACCCGATGGATTGGACGGTCAAAGGTGTCGTCGGGCAGAGTTGGCGTGTCGATGTCTTAAAGGCTTAAGAACTGAGCTGCTGCCAAAGTAAAACATCAAACTTCATCCCCACTCTCCCCGCAGATCTTCCATGGTGCTTGGCTTACTAATCTCTGCTCCAACCTGGTAATATGATGTACCAGAATAGAAACTAAAACTACATTCAGGCATCACAACAGTGGATCTGTCAATCTGATGTAAAAGCGAAATAACTGACACATTGAGCGTTGGGGAAACTATAGGTGTTCAATGGGCTCCACAGATAATCCAGCTGTTTCTCCTTCAGTCATACACCACTGTATATATGATAGTGAGAATCCACAGTAGATAAGACTGCCCCTTCGAATGACTACTATGCGATAGATGTAAATCTCCCTCATACACTGATTACAAAGAACTCTCCAGATTGCTCAGAATTCAGGATATATGAAACATTGTCCCAGGCAACAGGCAGGTTGTCGCAGAGATACAAGCAGGGTACAGGATCTATACTTGGAGAGTGTTCCATCTCGCGACAAAAGACTGGGATTTTTGTGTTGGCAATTGAGGGGTGGGATCTGGAGTGACAAAACTCATTCTTCCGTGAGATTCCAAAGTTGTGGACCCAGCATATTTTCTATCCTACCTGTTCATCTTTTTCAGATATCCCTCCAGTCATTTCATTATTCCTAACTAACTTTTCGAGGGCGCTATTTGTCACCTATAGAAATTGCACCTATTTTTTTAAAAACTGAAATAATCTTATTCAATAGCTTAGATGGCCGTCGGCATCTGACGTTACCCACCCAACCACATTCTCCTCTATGGTAGTCTTCTATGATATTACAATACCTATATATTACCTACGTACCACTTATATAACTATATCTTCCAATGCTGGGGATGAAGGAGAGGAGTGGCTGCAGTAGGACTTGAACCCACAAGCTTGGGCCAACTATCCGCTCCTCTCATATTTGTGCGTCATTTTCTTGATAAAACTAATCAAAATGAACTTTAATAAATTATACTTGATACTATTCCGTTCATATAGATAACTGCTAATCATTTCATTTTAGGAAAATACTTTTAATAGATTTAATAGGCTACCATATGAAAGGTATAATTGAATAAAATTGCTGATATATCATTGATTAAAAAAACTATTTTATGTTTATAATAGGATATTTCGCCTTCATAGCCTGGGAGCAGAAAGTAGACGTACACTGTGTACCTGGTGGGAAAGGTAGGAGTGGACACGTCGATATCTGTCTGTGTGTCTATATACACAACAACGGAGAATACGCCGACCATCAGCGTGCTTCCCACCAACCCCCGGACACTGGCCTTCTGCGCCGTCCCACCATGCTGCTGCCGTATGCACGCAGTGAGTGCAGGGTGTGTATGGGGGGAGGGTTGAGGGCGGTCTGTGTGATCGCACCTACACTGCGGGATATTGTTTGTGCCCGTGTCGGTGGCTTCAAAAGACGACCGGCAGCCGTGCCTACACAGGAGGTACACAGGAGGTGTGACGGCCAGGCGGTGCCTGCCTCATAGCCACTCCTATTTCTTATTGTATTTTATATAGGGAAGATATTGCCTACAGGAGTTTTAGATTGGCATGAGGAGCTGAACATTAGGTACGGAGTGAGGGGAGGTAAAAGGTTTGGGATATGTCCTTAAAGGTCCCTCCTTAAATCCATTACATAGAAGATGGAGTGAGGGTAAGATATTTAAGAAATTCTGCGTATATACTTTACGGATACATACTTTAAACAGTAGAACACCATGTAGGTGGATACCCTCTGTTCTGGGCAAAAGTGTCCCCTTATACGGAGTGTCTTATTACACGAGGTGAAATAAAACTTCTAATAGAGGAAACCGCTCCGAGTAAAAGTGTGTTACACGAGGTTTCCCCTCACAAAGCATGGCCCTCGAGCGGCGTTCTACTGTTATATATAAAGTGTGGTTTACATATAGAAACCACACTTTTAAAAACTACCACAACAGTATCCTGTCAAATTGACAAAAAACTAGAGTTATTATATTACCTCCATGATAAACTAGATGCGGAAACGGTGAAGCCTATCAGTGGGAATCTACAGAAATGGAATCTACATATAAGATAGCCGGACAAAGAGAATCCATATCAATTCATGCACGTGACTGTGTATCATCACTTTCCCATTCACCAGCGGCGGCCTATCTCTATATTGGATATCAATCTGAACTCTCACAAGGCTGCAGTTCCTACATTTACATGGTGATCTTTCCGCGGGCCAGCTGTGCTTAATGCCTGAACACTGTAAATGTAGTTTGTTGTCAGTTATCATCCTAGCACGAGCATATGTCGATAAACCTGTTACACCGATGCAGATATGACAAGTAAATTGTTTGGCTACAATTCAACACTAATATAAGAGGTATACTTATCTATGTTTTAGGCAGAAATATAAAATTTTATTCCTGTTGTGTTTCGTCCGCGGATTACTGGGACAGTGATTGTGGGCGTAGGTTAAAAATATTCAGTAATTCTGATATCATTCAACCGAAGGTCGCAGGCAGCGGGATATCTGGTCAACAAAATTGCAAGTGTATCTAATATACGCCAACATCTTTTTTTGTATTATATGGTCAGCGACGTGATCTGCTCTAGAGACTCAATCTTTTTTTGTATTAATTACGATTTTCATTTGCACATAACTCATCTCGTGGGTGGTTTTATATTGCGACTGCCAATGAACATCATATCGAACAAGTATCTTCACGAGGCATACATAGTATTGCCATTCAATTCCCATGAAATCTGTGATAGATAGATAAGAAGTAATGGTGTTTTAAGATTAGCATTAACAGCAACCTGTACTTTCATGTGTATAGTTGACATGTAACGCCGATTTCATATCATTATACACCTGATAAAATATGTCTACTTTGACTTCACGTTGATGGGGCAGCTGGTACAAGTTTAGCCATTGGAAAACATAAATAAATTATGTTCAATGATCACCCACATAAAGTGACAATACAACGCTTTGGTCGAGGCAGAGTGATGTGAGATGATGTCATAAGCGACTGACTAATCAGCGGCCAGGATTTCAGAAAGATAAGGAAACATCAACATGGAGATTTATATATTCCTAACCGGATTTGCATGATTCTGATGCTATTCTAATGTCCTGAGATAAATCAAGAACTATACTTGAATCGTATGAATAAACAATACTCCACTCGTTTAGATGCACAATAATCATCACTTGGTTTTTCCTCGATGACGGTTACACTCGTTGAGTATCGTTATCGTTCTTTGGACTCGGTGAATATGCCGGACACAAAACCCACAGAACAGACTCTATTCAATCATACAAACCATATCTCCCTATATCAAATAATCCGTAGGTATGGAAACTGTTTACTTCTTACCGGTCGATCTGGACTTTAAAGGCATCACTCTCATGAGAGGGTTTTATATTGGCAAGTATGCACCTTTTAGAAGGCTATAACCAAACACCAGAGGTGATTTCAATGAAACCCTCGTTTGAGTGACAGATGGACACCGGTCTACGTCGGTCCCCACACCCACTGCCCTTCGCCACTGAATGGAGAGCTGCAGGTACAGCGCGCGAAGCAGACGACATTTGGCCAATAACCGAGACCTGAGTGGTTTTGTTATTGGCTGAGGCGGGCACCAATGGCGGGAAGGGGTTCATGGGAACAGCTCCAAAACCAATAAAATGTTATTGCATTCTCAATAATCAATTCCTGCCTCCTCTTTTCGGTCATTTAGAGATCAGCAGTTTTGGGTTTCTTCTTAGGTTATAAACATTCTATTACCGGAAAATCAGGTGAAGTGTCTGTATTGTGTGCCACTTAATCACTGAGCTCCGTGGCCCTGACATATCTAACATATTTGCATGGTGTGCATAGTTTTGTATGAGAATGACTCTACCGTTTTTATCCTACCCCTAATAAAAAACGTCATAGGCTTAACATGGAATATATGTTTATTTCACGGGAGTGACATAAAGTTTTGTTTATGCCACTACTTTCTGATACTGAAAAAAATATGGAAATGGGGTAGGATTAAATCTAGACGCCACTCGTTTGAGTTTGAGCTTATTTATGCCACTCGTTTTGTTGGCTCCATAATGTCACTCGTCTTCGACTCGTGAAATTATGGAGCCAACATAATGCGTGGCATAAATAAGCTCAAACTCAAACTCGTGACGTCTCTTCATAGTATCTGTTCTTTTTTACACTTCTATGATAACAACAAAGCCATTGAAATGGGGACTCAGTAAACTAATACCAATTATTTAAAAACTGTCCATAACCATTATATACGGATTTCAAATCCATAAAAAATACCCTTTTTACCCTACTGATATAGCCTTTAATATGGATCGTGTATTACTACGTGTCAAGCACTCATGGTTTAGGGCCGCCTCTCCACAAAACCATCGATCATTGTCCAAATATATGATGAAATACGAAGAGCCTTCATGAGGGAGTTCAGTGACCTCTGTTGTGGAATGAGGAGCATTTCCGAATAGCTACCGAGTGCGTTAGATTGGATTCCTGTCTTGGTGCCGTGACCAGGATGATCACCCCACGTGTGGTTTATGCCGGGATGTGAGAACCTTGCTTTACGGGAACAGGATTACTGTAATCTACTGAAGGTAGATGGATAATCCTATCGACAATTTCACCAAGTATTTTTGACGAACAACTACAGTCAGCCTGTTTTCTTATTTCTATATACCTTGAAATGGCATGATTGCTTCTTAAGGAGGAAAGGGTGACAGGTATGGACTATACCAAAACAGGGTTAAGCCAGGCACCCGCTGCTTGCGACACTCGGCCAAACACCGACATTGCTAAGATATGCCGATGAATCAAAATACCCGTATGATAGCCTTGTTGGAAGGTTGAAAAAAATTCGGTAAATTGTCATTAGGGTTATTTCTGATGCTGAAGGCAGAGGTATAATTTTATCGACAATTTTACCAAGTTGGGAGAGTCTTTGGGGTTCATCTCTAGATGGAGGAGTTTCCACTTTGCCAAGTTATTATTTCTGGTAAGTAACAGCCTAGAAAACTTCGGTAATGTGTGTTCAGTAGATTTCACACCGGAAATGTGACAAGCGCTACAAATAATGATAAAACACTCTGTATACTCTCCAAGCGACTGTGGCACAAAATGAACATCACTTACAGGGTACAGTTTAAAATAGCATGATTCGGTAGACTGGAAACTGATGGGGAATCGGTGCTACATGTGAGTGGCATTTGAGATCGTCTGTAATGAGGTCGAGGCACAAAGCACTTGCTGAGCCTGTAGTACGATCATAAAACATGCCGGCTGTCTAATAAACGATAACAGCTGAGCCTGCTTCTTAGCTCTCCATAATCAGGAGGCAAATAGCCTAAGAGGGTCGCTGCATTGAGCCAGAGAGCGGCAAACTACCGACTATTAAAGCTCAGTTTACACCTACCGATTTTAACCACCGATTATACAACCTGGTACCCCGACCGATCATTACAAATTCCTGATGATATAATGGTAAGTGTAAAAAGAAAAGGTAAATAGTTAATAGATTTTTAGGGACCACTCATTCAAATATACAAATAGTGGAAGGGTGGTGCGTGCATTAAAAATCACACAAAAGTTCAGCGATTGTTCATGTTGTTGCCCTGTTTCTACATGCCACCGATTTCCTATAACACCCCTGTCCCAGTTCACTGCTGAGAAAATCAACCAGTGTTCATTCGTTGGCGACGAATTTACCAGAAAGTGATGCAAAAATAGGAACATAGATCGATCACCAACTTTTTAATCGCATGTTTCCACTTACAGACTCCTGAGATAAAAGTTAAAAATTTGGTCCATGGTGGCCGACAATTCATCGGAAGCCAAAAATCGGCAAGTGGAAACAGGCCTACTATAGTTCTTTATCTGCTCACAGATGGGGCCACAGGTTGCTAGCACCCATAAGAAGTATGTATTGTAACCAATCATCCTCTGCTTTGTAAAATGTTTATAAAACCGCATCTATTACGATATTCCCATTGAGATTACATCGGGATTGCCAATGGCGAACATCACTTACCATATATACTTGTAGTAAACACTGCTTCTATGACAGATGTGACAGCAGTGGATGGTAATTGTAAGTTATCACAGCAAGGCATCGTGAATATTCCAGGACTCATAAAACACCAGTATGATTTTTTTTGTCGCGTGATATTGCTCTCCAGTATTATATTACTCTATCTCTGCGAGGAGCCTCTGCGGCGGTGGGGGGAGAGTGGAGCAGCACTCATTCATACCCGACCACCCTGGTCCCTTCTGACAGACACTGACAACATGCCCGGGTCCATTGTTTACTTTAAATTGATTAAAGCCCCTTTTTTCTAGTCGCCGTCGTTGGAGTTAGGCAAGGTTGCCGAGCAAGATAATGCCATATCGGGTCGGAGACGGGACGTCGTCAATGGCGACTGCCGAGACCAAGGTGCAAATGGCGGCCTACAGCCACTCTCCACGCAGATGTTATGTGGCACTTAGGTTTTCTAATCTCTGCTCCAGGTCACGTGATATAACGCAACAGGAACTTAAACTATATTCAGGAATGCAAAACAGTGGAACTGTCCATCAGATGTAAAGGCAAATCAGGAGTATCTAATGGATGGGGAGAGAATATTAGTATCAAATAAGTTTCAGTCACATCCTAATTGAATACTCCTTCACTTCGAACCTAGTTTAGTGTACATCTACAGTGGATTAAACTGTCACTTCAATGAACGCATGGATCTCGCTGACAAAAAACGTATACAATCCTGCAACACACAGGTGTTTTCCACTGAAGAAAGTAGTCCCACAAGCCATGCCTGATTTGACACCTCACACAACAGGAATAAGTATATAATGGTTACTCTGCGAAAGCTATATATCTCTCTCACATAAATAGATCATAAAACACTCTTCAAATTGCCCAGAAATGAGAATATATATATGGAATATTGACATATGGGGCAGATCTTGCACCAAACAGGCACCTTGGCGTAGAGACCAATGAGGGCGCAGGGTCTATGCTTGGAAAGTGACGTGGAGTGTTACTCTCCAGGCACCTCTGTGGAGAAGGGGCTACAACACAAACGTTGGCTTCGTGTCCGGGCATACAGGAATCACATTGCAGGGTGCGCGTGTTATATTGCTCGCCCCCGATATCGTAGACTCGATAAAGGAGGCAGGAATCACCAACATTCTCGACAATGGTGACTGCAGCTGACGTTGCATGCTGCCGCCCCATGCTGGCCTCATGGTAATTGATTATGCACACAGACGGGATGTGCAGTTATGGTGTCTAGGCTCTACCATATTGCACAATCATAATAATCACCGAGAGGACATATGTAGACACATACTCCATAATCACAATCCCCATTAAAAGCTGTCACACGTGGGTTCCTAGCATCTTCAGTAAAATAATTCCAACTGAAATTGATTTCTAAATTGTGACGTTTAACCATAGCTCCTCACCAAAGTTGTACAAAATAATCGATTCATCTATGGAAAGCAAAATAAACTGCACGCACATCATAAAGGATTTTGATTTGAAGCTCAAAGTACACAGACCACATCCATATGTAGGTATTATCTCCTCTCCTCATTTCCACAGACATTGTTAATGCAGCCTGAGGAGTGACCTCGGGGAGTATCGCTGGTCATCAATAGACGAGCACTTTGTGCGCGGCAAGCAGTGAGTGCCTCTGCCACCTGTAAACTGTCTTCCCTCTGTGTACCGTGTACCATGTACCAGGAACAGTGCACCATGTACCAGGTACCGGGCCCATATAGAGTGTACCATGTACCGTGTATAGTGTACCATGTACCATGCAATGTACACCATGAACTGTGGCTTTGTTTCAACGGGACATAGATTCCCTCTATAAATCGTTTGATTTCGATGTTTAATGGTCGCTTCTAACAGCCACCTTGAAGTGTTGTAGCTGTTCAGTTCAACAGAATAACATATTAGCTTTATAAAAGTCACTTAAAAACAGGGATGTTGGTTAGGGAGAGGAAAAAGTGGAAATATTTCTCATATGGAATTTACTACTTCAGATAGACAGAGAAAACATGGAAACACACCAGTGTTGGCCAGAGAATGGGACTTTAGAGTCTGTGGGAGATTCAAACCACTCTTTTTACTGGCGTGAGTGGGGCTCAATTAAGATCATCTTTGCTTTACACAAGGGAAAAGTATTGTATATACTAAAGTGTATTTCCATGAAAAATTTAATGGTATCAGCCTGTGGAAAGTAAATGTCTGTAATATGCAGATGGTCTCGAGCCGCAGCGCAATAATGTGTTTCCCTGGTTAGCTGTGACAGTGTTATGGCGGACGGGGGTTACTGCAGGATACTGGAGGAGACTGGAGGAGGGTTCAGCGCCCTGTCAGCACAGATTAAGACAAGAGGAAGAGGGAAGGTCCCATGTAGGCGCACAGGGAGTAAGCCGGGCTCTCTCATCCCGTACTGACAGGGTAAGAGTTGATCCGCCACAGTCATCAGGAAACACTGCCTCTCAATTAGCGCCCACCAGAGTGGATCTAGGGGTGGTGTGAGGATGGGGTGTGAGGAGGGTAGATCTGGGGGTGGTGTGAGGATGGGGTGTGAGGAGGGTAGATCTGGGGGTGGTGTGAGGATGGGGTGTGAGGAGGGTAGATCTGGGGGTGGTGTGAGGATGGGGTGTGAGGAGGGTAGATCTAGGGGTGGTGTGAGGATGGGGTGTGAGGAGGGTAGATCTGGGGGTGGTGTGAGGATGGGGTGTGAGGAGGGTAGATCTGGGGGTGGTGTGAGGATGGGGTGTGAGGAGGGTAGATCTGGGGGTGGTGTGAGGATGGAGTGAGCGGGTGAAGGAGCTGGATCAATGGGTGAACACTATGATATGTTGAGCAACACCCTAGATGACTTATTTTCAAAGGACAAAATTGACTCTAAATCATAAACTAGTGCCAACCTGCTACGTATATCACAGATACCTAGCATAGTGTCTGAAGCATTGTGTAATTGTTTCGTTCCGTTGTGCTCAATTTGCGAGTCCGTGGTTGGGAAAAATAGCGATGGGAGAAGGTCGACTTCAAGATACGCCTCGTTCAACAAAACATAGTGTCTGAAGCATGGCTGCTACGTAGCGTAATGACTGTAGCGTGGCGGCTACGTTGCGTAGTGCCTTGTATTTCAGGAGGAAGAAAGTTGAGTGATTAAATGGCCACACATACTAATCCCCACTTGGGAAAACCAACTCCGGACTTGAGATTCCGTAGCGCATTAGCATCAGACTTTAAATTCCGTAGCGCATTGGCTCTATCAACCAGGGAGCAGCTCAAAATAGGTCAAAGGGATCTCGAGGTCCACGCGGAGCTGCTCTGAGGGTGTTTCGTGGAAGGCAGTCACCCGTTTCTGACTACATCTGACAGGTAGAACTCAGTGTACAGTGTGCAGTCTGCAGCCACATCAATGCTCTGAATCAGTTCAACGAAGCAATTAGAATCCACTGCTAAATGGCCGCTTTGGCAGAAGTCCATCCTTGAAGCCATTCCCAGAGGAGATCCTCATGAGAAGCCATTGGAAGCCATTCCCAGAGGAGATGCTGGTGAAGAGGGGAAGCCAGTGGTAGCTGCTGTCTAGACTCCGAGAGGGCCGCATGTGGAGCAGCTACTGACAGGGGCTACTTCCGGAAGCCAATCCACAGCCAGACGTTGCTGCTGGCGGAAGCCACCCACCTCTATCCCGCCTAACATACCAGATCCTGCTCATATACAATCGCCCCTACCCTGCCTAGCCCTACCCCCACATACCCCGGTCCCCGCCAATATACATCCGTCCCTACCCCGCCTTACCCCACAGACCATGCCCATATTACATCCCAGCCTACCCAATCCATATACACCCGCCCCTGACCCATCGTACCTCGCAGAACCTGCCCATATACACTTGCCCATACCCGCCTAGCCTAAGCCTCCCCCCCCCCCCCCAACGAACCCAGTCCACGCCGATATACACCTGCCCCTACCCTACCCTACCTCCCAGACCCCAGTACCCACCCATATACACCCGCCCTGCCCTACCCTGCCCTACCTCCCAGAGCCCAGTAAACGCCCATATACACCCGCCCTTGACCCATCTTACCTCCAGTACCCACCCATATACAACCGCCCCTACCCTTCCCTACCTCGAAGTACCCGCCCATATACACACGCCCGCCCGTACCACCAGCCCATATACATTCGACCTATGATATCCAGCCTAGCCTCCTCCACACCTGGTATCCGCCAATATACACCCACCTTATACCATGCCTTCCTCCTCCCCCGACCAGAGACCTCGCCCATATAGGCCCGTCCCATCCCTGCCTTACCCTCCAGACCCCAGTACCCGTCCGCATATATACACCCGTCCCTATCCCGCCCTACTCCTTTACCCAACCTAACATCCCAAACCCCCTTCACCACCCACATACACCCTACCAAACCTTACCCCCAAACCCCAGAACCCACACATATACATCCGCCCCTATCCCGCCTTACCTCCTCCAGACCCCGCCTATTCTGCCCCAGACCCCCATCCGCGCCCTACGAGCAAAACGGCTACCTCCATACCACAATAGCCATGTGCCATATACTCCCAGGCGCCCGGCCGAGATCCACTTTTCTGTAAATTGAAAAGGAGGCGGCGACGATCTGACAGGTTTCAGTCCGGGTCAATGCTGAAAACACGATGTGTATATAACGGCATTGACATTAACCTCACAAACACAGCCTGCATCGATCCAATACCCGCCATGGCTTGGGCCTCTGCGTGGGGGTTGATAGCATCCAGAATAACCTGCCTCGGCGGGCGGGAGGCAGGTTTTCTGGTGATGTTTCCGTTGTTGTGAAGCTCAAGGGGTTGGGTAGTAATCTCGGGTTGGGTGCGCCATGTGGCTGGGTTTATTTATGGCCAGTCGGTGGTAGATCGTATGGCCCTACTGGGGGTGGTTGGTGGCTGTACCTCTATTTGCCGGAATGCCTGCTAGAACCTATACACTTACATTATTGACGCGGCCCCGCACCAATCTCCAGATGACATCCGGGCAACTGGAGAGACGCACGGCGATAATGGCTCCATCTGGTGGCGGAGAGGCGGGGTGGGGAGGAGGGGGAGGAGGACGGGAGGGGAGGGGAGGCGGTAAGCTTTGAGGGGGTGTCTGTTCGGGCCGGGCGGAGGGCGGCTAAGGTGCTGATGGCGGCTGAGAATCGGCCACATCGCTTAGCGGGAGAGCCGGGGATCAATGGGATTCACGTCCCTGGTGGATGCCCGCCAGGCACAGGCGGCGGGCGGCGAGCGGCAAATGGTGGGCAGCCAGCAGTAGGCGGCAACCGGTGGTAAGTAAGTGGCAAGCAGCGGGCAGTGAGCGGGAAACAGCGAGCGGCAAACAGCGGGCAGCGAACGGCAAACAAAGGGCAGCAAGCGGCAAACAAAGGGCAGCCAATGGTGGGCAGCGAATGGCAAACAGCGGGCAGCGAGCGGGAAACAGCAGGCAGCAAATGGTGGGCAGCGAACGGCAAACAGAGGGCAGCGAGCGGCAAACAGCGGGCAGCAAATGGTAGACAGCGAACGGCAAACAGACGGCAGCGAGTGGCAAATAGCAAGTGGCAAACAGCGGGGAGTGATTGGCAAACAGCGGGCAGGGACGGGCAAACAGCGGGTGGCAGACAGCGGGCAGCATATGGTGGGCAGGGAATGGCGAACAGCGGGTACGGGGGGGGGGGGCAGCAAACGGCAAGTACCGGTCAGCATACGGTGGGCAGGAAGTGGTAAATGGTGGGCAGCAAGCAGCAAATGGTTGGAAGTAAGTGGCAAGTAGTGGGCAGCAAAGGGCAAGCAGCAAATGGCAAGCAGTAAGTGGCAAGCAGGAAACTGTGGGCAACGAGTGGTAAATGGTGGGCAGCAAGCATCACTCAGAGGACAGCAAGCGGCAAATAGGTAGAGGAAATGTGCCACAGGCAGTAACTGAGCAGTATGAAGAACGGGGTGGTAAGTATGTAGCGGTGGGGAGTCAGAGGGTGACGTACTACAAGTGGGCAGCAACAAATGAAGGATGGATGGTGGGCAGTAGGCAATGAGTGGCAAGCGGTAGGTAGCAGGTTGGTGGCAAACAGGCACGTTGTGCTGGTCAGTTAGAGGGTGACCTGGTGCAGGTTGGCAGTGAGAAATCGTGTGGTTGGCGGGCAGCAGGTAGTGGATGGTGGGCACTGGCCTATCGGCTGTGAGTAGCTGACAAAGAGCGGAGGGCAGAAAACATTGGGCAGCTTGCAGTAGATGGTATGCAGTAAGCATCATCTGAGGGGAAGCATGTGGGCAGTAAGCAGTAGGCATCTAGCAATGTGCAGGAGGTGGTAATTAGCAGCCAATGAGGAGTTGGATAATATCCACTATAGATAAGGGAGGTTGGGAAGATCAATCATGTCCTTATAAGGCGACAGGAAGACAGCGACCAGACCATCGTCCAGACACATGTTGTGTCTGCTGAATGAGGAGCCCGTCACACGAAGCAATCAAACAGAGACAGACACATTTAGCGACCGCTGTATGAGGAGCCTGTAACAAAAAGCCATCAGACGGAAACAGACATTGATGTGACTGCCTTATGAGAAGACCCATCACACAAGATAATCACACAAAAACAGACATGTGTTGTGACTGCCATATGAGAAGGCCCATTACACGAGATAATCACACAAAAACAGACATGTGTTGTGGCTGTTATATGAGGAGCCTGTCACCAGAGGCAATCACACAGAAACAGACACATGTTTAGTGACCACTGTATGAGGAGCCTTACAAGGAGCTCGTCACACAAGGCAATCACACAAAGATAGACACGTGTTGTGGCTGCCATATGAGGAACCTGTCACATGAGGCAACCACACATAAACAGACATATGTTGTGGCTGCCATATGAGGAACCTGTCACACGAGGTAGTCACACAGAAACAGACATGTGTAGTGACTGCTGTATGAGAAGCCCGTCACACGAGATAATCACACAGAAAAAGACACATGTTGTGACTGCCATATGAGGAGCCTGTCAAATAAGGCAATCACTCAAAAACAGACACATGTCGTGACTACCATATGAAAAGCCCGTCCCACAAGGCAATCACACAGAGACAGACACATGCAGTGACTTCCATATGAGGAACCTGTCACATGAGGCAACCACACAGAAACAGACATATGTTGTGGCTGCCATATGAGAAGCCCGTAACATGAGGCAATCACAAAGAGACAGACACATTTAGCGACCACCGTATGAGCAGCCTGTCACATGAGGCAATCACACAGAGAGACATATGTTGTGACCGCCGGGTGAGAAGCCTGTCACAAAAGGCAATCACACAGAAACAGACACATGTTGTCACTGCCTTATAAGGAGCCAGTCACACAAGGCAATCAGACAGAGACACACACATGCAGTGACTGCCATATGAGGAACCTGTCACATGAGGCAATCACACAGAAACAGACACATGTTGTGGCTGCCTTATAAGGAGCTAGTCACACGAGGCAATCACACAGAAACAGACACATGTTAATACCACCTTATAAGAAGCCTGTCACACAAGGCAACCACACAGAGACAGACGTGTTGTGACCGCCGTATAAGAGGCACGAGGCAATCACACAGAAACAGACACATGTTGTGGCTGCCTTATAAGGAGCCAGTCACACGAGGCAATCACACAGAGTGGTCTCTCTCTGTATGGTAAGTAAGCCCGGCTGTAACCCGGCACATTGATCCGCCAGCCCCACATGCACGCGGCATTGATACGCCCAGTGCCCTATTGAACATCTGGCCACCTTCACGAATAGGACACCCGTCATAGGCGTGGTGCGCAGCTGAAGATCTGTGTCAAATGTCAAATGGGCATCCATAAAGTGTATCACATGGAGCAAGGCGATGTGCTCTGCATGAATGACCTTATATAGTGAGGTGGAGAGGTAAAGGGACAAGTTCCTTGGCCTGTCTAGTCTCTATGCTAATGTGACAGTGGTCATATACTTTCAGATTTCCTCAAGTTTCAGTTTTTTCTCGCCGGCTCTACACCAAAAGGATGGTGATCAATACATTAAGATGGATTTAGCTCGCCCCTACACATTGAACGAGGTGAGACATGGACATGGTATAAAAAGGACTGGCCTCTGATAAAGCAGTAAGTCTGCCACTGCTGGGGATGAAGGAGAAAGTTAGCTGTACACCACACCACAAAGACATGGTATAAGAACGACTGGTCTTTGATATTGCTGTAAGCATGCCACT
This sequence comes from Alentia gelatinosa, assembly GCA_950022655.1. Taxonomy (NCBI): domain Eukaryota; kingdom Metazoa; phylum Annelida; class Polychaeta; order Phyllodocida; family Polynoidae; genus Alentia; species Alentia gelatinosa. The sequence goes on from OX465586.1 coordinate 48,808,942, forward strand.
GCTGGAGATGAAGGGGAAAGGTGGCTGCACACCATATAGACATGGTATGAGAAGGAGTGACCTTTGATATAGCAGTAAGTCTATCACTGCTGGGGATGAAGGAGAAAGGTGGCTGTGCACCACACCACATAGACATGGTATGAAAAGGACTGGCCCTTGATGAAATATTAAGTCTACCACTGCTGGGGATGAAGAACAAAAGTGGCTGAAGTGGGTCTCAAATCCACAATCTTAGGAATACTACTCCAGTGCGGTAACCGCTGACCTAACTCCCCAACCCCAAATGACCAGTCATCAAAATGACCAACTTCCACGTCACCAGGGAGATGCCCTGGCCAGGTGAAAGAAGAAAGTCAAGGGCATCGCGATTTAAGTGCTGTGGCGACATTTTTATTCTGGGTGTCATGGGGATTACCCTCATCGCCCTTAGCCCGCGGTCAGGAGGAGGCGTCCAGGTCCCCCACACACCGCCCACGCCCCCATCTTTCAGCCCTAGTGGCGGCACCTCTCTACACTAACACCCACATCTAGAAGTTTGCCAATTCGGGTAAAGTATTGTGAAACATATTACCCTGGTACGCAGTTGAAACTAGCACCAGCATCACTTTTATAGAAAAGAAGTTCACCATATGATTAATTTCCTGCTCCAAGTAATGGATTTCTTCTGTGCAATTAGTCGATTAAGTATTTAAGACATCTGCTACTCCCTCACTTGCACAACTCTTTGTGTAGTCTCACAAAGTGTTTTATATCGGTCTCTGACCTTAGACATGTTTTTATCCCCCAAAACATAAGGTGAATTGGAAATAAGGAATAAATTCCACAGGTATCTGACATCAACTAAATCAGCAGTTGCACCCTAGCAGTTGTGTCATGCACAAGTCCTGAGCATAATTTTAAAGCGACCTGCTAGGAGCCTGGACCTATATGTATACAACTATATTATGTCCAATTTACTTAGCAAATATTAACCACCCCGAGTTTCCTTGGCTATAGCATTCTAACACATGGTTAATTATAAAGGTGATGATTGTTTTTATATATCCTGAAAACATCATTAAACTATGTGAATCGTTTCCCTCGGAATTAGCGCTTTTTTCAGACGCCCGAAAAATACCTGGGGGCATCTTCAGCATCTACCAGAGGAATGCCTTTAGGCATTTTCAGGACTGAAAGGGTTAATCGAAGGGCTAAAACATGCTTTCCTTCCAAAACATGACGTCATCCAGCCCTGGTGGCGCCATCTCTCGGCGCCACCACGCAACAGGGAGCAGACGACATTTGGCGCTCGGCCAGGGCTCGGTGTCTGAGGAGGTCCTTCCCGCGCTGCCCGAGTGTCGGCCGTAACTGAATCAGACGGGGCTTCATTACACCAGACGACATTCGGCGCACGCGAGCCTCCGACGCCCGGTAACACAGTAACCACGTTCCGCGTCGCGTTTATCAACGCCTGCCACGTTTTCCCGCCACTGTACTGGACACTGGAATTAACCCACATTATGAGAGCTACTTGTGAGGGCAGGTCCCTAACGGGTGTATATATACACAAGAACTGGATTTCTGTACGAGTGGCCCTAATCTCTGAGTAGTTGACGCGTAGTAATATCCAAGCGACAGTGAGGATATTACTTAGTCAACCACGAGGAGATCACAGCCTCTCGTACATAAAACCAGCCGTTATTGTCCTTATTATCCACCTTTACGGTTTTGATAAATGTATTGCAAAAAATGTATATTGGAAGACATCGTTCCAGATTACGCCGTATTGCCACAGCAATGTCAAGCATGTTGGATAGTTCACTATCTATCTGTGTCTTGAAGAATGCGAAACGTTTTATAATTGTGATTTAGATATATTGGTAAATAAGATTATTTTGACCGATTATAAAAAACAATATGACATGAATATTCAAGAAACTTGAAGTACATGACGATTTGACCTCATTTTGGATGGGACTTTTTGGGTGTTCAGAATCTCCTGTCGGTGGATTACAGGTGCCCTATACATTATCTATGGCCACTCCGTAATAGGTGGCTTATACGGGGAATGATAGGGACAGTGACAAAGTATTGAAGTGGAGCCTGACCTGGTGGCGTACTCCCGTACTAGACTGTTCACTAATACCACCATCAGGCCGGATAAGAAAGTCCCAATTTAATTATCCCCCTTTTAAAACCTCCACGCCTTTCTTAAGCTACAAAAAAAAACCTCGAGGGGATGCAATAAGAAAAGTGCCGTTTGTCTGGGGCTCTGCTCGGGTGGCCTTGATGGGAGCTCCTCACAAGGGGAAAGACGCCAATTTGGAGAAAGCCAAAGGCATCTTCCAGTCAGTTGCCGATGACACCTAGTAGGGTAGAGATTGAACATCATGGAGAAGGTGGGCTTCAGATATTAAAGTCAGCTATAAAATCATATCAAAATATCTATCAAATCAAAACCGTTGGACTGATAATAAGCATGTGGTATGTGGAATTATGCAAAAGAATATATACAGAAGAGAGTTTGTTTATACAGAGAGTCTTTGTAATTGAAGTTCATGTTCATAGGAAATGACACAAGAAATTGTATATATTATCATGAGCGAAGTCGGGGTATTAGTTGATAGAGAATTTACATGGAAGAACGGCGATTGCAGAATTTAATTTAGAAAAAAACCCACTTAAAAAACCCAAAACAAGTTGAAAAGTTTCAGATACAAATAGTCGTGTGATCCGAGAAGTTGACGCCTAGTGATATCCGAGCGAATCTGAATATGTTGAGTATTGTCAACTCTGAGGAATACACAACCGCTTTCATTTGAATCCAGTTAATATTGCGTTAGTCATCCACCTTCAAAAATATTTTTCCAACGCTGATACCCAGGAGGGAGAGTGAACTAAAAGTTTTTTTACAATCCAACTTCAACCTTGTCATGTACACCCGCTACATGAAGTCACAGGCAGTATTTCTCCGTATATGCGCACTTTGTTGCAAGCCGCCACATACAACATGCCATATGCGACGGGTATGCTGATACAAACTTCATAAGTTCCCTATGGACAATTTGTAAGTTAATAAATTCAGTTATTATACACCGGTGCACAGATAGAAACTAGTTATGTATACCACGGCTCGCTATATACCGTAAATATAAACATCGGCATCATGGGCTGTACACTCCAGTCTATTACAGCCGGGCCGCTTTGCTTAGACGTGCTTCTACATCAATTAAGGGTAGAAATATGATCATTTCTGGGTATGTGGTTTCGACAGGATGGTCTAACGTATACTGGAGTGATGACATTTATTCATTCATTCAAGGAAAAACATCCCTCAGTCCGACGGCCTCGGGACCATATTTACCGTAATTTTTTATTTCGTTTTGCCATCACTACGGTATACATGAAACCGTTGCCCTAGTATTATAATACGTTATAGCAGTAATGAAGTCACCATGAAGCCTATGTTATATGATATCTATGAAACATTTGTTATATGTTATTTATGAAACTTTTGTTATATGGTATTTATGAAACCTTTGTCTAATGTTATTTATGAGACCTTTGTTATATGTTATTTATGAGATTTAAAAAAATATGTTATCTATGAGACCGTTTTTCTATGTTATCCCGTTAAGAATCACATTTGACTACATTCATCTGGAGATATATTATATATTTCCATGTCTGATTCAATTTAAAAATTATATGCTTACCTATACTAGGTGTGGGAAAATCCTATCACACACCATTACACGCAGAAAAGGGCGAATGTAATAGGCTTGCCAGTCACTTTCAGATCGTGCCGATTCCATCAGTGTTTTATTCCTCTTTTATTAGCTTTCCTTTTATTCTCTGGAATGAAATGACGGTTGTAGAACTATGGCGGGCCCCTTGCACCTAAACCCCCATCTCCACACCCAATCACACCAGGCTATGACGGGCACCACTACACCCGCCTGTCCACATCCCATCACAATAGGCTATAGCAGGCCCCCTGCACCTACACTCCCCATCCCATCACACCTGGCTATGGTGGGTACCTTGCACCTAGACTCCCCTCTCCACACTCCAACACACCAGGCTATGGCAGTCCCCCTGCCCCGACACTCCCCTCTCCACACTCCAACACACCAGCCTATGGCAGTCCCCCTGCCCCAACACTCCCCTCTCCACAGTCCAACACACCAGGCTACGGCAGTCCCCCTGCCCCGACACTCCCCTCTCCACACTCCAAAACACCAGGCTATAGCAGGCCCCCTAGACTTGCTCAAGTCTTTGATTATGAACATTCATTAAATGATTTAAGAAAATCGGAATACAATTCAGTATAGCATGTGTCCTTCTCTGACTGGCCCATGAATCAAAGACTTGTCAACTCTGACCAGAATCTGCTGTTTTTGACCCCAAGCCACTCTCTGTAACCCTATACCTCCCTCTACCCCTCCCCCTCCCCTCCTCCAGTTCCCTGGCTGCCTAAGTTGTCATAGCAATATATTTCGCCTACTCCTGACTATGTCTCGATTGAGATCAAAGTGAGAGGGTATCAATCTCCCAGCAGAAATCCTGACAAGTAGCCAGACCTCTGCTTGGGGAGTGTGGCGCAAAATCGCGCCAGTCTACACGGCCGATTACGGATGAGACCAGACCCTGTGTCACTCAGAAGGGGTGGAGGGGTAGGACACAGGGACTGAGGCCAGTCTACAGGCCCCCCTGTCCAGACACTCCCCTCTCCACACTCCAACACACCAGGCTATAGCAGTGCCCCCCTCCCCCCTGCCCCGACACCCCCTTCTCCACACCAGTCTGCACGCACCTGTCTCCGGGCTGAAGCACCTGGCTGTACAGGTCCCCGTGGTCGAAGCAACTTAGTGCTTCATGCCTCCAGAGTATCTTAATGGCTTTTAACAGAGAGCGCCACCAATGCGTGACTTTGAAGGATTGTCGACGTGATTCATGCTTCCCTTGTGGCTTGTTCATCTCACTCCATACCAGGTAAGAAATGCCTTAGCTAAACACTATTTCTTGGAAGCAACAAAACTATGACTTATGAAAGTGGACAATTTGGAGTGGTTCCATTAAGCTGAGTGGCTTATCATCAAACCTTTACTTTAATCACAGACATATGTAAGGACATAAGTAAGCTATAAGTCAACTCATGCTTTGATAATTTGTAGGATATTATCAGCTCAATTCTCTATATAAATAGGTCTAGAATTGTTGATTTTATTGTTACATTCTTTTTTGTTAATATGTTCCCATTCTATTGTGTTGCACAGCAACTGATTGCGGGGTTCTCACTCTCCAAGCATATACACAGAGTGACATATCACTGCACGTGGCGCACACCTCGGGATGGAGAGCCGACTATAGAGAGCCCCGTAGGCTTAGTATTAGGCGGTAGGCGTGGGCTATAGGCACGCGGCATCGCTGATGAGGACAAATAGCCACGACACACGAACGATAACAATAATCACCGCTCGTAGAAGGCTCGTCGGCCATAACAGGCGGGGGATTGGGGACCGCCATAATGCCCACATCATAATGAATACTGAACGTATGGACACAACGTTGAAAACCCACACAGATCCACCAATAAATACTTATAGGGCATATGGCTACTGCGTTATGGATGCAGCCATCTTGCCTCAAACGCAAAATTAAACCAGCTGATTCATGCAGCTATCAATGGGTTGTTTTCTTGTTTTTGTTTTTGGCTTGCCATAAAGGAATTTTAGCCTTGCCTATTGATTAGCAAAAGATTACAACAATTGATAACAGCAGTTGTTCCCCCGACTACATTACCGCTATCCTGCAATTTCCTGACGGATGATGGCTGGCAGAAAGAGCAATCACTCTGTGCCCTTATTTCAACCTGCCAACAAAATGATTGACAATTTTTGCGAATCACTCGTTCTAACATGCAAACAAAGGGAAGGTATTGCGTGCGTTGAAATTCTGCATAATAGGTAGGGTGATTCCAAATACCTTTGCTCTCTCTTCACTTGCCGACCGATTTTCTATAATACCTATAAAATAATCCCTGACAAAAACGACTCACGCCTAATTCGTCGCCGACATATTTTCAGACAAGTAGTGCTAAAGAATGCAATATATATTTTCTGTTTCCACCTGTCGACGTTTGACCAGATTGCTAAATCAAAAGTTTATCGGAAGCCGAAAGTTAGCATGTGTAAACCAGCCATATGGAAATTCTCTGAGAAAAAGACTCAGATCTAATGGTAGGGGATGTTGAATCATATTTGGCGTGTGAGTGTTCCCTATACGCTGATGATGGGCAAGCGCATCCATTGAGGTGCACGGGAGAAAACAGTCAGGCCTGGGCGACAGATCAGCTTTCTTTTATTCATCTAAAAGCCAAGCACGGCCTATAATTGAGTCTTTGCGTGAGTTCTAATAGCGAGATGCATAAATGAGCCCCGCAGAGAAACGACCATTTCCCAAGGGTCCCTGCAGGACTACCCGTATAGGTAAGTGTAACCTGGACAGCGGAGGTATACTTGTGGTCTGGGGAAATTCCATTTGATGTCGAGACCATTAAGGCCTTCGTTTGTCGCTTTTTGTTAATTCAATGGTGATATTCCCAGTAGAAATAAAACGTTTCTTCCTTTGTGTTATGTCTTATAGGACACTGATTGGCTATATATATATATATATATATGTATATATATATATATATATATATATATATATATATATATATATATATATAGGTTCAGCTTTTCTTGCTGGCTTTACACCACGTGGGTGATGATCGAATCTATAAGATAAATATAGGTAGAAATCTCACTTCTGCACATTTACTGAAGTGAAAGTTCTTTTACTTCTCACACCATGATATGAGAAGGACTGGTCTTTGATACAACATTAAGTCTACCACTATTGGAAGTGAGGAGAAAGGTAACTGCAAAACACAACACATAGACATGGTATGAGAAGGACCGGTCTTTGATTCAGCAGTAAGTTTACCACTGATGGGGATGAAGGAGAAAGGTGACTGCGCACCACAACACACAGACATGGTATAAGAAAGACTGGTCTTTGATTTGGCAGTATGTCTACCACTGCCGGGGATGAAGGATAAAGGTGGCCACTGATGGGGATGAAGGAGAAAGGTGACTGCGCACCCCACCACATAGACATGGTATGAGAAGGACTGGCCTTTGTTATGACAATAAATCTCCTGCTGTTGAATATGAAGGAGAAACGTGGCTGCACACCACACCACATAGACAAGGTATGAGAAGGACTGGTCTTCGATATAGGTCTACCACTGCTGGGGACGATGGAGAAACGTGGTTATGGTGGGACTTGAACCTACAAAGTCCCACAGCCTTAGGGTTACGAGTCCATACCTTAACAACTGAGCTAACTCCCCACCCCAAGCATCTCGTAGATGGACATCCCCCTTACGTCCGCCGGAGACACCCGGGGGCGCGCAGTGACAGGCTGGACAAAAATAACCTTGTCATTCCATTCCACTTAACACTCCAGTCAGGTAGACAAAACCCTACAAAGGGGGACGAACATCTCCCGGCGGCACTCCCCTTTATGAAAGGCCTTTTTCAGTCAGGTAGGCACTTCCTGAAAACATTTACCGGAATTGTCTGTGTCTCCTTTTTACTAACAACCGCCTGGTTTGTTCTTTATGAAGTGGAAGCTGTTAAAAAGACAAACTGTTAAGCAGAGCAGGTTGAAGTGGTGCATGAGTAACAAAGGAAATGAAGGGTTCTTTGGGTGAAGCCACTCACTGAGGCGTCAGAAATAGACTCCGGATGCCTGCACTTTATTAAAGGGCGTAAAGTTCTGGTTCCTATCATGGCCAACGGTATTGGTTTCTAAAACCACCCAATACTGACTCGGTCACGCGGTCTTTACCACGGTATTCAACTTTGGGACTTTTTTTATGCTGATGTCCAACATATATATATATATATATATATATATATATATATATATATATATATATATATATATATATATATATATATATATATATATATATATATATATATATATATATATATATATATATATTTAGAGTAGAGACGGGTTCAAATCTAGGGTGAAGAATGATGACATTCAAACAACCTGTGGTACTGGAATAAGATGAACAAATTAAAGCCAGCTGATGCGGAATTTGTTGGTCCGTCATTGCTATACATGATATGAATAATCCTAATGTTGACAGGAGTGATTGTAACTGCAGTAATTCACTCATCAAGAATGTGTATACAGATTATCATCACTAACATATAATTACCATCAGGGTATAATATTAAGTTAATCTGAGAAGAAGTGTCAGACTAAGAATAATGGAATCCTATGTGTGAATATAGGTTATAGATATAGAGTTGAACGTATAGTTCGTTCGACATGCTGGGAAAGCACGAAAAGGGCTGCATCTACTTATTAGCATGGGTCACATCTACTTATTAGCATGGGTTACATTTAACATGTTCTAACTTTATATCTTGGATGCCTATGAAATGGCAGAGCAAACAAATGTGTCCCCCCATTGTAGTGTAATATAACGCCATATTAAAGCAGAAATAGAGCGGTTGAGTGGGGCCGTTACATAATAAATCACACATCAAAGGCTGCGCCACTCTGTGGTTAATTAGTCAGCGTGCGAAATTCATCTAACACCACCCCACCCTCACACTCTCCAAGCACCGCTACTGAGATCAGCTCCATCCCCGACCCACTCTCCCCGCAGATCTTTCGTTGTGTTTGGTTTACTGATTTATGGTAGAACCCAATACCGTGGTACACCAGAACAGGAACTGAAACCAAATTCGGGCTACAAAAAATGTAGACCTGTCAAACAGATGTAAAGACAAATCATGAATATTTTGTGAGGGGGAAAGAACGTTAGTACTAAATAAGCTTCACCGACATTCCAGTGGTCCCTCCTTCACCTCTAAGCTAGTATAGTGTGTATCCAAAGTTGATGAAACTGCCAATTTGAACGATTACATGGGTCTTGTTGCCAAAACAATACCCGGCAACACCTGAGGTGTTTTCGATTCAAAAGGGTAGTCCCAGAGACTGTACCTGATTTAAACTAAAATACTAGGAATGAGTGCATGATACCTACTCCACAAGTAGAATACAAAGAATAATTGGTCATCAGAAATTATGATAAATAGAAAATTGAAATAAGGGGCAAATTCTATCCAGAATAGGCGCAGACATATAAGCAGGTCACAGGACCTCTGGTTGGAGAGTGTCCCTGGCCAGCAACAGTGTGTCTACAATCAGGTACATTGACTGAAGACGAAAGTCTGGTGCAATATCTCTGTTTGAAAAGTGTCCCTGACCAGGAGGTTCCTCGCCAAACAAGTAACTTGGCACAGAGATGCAAACAGGGTACAGGACCTCTGCTTGAAGAGTGTCCCTGACCGGGAGAAGTCGTCTATAAACAGGAACAGATGTATCATGGATCAGGTTTGTCTACATACAGGAGTTGGTAGGTTGGTTTGATTTAACGTCCAGTTAACCATAACAGGTTCTTTCCAGACTGTCTCAAGGTTCTTTTACACCACAAGGGTGGTGATTAAATCTGTGAAATGAATTTAGCTAGAAATCTCACCCCTACACATTTACCGAGGTAATAGTTCTCTAACCCACAATCTTGGGATTACAAGTCCAGTGCCTTAACCACTGAGCTAACTCCTGTAGTGGGTGTGTCGTGGATTGAATTTGTCTACCTACAGAAGCGGGTGTGTTTTGGATTGAGTTTGTCTACATACAGGAGCTGGTGTGTCACGGATTTAGTTTGTCTATATACAGGGGCGGGTGTGTCATGGATTGAGCTTGTCTATATACAGGAAGCGGTGTGTCACTGATTGAGTTTGTCTATATACAAGGGCGGGTGTGTCATGGATTGAGTTTGTCTATATCCAGGGGTGGGTGTGTCACGGATTGAGTTTGTCTATATACAGGTGCGGGTGTATCACGGATTGAGTTTGTCTATATACAGGGGCGGGTGTGTCACAGATTGAGTTTGTCTATATACAGATGTGGGTGTGTCACAGATTGAGTTGGTCTATATACAGGTGCGGGTGTGTCACGGATTGAGTTTGTCTATATACAGGGGCGGGTGTGTCACAGATTGAGTTTGTCTATATACAGGGGCGGGTGTGTCACGGATTGAGTTTGTCTATATACAGGTGCGAGTGTGTCACGGATTGAGTTTGTCTATATACAGGGGCGGGTGTGTCACAGATTGAGTTTGTCTATATACAGATGTGGGTGTGTCACGGATTGAGTTTGTCTATATACAGTTGCGGGTGTGTCACGGATTGAGTTTGTCTATAAACAGGGGCGGGTGTGTCACAGATTGAGTTTGTCTATATCCAGGGGTGGGTGTGTCACGGATTGAGTTTGTCTATATCCAGGGGTGGGTGTGTCATGGATTGAGTTTGTCTATATACAGGTGCGGGTGTGTCACGGATTGAGTTTGTCTATATACAGGGGCGGGTGTGTCACAGATTGAGTTTGTCTATATACAGATGTGGGTGTGTCACGGATTGAGTTTGTCTATATACAGGTGCGGGTGTGTCACGGATTGAGTTTGTCTATATACAGGGGCGGGTGTGTCACAGATTGAGTTTGTCTATATCCAGGGGTGGGTGTGTCACGGATTGAGTTTGTCTATATACAAGTGCAGGTGTGTCACGGATTGAGCTTGTCTATATGCAGGTGCGGGTGTGTCACAGATTGAGTCTGTCTATATACAGGGGCGGGTGTGTCACAGATTGAGTTTGTCTATATACAGGGGCTGATGTGTCACGGATTCAATCCGGCTATAAACAGTAGCGTGTGTATCGTGGATGGGGTCCGTGTAACCGGATCATGCCGGTGTAAATACGATCCAGGCCTCGTCTTAATCAAACGGGCCGGGGTCGCGTTTGATGCCCGGGTTACGCGAGGCGGCGATGTCATTAAGACCCGGATATGATGCCCGCAGTGGGTGACGCAGGCCCTTTGAAGGGCGCTGTGGTACTACGAGCGATTAGGACCTGCTCTAGCCTTACCCCCACCCCTCCCTACACACAGCTAATCATTATAAATGGCCCGCCAGCACTCAGACATCGCCCTCTTAGCTGCAGCGAGATGGAACTAATCACGTCCGTGTCATTAATTGAAATTTGAGTTGACATTAATGGAACGGGTCTGACTCAATATTTCCTCCTAGTCAGCCTTAATTTAAAAAAAAAGAAGTAAATCATTAAATACACATAGAGGATGCACTATTTGGGGGGAGTAGTTAGCATAACTACTGGGTTATTTTGGGAAGGGAAAGAAGAGATGGATTTGGTAGGATCCGTTGAGGATAGTAAACAAAAATATAAAGATAGCTATTAGGACATTACCGAATCATTCTCAATTATACTCAGAGACACAAGATTGGATCCCTGGGGAGTCCCCGTATTATCAACCCAAAATCTGAAGCTCCTACTGATATAAGGTATTTAATAGGCCTTCAACCACAGGTTGGGAGTACGCCGTATCTACATGGTTACGCAAAGCATTCGTCCAAACAATTACATAGCAACGTAGTCATAAGCATTAGAGGACTGCGTAAACATAATGCGCTTGTACAGCTTGTTTAGATTATACCGAAAGAAAATACAGTGAATGCATCGTATTTTATGGTATACAAGCTCTGATTTGGTTGGTTACCCATGTAATAATGTTATCAGATATATTTTGACGTACGAAGACAGTAAGCCAGTTTTCGTATACACCCTGTACCATACACGTGCCATGCTACCCCATACCCTTATAATCCTAATCAATAATCGCTATAAAAATGGGATTTCATACCCCAGTGATGGATCACTACAACCACAATGAACGCGTATACATATCCATACGTTTTTTTCTCGCTTACATTTCTAAATGCAGTGGTTTCAATGACCACCAATACAGCTTTTGTGAAGGATTGAAATACTAAAAGCTAGGAGATTTATATGAAGTATCCTTTTTTTCCATTTCCACACTGGAAATCCCTTTTGAAATCTCCCGCATTAGCCATTTGTATAAATGAATATGATAAGAGTGGAGGGAGGCTTTGTCAAGTGCAACAATATGTCTGCTAATGACGTACTAATGGTAGTGTTTCCGATGTCGGACAACATACCGGGTTATTAACAGATGATCTTTGGTTATAATGACAAAGAAATGGCAATACAATTGCACCTACTCCAGACACACTGTTCGCGAGTACAATACATTGAGGTGAAATACAGGCCACTATCGATATCAGGCCTTGAATAGGAAGACTCCTCCTTTTCCAATGAAAGCAGTCATCATCTAATACCTCATTAAAAACAAACCGATTTGTTTCCACAAAAACCTACCTAATCTGAAAGGATAAGCGAGGCATTCCTTTAATCATGAATGAAATCTATAATGGATTTATCAGTAAGTGGATCTCAAGTACATGAATCCATTACGCTGTGGTTTTAGAGAGAATATTGCATTGTTTTATTGTACGAAGAAGTGGTTGAATGGTTTTCGTCAAGAAGGATGTCTGCTCGGGAACGATTTTACAAGGATCTCGCTCACTGCAAGGACTCACTATGTTAATATCCATCTATCCATGTGTATGTCTCCCTTGCGGGAAATTACAGTCGGCCTTACTTGATAAACTCCCCACCATTTACCAGCAACAAGTACATCTGGGGTGGTTGCTTTTAGACATGTAGGAAAAGCATAGCTCCATGGTATCGATATTTTCATTTTGTTTCGCTACTTTTTACAATACCACATTTTCAGTATACCATATTTGCGCATAGGTGAAAGGTTCAATAGATTTTTAATTGGATGCAGAAGGCCCTAAAGAGTATGTAGTAGCAATTCCATCCTCGGGTTGCTATATTATAATCGGAAAATTTATCACAAACGTGGAGCAACGTCCCCCCCCCCCAACCTCCACCCCAAGGAGGAGGGTGGAGCAACACTCTGTGATCTGACTCTAGTGATTGATCACAAATCTGTACACGAACCTCTACTGGGCAGTATGTATAAATAATGGTCCGGTGCACTGTCAGTCTGTACATAAAATGGCAGTTTCTTTTTATGATTTTCAGGTATGTGATAATAAAGAAACGTAGTTACTGAGCCCGTAAAAATGCTGTTTTCAGTTTTTCTTCATCACTTGTAACTACGGCGTTCGGCCATAGTTATTTCTGGAAATGTCTCAGACTATATGTCCTCATAATAACAGCGTATAATGAGAACAAAGGCTGGTGTAAGAAGCTATATGACCTGCTCCAGGCTTTCTGGTTACCCGTGTTTAACGCCACTTTCTTTATACTACTACCACTACTTTTAGCCCACATTGACAAGCCTGAACACACATTTTCCCGCCCATTTCGTCGGGTCGGTATGAATCAGTGACATGTTTGTCGATATAGGCACTTCGCTGACCTGATCTCAATACTTCTATGGTTGTGATATAAACTACAACCGCTGGGATGTATTACGTGTCTCTCGTGTGGAATTTACTGTCTACTCAAATTTACTGCCTCAGAGTGACCGAGAAAACACATCAAGGTTGACTACGGAATAGGTCTGAGGGTGTGTGGGGAGATTCAAACTATTGTTATACTGGTATGAATGAGGCTTGATTTATACTATCTTTGTTTTATACAAAAACAATAATTTCCTAAACTGGAAATGAAATCACCGCGCGCATCAGAAAAAAAGATTTTTTTGATTTTTTTTTAAACAGGTGAACCTTGATAGAAATTATGAAAGGTATGTGTATTTAGTATCAAATTAAAGCTCCTGATGTCACGGATGCATTAAATGTATAGCCAATAAAGATCTGGAAACCCTTTGTAAGCAGACACCCCGCGTAAGCGCCCACTTTGGCCCGGATCGGAGGGTGTCCGCTTATGCAGGGTTTTACTGTATATCTGAAGCCCATTTTATGGCACTTCAAAAGCCATCTTTAATATAGCAACAACAAAAAAGAAAAAGAAAAAAAAAAGCGCCCTCGTCATATTTTTCATGGCTTGGTGATGAGAAACAAGTTTGTTTTTGGAGTGGCCTAAGTATGTATATTATTTTCGTGGAGCAGTACGAGTGGTGGTACCACAGACGGCTCTATACTCTACACGACAAGGCGATGCGGCGTAAATCAGCGCCTCTCTGGTGACAAACAGGTACGTCCTTATTTCCGTGCCATCAAAGCGCTCCAAAAACAACACGTGTATTTCTGATGACGTCAACGCCTCGCACGCACGCGCAGAATATAGAGTGCGCACTCCAACAACAACAACCTCTACCAGCCCATTAACATTCATCAACTCTGTGTATCACCGTGTTTTTTTTTATATTACTAGAATATAACTAACTTAATAGACAGGCAGAATATTTGTTTTTATATTTTATCAAAAGAAAATAAGAGTACTGGTTATTGGCTACATAGCTTGTGACTAATTTAGGGGTAATCTATAAAGAACGTCGGCACTGAGCGGGAGGGGTCACAATTCTCAGACATTTTGTGTATATATACTTCAAGGCTGCAACCTAAGTATTCTTATTATAATGATATTCATCGTTTACGTTTGACAGTAAGTTTGAGAAATAAGTTCTACAACCTAAAAAAACAACACACAAACGCCGAAACGTTGTGTTAATAGTTAACATCTGCACTCCATCTAGTACTAAATAAATATGTAAAGACACTGATATGAAAAAATACTGAAGTTATTATTTTGTGAAAATTTATCGTATTCTCAATCAAACACTAGGCTATACGAGGATAAGGGCAGCAGTACGCAACCACAACTGACTGGGCCATTATTCTCAAGTAAAATTGTACCAATAGGGCAGAAGAGAGATCATTTACTGAATACATAAGAGCAGACAAACAGCGAGCAACACCTTATGTCTCACCCACCCCCCTGATAAGAGCCCCACCCCCTCCCCTCCTCACCTGCACCTGATAACACCAGTACAGGTGATACTATCTCCCGCGCCACCCGCCAGCCAGTTGGAGTAAGACCCAAGGACACATATCCTAAATATAACTCCCTACGGCCTCGCCAAGCATTCACACTCATTTAGGAACCATCAGAAGACATCAAAGCCTCCCGACGTGCTGAAAGGACATCGCTCGTAGGAGCTTCTGAATTACTAACGATCTGCAGTGCACATCAGTCCCTCCGCCCCGCCCTGCCTCTACCACTGACACAGGTACCAGCACCACCTCCAGCACCCACCTGGAGGTGTAAGGAACGGCGGGCTGGAGGAGGGGGAGGGGCCTGGAGGACTGCTACCTTCCATCTCTGGCTGCTGACTAATACACCGCTGTATCGTGGCCGCTGAAATTGTTAACTATACTGTTAAACACTCCTCAGAGAAAGATGCTGAGTCGGCAGTTTCCGGGGAGAACCGAATGTTCTAAATATTAAATGAGTATGAATATATTCATAAATTATAGTACTGGAAAATATAAGAAACAGAGCTCATCTGTTAAAAATGTTGCTTTTATTATTTTGTCATTAGGTTATTGATTGGTCGGTACAAGTCCTCGATCTTCCAGCACATCCTTTGACGTTTTGTATTAACTGTGTGTGTGTCTAGTTATATGATTATACGGAACCAGGTTGACTGGTTACAAAGTCCTTATTGAATATGTATGGAGTCACAGTAAACCTCGATCCATTGTTTCGATGTTGTCAGAAACCATAATCATTGATAACGGATTTGAAACCCATCGATTACGGCGAAATAGTAATTTATACTGGGGAGCAAAAAGAAATATGATAAACCCTATAATATCTCAATTCCTGGGTTTAATTTATCCCAGAAGATGGATGATGAATACAACAAACGATTTTGTTTTATGGACATGCGGCTTTGTAATCCACTCGAGTTTGAAGTCGAAATACACTCGCTCACGCTCGTCTATTGCTACGCGTCAACCACTCGTGATTCATAGCCACCTGTCCTTATATTACTCTCTATGTAGTCACAGAGGCCTTTACTCTGAATACACGAAATATAACTCATTTGTAACTGTACGCGCAATAGAGGACCACAGAGTGTTGACAGACAGGGCGCATTCCGCTGAGATTGAGAATACTCTACAAGAAACCAAGCGAGGTAGACAGATGATAATGACTTTAAATAATTATTTATAACCACACATTAAATCATAATTATCTATGATACTAAAGGCAGCAAATCCATGTGATGTTTGTTTGTTTGTTGTTTAACGTCCCAGGGGACCCTGAGGGTATATAGGGACTACCATGTGATGTACCACTTGAGAAGAGCTTAGAGCATTCTCAGAGTTAGGCCTGTGAAAGTATCCGTTTTCACACGGGGGATGTGGAACATTTACATGTCTAATTAGACGGAGAGTGAAAATACAAGTCATACAAGTCAGAAAATAGAAGCTCATGTCTGGGAGGAAAACAGCGTTAATGCACGGCATTGAGTGACGGCTCGGCTCGGGAGCAGCTGACGAGTAGCTCAGGTGAAGATGTAGCCGTGTTTGTCTGAGAGGTCAATAAGATTGTCGCCATGTTAACTGCCCAAACATGTCTCAATAAGATGGTCGCCATGTTAACTGCCCAAACATGTCTCAATAAGATGGTCGCCATGCTAACTGCTCACACAGCACTCACTAACTCCCTCCACAGCAAATGTGAGATCAGCAAGTATTTATACTAAACGATTCTTAATTTTCGCACCACTTCCATAAATAACGACTGTAAATCGTCCAGTGTCGGCGTCAAAATTTAGAAAAAAAGACCGAGGATTTCTGGTGGTCACATTATGCAATTGTTATCCGAGAAATCAATGACGAAATGATTATAAAC
Source organism: Alentia gelatinosa (assembly GCA_950022655.1). NCBI lineage: Eukaryota > Metazoa > Annelida > Polychaeta > Phyllodocida > Polynoidae > Alentia > Alentia gelatinosa. The sequence continues at coordinate 48,825,795 of OX465586.1, forward strand.
TTTGGTGACACACCTTTGGTAAAAAAGACAAGAAATAATTATGAGAAGTACCTTTAGACATTTAATAATCATGACTCATTTCACCGATTATATAAATCGGCAGATGTCTCTGTGACGCCTCCCGTTTTTCCAATAAACGATCTACAATCGTCACAGTTTCAGTCGTCTAATGTAAACGCGGTCCAGTCTGACACTATAGTTATTGATGAACTTTTCAAAAATCTTTTTGACGCTTATAATTCCGTACTGTGGTGTCTCATGATAAGAAATGATGGATAAATATACGACAAAGTGGTTGCCTGGGTACTACACGTTCGTCAAATATTGCTAAAAACGTGGTCTATTTCATGGCCCTTTTTAAGGACAACATGCCGTTAAAGAGGAGGCTTTAAAACGTTTGCTGATGCCTGCAGGCGCCTGCCAATCCCACAGTGACATAAAACATCAAATAGAAAATTAAAAAAAAGATTAGATAAAAAGTTTAGTATGGAAAACAAAAACACTATTAAAGCTTCTGAAACCGAACATGCATGGATGGATGATAACAAATGAAACAGTTCATGCTGGAAGTTTTATCACTCTAGCAATTAAATGACATGAGATGGGAATAATCTATCCTAATCTTTCAAAATAATAACTCGCTTAATCTTCAGTATCGCCCTGTAAGCAATGGATGCTCTGCAGATCGTACCATTAACAGATCACTGAGTCCAGACAGGGACATGATGCCAGACTTAATTGAATAGAACCAGCGACTGGTCTCTGTATCCGCCCAAGACCTCTACATCGCTTCCCCTAGAAGAATGCACGCGAGTGTTAAGTAATCTGAATAAATAATCAAACATATCTCTATTCTGAGAAGGAGGGGTTGTTTTGTATGCTCTTTTGTTTGTTTGTTTGTTTGGTTTTACCTCCAGGCAACCATTAAAGGTCCTTTCCGGACTTCAAAGTTCAGCCTTTTCTCCCTGTTTTACACAACAGGTGTAGTGACCGAATCTATGAGATAAATTTAGGTAGAAATCTCACCTCTACACATTTACTGAGGTAAGATTTCTTTTAGCTCTCACACCACTTAGACAGGACATGAGAAGTACTGGGCTTTGATATGGCAGTAAGTCTACCACTGTTGGGGATGAAGGATAAAGATGGCTTCACACCACACAACATAGGCATGGTATGAGAAGGACTGGTCCTTGATATGGCAGTAAGTCTACCACTGCTGGGGATGAAGGATAATGATGGCTGCACACCACACACCATAGGCCTGGTATGAGAAGGACTGGTCTTTGATATGGCAGTAAGTCTACCACTGCAAGGGATGAAGGAGAAAGGTGGCTGCACACCACACCACGTAGACATGGGCAAGGGAGGTACAGAAAAGGGTCTTCATGTACGAGCCTAGATTATTCAATGGGCCCCTGGTTCCTAAAAAGCTCTTAATTGATAGGATTCTTTTCATAAATTACAATTCCAGTATATAATTTCTGGATGAAAAACAACAAACCTATTTGCATATACATGTATGAGATTTTTTTAGATCTCAACCAAAAAATGTACAACATATTTCATGAGGCACGTATTTTCCCTTCACCTTCGGAATATACCCGGTAGAAGGTTCTCAGTTTAAATTGGCCTTATCTACACCTGTGATGGAGCAGGGATTGGTGTGAACAACAGCAGGTGGGGTGAATAATGCCCTCATATTTCACTGACCAGTCTTATCTCCCTGCTGACACCATGTAGAGGAGTAGGGGTTGGTGTGAATAACAGCAGGTGGGGTGAATAATGCCCTCATATTTCACTGACCAGTCTTACCTCCCTGCTGACACCATGTAGATGAGTAGGGGTTGGTGTGACAACAACAGGTGGTGTGAATGATACCCTCATCTCTCACTGACCAGTCTTACCTCCCTGCTGACACCATGTAGAGGAGCAGGGGTTGGTGTGAACAACTGCAGGTGGTGTGAATGATACCCTCATCTCTCACTGACCAGTCTTACCTCCCTGCTGACACCATGTAGAGGAGCAGGGATTGGTGTGAACAACAGCAGGTGGTGTGAATGATACCCTCATCTCTCACTGACCAGTCTCACTTCCCTGCTCATACCCTGTGTCTGGTGCTTATGTCATGACGCTCAGATGGCTGGAGGAGGCATGAAGAGTCCTGGTACGGCTGAGTACCTGGGTGGGCGGGAGGCTGAGTGGGTGGATAGGTGGGAGGGATGGGTGACGCTCAATCTCCCCCCACATTGTTTGCTGACGTGGAGTTGGGTGAGGTGTGAAAAGACGATCGTCGACGCCACACCTCAACCCATCGATCGTCGGCGGTGCAGGAGGGGAAGGAGGTGGAGGAGGTGGAGGAGGAGTCGGAGGAGGTGGAGGAGAAGTGGGAGAAGGAGTGGGAGGAGGGTGGGTAAAAATAAGTGGAAGGAGGAGCCCGGGAGGAAGAAGAAGGGGAGGAGGTGGGAGGACGAGGAGGAGCAGGAGGAGGGGGGAGAGGAGCAGCAGGATCTCGGGTCGCGGGGTTGTACGAGCCACATCCTTCTTTTCTCACCTCTCACTCATCCCCGTCTGCTGCTCTGGACTGGGATCCCGCCTGGATCTACGCGGATCTATCGCCAGACGGCGCTGACGGCGCCACTTCACTATCGTCTCTTAACAGATGCCCACACGCAACCCCCACCCCTCAACAGACGCCCATACCCACACCACCCCTCAGCAAATACCCACACCCCTCCACCCCTCAACAAACATCCACCCCCACCACACCTCAACAGACACCCACACACCTGCCTCAACAGACACCCACACACCAACTCCCTCAACAGACATCCACTCCCACACTACCCATCAACAGACACCCACACCCACACTACCCATCAACAGACATCCACACCCACACTATCCCTCAACCACCCAACCCTCAACGGCCACAGGCCATCCACCAACCCTCAACAGCCACAGGCCATCCATTCCCACCTTCACCAGTAGGCTGGGCGAGTTAATGGGTGGGCTGGTGGGAAAGAGGAAGGGGTGACGCTCAATGTCCCCCACATTGAACGTCACCCCGGGTGACATACATACATGGGACATGTGGAGCTGGGTGAGGAGAAGGAAGAGGAGGAGGTGGTAGTGGTGGAAGAGGAGGAGGAGGAGGAGGAGGAGGAGGAGGAGGAGGAGGAGAAGGAGGAGGAGGAGGAGGAAGGGGAGGAGGAGGAGGAGGAGGAAGGAGGAGAAGGAGGAGGAAGGGGAGGAGGAGGAGGAGAAGGAGGAGAAGGAGGAGTCTCTATCAGAACCCTTGGTAACTCGGACTGGTACCATAGTCTGCTTGACCAGTCCCCTACTCCCCCAAAAGGTACTGCCACTCAGGCTTTACTGCGGTATTTGGCGTTAATCTAAGACGGATTTAAAGTGAAGAATCCCAGCCCCAGTTCAGATGTTCGAGATTATAAAATGAGGTCAAATGCCCGGCGATAACGTTTCCCACCAAGCCACAGACTGTGCTCGTCAGGGCAATACGAGGAGACCATCACGTGACAACAGGCGACCAATCACTAATCGATAGTCTTATTTAAAAGTTGTTTATCTCACTCTCCTCCCTACGGCGAGGTGTTCTCCTCCCCGAGGTGTGGGAGGTGTTCGGGGAAAGCGGATGGGCGATGACACAAATAGGATTAGGGACGTAGGCAGCGAAGACAGGAGAATTCGCCCCAAAACGAACTCGGCCCGTTTTGAATTTCCCTTGCATTGTATCACAAACAATCGCTATTCATATGCTTTTGTGAGGATTTTGAGTATGAATGTACTAATCTGATCTGTGGCTACAACTTTTTAAAAGAGAATTTTGATATTGCTTGCAAGTGAACAAACATTCAAGGCCTAAAGGGCCGAACCCATCGGGCTTCCGATGCACACTGACGCGCCTTACGACGCGCTCTGCGACGCACAATTGCATTGAATTGAATAGAATTCCAGGCCTATGATGGAATTACCGAGCTACTTCTACAAAATGGCACGAGTTCTCCTGTAGTGACTAGTGACTAAGTTCCGGGGCAAGTTCTCTAGTAACCTAAGTATCAGGTGCGGTGCCTGAGACGATGTAGGTGATGTATATGGAGTATGAGTGTGGATCATAGAGTCTAGTAGAGGTGTATGGTGTGTGTGGCATAAAGCATACATCAAACCTGCACCGCCATCAACCATCTACAGATCATTAACCGGTAGCACCCTTTCTGACAATCTTACGCCCCCGATGAATCGGCCCAGCTACGAGGCACATCTCTGGGATATTTCATGTATATATGTTATCCTCCATTCGACCTGCCCTCTGGTGTGACTTGTAGGAGGCGGAACATATCCATCTCCATACTTCAGGCTTTGTCTGTGATCTGTTATTTCAGTCGCAAAGCGAGGGTTAGAGTTGCTCAAGGCTTTTATTATGAACGTTCATGAAGAAAACAAACTACTTTTAAGTACGTTCACTTCCCCAAACGCCTGCCAGGCCCAGCAATCTCGACGAGGAGGAGTGGAGTATGCAACGTTACCGAAGCCAGTCTCTGGTTGGGTTAAATTTTGGTAAGGGGCCACCCATAAGGTATATACGCTAAATTTCTGAACATTTTGTACACCCCAATCCCCCTCCTTAGTGCGTACGTACTTTATGTGGCCCCTAGTTGGATCCAAACGTGTAGAATCCATTTGCTATGGACAATTTATAATACATATATATATATATATATATATTATATATACATTGTATAAGGTGTCCATGGTATTGTAGTATATACATATGCATATACATACATACATATATACATACATACATACATACATACATGTATACGTACGTACGTACACATACATGCGTACATACATACATACATACATACATACATACTTACATACATACACATACATACATAAATACATACATACATACATACTTACATACATACACATACATACATACATACATACATACATACATACATACATACATACATACATACATACATACATACATACATGTATATACACATACATAATTTAGGTAATTGAGACCAATAACGGATGAAGCTCTGGTATTTCAACATAAAACATACTCTACTTTAAATTCCTCTGCCTGGGGGTGGTTACTGTCGCCGGTTCTCTCGTGACTGAAGACGGAAACTCATTCTGACATTTTAATGCGGCACCACTCTGGTGCGTGCTGGACTGGGGCCTGCTCCTAAACCACCCCACGTGACCGGAACATCAATATGGACGATAATTCAGGCATCGAGCGGCATGAGGCATCAAGCAGAAAACCCTGCGCCGCTCCTCGAAGCTAAACGGGCGACCACTCTCCCCGTAGATGTTTCGTGGTTCTTGGTTTAATAGTCTCTTCCCCAACCCAGTCACGTATTATACCGGACCAAGTGCTGCAATATTCGGGTATCACAACAGTGGATCTGTCCAACAGATGTAATAGCTATAAATCTCAAACTATAGGTGTCAAATGAGCTTCACAGACAATCCAGCTGTTTCTCCTAAGCTGCAAACCACTATATAGTGTGCATCCACAGTTAATGAGACTGTCCATTCAAATGAGCATATGTGTATCTTGTTGATAAAAACAAAATACTGCAGCACAAGAGGTGTTCACCACTTAACAAAGTGCCAGAGCCTGATTTGACATCTCATACAATAAGAATGAGTGTGTAAAGTTAGCTCTGCAATACATGTACATCTCTCTCCCAAATGGATTACAATTCGCTCTTAAAAATGCACAAAAATTAGGATAGGTGGAATTATTGCGTATATGGCAGATCTTGCCGCAAACACATAACTTAGTGCAGTGATCCAAGCAGGGCGCAAGATCTCTGCTTGGAGAGTGACGGCGCATGCGAACAGTCTGGTCAGTACAGACATCAAACACCAATCTCTGTGAAGGCAGGATTCCACACTGCAACATGGCTCGGAGCGTAATCGCTTCTCCTACCTCAGCCACCGCCATGGTGAATGTTACAAATGTCCCCTCCGGCAATTCCTTTCACATTTTCAGATCGGCATTATGTGATGATAAAGGCATACATCTGTGTCGCCAATGATGAGATGAGTGTATATGAAAACATGGACGTTTGTGTAATGTGTTGGGTGTTGCTTTTAGTGGTCAATAAGGAAATGTTGTCATCTCTTCTCATGTGTAAATACTAAATTTATATCAGTATGGATCTGCTTAATGGGAACCATCCCTAATCGCGAATGTGATTAAAGCATTCCCATACAAACAACTACTTCTGATTCGAAATATATGATTCCCTATGCAACTTAGATATGAGACATTGTAGTAACCTTCTGGTATATAAACAGTTCCCAAAGATATGCTATGAGGTTATTTTCTAGATGGTCCCTAGGACTGATAACAGCCGAGATGATAGAATTCTTCCGGAATCCCTCGATGTTTACCTTAGGAAGCAGTATCTATTGTCCAGCCATTAATCTCAGTGAATCACAACTAGCCTGGAATGTGCATGAAGAAAGCTGAGAGATGCGTCAGGTATTTGACCTTTAAATTGTATGAAGTGCAAAGATTATGGAAGATTCCAGGACATTACTGCGCAGTAGTGCCTGCAGTAAATGACGTGTCCCGGCCAAGAAACAAAAAATTCCTAGCTGTGGCCATCACGTTATGAATACTGGAGAACCCGTCCCGAAACGAAGTCACTCCGCCATTTTCTCGCCAAGAAGGGAACTCGCCCTGTTTTGATTTGTCCTTGCATTGTATCAAAACAAACCGCTATTTAAGTGCATATGTGAGGTTTGTATTTCATATACCAAGGGCATCGTGTGCAATGTTGGTACATCGTTGCTCCAACAGGATGTGAATATTGCCTGCGCAAGTGAACACATATCTAAGGCTTTGGACTAAATAACGGTGTCTCTTCTCCTAAAGTGGGCAAGTTCTCCTATCAATTATGGGGCTACTTTGTTTTTAGGCGTTTTGGGAAGAAGTAGAAGAGAGAGGTGGTAGGGGACGCAGAGTTGGACGAGGTAGGCCAGATATGGGTGGTAGGGGATGAGAAGCAGGGCAATGTGGCCCGGGAAGGGCGGCAAGGGGGTGCCATTGGGAGGGGTGGCAGGAGACATGGTGCAGGCCGAGGTGGTCCGAGGATGGGTGGCAGGGTGAATAGCGTAGGACATGGGGAGGGGTGGCAAGGTGGATAGCGTAGGATATGGCGAGGGGTGGCAAGGGGGATGGCGCAGGGTAAGATGGTATGTGGAAGGGTGGTAGGGCACCTAGCGTGGGGGAAGGTGGCACAGGAAGGGGTGATGGAGGGACATGGCGTGGGGCGAGGTGGTGCAGGGAGGGGTCAAAGGGGACCTTGGGTAAAATGGAGCGAGGTGGCAGGGGACATGGCGTGGAGCGAAGTGGCACAGGCTGAGGTAGCAAGGAAAACGTTGTGGGGCGAGGTGACTCGGGCCGAGGTGGCAGGGGCCGAGGTGGCAGGAGCCGAGGTAGCAGGGGCCGAGGTGGCAGGAGTCGAGGTGGCAGGAGCCGAGGTGGCAGGAGCCGAGGTGACAGGGGCCGAGGTGGCAGGGGCCGAGGTGGCAGGAGTCGAGGTGGCAGGAGCCGAGGTGGCAGGAGCCGAGGTGGCACGGGCCGAGGTGGCACGGGCCGAGGTGGCAGGGGCCGAGGTGGCGTACACGCACAGTCAGCACGACCCGTCCACTAAAATAGACGCCCACCCTGGAGCAGACCAAGACACGCCCATGCGCAAATTCTCCGCCGCTGGTTGTCCAGCAGACCTGTATATATACAGTCCCCCTGCTGTCCACCCCTTTTGTCGCCCGCTTTTTGCCGACCCCTGCTCGGCCCCGCGTAATTGACATTTCAATGCGGCTGTGGAGATGCCCCAGCACGGCTGCTTAGCGAGCTTTAAAATCTAATTAGAACTTATTGGCGGCCGCTTCTCTGCCGGCTAGGTTTTTTTTAATCGCCCGATGGCGTGCTAGCAGGGTCGCACGTCGGGCTAGAATTGACCAGCCCGCCCGGTCTGATAAAACTGCTAATCTATTAGCCAAATTAAACGGGCGGGGATTTGCGGGCGACCAGTCGTAAGTGAGATTCCGCTCCCCACCTCCCTGCCGCACACACTCCAGCAATCCCACTAGGAATTACAAAGGGAATGGCGACATTTAGGAGGAGGTTATTTTAGCGCTGAGGCATCTCCCCTGCTATTTCTACAACTGCGACATGACTGGCATTTGGTGTGTTTCAACGAACGAGTCTTAATTGCCCGCTAACTGTACTAATCGTCCAGGCGCTCGTTCCCTGTGTCGCTCGTTGTTAGACCAATAGGCTCGCCGGGTAGCAGCGCAGGCATGCCTTGATGTCACGTGACCTGGTGCGTGCCAATCAGCGGCCTGCCCTGTGTCACGTGGTCGGGTAGTTTACTGGTCACTGCCCTTGTGGTAATCCCGCGGTGTTTCCAGGAATGTGGAGATAATTCTAAACCACAGACAGAGATTAGTCACTTTTACCACCAGGGCAGAATGAAAGACGCGTAAATTATCATGAGAAATATAAAAACCTGTTTCTAACAATACTTCAGGGATGTCAGTTCAGGTAAGAGAAATATGTGAAAATATTTTTCATGAGAAATTGTCTGCCTTAGAGAGGTTGAGCAAACATGGAAAAGATATCAGTGTAGGGCTGAGGGTCTATGGGGAGGTTCAAAACACTATTTTATTGGCATGATTTAGGCTTAATAAATACTATACTTTTTTTGTGTTTGAAAAGAAAGAATAGTAAATATACTGAAAATAAAAACATGCAAAGCTGCCATCTCTGAATGTAAGAGCATATTTCCAACAATAGTTAAGGCAATTCGCCGGTTCCATTGCCAGTCTGAAGGCGCCAATTACAGCCCTGTCAGAGTGAAGAAAGGCGAGGCATTGTCTGCCGATAATAGGTCCTTTAAAAGTGACATCAGAGATTAGTGTACGTTTATCCGATCAACACCAAACTCATTTCTTGGGCGGATTGCCTTTTGCAGGATCTGTGGATGTTCCAATCTCAGTAAGAAAGAACAAACACGATCTGCGTCCTGTGGCTGCCGGTGGCGACGTTAAGAAGTGACGGGACGGAGAAGAATGCAAATTCAAATTACACAAAACCGCGCCGGGTCGTGTTTCTCGTTCTTCCCGTGAGGAGCGGAACTGAAGACGAGGTGAGGGCCCGGCTCCTGAATGTCCACACTCAGGGGCACTTCAGAGCGGTGTGCGCATTTAGGAAAGGACACCTGTTGTGTACCCACAGGACATTCGGAGTTTTGGAGAACTGGAGACGAGGGTTGGGAATGATTCCCCACGATACGCTCCTCTCAGATTCTTTTTTCTGAACTGCCGTCTCATCTTCCCATACATAAATTCGTCTTTCCTTGTCAACCATTCCTAACATTCTCTTTGTTCTTCCTTGCGGTCCTATTCCCTATCTCTATAAGCTCCGTATTCGGTTCAAGTCCTTCTCTTATATTATCACGTACCTGTGGTCGAATGTCTATGAAATTGTTTGGTATTATTTTGTTTTGCTGGAGGTAGTCGTAATCTCACTCCCTCTGTCGGAATTTTTTTTATGTCTATGAAATACTACCCGATGCTATGTAGGCATGCAGTTTAAATAATGTTCACGCCTATGGGCCGTAATGATTGACCACTAACATGGAGGCTTCAGTGGCTTGAATAGACGACTTGAGAAGATATCAAAATAGGTTTTAGGGACTTAAGAACATGAAAGATTTGATTCAAGTGAGGGATATTATCTTTGAATAGACTTGAATCGTGTAAGATCAACGAGGTATCACTTTAAGCAGATCAAGACTTTGAGTGTTCATAAAGAAAAGGAAAAGGTTGGCAATCCGACTTAATTAGGATTCAGTCAGTCAGGATACGTATCTAGATTAGTTTCATAAAAAGAGATTTCTAAAAAAGGAAAATCATGAGAGAAAAGAAACATACCACAGGTTTGTTAATGGAACACAACGACTACATGTGACAATGAAGTGAAACTAAAGTATACGTACAATAAGTCACTATGTATGCCATACTGAAGATGAATAAAATTTTCTAAAAGAAATGTCAGAAAATAGAGTTTTTTCAGAATCATTTTCCGGTATATAATAATAATAATAATAATAATAATAATAATAATAATAATAATAATAATAATAATAATAATAATAATAATAATAATAATAATAATAATAATAATAAGGAAGACATTGATACAGTTCTCTGTCTTATGTCCCGGAAATAAATACCTATGCCTGCGCTACGTTTCCTCATAATCTCTGCCTCCCTTCCTGCCTTGCAGTTCTGCCATACCTTACTTCCTTCCCCCGTCTACGCTACCCCCCCCCCCTACTCTCCAGGCAGGGCTACCTGGAAGGTCTGCTTCTCGATGGCAGGCGGCGCTGTACGGGAGTGACAGGTGATGGCGGGAGAGAGACTTAACCCAGGAGGAGGAGGACACGCCAACAAACCACTCTAACCACTCCGCGGACTCGTATCGACATAGAGAAACCTGCATACCACGCCAAAGTCGACCCATACTATACGGCAACAGACTGACTGGACTCGTATCGACATAGAGAAACCTGCATACCACGCCAAAGTCGACCCATACTATACGGCAACAGACTGACTGGACTCGTATCGACATAGAGAAACCTGCACACCACGCCAATGTCGACCCATACTATACGGCAACAGACTGACTGGACTCGTATCGACATAGAGAAACCTGCATACCACGCCAAAGTCGACCCATACTATACGGCAACAGACTGACTGGACTCGTATCGACATAGAGAAACCTGCATACCACGCCAAAGTCGACCCATACTATACGGCAACAAGCTGACTGGACTGGTATCGACATAGAGAAACCTGCACAACACGCCAATGTCGACCCATACTATACGGCAACAAGCTGACTGGACTGGTATCGACATAGAGAAACCTGCACAACACGCCAATGTCGACCCATACTATACGGCAACAAGCGGACTGGACTGGTATCGACATAGAGAAACCTGCACAACACGCCAATGTCGACCCATACTATACGGCAACAAGCTGACTGGACTGGTATCGACACAGAGAAACCTGCACACCACGCCAACCATGACCTATATTATACGGCAACAGGCTGACTGGACTCGTATCGACACAGAGAAACCTGCACACTATGCCAACCATGACCCATACTATACGGCAACAGACTGACTGGACTCGTATCGACACAGAGATACCTGCACACTATGCCAACCATGACCCATACTATACGGCAACAGATTGACTGGACTCATATCAATACAAAAAACCCTCATGTTATGCCAACCACGACTTATACTATACGGCAACAGACTGACTGAATGTCAGAAATACCACTCACACCACTCCGTCGTCCGTGTTTTGACTTGGAGAACCCACATGCCATGCCAACTACGAATCATAAAATACGGCAACAGACTTACTGGCTACGTATTCAGAAATTCGTGGGGCAATTGTCTATCACATATCTCCTTATGCTGAAGACTGGGGGATACGTATATCTGATCGTATTTTGACGTATACGAAGAAAGGCAGCCTCCTATCGTATAATCATATATCCGAAAATGGCGATTTGTTATTATTTGTTATCATGTGGCTACGACCTATCCCATACGCTGCCAGGTGGCATATAAGTAAAAGGGCGATATGAGGTATGAGCAGGCGGTATACGTATCTCATGCGGCCATAGGTATATACATGTTACTAGGAACAAATGGTTTGTTCATCATTGATGAATGTGCTTGGGGGTAAAAGAAAAACAACAATTCAAAGTTTGGGTTTTATTCCAGTCTGTGGGTCATTTGTACCCAGATTGTCAACCAGCTGCCTTTGTAGGGTCTATACATGTAAAGTACCAGTGGGTCACTGAGGTTTTTCGGCCTGAAGTGATTGGTCATGGCTAGCTTGCCTCTCTTCTGATACACTAAGATACCGGTCCTCTGCACCTTAACAATGTCACAGAGTTGGCACACAGATAGTGAAGGGATAGTTTTTGCAGCACGCTGAATGTCTACATATCCTCTCCCTAACCAAGGCAGCGCATCTGAGCGTGCCTCAATAATGTACCGGCTGTCTTGCAGAAACAAGGGGACGGGTGCTGGCAGCACCGACAAGTGGCCGTTCTGCGTTATAATTCCATACGGACTTCGTTTTAACTGCCAGTTTCAGCCATTTCTGAATTGCTACATTTTTGTAGGTTTTATTGAAAAATGTCCTTATGTTGCGAGGATGTCCCCCCTTCCTTTCTTGGGGATTGGGGGATTTTTCCTGGATTACCCAAAAATCAGTCCCTTGGCTTGATTTGCACGTCTTTGATACAATAGTAAGTCTACCACTGTTCTGGCTGAAGCAGAAAGTCGGATGCACACTACACCACACAGGCATGGTATAACGACTGGCCTTTAATATAGTTGTAAGTCTACTACTGCTAGGGATGAGGGAGAAAGTCGGTTGTACACTACATAGACATGGTATGAGAAGGACGGAGCTATATATAGGTTCAGCTTTTCTTGCTAGCTTTACTCCACGGGGCTGATGATCAGATCTTTGAGATGAATACAGGTGGGAATCTCACCCCTGCACATTTACTGAGGTGAGAGTTCTTTTACTTCCCACACCATGACATGAGAAGGACCAGTCTTTGATACAACAGTAAGTCTTCCGAACGAAGGAGAAAGGTGGCTGCATATCACATCACATAGACATGGTATGAGAAAGGCTGACCTTGATATAGTAGTAAGTCTACCACTGCTGGGGATGAAGGAGAAAGGTGGCTGCATACCACACCACATAGACATGGTATGAGAAAGACTGACCTTGATATAGTAGTAAGTCTACCTCTGATCGGATATCATAACGAGCAATATAAAACCCATCATAACGGCAAACCATGAGGACTGTCTGTGGTATACCTGTGTGTGTGTACATATAAGTAATTTCACTGTGTAGTGGGCGCAGGTGCCAGTGTTGCTGATACCTTAGTCGACACTTTAAAACATTGCCTGTTTGATTTCCTCAGGGGAAGCTCCCTCCCGCTACACCATGTGGTGCGTGGTTTTTGCCTCGACTGGTGATGAATACTTAACGTCAGGCGCAGTTTGTAATGGGAAGTGAAGGCCACCGGAATATTATAAAACAGAAGCCAGTCTACAGAGACCACCGAGACTCAATATTTCAACAAAGCAATTTGAGCTGGAAGGCCATTACATGTTGATAACAAGTTTACACGCGGGTATTTTATACTGCTAGACTCGGCTGAAACTTTCATGCCGCTTTGTTTGCGTATTAAACACTAAGAACATGCCACTCTCAAGGTGTTTTAGAGCAATCTGGTCTCATTGTTCTAAGCGGGCCATGGAGTGATGGATTGGAGAATAGCAGGTATCAGTTCCCCACCTAAGACGGGGCCCTTGGGAGCGACCGATGGATCAAATCCCTACACAATAGCCTCGTTAATCATAAACATTATTTGACTGAAAGTGAATGTTTCTTTTATTATTCATCGATTATGGAGTCGCCATAGAAAACGTATATGGTGCTTGTAACCCGCCAAGAGGGGATTCTATAGAACAAGGAACAGATGTAATTCAGACACATGTCTCCTTATTATCATATGCATGGACATAATAATAAAAATGAATCATGTTACAATGTCACGTATGTATATTATTTCATCACTCAGTGGAGAACAGAATCCGTACTCTTGGTCAGTAAAAGTGAGATATGTGCACATATAATAATATCCTCGTTGTCATTCGGATATCACTATGCGTCAACTACTCGCAGATTACGGTAATTAGTGAATAAAACCAGTCATTATTGTCTATGTAACACGGCGCTACCTGCCATATAATGCACGTCCTTCAGTCTCAGCTAACCACTGGTCCAGTCCCCTGACCTCTCCCCTCCCCCACCACCCCAACACGGCGAGGTACACGGTTCACTGCGGCTTGTTGCCGGGTCCTGGCCACGCTCCGCCCGGGCGCGACGAGCCCCGCGTGCCGGGCCAGGCCGATAAGACCCCGGCCACTTCCCAGTTAACGTGACCGTGCTTGACGGAGGTAATTAAGCGTCGCTGTTCTGCACGGGCGGCTGGAAGTGGAGTGAAGTGTGAGGGGTTGGGGGATAGTAAGAGAAAGGTGTCGGGAGATGGTACTCAGTGAAGTGTGAGGGCAGGGATAGTTAGAGAAAGGTGTCCGGGGATGGTGTTCAGTGGTGGGTGAGGGTGGGGATAGTAAGAGAAAGGTGTCGGGAGATGGGGCACATTGGTGGGTGAGGGCGGAGATAGTAAGAGAAAGGTGTCCAGGGATGGTGCTCAGTAAAGTGTGAGGACGGGGAAAGTAAGAGAAAGGTGTCGGTAGATGGTGCTTAGTGGTGGGTGAGGGCAGGGATAGTAAGAGAAAGGTGTTCAGGGATGGTGCGTAGTGGTGTGTGAGGGCGGAGATAGTAAGAGAAAGGTGTCCAGGGATAGTGCTTAGTGATGGGTGAGGGCGGGGATAGTAAGAGAAAGGTGTCCAGGGATAGTGCTTAGTGGTGGGTGAGGGCGGGGATAGTAAGAGAAAGGTGTCCAGGGATGGTGCTCAGTGGTGGGTGAGGGCGGGGATAGTAAGAGAAAGGTGTCCAGGGATAGTGCTTAGTGGTGGGTGAGGGCGGGGATAGTAAGAGAAAGGTGTCCAGGGATGGTGCTTAGTGGTGGGTGAGGGCGGGGATAGTAAGAGAAAGGTGTCCAGGGATGGTGCTCAGTGGTGGGTGAGGGCGGGGATAGTAAGAGAAAGGTGCTGGGAGATGGTACTCAGTGGTGGGTGAGGCGGGGATAGTAAAGGATATGTTGGGAGAGGGCAAGGAAATGATAGTAAGAGAAAGGTGTCTGGGAATGGTGCTCAGTGAAGTGTTGGGGGGGGGGGGGGTAGTAAGAGAAAGGTGTCGGTAGATGGGACTCAGTGGTGGGTGAGGGCGGGATAGTAAGAGAAAGGTGTCTGGGGATGGTGCTTAGTGGTTGGTGGGGGTGGGGATAGAAAGAGAAACGTGTTGGAAGATGGGGCTCAATGGTGGGTGAGGTGAGGGCAGGGATAGTAAAAGACATGTTGGGAGATGAGGCTCAATGATGGGGGAGGTGAGGATAGTATGAGAAAGGTGTCAGGTGATGGCACTCAATAGTGAGGGAGGTGAGGGCGGGGATAGTAAGAGGAACCTATTAGCGAAGTCTCTGCAATGGTAAAGGGCCTACTTCTAGCATGTGGGGTAGAAGGATTTGACCCCTTATAAGGGGCTGGTTAGTATACGTTGGGAGGTAGAGAGAATCTGCTAACGGTGAGAAGGACTGTAAGAACGCATGTATGAGTGTGACCCCACGGAAAGCACCATCATCTAATTAGATACCTGGAGAGGGAAGGGCATGGGTGTGCCAAAAGCCACAAAAATGATTGGAAATGTAGAGAAGAGAGAGGGGCGGTAGGATGAAGTGGGAAAAGCCACAATGCGGAATGGAGAAAGGTCTACAGAGACTTTGAACGTGTAACCAATCGCTTTGTTAGTCTCCATTCGTAGGGATGATGCCCTCTACGTTTACCAAGATCTGGATCATCAACTTTCGATTGTTATTCATAGAGAGTTTGAGTGGCAGTAAGCGGAGCATCATGGCTGAGAAGATCGGTGCTCATTTTGTCTTTTCATTGGTAAATTTGTAATAGTGACTTATGAAAATGATATAAAGTGGTCGTAATCTCCTCGGACTAGACTAGATGCATTCACTCCGATATTATTACGCGTCTAGTCCACGGAGATTACGGTCGCTTATATTTCTGAGATCAGATAATAGTGTGTATATAATGTTAATTAAATGTCTTAACGAATCCCAGGTGAGAGATAAGTGAATGAATCGCCAGCCCGTCAGCCCGGGGGAGCAAGTCGGGCACACAAATAGCTGTGCCTCCCCACATTCTACTCAGAACTGCTCCTCCCCTCGTTCTGCTCAGAGCTACCTCTCCCCTCGTTCTGCTCAGACTTACCTCTCCCCTCGTCCTGCTCAGAGCTACCTCTCCCCTTGTTATGCTCAGAGCTACCTCGCCCCTCGTTCTGCTCAGAGCTACCTCTCCGCCCGTTCTGCTCAGAGCTACCTCTTCCCTCGTTCTGCTCAGAGCTACCTCTCCCCTCGTCCTGCTTATAGCTACCTCTCCCCTCGTCCTGCTCAGAGCTACCTCTCCCCTCGTCCTGCTCAGAGCTACCTCTCCCCTCGTCCTGCTCAGAGCTACCTCTCCCCTCGTCCTGCTCAGAGCTACCTCTCCCCTCATCCTGCTGAGAGCTACCTCTCCCCTCGTTCTGCTGAGAGCTACCTCTCCCCTCGTTCTGCTCAGACCTACCTCTCCCCTCGTCCTGCTCAGAGCTACCTCTCCCCTCGTTCTTCTCAGAGCTGCTTCTCCCCTTGTTCTGCTGAGAGTTGCACCTCCCCTCGTTCTGCTCAGAACTGTTTTCCAACAAATTCTGCTAAGACTGCTCCCCATCACGTTCTGCACAGAGCTACCAGTTCTGCTCAGAGCTGCCCTCTGTGAATGCCTAATACTCCTCTCGCTCAATGCAACACACGACCTGCCCCTGTGATGCTAACTCCAGAACAAACACACCAGCCGGGCCACCTGGGAAGCTACACTCCCCAGACAGCCGTGCGCCCTGTGATCTCTGCCCCTGCCGTCCCCGCCAGCCCCCTCCCGCTTCCTCTGTCACTGCGGCTGAAGCTGCCCAGCCGCGCCCTCCCCTGTCACCATAAACTAGCCACCCGCTGAGGGCCCCAGGGTCTGGCGGCTGGCGACCTGTGATCTCGGGGCCTGTATATATAAGTCATACAGGTCGACTTAAAGGTCCCCTGGTCGTGGGCTGTGCTGTTCGTAGGCCTTATATCTCACAGGGGGATGTTCATGTGGGAAGCATTAGTGAGGCCACGTTCTGACAATAAATGTCATTTTCCAACTGGCAATAAACGCAGCTAGCAATAAGCCACTGATGTATGTATTGTTTAATTGGGCATGGTGTCACTGGTACCAACGGGTACTGTAACGTACGAAGCTGCAGTTTAAGCTAGATCGGCCTGGGACTTCATTATCTGTTGGTTAGGTAGTTCAACGTCCAATATGTTCTATTAGACTTACTTTGGGTTTGATGGTTGACTCTACGCAATATCCTCGCATACGCTCTGATATAACTATGTTCTGATATAACTCCTTGGAGCATAAGGCCGCTTGTATCTGAAACCAGTCAATATTGTGTATATATACAGCAGCTTAGCCCAGGGAGGAGTGCATACAGTAGACCCTACACACCCAGACATGGCTGGAGGGTGTGTGCTTAGTGAGGATGATGAACACAACCAACATCAAACGACTATCACCGCGTTATGTGCGCCTTCAAGGCTAAAGCTCATCACTGGCGTGAAGAGAAAAAGCAGGGATTTCCATCCACAAATAAAACTTTTGAGAATGAAGAGGCAAGAGAGGAGAACCATAAAGTATTGGAGCTATTCTCTTGTTTTCGCAGCATTCATCCAACTTTATTTCTTTCTGAAAACTGTTTCTGGTCTAATCTTATCAAAATAATTCATCCATAATATAACTATGTCTTTTGAGTACTAGATGGAAACTGATTTGGGGTGTCAGGATTCTGGAGTTCCGGGTTAATTTCCAGAAAGTAATTTTATTGAGAAAGTCCGGAATTCGAACACCCGCAATGCTTTTCTCTTATCATATGCCTAAACATGATTACAATGTCGTATTTGTCACTTCTAAACATGACGGCCATCACAAACGTTGTTTGTACTTCACGCCAAAGACTGCCATAACGGGTTCTCTGATTGGTTGAGAATGCGTCATGTGGTTAACTTTGGTATGAAACTTTTAGCCTTGGTAAGAAAACTTCAGCCTTGGTACGAATACCAAAAATACTACGTACAGAGTAGCAGTATGTACTCATGGAGTGTTCGGCTATCTTTAGGTATATTACGAAGAAGTGTAGTTAATATGCCTGTAGCGATTTTGTCCAATAAAATAGCCTGACAACGTAGGGGAGGGGTGGGTACGAAGATCGAGAACAGCATCACTATGGGCACACTAATTACGTTTCCCTATCATTATATACCAGAAAATCACGAACAAAATGACATTTTATGCACAGTCTGAACATTATTTATACATCATGCCCTGCAGCTGGTAGAAGTTTATAGAAATCCGTGCACAGGTAGAGAATAAAATGATATACGGTAGGACGTCTTTCATTAGAGGCATGTCCTTGAATTCGGTGTCAATAGCCACTCCCAGCTCCCAAGGCGCTACCATCCAGGGTCTCAGAGGAAGGTTACGGGTGGAGGATTCTCAGGCTGGGGGTTGAGGTGAGAGGGTACAAAATGCCCACGCTCGGGGTGGGAATGAGTGGGGTGGAAGATTCTGACACTTGGAGTGGTTGTGAGTGGGGTACAGGATTCTGATGATGGGGGTGGCGGTGAGACGGGTGGAAGATTTTCACGCTGGGGTAGGTGGTGAAGGGGGTACAGGATTCTCACACTGGGGGTGGTGGTGAAGGGGTACAAGATTCCCATGCTTGGGGTGGAGGTGAGGGGGTACTTTGGGGAAACTAGTAAACCTAATTGGGACTGCTCCTCGTACTGTGTTACTTTCGCTAAAACTACCGCATGAGATTGTAGAGCGAGAGTAACAAGGTACGAGGAGCCGTCCTAATTAGGATAACAAGTTTCACTTGTACTATACACCTCTAAATACCTGTAAATACTTAAAAACTTACCAAAATGTGTCGACTTCGAAGCGAAAATCAAACTCGCTTGGGAGGGCAGAAGTTGTTTTCTGCTACACACCACGTACGATGTTCATAGCCGCGATTTCGTAAATAAAATTTAAACTGTTTGAAAATCGTTTTCTTTGATATTAATATTCTCATAATATTATCTATTAATTTCCTGTTTGATTTATTTTGTCTGAATTTTGACCGCCTCATAAATAGGTCACTTGATTTTATTAGCTAATGAGATCAAGCTTTCAAAGTATGGTGATACGGCGTCATACTCGCACAGTATGGTGGTACGGCTCAACTACCACTTGCATATAGCAGAGGTTGGTATTTGGAGTATTTTAAGGCATAGGTATATAGTACAGGATTCTCATGCTTGGGGTGGAGGGGGGGGGGGGGTACAAGATCCTCATGCTAGGGTGGGGGGGGGGGGGGGGAGAGGTGAGTGAGGGTACAGGATTCTCATGTTGGGGTAGCGATGAGAGGGGTAAAGCATTCCCAGGCTGGAGGTTGTGGCAAGGGGGGTGGCAGATTCTCATGCTGGGGTGGAGATGAGGTGGGGGGGGGGGGGGTGTAGGATTCTCATGCTGTGGGTGGAGGTGAGGAGGGTACAGGATTCCCAGGCTTGGGGTTGTGGCGAGGGGGGTGGAAGATTCTCACGTAGGGGGTGGTGACGAGGGGGGGGGGGGCGGAGACGGTCGCATCCTCCTGTACCCACTGCCCCCTGGAGAAGATTGATCCGGTGTGCAGGAGAAGCACGCCCGACGCATCCACACGCTGATGGCACTCCGCTACTTGTTACCGTCTAACGGAATGTACAGTAGTGCGTGGGTCACGTGGTACTGAGGGAGGGGTGGTGGGCACAGAGTGGGGGGTGGGGAATAAAGGGATTGGCTACAGAGGGACTGATGACAGAGTTAATTATTATATACCTGTGGCCGTATCTTCTACGTATCACGCCCCCTCTTGATCATGTCGTATTCATGGCCGTACGTCACAGTGTGACGTACGGGCTTTGTGACCAGGTCATATTTAGCTATTTTTAGGTTTGTAATATAACAAAAAGAGGCTGATTGCTTTCGTACATCAAAATAATTGGTAAAATTGTTGATCATATATATCCCTCTGACTTCTGCAGCCGGATATATCTGATCAAAAATTTTACTGCATATATTTTGACATAGGAAGAGGATAAGCTGGTTTTCGAATAATCTATTAGACCTTATCCATTCACAGAAATACGTCCGTAATCTACGGCATATGGAATTTCGTACTGTCACCACTACGTTATACCTGGAGCCGTCCTCTCTAAACAGGCCCCACTGAGATACTTACTGGAGACACTCAGGTAGTAGCACCTTGACACTATGTTAAACACATTGACCTGCACTCATCCAGGTATGAACACGTTTCTCATGTGCATGTACAGGTGTGCTGACGTGCATTCAATGCAGTCGTCTTAAAAACCGTGATGCCAGCCTCTTATACGACATATAGGCAAGGATGTCAGAAGCGGTAAGGAAAGGCAGAGTGGAAATGTCAGCATTGGCCACGTATAGGGCTGAGGGTGTGTAGGGAGGCTAAAGTGTACCATAATATATATATATATATATATATATATATATATATATATATATATATATATATATATATATATATATATATATATATATACATACAAAGTCTATATATATAGTTAGAGAAGTAGAGAATATTACTTTGTAAGACTAGAATACCATACATATCAACATGTCTATGGATGAGGGAAAGATTGCAATAACTATGGTTGTTTGAACGGTGAAACCCGAGTACACAGTATACATAAATGTTACTGCTGTGCGCCTGCGTGAGACCAAGACGAGGCTATATAGTGATAGCTGCTAGTCCCCGGCATGCCACAGGCTGGGGATGTCTCACAGACTGGCAGAGCTCACAGCTGGCACCACGTTCAGGGAAATTGGTTCGATCGTCAGCGGACGGGTTTGTTTGCGAAACGCGAATCTGTGCCAAGAGCCTCTTGTAAAACTCTCACGACGACGAGAGAGTGTGCCTCCTCTGCCGGAGATACTGATACTCCCACACCCTCCGACACATTTACTGAGTCAACAGTAAAGCTGGAAAGCTGTGCTCCAAACTCATAGTAAGAATGTAAATACCATCGCTTCCTATCTGATCCCACTTCTCAATGTTGCGTGGGGATATATTTGTTTGTTTGATTTCACGTCTAGTAAGCCATCGCAGGTCCCTTCTCATGGTTCAGCTTTCTCTCAATGGTTTAACACCACAGTGGTGGTAATCGGATATATGAGATCAATTTAGATAGAAATCTCACCAATAAGTATTTCTTTTAAGACATGTTATGAGGACCGGCCTTTGATATAGCAGTACGTCTACCACTGCTGGGAACGAAGGAGAAATACACAGACATGTTATGAGCAGGACAATCTTTTGATATAGCAGTAAATCTACCACTGCTGAGGATGAAGGAGAAAGGTGGCTGCACAGCACACCATACAGACATGGCATGAGAAGGACGAGCCTTTGACATAGCATTTAGTCTACCACTGCTGGGGGTGATGGAGAGATATGGCTGCAGTGAGACTGGAAACCACAACCATGCGATTACGATTGCAGTGCCTTAAGCACTTAGCTAACTCCTCAACTCCTGACAAGGCGATACCCTAATCTTACATAGACCACGCTAATACTAACCGCCAACTAGACAATAAATCCATTGATAAATCAAATAAATCAGCTAATTTATATCACTGAAACGGCTGGCGCCTTTCGTAATCGGGAAATCTCTGTACTGAACCTACTTTGTGGACTACTATAATTAGATAAAGGTGAATTCTTTCTAAATACATGTTTAATTACGAATCATTCATCGGGTAATTTCAGAGGAGGGAATAACACTTACAGCTCATATAATTGTCGTTCCCGGCGGCTGTCTGTTGCTTGTTCCGGGGAAGTTGTCTCTTGTCTTTTTCATTTTTCTTCCACATGAAGCGACGACATTCAAAAGCTGCGCCACAAGGACACACAGCGCCGCTCGACGCCGGAAATGGCTACGATGCGCGCGCAATCCAATAAAAAAAGGTTCCTTTGTAGAAAGTTCTGATTGAATATCTGTTGGAAGATTCACGAGGACAAAGAAACCAAGTGTTGCACATGCGACGTCATTTCCTGTTAGAGCAGACGACGTTCGACAGACTTCTCCTCAGTTTCCCGCCACTATTTTTCTCTCCTTATCGGGGAATATTGTAAAAGAATAGCAGCTCGTCTGACAACCATCCCAGCTCAAAGAAACCCCGCTGATAGGGAGGATTTAGTCAGTGCCGCGGTCCTATCTCTGACATTGCAGTATTGTGATAATCACACTTTTATTCCCGCTAAAACCACGTAGAACCCGATACCTCTTCCAAGAGGTGTCAGCTAAATGTCTCTAGTCTAAGGAGTTATCAAGAGGAATTTCAAATCAGAAATGGTTGTGTTTAAGTTTCTGCTAATCAGAGGGAGATCCTCTCTTGAGATTGTGTCTGTGGGAAATACGAAGCTTCTCTTCTTTGGCAAGCCCCAAAGTAGATTCTTGCCCTGCTTCCACCAGCCGACTTTTGGCCTTTGATAGATTTGTTGGAGCTCACCACCGACGGATTTCTTTTTATCATTTTGTTCAAAAGTCGGCAGGTTGAAACAAAATGAAATCGGCAACTGATTTCATTTTAATTTTTGGCGTTTCTTGGCACCACTTCTGGACAAATTTCTCTCCGACGAATTCAAACTGGGCTGATTTTGGTCAGGGATGAATTGGGTCGAAGTTTTTATAGAAGGATAGTCGGCAAGTGAAAACAAAACGACAATTTTCAAAATCGCTGAACTATTGTCAGATTTTTAGCATACGCACCACCTTTCCCTTATTTGCATATTAGAACGACTGCTTCCTAAAAAAAATTCCAATAATTTTGTAGACAAGTGGAAATAGGACTTCTAAGCCTGTTTCCACCTGATGCCTTGTTGCCCCCGATAAATTTGTCGGACACCACCGACTGATTCCTTTGGGGTCAGAAATCGGCAGGTAGAAACAGAAAATAAAAAAAGTTGGTGAGCATTCATTGTTCCGATTTCTGGATTTATGGGCACTACTTCCCACCAAAGTGGTTGCCAAGCAATTCAACAGTTTGATCTTGTCTTGATTCAAGAATTCAGCAAGAGGGATCAAAATTCGGGAAGAAGATGATAACAGATCATTGATGAACAAATTCTCGAACTTTTAGTGCTCGCACCACCACCACCACCACACCCTTATTTGTATATGAGAACGACTGCTTCCTAAATATCGCTGATCATTTAGTCGGCGGATTGAAGCAGGCCATATGAAGCCAACCTCTTCTCTGACACACAGATGCCACACGCTCACAGAGTACTGGGAACGTGCCTTAACGTGACAGGTCTCCACACTGGTTAGATCAGACAGCGAACTGGAACGACCTCGGCATATGATTACTTCAAAGCAGGCAGCAGCAACTGGCGGCACTGAATTGTTTCACATAGAGGAACCACACAGACAGCTTCTACTGAGTGGGTCGGTTTAGATTTAAACAGACCCGCTTTGACATTGCTTTGTTTCAAGTGGAGAAACCACAGAAAGCGGCCTGCACTGAGTGGGTTAAGCGGGTCACAGTAGGACACTTGAGTTGTTTCACATGGAGGAACCACACAGAGCAGCCTCTACTAAGAGGGTTAAGCAGGTAACAGGACATTGCCTTGTTTCACGTGGAGAGACCATACCTGTACTGAGCAGGTCAAGTGGGTCACAGCAGGGGACTGACTTGTTTCACATGGAGAAACCATAGACAGTGGCCTGTACTGAGTGGGTTAAGTTAGTCACAGTAGGGGACAGACTTCAGGGGGTTAGCAGACAGGTAGTGCTTATATCTGACTCGTCCAGGAACCCAGCGAGCGACCTGAGCCTTAGACTGCAGGACTGGCCTATAAATAGTAGTAATAGATAGATGACTGAGTTAAGTGGATTTACCATAATGCTATTGCCTTATTCTCCGCATTATATGGATCCCATAGATTGTAACAGTAAACCACTGACTGATGACCTTAATAGATCGATCACCAAGTTAACTAGGTTTATCAAAATGCCATTGTTTTTTTATCTGTCTATTATAAGATCCCATTGAAAATGTTTGAAGCCACCATTAGTTTGTTTAGTTTGATATTCAATATGTTCTGTCAGACTTACTTTAGTTGGGTGGTATTAGCATTTATGAGATGAATTTAAGTAGACATCACACGCCTACACATGGTCCGTAAATCAGTCTACTCTTGACTCATAGCTGCACCCTGTTTTGACTCCGCCTTAATGTTAAAGTCTATAGTTCAGCTAGTCTGGGTGCCTAGACTTTACATGGAAAGACAATTCAATAAATAACTATGCTTAATTGGGACAACATTTAATTCAAAAAGAAATCTAAGCTGCTAATACGAGAAATATTGGACAAAATTGGATAAAAATCTGTGGAACAATATCTAAGAAGAATATTCACCCTAGAGATATTCAAAACAGCTCTTCAATATTTCACTTGGTAAAATATCCAGATCTATGGGTACCATTTCCGTTCATCAATAGGATATACATGTATCATATTCCTATTCCGCTTGAGTATTAAATTTCACATAATCAATTTTGCGCAAAAGGGACACAATACTATATTTTGCACAAAAGGGACACAATACTGGACAAATATCTATTCTCAAATACTAATTAATATCAGTGTGTCTGTTCAACCTTTAGGCTTGTGAACTAAAAAAGAAATATCCCTGGTGAAATGAATCTTCCCTTTATCCCAACCCATGCCAATCCTCCATCCATAAACTCCATAGAAGTGTGCAACAATAGGCAGAGGATTATATTGACAGTACAGTAGGGGCTTCATCTTGAACAGATCGGTATGCATCTTAAAAAGAAAAGTAATGTAGTAAAAAGTGCAGAATGTAGGGGTGGAGGTCGGGTTTCGTAATTACTGAGCGTCGGGTTACTTCGGACTGCGGGACAACGTTTGAGCGGATGCTGAGTCCACGTTGTGGGCAGTTCGTGATGTGCCGGGCAGAGACCTGGGAATATCTGAGAAACACGAGAAAACGGGAGACAAAATAATCTGTCTGTTGAGGCGCGCAGAGCAGCCTGGCGATGTCTCTTCCAGTCTTGCCGAGCTGTGCATTTGTAGATTTCTTTTCCTCGATGAGAAAGTATAAAAAGCCTGAAATTTATCTTGGTACTTTTCCTCTTTACTTTGTCAACCAGTATTTTACTCTAGGGTACAATTTGCCTTATCATGTCATCTCTAAAACCAAACTTACTCCTTATTTTGTATTTGACGCGAGGAGTTGACACGTGTTAATATTCAAGCACATGCGAAGTCAAATCCAACTGCATACAACTGCTTTTATCTGAAACACGTCTATATTGTATTTATCATCCACCTTTTCCTGACAAATGGCATACCGATATTAGTTCATTTTAGTTATGCAATATTTTGTTCGTACGCGAGCTTTAACGAAAACCCGGAGCATAAAACATATCTGTATGCTCCAGGTATGGTGATACACTACGTGTTTTCTATGGATTAGGTTTCTTAGGATAAAGATTGTATTAGGTGGGTAATAAATGGGTATACACCAGACATAGAAAAAATACATATTGTAAGTTTCTTAAACGATTTCCTTTCAGAGATCCGTAAAGACCTCTTTCTACCACAGCTCTTTGTTACAGAATTTTCATCACGCCATTATTTTATTTTCTAAGCAAAGTATTGAATAACTGATTGTATTATATTTCATTTTAAATCACAAAAGGTCATTTGCTGGTAAGCCGCAATGCCGCCCCGTTCATAATACACGGTGTGTTCAGGTTAATTAGGTAGATCAGTCCTTCTACGTCAGACAGGAGTAAACTGATGGCTTCTGGCGGATCAGCTATTCACACCAGATTTCTGACAATCGTGTGGCCCGACAGCTCCAAGGCAATTTGATGATGGCCAAAGTTCTTTGTCGCGCTTCTCCAAGATAGCCTGTTTCCATCTGCCAACTTTTGGCCATCGATGAACTTGTCGGCCACCACCGACGGATTTATTTTCATTTTTATCAGAAATCGGCAAGTGGAAACAGAATATTGAAAGAGTAGGCGACCGATCTGTTTTCCAATTTTTCGCATCTTTTGGCACCATTTCCTGACAAAATTGTCAGTGAGGAATTCAAAATGGGCTGATTTTGTGGGGTGGATTTGGGTCAGAGGTAGTTTAGAAAATCAGTCAGCAAGCAACGATATTCAAAATCGCCGATTTTTTCCCTAACAGATTTTTAGACTTCCCACCACCCTCTCCTATTTTGTATATCAGAATGCGAGTGGTTCCTAGAAAGATATTCTCATCTAAAGGAAATGGGGGGCATCAGGTCATCCCAACGATGTGAATACGGTTCAATAAAGTATTCACAAGTGGTGTATGTACATAGATTACGTAGATAGTGCCGGATAGATGCACACATTACACAATCCGGACGCCAGCCAGTATAACCAGCCCTGTACTAACACGGCTGGTCGGCTCTCAATGCTGTGTACACAACATGATCGCTACTCTTCCTTTCGTACGCCACCTACACATATAAAACAAGCTGATATTAAATAAACATACACCCGGTTACTTCCGCGCCACTACTGAACAGTGCACTAAACCCAGCTCATGAATAGAGCTGACACTATGTGGCCACCTTTATTGGCAAAATTGAACGCCTGTTACTGGAAAATCCTATGTATAACCTTCAGGTCAATAAAGGAAATTCTTTAAAAAAAAACAAAAAAAACCGTTACTTTATATTCGGGTAGAGATAGTTTTCAAGTGAAGTTTCCATATGGCTAAGTTCAGGCATGTTGGAATTGTTTCCGGCAGGTATCCCTAACACTTATTATTGTACTCCAGGAACCAGCTCAGAAATGGAAAGAATGTTACATGTTTTAATACTGGTTTCTTTGTTGTTTGTTGGTTTGATTTAACGTCCATTCAACCATGACAGGTCCTTTCCAGACTGATCGTTTCAATATAGAACAGCTATTTTCCCCTCAATGAGAAGAAAGGGTGAATACTATGCTTATATAGACATGCACCTGTTACACATACAGACATCACCTGTCTGGTATGGAAAGATGGAAGCAAACAGCAGGTAACCACACAGGTGGGCAATCCACCACTACACACTAAGTTGGCAGAGACTCGGCGGTAGAAGTACGGCTTACCTGATCGCTAGTGTTTCCGTACACTTAGCCACGGCTTCAAACACCTTCAGGTAGAGGAAAGGGTCTCTGCAGGGCGACAGGGGCGAGAGGAGGTAAGGCAGCACCCTGTGAGGCGGGGGCAGGTTATCCAGGGCGGGGTGGGCGGCTGGGGGCGCGGGGTGGGCCCGGTGCTTGCCACACGGGGTGGCGGGCACACTCCAGGCCGACCTGCCTCGCGGGAGGGGCCGGGCCGGCAGGTAGTACCCGTCCCCGCCCCGCAGCGGACCCGTGGTCAGCGGGTTGCGCGTGATACGGCACCGGGTAAGGGAGGGCAGGGCGGCCGTCATCAACTCCAGGGCGGCGGAGGAGGAGCGGGCAAGCACCGGGCCCCCGTCCGGTGATACCTTCACGTTCCTGTTGGCCAGCTCCTCCAGCCTGGCCGCCGCTCTGAGGGCTAAGTGCGGGTCATCGAGCCCCCCGGGAGTGTCCCCCTTGGCTGGGTTGTTGGGGTCAGTGTACCCCGGACCAGGGTGAAGGTGTTCTAGGCACTTTGTTGTGTCGGTGACGCCCGTCACATCTCCTAACGTGACCGGCGACCAGGGCGAGTCCCAGGACAGCGACACGGTGGGCGTGTCCTCCTCCTCCTCCCCGTCTCCCCCATCAGGTGAGGCCGCCACAGGTGTGCTCTCCCCGGAGGAGTTACTCTCCGCGCCGCCTCCAGTGTCCCCCTCCCGCTCCCCGGAGGAAGCACTCCTGTCTCCGGTACATGCACCACCACCACCACTCACAGGGGTGCCGGGAGTAAGCGTCGACTCACACTGGAGTTGGTCAAGTTGCCTGTTCCAGATGGTCACTGGAGAGGAGGGGGTGAGTAGCGTAGTGCACCCTGGAGGGGGGTAGGACTGCGGGTTCCTATTGCTATCCGTCATGGGTGTGTGGCGTGTGGCACAGGGCGGGGTGGTAATCACACTGCTGGGGCTTGTCACACGGAGCCCTACTTCTCCAGGGTGGCCTTGGTCCTCCACGTGCTCCGACGCCCCTCTCCAGGGCTGGGCGCGCTCCCCTGGCCCCCCGCCGCCCGCCGCCCCACCATGCCGCCCGTAGAAGTAGTAGTTGATGTTGATGTTGATGTTGACGGCACTGGTGGCGCCCGGAGGCCGTCTGCCCCCCGCTCCGCCAGGCGGCGTGGTAGTCCTCCTGTAGGCTCTGCGTGGCGAGTTGGCGCCGGGGATCCTCGCTGTAGCAGCAGTGGCTGGTGTGGATGCTGGAGGAGACAGAGACAGCTGGAGGGAGGTGTGGCGCTGGGCGGCTCCTGGGCCCATACTGGAGTCCTCCTGTGAGGCTCCTGATATCTGAGATCACTGGCAGACAGCCTCACGACATACACAGCCCGACGACGACGCGACCACGCCCCTCCTGTCACCCGCCCTGTCATTGGGCGCCGTCGCCGCTCGCCGCACGCACGCTCTCCAGGCACAGTCTGCGGGAAGGCCGGTGATGCTATTGGGCGGCGGGGGTGCTCTCCAAGCAGAGGCACCGCTAGGGGATCTTATTGGTGCACGAGGCGCTGTCTCCAAACACAGGCGGGGAGTGTAGTGAGCCGCTCTGTGTTGTGAGAGCGTGTAGAGAGTCAGCGGTCCTCTCTATACGTTACCCACGCGCCCAGTTCTCCAGTTTGAAGGATTTCGGCACCGACTCAGGGACACTGTCTTCGCGGGGGGTCTGAGGAGAGGTGGGCGTAGGAATGGGTAGGACGATGGGGGCGCCACTGTCTTCTGCACTCAGTGACCCGCTCTGAGCAACTCTGAACGGTTCCCGCAGCTTTGAGTAAACCCGATCAGGTTCCAGCAGCTCTGAGAAAACTTGAATAGCTCGAATCAGACCCGATCAGCTCTGAACAGTTCCGAGCAAATGTTCAGAGCAAATCCGAGCAGCTCTGAGCTGCTCCGAGTAGCTCTTAGACGACCCGAGCAGTTCCGAGCAGACCAAGGAAACTCAGAACAGACTTGAGCAGCTCTATTCAGACCCGAACAGCTCTGACCAGTTCCAAGCAGCTCCAAGCAGCTCCAAGTTGACCCGAGCAGACCCGAGCAGCTATGTATCTCCTGGTGACTGTAGAGTGAGGGAAATCCCCGTCTCCACAGATCAGCGTGTGATAACCTCAAACTGCTGAACCCGTACCCCGTGCCAAATAGCCTGCGTGCAAGTCTAAAACTACTTATTTTATTACGTCTTTTTTTCTTTTAAAACATTTATTTTATCTGGAGGTAACATTGGGCACAGGTTGCGCCTGTTTTCAAGTGGCTCCGGTCCAGAAGAATTTTTATGCACTTTCGGAGACACCCACTCCGGTTTGCTTTGTTTGGACGACTGATAAATGTGTAGCTATATTTGCTTACGATTATAGCATCCAGTGACTATCCAATGACGATCACAATGAGGAAATTAGCAGAAATAATTATGTATATCCGCCTCTCCTTACAGGTAAACCTCCATATGGAGGAGTCCTCATTTATCAGAAATACTCGCGTTTCGGTTGTCTTGAGATATGAGGCTCAGTAGTCCCCTCTCTGTCACATTTTGAGTGTTTCTCAGCTCGCCGTGGTCTAACACTACACAGTGGCTCATAATTGGTGGTGCAGAACGCCAGCGTCGCTGTTTTAGCCTAATCTACCGCCAACCTCATCACTTAAATATAGAACAGACTCCAAGGGTTGGCTAGTGAGTGGCGAGTGCCAGTTTGTGCCAGATCCTTTGTTTCAGTGATACTTGATGTATTTTGTTAAGGTACGGTTTCTACATAGGATTCTGAGCCCCGGCTCTCCGCTGCTTTGCATGAATAAAACTTTTTATTTAAGCTGGGGACTGTTAAGTTTGTGAGTAGAAACATCGGCCAGGCGAACTGTACCACAAGGAAACCAACCTGTAGGCATATAGACAATAAACGATGGTTTTGTTGACAGGCGGCCGTAAACTATGAAAAGTTGACGCGCTGTAATATACGAGCGCTGCGAGTGTATTACAGAGGAGTCAACCTCAAGTTGTTTACAGAGCCACCTGTTTACATAACCATTGTTTGTCGCATTCATCATCCATCTATTCGAATAAATCAAACCCAGTTATTGCCATATTATAGATTATAACAATAGGGACTACATTTGTATTCTTTTTTGTAATATAGCTCAAAGGGACATTTTGTCGGTATACCATGGCTTTGAGGCCGTATACTATAGATTTGAATCCGTATACCAGTTATGGTATCTGACAGATGTTATATAATGGGTTGTGTTTTACTGAGTCCACATTCATTTTCAATGGGGTCTTTTTATACGATGGATGATAAAATCTAATCAATAAGGTAGCAGTTAACCACAGAACATCATCTATACGATAGTATCTGAGTAGGAATGCACATGCATAGCCGGAAAACGCTAAATACTTATATATAACCAATACATGAAAACATTAAACAAGAACATATATTAGTAGTACCATATAACCCGCTAATTGTAGCTGATGCCAGCCCAGAAACCGGGCATCTAATACTAAATAATTAGAACCATGTACTAGCTGGAGCCAATGGTCGATAGGTACAACCCAGCACTTAATTGAAACTCCAGGGTATATAAAAGCCTTAAAACACACACAAAAAACCCACATCCTGTTGATAATTCAGTGGTGCCTAAAGGTTGCGGGGAAACTGTCCTGCTAATCTCACATCCGGGTAGAAAAAGGAGGCGTTTTTTTAATGTTTGAGTTTCTAATCATGTAGATGTTAATACGATTCTTGGACCTAATCAAACATTCACAATCACTGCCGCTCGGATTTACAAATTACATCCCTGACACAATTCATCTCCAATTTCACCCCTACATGGTAATCATTACAGAAACAACCTTGTTCAAATATATCTAAAAACCCTGCAACCATATGTCCTGCAAAGCTAGCATCTAGTCGTATAAGGGGAAATAATATTAAACTGGAGATGAATTCCGCACGGTATTTTGTATGGTTGTCTGTACCAATAACGCTTACATAAAGTTGACATCTCGTAATTTGACACTGTGACAATTGAGAACTGTCCCACTGCTGTGATGTTGACAGTTGGACACCGCCCTTCATATACTCAATACGATTTCATATGAAAGCGGACCCGTTATCAATCGAAAACATCTGAACTATCAAATAACCAAAGGCCCGACAGATGTGTCCTTCATTTCACTCTCCATACATATATTCAATATTGCACGAAAAGCTCTGCTGGGAGCTAATCCTGAAAACGCCAGTTCCAATTGCAATGTAAATGGAGTGGAATACCTGCCTGGGCGATATGGGGATTTAATTTAGAGCGCGGCAGCTGAAATAGTGATTGGTAAAAGCAAACACCCGCGGCCCACACAGCTGCCGAGCAGTTCCGAGCTGCTCCGACAGTACAGGGCTAAGCCGTCAGCTGCCAGGCAAAACAAACATGGTCTGTTTCTATATATAAGCAGGGCTAATCACCGTTCACTACAGGCTTAGAAGAAGATGCCTTTAAGATGTACTTACAAAAGTAAACCCTTAAAAATATAACACAAGACAGACAGGTTTGGCTGAGAATGATATATTATTGATATTCTTGAGGAAGTACAATATATCTTAAAAGAATTGATCTTCCACCATGAATAACAAAAAAGACAATTTTCCAAGTTATTTTCATCGAGTGGGTCTCTGATTTTGATCTCACCCCGTATAACATTATTAATTGATAAAATGAATCACCCAATTAGCCATTGAGTATTCGGTACACGAACCTCACGGCCGTGGAGTATGAGTTCCTAATGTTAAGCCTATGGAGAAAAATACCGGGGTGAGCAATAAGGAAAACTGACTAGGTGTTGTATCTGTAAAGATGTACCCATTCCTGTCATGTACATACTTGCCCAAAGACCATTAGGCAGGAGGGACACATGGAAGTACATAAGTAAGTAAATATTAACAGATTCAAACACCTTGTCAGATGTATTTTTTACTATACAACTTCAAATATTTTGAAAGAAAGACCTGGTAATCTTACTGTAAATTGGCTTAGAAACCATATCAAAGCACAACAGCCAGTCCGTATAATGATGTGAGCACAGTGTCCCGTACGCAGTATACGATAAACTTTAAAAGCACGTGCACTGGATTATTATTACCTGGCATGTCGGGAGGTTATACTTTAACGAATTATGTACAGCAATCTCAATCGTTCTTCCCTCCCAGCTAATACCATAACTTTATCATTTTACCAAGGCATACGGCATGTCCCCGCTCAGCATTATATAGCAATATCTAAACCTACATCTTCCTACCTTCACACATCAATACCCTAACCTCCACCCTCCTACCCATAGATCGCACCTCCCACCCTCACATACCAATACCCAAAGCTCCACCTTCCTACCCACACCCTGCACCTCCTATACTGATACACCAACCTACATTATCACATAACCCACCTCTCTGCCTGAGAATCCAACATGTATTCTCCCACACCCCACTTCCCTGTCTGAGAATGCAACCTACATTCTCACACAAGCCGCCTCTTATAATACTGATACACTGACCTCCATTCTCTAACACAGCCCACCTCCCATACTGAGACACTAACCCACCTGATAACACCCTAACCTCCACACTCCTACCCACACACTCTGCACCTCCTACACTGATACACCAACCTACATTTTAACGTACCTTACTTCTCTGTCTGAGAATCCAACCTACATTCTCACACAAGCCGCCTCTTATACTGATACACTAACCTCCATTCTCTAACCTAACACAACCCACCTCCCATACTGAGACACCAACCAACCTGATAACACCCTAACCTCAAGCCTCCTACCCACACACTCTGCACCTCCCTGGCTGGGAATCCAACCTACATTCTCAACCGCAGGCGCCCATCACTAACAGAGATCTGACCCATCCATCGTCTGAGATCCCAGCAGCTTAGACGGCGCGCGCGTCGGGCCTCGTCAACCCACTTAGTGTCGGTGGCGGGATTCTAAGACCGGCGCTAAAGTCCCTAAAACCACTCAATGGCCCGCGTAAGGAGGCTGGGAACAGTTGGTGGGTTGTGTGCACGGGGCTCAGGCCCTCCATCATCAGTGCACACACTTAACATCCTCAACACGTGATTTAAGGCTAGTCTTCCATACTCACGTCTTACGTGACTGGTTTAGATACCGTATCTAGAATGGGATTGGTTTATTTATGGTATCTAGAGTTTGCATGAGTTTCGGCATTTACTTCTTGCATGATTGATATATAATTGCTACAGTTCGGGTCTCTGGTAGCCTGTTCTGCCTGACCCTTGTTTTCTGTAGTTATTGATAGTGGGAAACTGGCTGGGCGTTTAATCTGCGAATTGTTACGAACTTCCAGACCGGCAAATACTTGCCCCGTTGCTGTTAGGCTGGAGGGATGATTTAATGAGTTCGTGAGTAACTATTCACAGTCTGGTCTGTTCTCCCTTCTTCTGTGCTACCTTGGTAGAACCACATGGCCGACTGACTCCTAGTCGTGTGCAGTGAACGAAAATGCAAATTCCATCTTCTTGAATGAATTAAACCATGAAATTGACATATCATTTAGCACAGGGATGAACATCAGGACAGAAAAGAAAATCGGAAATTTAAAACTCATATGAAAATAATCATTCATAACATTATTTTGGAATAGAAGTCTATGAATCAATGTGTATTCTAAACCTATGATTGTTGCCGATGTATATGAAATGTCGGAATTCCGTCATTTGTCGGAAAACTTGCATCCTTATATAAAATGTCATTTGGGACTATTTTCCTGCTCTCCAACCATAGGCATAGCGTTGTATATATACTATGTATATAGTGAAGGTATCTGATATTTTTAAAGTATGGTTTTTTAAACAATGGGTAACGGTTTACTGAGTCCCCATACATTTTCATGACACGGGAGAGAATGACGTTCAGCCTGTGCTGTGCTCTGCATTGTCGGCGTCACACTGAGCGAGGGCAGTGCCTCAGATGGCTTTCCAATCTAATCAGCCAAATGCAGTCCTGGTTTGCCGCCTTAATCTAAGTCCATTGCGGAATAAAGAGTTCAGAAAACAATATCTAGACAATAATTTTGTCCCAGAATGCCAGCCCTAGTCTCACTGCTTCATGCTGAGACCGCTGTTAGATAAAGAATCTTGGGAAAATTGAGATTCTTTGCCAGGCCGTTGCCTCTACTGCTCCAGGCAAACAATCAACATTTCGATTTTCATCTCTCATCTTAACGGAAGGCAGCAGGAACCCTTCCATCCGCTGGCAGGGGCTAAAACCCCTGTGTGCCGCGCTAGGCTGGTGCCAGGCTCTCTGTTCTGTCATTCTCCTTGGCCCGACTTTTTACTGCTACATTCAAGACATCCAGATGGTTATGGGATCCGGAAAGCATCCATCTAGAAGTCTCCATCGATAAATGCGTGTGCCGGAAAAGTCTACTGCTCTATTACGAAGGAATTACTCGATATATTTACTAGATTTCCATTAAACTTTAATGATAGAATTTCGAGAGATGTTTTCAGGTGCCTCAGACAAAGATAGACTGTCAGACCTTCATGAGACAACAACATTCCGGTTAATTCATGATGAGTAAATGGAACTTCATTAACTTGAATCAAAGACTTTTATGCTCTTCCTACTTCATCCAGGTTTTTCTCGGATTCCATCAATTAATTATGTACATATTGAAAATACAGTATTATTCAAAATACCGGAGGCATCATGCTGTGGTAGCCCTGGGAATGTTTGGAGGCATCATGCTGTGGTAGCCCTGAGAACCTTTTTTTAATCTTTTATTGGTTGAGCATTTATTGTTTCAGCAATGTTTGGAGTCATCATGCTGTGGAAGCCCTGGAAGTGTTTGGAGGCATCACGCTGGTGGTAGGCATGAGAATAGCTGGAGTTGGTTGTTGGTTGTTTGGGTAGTTTAACGTCCAACATGTCCTATTAGACTTACTTTGGGTTTGGTGGTGATCGAATCTATTATATGCATTTAGGTAGAAATCGCACCCTACACACCACATTTACCGAGGTGACAGTTCTTTAAGTTTCCACGTCACAAAGACATGGAATAGCTGGAGGCATCATGCTGTGGTAGCCCTGGGAAAGGCTGGAGGCATCCTGATCATGCTGTGATAGTCCTAGGGATGCTTGGTAGCATCATGTCAGGGTGGCCCCAGGAATGCCTGGAGGCATCATCCTGTGGTAGATCTAGTAATCCCTGGAGGGATCATGCTGTGGGACACCTAGAAATGATATGGAGGTATCATGCTCTCAAGTCTACCACAGCTTGGGATGATGGAGGAAAAGTAGCTTCAGTGCAGCTCGAACCCATCAAGTCCCACAACCTTGGGGTTACCAGTCCTGTGCCTTAACTATTGAGCTAACTCTCTACCCCACTGCAGCCTAGCGAATGTCTGAAAGCATCATACTACAGCTAAGAGGCTAATAGTCTTGGCCATACGCCCGAGATCAAACCTATACTCTACGAGCTGCCGTGCTTCTATAACCTTCATCTAATCCTATTACCTCCTCTGCCGCTCCCTTCTGAAAACCGCCTCGGCGTTTTATCCTTTGGCCTTCAGCCGTTAGATCAATTCTCTGAGAGCAGCTTGGCATTAACCCCAAGAAGAGGGCTGCTCTCTGAGGAAGACCTTTGTCATTTAGCTGGAGGACATGGCTCTAAGCCCGCGCCTTTCTGTGCTGATGATATCTCCAGTAGAGAAACCGTCAAACGCATCAGGGACTTTCCCGCAGATAGCAAGGTGTATATCACATATCAGGAGAGTCACCTAAGAATTTCTGTTGGAATGATAACGGTGTTACAGAATGATAGATTCGATTCAGGGGAAAGTTGGTCTTTGGAAAAAGAATTTCGGAAAGGTTATACTCAGTAAAGTTCTACTTAAAAATCTCCCGCTGGGGAAATACACAACTTCGCCTCAACTCTGCCGAAAATGCGTCCATACAGTTCAAAATCGTGTTGTATTCATAATTTAGCATTCCAAATATAAGTTATCTAAGGAAAGACAAAATAGCCACCGATCTTCACACGCACTATTTTGTACTCTAAGGACCCTGAGGAGAATACGGCATTCTGTATTCTACTCAGAGGTGATCTGTAGGTGCTATAGGTTTAGTATGGAGACTCCGTATTAGGTGGATGATAAATCATCTTCTCCCTACCGACTGATAAAAGTATTACCCAGAGAGCTCCCCCCAATCCCACATATGTATATCAGATTCATACTGTAGGTGGCGTGATTGATTTCCGGGCGGCACCTTCATCTGGGGAACTATTTTAACATATAACATGAGTCTATGAGTATTCTTTATAGAACACAGAGTGTGCCCTGGTTCCTCGGACATCCGTTAGGAACTCACGGAGAGTTCCAATCTCCCAGCAGATCTATCGTCCCACTTGCAAGCCAAGCAGAATAAAGGATCTGCTAGGAGAATGGGGTGCGATGGTAGTCTCCAAACAGATACCGCTAGGGGTTAGAACTTACCAACAGCTGGGGATCTCTGCTTGGAGAGTGGTGCTTCGGGGGACATGGCTGTTTCCACATAGGAATCGCTATATATATATATATGGCAAGATTTCACTTTCTATATTTGCGCTTCAAACATAGGCGCTTCCTTCTATCAGATATAACCTTTCTGACTATCATCGTTAAAAATGTGCAAACTACGTGAACCGCCAGTGAGACATACTTTAGCGACATCCCTCTACGACAAACAAGCAAAAAGTCCAGAAATGAACCCTGCCTTCGGCCGTTTGTAAACGCCTTCATCCAAATCAGTGAAGCTTCTTGTGTCTTTTTCTCTGCTGGGAAATTGATAGATGAGAAAAGCTGGCCGCGGGTCGGGGTCAACCTGGAGAGCGAGGAGGAGGTAGGCATGAGGGATGGGCTGGGAGATCCTTTATGAACTGTACGGTAAAGGCTGGTCCGTGTACGGCGGGCATACACAGGAGGAACTGGGAGCGTGGCGGGAGGGGTGTGGCGAGGAGTGTAGCGGGTAACTGACGGTGAGAGACAAGTGACCAGACGTTGACAGGCAGTGGTTGATCTTGTCATCTCCACTTCGTACATGCTGATGTCAAGGATCTAGCCTTGCTGGGGTCACCTTATTGTAACGGTGGTCATGTTGGTGCTGGTCTTATTGGGTGAATATGTTCAAATACTGAGTACTTGGATTGACATTCTAAAGTCCGGGGGAGATTGAATTAATTATTCTCTATCTCTCTCCCTCTCTGTCTCTCCTCTATCTCACTGTCTTACAGTCTCTGTATCTGTCTGTCTCTCTCTGTCCGTCTCTGTCTGTCTGTCTCTCTATATTCTCTCTCTGTCTATCTTTCTTTGTATATCTGTCTACTTCTATTCTCGCTGTCTGTCTCTCTGTTTATTTGTCTGTCTGTCTTTCTGTTTGTCTCTTTCTCGCTGTTCCCTCTCTCACTGTTGCTCTGTTTTTCGGTCAGTCTATCTCGGTCTCTGTCTGTCTGTCCCTCTCTCTTTTGTCTGTCTCTACTCGACTTTAATGCCGACTTTTATTAATTTTCCCTCAAATAAAAACGAACAAAATACACTTAATTTAGTCGTAGGAGTGCTCTTTCTGAGGGGAGGCGACGGTATTGAATGCATCAAGTTTTTTAAACCGACTATGATGACTTGATTTGTCTAAAAAGGGGAACAAGGGATCGTGACTAAATCTACACACAAAAAGGGTATCACTATACAAAGACTTTTGAAATCTAAGAATGTACGTTGATTTTGCCAAATCCTGCAGGCATTGTAAGGAAAGATGAGATTTACAGGTTTTATTCAACGCGGAAATACTCAGCACAATGTACGGTAATGTTATCAGGATTGCCTAAGCGCAATATAAAATGTTGCCAGTATAACAATGTACTAATATTCCTGATGAAACCTTTAGGAAAAATATATAAAAGAAATCAAGGAAAAAAAGTGATTTCAAAATGTCATTGCACCTGATAACGGAAAATGGTGGAAGGTGAGTGAGGAGCAGTTGTAAGACGAAGTACAAGTTTCCCTATCAGTGTATTGTGATCGAACGGGCCTGTGGTGGA
Organism: Alentia gelatinosa; assembly: GCA_950022655.1. Classification (NCBI taxonomy): domain Eukaryota; kingdom Metazoa; phylum Annelida; class Polychaeta; order Phyllodocida; family Polynoidae; genus Alentia; species Alentia gelatinosa. Next base: position 48,864,098 of record OX465586.1, read on the forward strand.
GATCTACTGGCACTGTGGAGGAGATCTATTGTCAAGATGGCTGCTGTTTTTAATAGTGGACCTTTTACACTGGACTGATTCTATCGCACTGGCCATCAGCATTCTGGTTAGTCCGATGTTATCGTCGCTATACCCAGCCTCACAGTCACTGCACACACACACACACCCACCCACATATACCCTCTCCTCTCCAGGTGGCAGGGGAGGGGGAGGGGGTTACTTAATCTCGGCGATCCATTCCCCCGGGGAAGCAAACACCGAGGCCCCCGTTGTTCTGCTAAACAGGGCACGGTGAAAACAAGGCCCCGTTCATTAAGTGTGGGGCATTTCAATTGGCCTCACGACCTCGGAGAAGTGTGGGTTGACGAGCGGGGTCTTTGATAATCTGATCACACCCGCGTGTCGTCTCAGGACCCTGGAGGCACGTCTCCGGGCGGCACCGGGACCCGTCTCACGCCCGCTACTTGAGCCTAGACAAGGGGTATTTGTAGAAGGCCACATCACCTTCTCCTGTTCTGGTGTAAACCACTCCGTTCAGGTGCAATGATGTATTTTATTTATCATCAATCGTATGAAAAAAACACATTGGAGATGTATGGGGACACAGTATACCATTACCTATTGTCTAAAAACTACTGTCAGATACCATGAAAATACTGTAAGGACACACATACCGGCCTTTGGCTGACATCTTTACAGTATAAATAAAGAATATAAAAAAACCTAAAAAAAACCCATTGTATACAGATTCAAATCCATTGATTGTGGGAAAATAGTCCCTTTGTGCTGAAGAGGGAAAAAAGGGTCCTTATCAATATACCCTTTAGTATAGCAATTCCTGGGTGAGATTGACATTGGAAGATGGATAATAAATACAATAAATGATAGTTTTATGGACAGGCAGCTCTATAAACCACGAGAGGTTGATGTAAATGACTGGCTAATGCTTGTGTATTAGTACGCGTCAACCGCTCTTGGTTTACGGCAACCTGTCCACAGAACCATCGATTATTGTCTACATATACCTATGCCGGGATATCCTATAGTTACCATACTCTGCTATAGTTTTGGTATTTTACCCATCCCTGGATACTGTGCTGGGATGGGAAAATCCCAGCATACTTTGATTCTGCTTATTTAAGCTTCACCCTTGCTCGACATCGTCATGTTTTGGTAGATAATTAATATAAAGAAAATGTGGATACATTTTCCATCTGAAATTTGCTGCCCCAGAGAGAGACTGGGAAAATATGGAAATACACCAGTGTGGGTCATGGCGTGGGGCTGAGGTTCTGTGGAAAGGATTAAGCCACAGTTTTATTGCTGTGACTGAGGCTCAAATAGAATTATCTTTGCTTTACATACTTGAAACACATGGGAAAATAATCTATATACCATAGATGAAAAAGTGGATTTTCATGGATATTGGAAAACTGCCATCTCTGTAGATTAATTTGTAAAACACTGTCTGGAATACAGCACAGTTATCCAGATATTATACCACGTTATGGTTTCAGTGTTCTGGAGCTGTTAAACTGAGAATTATTTCACTAAGCGAAGATATACGACCAGTTTTACCCGTTTCTCCATGATAAAGTATTGTTTTGTTAATCTCCAGATTTTTTAAAACCTGGCCATCTTTATGCAGGAAATGGAAAGAAAGGTTGACCGTTGATTTGCGTTTATTATTCAATCCAATGTCATTTCAATTTCAATAGAACTTCAAAAGGACGAGATGAAAGGCATGCAGATAGGTATGTAATTGAATTCCCCAGCACCGTTTAATGTGTATTAAAACATGACTCACTTTTTATCAAATAAGTAATCAAATCGAAAATATGAAAATAGAAAGAAAAAACGAGAAATACTCTTAAACGACCTTTACTTACGGTTTCTTTTGGACTTCAGGAGTGACAGATTTTCCTTACCTGAATTATAACAAAATAAATCTATGTTATAGCATGTTTACATTCGCATCTGTATAATAAGTCAACATAAAGAAGATACTAAAATGTTCTAAAGTATACGGGAAAATAAGGTGTAAAAAACATCTTAAAGACTTTTGAGACAGCAATATTCATACCAGCAGGTTTACATTTACTCCTCAAATACAGCACCTTAACGGGAGTCTTTTAATTATACTTATATAGAACGTCCTGACCATGCTGTACAAGTCACAGAACGAGATGGTAATTTACGGTATGTACGGAACGAGGCATTTGATATAGCAGTAAGTCTACCACTGCTGGGCATGAAACAGAACGGTGGCTACACTGGGACTCGAACCAACTACCTTGCGAATATCAGTCCAATGTCTTAACTACTGTATCAGCGGGGCTACCAATACTAGAAATGTAAAAAAAACACCATTCATATCCCACCGTGATCCTAGAATGAATATAGATTACAACTTAGTTCCATTTAAATATCAGCTTTGAATCTGAGCTTCTTGAGTGATGAGGTACAGTCAATGAGTTGAAGAAGCTCCTAGTCTAGGGATTAACCTTCTGACAGAAGTGGTGGCATTCGTATCTCACTGTATGGATAGCTCGGAGCTTTATATCCCTTAAATCTTCATTGGATGATATCTTTCAGCTAGAATGCTATTTAACAACTAATCTGTACGTATGGATGTTAACTAGTGATATTGGTCAGTCTACCCAACATTCCCTGATGGCGAATAGATGTATTTAACTTAAAAGAGCACCAAGTAAATTCAGCTTAGATAAGTAACATTTGTTATACACATATTACGAACCTGTCACTACAAATGAATAGAGTCTGAAGATTGTACAGAGGAGAAAAAAATTCCCTGAAACATCACCTAGCGTGCGAAATAGGGCGCGAGCAGATCGTTGGCCATTTGTCTTTACTTTGATATGTTATATTTGCAATATTGAATGATAAATATAATATGGACATGCTTCTAATACTAGTGTGTGTATCCTCCTTGTAGTTGACGCCCATGCCCGGATACTTCTACGCGTCAACTATACCTCCCCCCCCCCAACCATCATTATAAAAAAAGGTTATTATTATATACCTATGCACTAACTCAGTGTAAATACGTACTGCTGCTAGGGGTATAGTTATCGTACACAGAATGCACTGTACGCCGTGAATCGTTGTACTGGTGCCTTTGGATAGTGACAAACTGCATCCTTTGGATGACAGACTGCATCCTTTGACCCTCACCGGCACGCTTTAGGTGACAGACTGCACCCTTTGACGAAATAACGCAATCTGATTGGCCGAGAGGCCGACAACAGAATTCTAGGTGCAAGATTCAAAAATGGCTGATCGCTTCACTTCGCGAGTTCTGTGTCGTCGTACAGTAACCACGGAGCGAGTTCGTGCGAAAATACATCAAACATCGAGGTGGAATACGATAACGAATTACGTGATACACTTTAGATAGCTTAAATATGCGAGAAATATCGATTTCGATACGTTCACGGGCCGAGCGGGCGACTCGTCAATGTCAACAAATAGCGGAGACACTGCACCGCTCGAGTGGAGATGTCCGACGGGACGATCGAGCGTAGCAGGGTGACCCTGCGTTAATTTATGCGGCGGGATAATGTATTCGCGCCTGCGCGGTGATCACTTCCTGTTATCAACATCCGGCGTGTCTGCTAGTGTACGCATCGTCTTTGCGAGTTGTGCCAAGTGACTCCTACGTCGAATTACGGTCAGTTTTAGCGAATTAAGGTATATAATAATATGAAACCATAGTTATGGTGACAGTACGGGGTAGATTTATGAGTTGTTTCGGAGAAATTCGTTCTGAACGAGCCGGCACGGCGAGTTCAGAACAAATTTCTCCGAAACAACTCATAAATCTACCCCGTACTGTCACCATAACTATGGTTTCACATAATATTGTGCATTTTCCCACACTTTCCATGCGGTAAAGACGAGCAGTATGCTCCACTAAACCCGTCCCTCACCGAACCACACAGATCCGCTCCCTTTAAATGAGGATGTATTATAAGACCCCGACAATACCAGACCCATCCGGTTTATCGCTGCGAGAAGCCACAGGATTATCCACTCTACGAAATCAAATCATCTCAGATAAGGAAAGCCTTACATAATCCGTCCATTAATCCGCCATTAGCCGGCCTATGACGTGGCAGTGAGATGAGGGGTGGGGGTGGGTGTGGGGGCAGCGGGCGGATGGAGAGTGGGGATGTAAATGTCTAAAGTCTAGGGACCCAAACTAACAGGAGTATAGACTGTAAGAATAAACCAGCTTAATAGCAGACTGCCAATATACTTATTCATTGCTGAGATAAAAAATAAATAAGAAGGGAGTCAGAACTTGAACAGCGAAGTACAGAGTACAATATTGAGTTAAGGGAAAACTGATTTTTTGATAAACTGAAGGAGTTTATATACATTCCACAGGAGGCAGCTTGCTGCAGGTTTAGCTTGTGTGCTCTGTACTATGATTGGCTGCTAAACCAACAGCCAATAGGGGATGACCAGTCTCGGTCCAGTCTGCCGTGCAACTGTAAGCGTGCTCCTGACACTAACTTCTTATAATGTCATTGTCCAAGCACCCTGCCACTATGTGGGCAGGTTAGAAACTAGAGTGAGCGATAATGAGGGAAAACATGCCATTCACCAAATAACAGCCGCACTGTAAATATCAGGATAAGAGGGAGCTTCTACCAAAGGTGACTGTTCAAATTCAGTTTTTTTTTACAAATAAATACGGACAATTTTGATCATTTATCTTTTCGCATAGAAACCAACATATCTGGCCATGAAAGGGGAAGTATACACCAGAACTTTACAAGTGGTACCTGTGGAGGGTATTGCTGTCAATGGTACCAGTCTGTTACGTAAGTTCATTCCCCATCACGGAGACTGAACACAGTGGATGCTGATTGCGGCTGAGATCCGTGAAGTCTAGCATTAGTCCGGTCTGATGGTGCATTCAGTGAATAGCCGAGAGGTGAGCCCGGCTGTAGACGGTAAATGATACGGCGATTAGCGCGACACACACACCCCGCCATATGCCATCTGATTGCCTCTGCCTCCTCCCGCCCCATCTCCCTGTATCCTTCTCAGAGCAGAACACGGTGAAGCCGTTCGTCTGATTAATTAAAAAGACGAGAGCATCTCACTAGAGAGGCAATAATTACTTTCTTTGTCACACCAAGATGCGAAGATATGAATCTGAAAATACGTTCATGATTTGTTTTGGTGATAAAAGAGAAGTTCTGTGTCTATCAGGAGTACATTTCCAAGTTTGATTCGTCCTGCGAAGAAACTTCGATAGACTAGAATTAAATTCACCACATGAGAAGATTAGATCATATCATCCACCTAATACGAATAAAAAAGTATAATCTCAAATCTAAATTGCAATATTCGTATTCTCCTTATCTGTACTCTCATAGGAGAATACGGAAAGAAATCCATAAAACATTAAAAAAAAGTGTGTCAGAAGATGGTTAGCCATTTTGTCTTTTCTTTGATAACTTAAAATTGCAATTCTGGATAATAAATACAATATTAACCTGTTCTGATATTAGTGTGTGTATCCTCCTTGCAGTGGACTCTACGCAATATCCTCGCTCGAGTTCGGATATTACTATGGAGGATACGCACGGTAGTATCAAAAACAGGTTAATATTGCGTATAAAGTTTATCTTTACAGAGACTTGGATCATATCTTCGTTCCTTATTATCTTATTTCCACCTGTCGACGAATTGAGTACCGATTATCTGAGCACTGTACAAAAGTCGGCGGTGGATCTTCTTGAGAAGGTATCCCCGTCCACAATCGGTGAACCCCAGACTACAATAACCGTTACCACAAGACGACTGATTATCACAAACCTTTCCTCTACGTCAGTTCCAGTCTGCCACCGATTAGATGAAACCTGGGACATTTAATCGGTTAGCTAAAAGAAGTTATCAGGTTTACAACTACTGGAGATGATGGGAAAGAAAGGTGGGTACAGTGAGACTCGAACCCACCACCTCGGCCTTAAACACTGAGTTGAATCCCCTACCATAAAGACCTAGTTACCGAAACAGATACAGTAAGGGGGCCATCCATAAAGTACGTACGCAGAATTTCTGAAATTTTGGATCCCCCCACCCCCTCTCCCAATCTTGTACGCAATAGAAAAAAGAGGGAGCATACGCAGATTTTCCTAAATCTCTTACCCGCCCCCCCCCCCCTTGGTGCGTACGTACTTTATGGATGGCCCCTAACCGTATTTTAACATTCATTTTGGCATCTCCCAGGGTGAATGTGTACTATTCCATCATCTAATAAACGGCTGGTGTCCTGGTTTACTGCTAATTTAGTAGCGCACATTAAAGGCCTGATGAGCTGCTCATATAAATGACCTAATTACAGCGAGCAGCTCTGACCTATGTGAAGTCCTCTTCTCAAAGTTAATCAGGTCTCATAATGCGGTACTTTGATTAATCCTTATCTAAGCTTAATAAATCGTGCCCTACTGGAAACAGTTCCCATAATCTCTCAAGTTAATTTCCTACCGTTTGAATAACATAAACTTAATCGGTGTAAATACTACAGAACTGATGTAAAGGGACAGTAGTGTAGCATGATACAATGCCTCAACCAGGACTAAAGATGAGTTGTGTGTGTTTCAATCACACTTCAGTCTAATTATGCCTGGTTTTATGGTTTCTAGATCTTTATCGACATCTGGACGAGACAATTCTGCTGATTCCCTCGAGCATAATCTGGTTTGAGAAGATGGCCATTTACATCCGAATCAGGCCAATAAAGAAGGCTATAATGACGAATTCGTGGAATATCATAAGGAAATGAACTCAACACTCTTTGGAGAATTCCGGATGTCCTAAAATAGTGGCAATCTCCAGGAAGGAAGCCAGTCAGGGCAAAGATAAGCCCATGTCCCTTTTTCTTTTCAACAATTTTATATACGCACAAGTCAAAAAAAGAAAAAAAGGAGCAAAAGGTTTTGACCACGAAAATCCATCACGCATATCACAAGGTATGGGAAGTATGTTCAAGAGGAAAAAAAGCTGAATTGTATGGAAAAGAATTGTTAATATGATATAATTTAGTATGAGTAAGTGTAGGAATAAAGAAGGCTGAATTTGTGGAACATTCGGTGAGGTTTACGGGCTGTCACTTTCTTATTGAGCAGTATACAGTACAATAGTCAAGTCACATGAATTTTCCAGGTACTTCGTCAGAGTAGCAGACATTTTTGCTTTTATGATCGACTTAAACATTTCATAATCCGGAGTATTTCGGACAATCGATGTTTGTAAATTCCACAAGCAGCCACCAGAATAGTCACTGGGGTTGCCGGGCTGCAATGACAATGCAGCCACACGTTGTTACGCAGGGGTAATGAGCAAACACGGTAATACACAGCGGTGGGCGCTGTTACATCCCTTTACAGCCGCCCCCGTCGCCATGCAGATCCTGATGAGGCGATTACTGCGGGTTTCTATGGAAATGGGCATTTCCTACTGCCAACCCTGACCCCAGCCATTATGAAGGTCAACGGAAGGTCAATCAAAGGTCTCACGAAGGTCAGAGAGTGAGAGGAGCCATCAGTCAGCAGCCATAACTAAGCCATAAGACGGCCATAAACAAGGAGGAGTCTTAGCGGGAACCGTCATTAAGGGTGGGAGTGAGGCGCGTTGCTTATGGGCTTGTTAGTGGCAGGAGATGGAGTTTGGAGCTGGAAGATGGACGTGTCTCAGGTCTTACACTTCACCTCCCTTCATCAAAACACATTTAGCATTTTCGCTACTGCACTGAATTACAGAATGCTGGGTCTAGTCTGGTTTTAAGTGGAAACGAAACAAACAGGGATGTCAGTTGGGGTCATGAAAAAGATTGGAAATACTTTTCTTGTGGGATTTATTACCTTAGAGAGACTGGGAAAATGTGTAAATCACATCGTTGTTGGCCAAAGAATAGGGCAAATTCTATTGGCATGCATAAGGCTCAATTTGTACTATATTTATACTGTGTTTTTTTGTATAATACTTTGTTTTATAGGATTTCCATGAACAAATTGGAGAATGAGGAAACATGAAAAACACACCATTTTTTCCACTGCATGGAATTTTTCCCGCATAGTAAAACTATTTTTCTTAATACGAAAACACATTTTTAGTCATGGAATGGGGCTGGGGTGTGCGAGAAGTTTGAACCGCTGTTCCTTGGTGTGAATCAGGCACAGTTTATTCTTTCATTGTTTTACCTGATACAATAGAGTTTTATAAACTGAAAATAATAACAAGGATTTCCTTGAAAAAGTGGACAACTGCCATCTCCGTTAGAAGGACCTCGACCTTCAGAGTACAGTGATGGCATCTGATCCTGTGTGGAAAACACCACAGAAACACCTCGACTCGTCCCCACTCAGTATGTTTCTACGGCAGAGAAGTGATTACTCAGCGGCAAGTAGTATGTGGCTGTAGCCCTGTCCCAGGCGCCAGGTGGAAGTTACTGTGAGTAAAGACTGGACTCGGCTAATTGCCCAGAAGACCTTCTGTATGAATAAAGGACAATAAAGGTACTAAACAAAAAAACAACTTTACCAGATGCTGAAACCAGCTACTCATGGACAAAAATGAACTTGCAATAATCAACATGGACATACTCAATTTCAAGAAAGTTTTGTATTACCTTTTATATTTGTTACTCTCTCCTGATTTGTTTTAAAGGTCGAACTTATAGGGGTGTCCCATAAATACTGTATGGGTACCCTAAACCGGCTGACTGCTGAAATTCTTACAGTTTAGATTAACAAATTTGAAAAAATAAAAGTTATCACTTAGCAGTAATTGGTATACGGTTTTAGCCCTGCCCCAGGTGCCAGATGGGAGTGACTGTGAGTAGTATATGAGGACAGGATTAGGGTTGGTGAATGGATTACACACTCAGTGTGTTTCTACAGCAGATAAGTGATTACTCAGCAATAAGTAGCATACGGTAGTAGCCCTGTCCCAGGCGCCAGGTGGAAGTGACTGTGAGTAGTATATGAAGACAGGATTAGGGTGGTGAAAGGATTACGTTCGGAGGTGTTTAGGTGTGTTTACATATACCAAGTTTGAAGAACTAGGTACCTCTAAATATACGTAAACAGGGATTAACCTAATCTATTCACCCACCCTCACCCTGTCTTTCTATTATATACCTGGAAACTTTTCGAGATCCTTATCAAGTAATTTTGGAATCTTTTCACCAGGAACTTGTTTCCCTATAATCACATTCCTTTCACTTTTTCATAAAATGGCCGATTGACTGGGAACCCATTACCATAATGGAATCCTTTATCATGTTTAGTGTAAGCTTTACATTAATAAACCCCCTATACATAAATAACCCATCGATATATATTGTTCTATATGATAATCGTACTTCAGCTAATTCCTTGATTGATCATCTGACCACATCCTCTTTTACCGATACCCATCAGCGGATAACACTGCATTAAACAACCGTTTCCTGACAGGGAGATGCCGCTGCAGCGTGGATTAACGGCTTGGGTTGCTGGGTGCAGTGCTCTACACGCCGAGCGGAGAGTGGTGGGTTCGGTTACGTCCGACCAGCAACGTGAGCCGGGCATTAGGTGGTGGGCTGATTGTAGGCAGCAAACAGTGGTCGGCCACTCAGGACCAGCTCGCCTTGTTACAGCGACAGGGAGCAGCTCGGAGTATCTACAGAAGAACCCCGGGTTACAGAACATCCTCCGTGATATGCAGAAGTGTCGCCTTACGTGGGTGTCCCTTGGACAGGGTAGAACAAAACATCTACAGTTCTGCGCAAACCGAACTGAGCAAAGCTGTCCCTTTACAGGGGTGTGCCCTTACGTGGGGCGACCGCTTACAAGGGATGAACCCATACAGATGGAGTCTCATAACATTTGGTTACACCTAACATCGGGTGTTCCCTTCAGCTGGGTTTTGTACAAACTTCACATAGTAGTTACAAGATTCACATAGTAGTTACATGATTTTCAATTTCATAAGAGGACAAAACAGAGTGTAGGTTAATTCATCGTAGACGAGAAAGTTATCGTTGACTACCATTACATTTCAGGTGGTTTCTACAAACCACACCAAAACCACATAAAGATGGAAATCGCTAAGTGATCTTGCTAGAGTATAAGGGGCAGGTGTCAGAGACATCCTGACAAGACATCCCGACAAGAGACTGGTTACAGGACATCATGGAACATAACAAAAGTTTGAAAAGTTCAGTTGACGATAAGGAACCGGTTGAGCCCTTTAAACAGGGTGTTTACTGGGGTATCCCTTTAGCTGGGTTCTACTGTATATACCCACACCTACACAGGAGAGCGATGGCGTGTGTCACTGGTGAACGATACATATCACCGGGCTATGTAAACTTTACCAACACTCCCCGTGAGCATATACACACATGCTGAGCCCTTTAAACAGGGCGTCCCTTTACCGGGGGTATCCCATTATCTGGGTTGTACTGTATATACCCACACCTACACAGGAGAGCGATGGCGTGTGTCACTGATGAACGATACACATCATGGGGCTATGTAAACTTTACCAACACTCCCCGGCGAGAATATGAACACATGCTGAGCCCCTTAAACAGGGTGTCCCTTTACCTGGGGTATCCCGTTGGCTGGGTTCTACTGTATATACCCACACCTACACAGGAGAGCGATGGCGTGTGTCACTGGTGAACGATACATATCACCGGGCTATGTAAACTTTACCAACACTCCCCGGCGAGCATATGAACACAGGCTGAGCCATTTAAACAGGGTGTCCCTTTACATGGGGTATCCCGTTATCTGGGTTCTACTGTATATACCCACACCTACACAGGAGAGCGATGGCGTGTGTCACTGGTGAACGATACATATCACCGGGCTATGTAAACTTTACCAACACTCCCCGGCGAGCATATAAACACATGCTGAGCCCCTTAAACAGGGTGTCCCTTTACATGGGGTATCCCGTTATCTGGGTTCTACTGTATATACCCACACCTACACAGGAGAGCCATGGCGTGTGTCACTGGTGAACGATACATATCACCGGGCTATGTAAACTTTACCAACACTCCCCGTGAGCATATAAACACATGCTGAGCCCCTTAAACAGGGTGTCCCTTTACATGGGGTATCCCGTTATCTGGGTTCTACTGTATATACCCACACCTACACAGGAGAGCGATGGCGTGTGTCACTGGTGAACGATACATATCACCGGGCTATGTAAACTTTACCAACACTCCCCGGCGAGCATATGAACACATGCGGCGAGCTGCTCGGTGAAGGTGCAGGGCGCGGGGACGTATTGAGCAGCTCGCAGTGCGTTGTTTGCTCAGCGACCAGTTGTAAACCGAGACAAGCCCGACGCGTGACGCGTGACTAGTCACGGCATCGTGCCACGACTCTGCTAAATGTGTCTGGTTTCCATCAGTGGCTGTCCTGGAAGTGTTTTGGTGTGTGCATGCTTACCCTCGTCATGTGCACGTTGTTATATGCACGTGCATGGTCCGGGTCCACTGCCTGGCTTGATGCGTGGTGAAGTCGTGCCACTTCGTCAGTATATCTGACTACGGGCTATCATGGATATATATATATAATTAACCTACCGACGGGGTTTGCGTAACAAAGACACACTGACAATTAGAGATACACCTGCAGGGTCATACACAGAGGCAAAATCACACTGAAAATCAAATATACACGGACAGAGTCATACACATAGACAGAAACACACTAAAAATTAGAGATACAGCTACACAGACGTACACAGAAACAGAGACAGAGACATATAGCCAGAAACACACGGAGAAAGAAAGATACAACCGGACAGTCAGACATATAGAAATAGACACACTGACAATTTTTGATATAACGATACAGACATACACATAGACAGCGACATATAGACAGAGACACTCCCAGGCCTCCCAGTGCCCAACTTCCTCAATATAGTTATTTTTATAGGTTTTGAAAATCAAAATATAGGTTTTTACAGGTTTCTCAAGGCCCAAAATAAAGGCTTTATAGGTTTTTAGGGTTAACATATTCAGCATAATAAGAGTCAAAATATAGTGAATCGCTTATTTTCAGTGCTTGATTTCTAAAAAGAATGTACCTAGTACTAGATTGCAGGACGTCAGAAAGTCTGGCTCATCACGTTATACCCAGCAAGTATGTATGTAGACGTGTGTTGAGTTTCCAACAGGCAAGCCATCCCGGCAAAAGTCACACCAACTGTTGTTTCTTAAACACTTTTATAAACTGATAATGTGGATTTCTTGTTATTTGACAATCTAACATTGTGTCAAGTTAACTTCTAAGATTTCCTGTACAACTCAATCTGCATGGCAGTGAAAATATAGGTTTTTATAGGTTATATAGGTTCCTTTGAAAAAAAGGTTCAAAGCCGTCGTCCTCTATGCATTTGATTGAAATTGATATGAATGAGGTGACAGCTGAGTGAATATTGTATAGCATCCAAATGAGTCGGAGAATAACGATTTTGACCAAAACGAGTTGATTTCTGGATTTATCTCACCCCTGTACACACTAGCAGAATGTACGATATATAGGAGAACGGACTGCAATACTCGTAGGGGCAGGGAGAACGAGTTACTAAAGTCAAGCTTGTGGGACAAAAAGATACCAGGGGTGAGATATATACACAATATTCCCACGATTTCGATCTGAGTGGCCGTATTCTCCGCGTAGTTGGCCCGTAGTAAAACTCCGAGCGATAGCGAGGAGTATTACGTAGTGTCAACTACAACTACTATGTGCTTTGTTTATATAAACTAGTTCCCATAATGCCTGTCAGGTGACCCAAAAAGCCATATTCTCTTAGGAGATTCCGGAGGTCCGTATTCTACTCAGTAGCGATCTGTAGGCTCCATAGGCTTAGCATGGAGACTCCGTATTAGGTAGGTAATAAATGTTAAATATGACTATGGGACAATGACGAGTATGCTACATATATATATAACTAATATTATTCAATGTTTATTGACAACTTGTTAAGACATAGTGAGGAGACAATAATACTTCATTTAAAATGTAATACATTCGATAATATTGGTGTATGATGAATATATCGTAATGACCTGCTCTTTCTAGTATATTATGATCACACATGCATACCACAGCCGTCTAACGGCTTGCGACGTGGGGGGCGGCCTGCATTGGCGGATAAATCCAAATGGGTCTTGTCACGACACTGATGGCTGATATAAATCATACAGCGTGGCGGGCATTTGTCAGCAACACTGGTGTGATATCTAATTTATCCCCCTTCTCGGCGATCAATACCCGCTGATGCTGGAGGGTAGAATCTAAGTCGGCACCGCACGCATGAGGGACCGTGGAGGACTCTACTTAGGGACCACTTCTCCGGGGTATCACAAGGATGACGCAATGAGACACAGTGCTATATGGGGGTGTAATCAGTGGTTCTCATACATCTACATATATGGCCAATGCAGTCATCAGTAGGCGGGTGTCCATGGAATAGAACAAGCTTGTGTAATAGGGGGAGACGTGGTTATTGAGCCTGTGGTGATGGCCGTTTGGTGTCTTTCCTCCCATAACTACGCCCCGACGCTATAGGTGAAGGGTCGTAGTTATGGGATGAAAGACAGAGAACAGTCATCACTATGGGCTCATGATGTTACCTTATTATTATACACCTACAATTTATGGGAAAACGCCACTTTGTTCAGTTATAACGTCATCGATTCATAGCTGAATAACTACGGGCACAGTGGCCGAACATTATTTATACTGCATCCCTAGCAGCAGGAAGTATTTCATAGACGTCCGGCCACAGGTATATAATGATACGAGGAAATGTAGTTATTGAGCCCCTGGTAATGGTCGTTCGAGGTCTTTCGTTCTGTAAGTACGGCCAGATGCTGTAAATGAAGGGCCGTAGTTATGAGATGAAAGACTGATAACAGCTACCACTACGGACTTAGTCACGAAGTTTTATTATTGTCGTATACCTAGAAATCACGAAAAAAATGCCATTTTATGCACAGCCTGACAACCCGCGTGAATATTATATATACGTTATGCCCGGCAGTGGGAATAGAAATTCATGTACAGGTATATGATAATAGATCATTCCTCGATGACCTTCACACGAAGGTATCCTATACCCGAGAAAGTTACATCATCTTCTATCATCCAATTTAGTGCGATACTGACTATGATGTAACATTATATTTCATCTATAATATTGGGTAGAATCTGAGAGAATTCCATTAATGCGATTTCTGTGACGTAATATACTTGGGTAAATAGTCGGCCACGCTTTGGAACATGCCCTTTTATAGACCCAGTACATGTAATTCATTTAGGATATAAACAGGGATGTTGCCATATAACGTCGAGCAATCTTTGACAAAGCGATAAACGAAATTGAAGCTAAGCAACAGTGTTGAGTACTTTTTCAGTTTAACTTGTATGTTTGAAAAGTAATCAATACCACAGCAGTAACACACAATGAAGTATAATGGGTTTATTTTTTCTCATCATTATCGGCTTCCCTCCTTTTCCCACAGCAATAAAGATCGCTTGGGGCGCTTTTCCTATGAAACCAACATAAACTGCGATGTCTTTTTTAACCAGAGACCAGAAATGCACATATCAGGTATGCTTAAAACTCAGCCTAAATACAATATAAGCGACCAGTTTTTAATTAGCCATCCATCTTGAGGCTCCCGCCCACGCACCCCCACCTGCGGGGGGTGTTGGGCCCGGCCCCGCCGTCCCCGCCCGCCCGCCCGCCCGCCCGCCCGCCCGCCCGCCCGCCTATTACGCCGGCCTCGTATGGATTGCCGCCCGACATGGAAGGCCGCATGTTTCCGCCAAATTTGACACCCCTCCGCTCGATAGCCATATTTCACTTATGCCTCGCGGTTCGCTACTGGGAGACGGTAACCACGTGGTGCATAGGCGATAATGGGGATGGGAGGGGTGCGGTATGTGCTTGGAGACAAAGAGGAATGGCGACAGAAGCCGTCACGTAGATTGTGCTGGAAGAGGCTGCTTACAGAACCGTTACTGTGTGTTTGCATAAACACTGGGATTGATTGACGCGGTGGTGGTGGTTATGGTAGAGATAGCACCAAACACACTTAAACGTCGGCATTTACCATAAACAACCAGTAGTAACGCATGAATGGATGATGGCACAGTGGCAGAGGACCCGGGACTGAACATAGAGGAAATACATGTCACCCTGACTCTCCACCGGAATGGATTGTCACAGAACCAACACCGTGACGCCATGTGTGGAGGTGAGGTCACCGGAGCGTGAACTGCAGTGTGACCTTGGCCGACTGTAAATTGCGCCATCAGTGCATTTAGTGGCGTCCTCGACGATGCGTGTCCGTTTAACACTCTGACCTATGGGAGTCACGTGGTGACGCCTAAAGCCCTATCACAATCCAAGGATGCCCACCCCTTCGTGGCGTCACAGACAAAATGGCGAAAGAATTCAAATTGAAAGCATTTCGATGTTCGCAGTTTTCACAGAGATGCTCATGATGCTAGATTGCTATCTCTTTTCTTTTTTGCGAGGAGTCAGAACCTATGGGATGACAAAAGGGGTCAGGAAAAGATGTGGAAATATTTTTCTACTGGAATTTACTGGCTTTGAGTGATTGAGAAAACATGGGAAACACATCAATCATGGTCATGGAATAAAGCTGAGGGTGTGTGGGGAGGTTCAAACACTGTTATATTGGCATGAATCATGAGAATTGTTGTTAAAGTCCAGCTTCTCTTAGAGGGAGAGCAAAGTATCATGGACTGCTTTCTGTCTTGGGTTTTGGGAGAATGAGAATGGAATTAAATTTTAATTTTAATTTTGAACGATAGTATGAAATAATGAAGTGCTTGTTAGTGGAATCTAACCTCTGGCAAGACCCTCGGGGTCTTTTCCAGACTGCCTCATTGTTTGAACAGTTTCACGTGTTATAGGAAAAAGTGTTGAAACTAAATTTATATATATATATCACCGAGCCTGTGCTGGCTTGTAGCAGTGGACCCTTTACTCAAAATTAGGTGCTGCCCCATGGAAGTAGGCCCCACAAGACTGAGGACAATCACACCCTATAAGTCTTATATACCAACACCCACTATAATCCGGGAACAGGCTTAATGTAGTTGTAAACTGTCAAGAATAAACTATATATTTGCCAAATAGATTATCCCGATACCGAGGGAAGATGGACGATTTTATTGGTAACTACTTTTGACGTACAACTACAGTCAGCTAGTTTTGTTCATCATATACCTTAAAATGGATGAAATTAAACTTCCTTTTGATGCTGATTAAATGGCTGTACCCTATGTGTCACAGTATCACGTTCAGCCAGAAATACAACACGGGTAGGAGCGGGCCATAGTTATGAAATAAAATCCCTCGAACGGCCATCACCACGGGCTCAGTAACTAAAGTTCCTCACAATCCAGTCCTTACAAGTTAGACCATTGTTTTTAAACTAAAATAGACCAGTGAAATAAGTGTGGATAATAGCAGCATACACAGACCACTACTGGAGAAGGTCCATGATATTATCTCACCATAGGTACAAGTTTAGCCATAGGAATAACATCAAAATATTATACGCAATGGTCAGCCACGTAAAGTGCCAATACTACGCCATGGTCGTGGTGGAGTGATGTGATATGTCATCCTAAGCGACTGCTTAAGCAATTGACTCAAGCAATTTGAATTATTTTGATTTTGTGATGCTATTTAATGTCCTTAAAAGTGGTGAGATAAATCCAGAACCGCATTCGAATCATAGAATAATATAAATGATACCTCATTCATGTAGATGTGCTGTAATCGTCACTCAGCTTCACCTGGATGACAATGATTGCGTATCCAAACTCATGGATTATTGTTTGTTTATACCGATCTCCATCTGGTTCTATATAAATCTTCAGGAGGGAGGCAGCTGCTTAGAGTATACCCGAGATCATACATAAAACAAGGGATACGCAGGTGATATTTCATCTACAAGGGGCTAGGGGCGCCCGTCACCATGGCTCTACAAATAGCATCACACATAAGGACTCTTATACTCTTCGTGATTACATGGACAGAGTGAACTTAAAATGCACCCATTCAATCATTCTCGTTCCTATTTGCACCCAGTTTCCGCTATGTGAACACCCATACTCGAGCCATGGACATGACTGTAATGCCGACAGATTTACGATGGAGACAGAACCCAGAGTGGCATTTTTTCCTGATCCCTAAGTGATGTTAACTGGGGGCCGGTGGTCTGGTGATGCATAATTCATAGACATGATAACAGGAATATGTTCCCGGGTGAGGAGGACCAGATGGGAGCTGACGGTATGGTACCCGTCATAGAGGGCCTTATGACGCAAACCATGCTCAAACCCAGCAGCTCGTGTTACCGTTACAGGTTCTCTCCTGACATTCTCAAGGTCCAGCTTTACTCGCTGCTTTTACACCATACAGGGATGCCAGTTGGAGTAAAAAAAACAACAGTGAAATATTTTCAATTGCAAGTATTATATAGTCATTAAAGAGGGGAATCAAAGGAAAGCTCAAGCTTTTACATGGGTCAGTGGAGAGGTTCATTGGGGGATCATGGGCTGTGGTTGTATTGGGTAATTTAGAGGTTGGTATGTCAATATTACACAAGGAAAAACATTTCTTATTCTGAAAATGAAAACATGAATTTCAATGGAAACATTCAAAACTGGCATCCCTGGATCATAGAGGTGGTGATCGAATCTATGAGATAAATTTAGGTAGGAATCTCACTCATACACATGTACATTTACCGATGAGAAGAGACTATTATTTCCTACACCACATTGGCATGGCCTTTGATATAGTCTATAGCATCATGGGGCTTTGTTACAGTGTGCCCTTCGTCTAGATACCATCATACACCACTTTATCACAGTGTGGACCCTGTCTAGATACTGTCATACATGGCTTTATAATGGTCTGTACTCTGTCTAGTGCCATACAGTGCTTTATGATCTACTCCTAAAGGTCCATACCATCTACTCTTGTAGGCACAGAGCTATTGTGTTATGGACGCAGCCATCGTCTATAGGCCACATGTCTATTGAGTTATGGAAGCAGTCATCCTCTACTCCTATAGGCCCATAGCTATTGTGTTAAGGAGGCAGCCACCTTCTTATCATACAGTGCACATAGCTATTGTGTTATGGAGGCAACCATCTTCTACTCCTACAGGACACATAGCTATTGTGTTCTGGAAATGGCCATTTTGCCCACGACGACAAACAAAACACCAGATGACGGGTGAAGTTATCAAAGTATTGTTCCCTAGAGGAGTCTAAGCCTAGTTTCCCGATTATAAATGGATTAACAACAGATAAGCGCGGTTGTTCCCCCGATCTGTCATGCACAATGGACTGTATTACTGGGATTTATATTTAATACGTCATCTTGTTATATACACCACTCATAGAATGGCCGTGGAGCCTATTGAAAATAGGCATACCGAGTCCCTACGTAGAAATGAAAGGAATTTAATTGGAAAAGTGGAAACCTGTCATCTCTATGTCTTAGCACGACTCTTTGTGAATTGACTATTTACTTATTTTATAATGGAAACGTCCTTATCTTTAAAAAAAAAATCTATCTCCTCTTGTAGAAAACAAATCGCGGTCGTTGAATGACACTGATAGGACTTGTCTCAGAAAAAAAGTATTCGTCTATGGAAATACAGAGCTTAGAGTGACATAAAGGTTTGATGAAAATGGTTTGCATATTCTGTTAATCACGACTTTACTGTATCCCGTATAGGAATCTATTTCCGGCGCTAAGCTTCGACCCAGCAAGCTCTCTCCACCAGAAATACAATAGGAAACCCCGCCCAGCCGAGATTTGACGAAGTGCTGGTTATTTCGGGATCATTCTTTCCCCATTCATTTTAAACATCCCGCTGGCGAGTTTCTTGTAAGGAAAAGCAGCTTGAAGATTTCCCTCAAGACACATTGATTGGCTCACTAATTGCAATGGATTTATTTATCATTTGCACTTATTTTTGGCATGCTTCTTCTTGTTCTGCATGAGGCAAAATGAAATCTCGAATCATTCTTTTAAAAAGCCCCCTGAAAGCTAAACAAACGTGCATAATGCTTCGTGAAGCTGTCATCGACGGGGAAGTAGACGCTTTTTACACATTTTGCAGTTCGGAATTATTTGTAATTGTTGTATCAATGCTCGGATTAGGAAAGAAAATGGCCACTATCAAAATGAATCTCGATTTTCCCATCCCTTAAAAGTGGAAAGCGGGTGAAAATGGACATTCTTTTTTTCATTTTCTGTCGGTGTGCCTGGATATTACATTGTTAAAGCAAACTGTCTAGTAACCCTGCAGGGTCTGTTAAGCTCCTCCACTCTATATAGACAATAATCATAGGGGTTTGTTCTATCTATGATCCATCGTCTTGACGAAATTAAACCCAGGAATTGATATGTTATAGGAATATCATGTGGGACTTCTTTTCCTCTCTAACAATGGACATAGCGTTTTATATTAGAGGGAAACTATGTTCCGGTGGAATAAGTCAATGTTACGAGGTAAGGCTTGGAAAGATTACTGCCCAAGGCGTAGCCGCGGACAGTAATTTTTCCAAGCCTTACTGATTTATTTCCACCGGTACGTGGTTTCCCTTTTCCTATATACCTTCAATTGTCGGCTAACATCGATAAAAACCGAACGTCTCTGAACGTCAACCTGGGCAGTAAACGTCAACCTCGGCAGTAAACGTCAACCTGAGCAGTAAACAAAAGCTATTCCACCCCCAGCAGCGTTAGGTAATCATAGGTTGTTCGTTCATATAGGAATATGAGGAACTGCATCGAAATCCGTAGCCACTAGAAATATGCTATGGGCTTTGGTTGCGAGTAAGCATGAGGCAAAACGGAGTGAGATTACGTAGCACACCAAAATGAATGGTGTGTTTTCAGTAGCTATGGATCAAGTGCATTGGTATTGCGTACGAATTCCCAACATTAATTAGATTTATGGGGAAAAATACCAGGAGTGATATAAAGACTAGACATCTGAGTAAAGAGTATTTTCGGTAATCAATGACTTCGAATTATGCGTCGCCAGCTTGCATTTGAGCAAATCAACGTCCATCCACAACTGGGAATAACTTAATATCACTACCTCTTTCGGAATGTTCCGAGCATACAATATATAAATGCACTGAACGAGAGAATGATGTACAACACCACAGGTTAGTGTTGGCGGGCGGGTTTAGGGATGTGTGTACTGCAGCGCTTGACTGACAGCCATGTACCGAAGCCATTAGCCACGGAGAGGGGTCTAATAACCAAAAGCCCACGAGCTACTGGCTTCAGTGCGGGTACATTAGGGTGCACATTACTCCACAAACTGGCGGCAGTAGCGTATCTACCATGGCTTCTATATGTCAAAGTGTATTGTCTTTGGCCATGTTTTGTATAAGTTACTATTTTTTCCATTGGCAAGGTAGAGCGCCATTTTTGGCGATTGTTATTTGTCATTCAACGTCCATTCAATAATAGTAAAAAAGAAAAGAAAAGGTCGATAAAGGTTTTTGAGTGCCTTATCTGAGAAGCAGCATTTCTTTCCCACAGAAATTCATCTAGATATTCCCATGGTCTTTATGGCATGTATAGGTATTACAACTCAATCGTCACATTTTTCAATAATAAGTCGTTGATAATATGTTTCGTTATGGCCCTCAGCATAAGATGTGAGTGAAACAAATGATTGATGGAATCTGAGACTCAGTAAAACCACTACCCATTGTATAAAACCTGTCAGATACCATAACTGTGGTATACGGATTCAAACCTGTGGTATACGGCCTCAAAACCATGGTATACGGGAAAAATAGTCCTTTTGCTATAGAGCAAAGAAATAGTTCCTATTGTTATACCAATTGTTTGGACAATTACTGGGTTTAATTTATTCGAAAAGATGGATAATAAATGCAATAAACGATGATTTTGTGGACAGGCGGCTCAGTAAACCACTCGCGGTTGACCTCTAATACACTCGCTAGCGTTTTTGTATTACTACGCGGCAACCTCTCGTGGTTTACGGCCGCCTGTCCACAAAACCATCGATTATTGTCTATATATATTTCCAGTATATGGGTGTGCGGTGTGGGGTTGCTACATTACCGGTATGCGGGTGTGTGGAGTGGTATCGCTATATTACTGGTACACGGGTGCGTGTCAGTTTCTGGTCGCTATATTGCCTGTACATGGGCGTGTGGTGTGGTGCCTGTTGGCGCGTGGACGCCACCCTGATACAGCCAGCTGACTATTAGCCGCTGATTGGCTGACACCACCAGCGTAGACCCTTACTCCCCCTGGTGTCACACAGCAGAACTTCCCCCACCCATCTTCACGCTGAGACACAGATAGTAGTGCCACTTTGCTTTTGACCGATTTTAGGTAAGCAGTATCATGCACTTTCTATTGTATACATATTTCCAACATATTTTCAAAAAATATTTCCATTTTGCCATTTATAAACAGGACTAGGTGTACGTACGAATACGGGAATAAAAGTCTAGGCTCAATATCTATCCATACTGGAATAACAAATTAAGTACCAGGGGTGTCATTTTGAGTAAGGAGGAAAGTAGAATTTTTTTTTCATGTAAGATTTGTTGCCTCTGACAGACTGTGAAATCAAGAAAACCACAAGGGTGTATGGGGAGGTTCAAACCGCTGCTTCATTGGCGTGAATGAGGCTCTGTTACTGTTACCTTTGTCTTACACAAAGAAAGACATGCACATGAAATAGTGCATTTGGGAAGCTGTCATCTCCGAGGTAAAGTAGTTTCAAACAAAACGTAATACGTATATATCACGGACTAGTTCTAGGACTGACTCCCACACTCTGGAAGACTCAGGGACGATGACAAGTCTACAGTACTTCACGCAAAATCGATTTTGGTGGGAGTCACTTATAAAAAGTGGCTGGAGGATGGCTGGAGGCACGAGAGGGCCTTGAGATGCCCCACCTCCCAAGTATGTCTCCATAATCAATACCCTCAAAATGTGGGGCCTGCCAAATGGAGGGTTATCGTCGTGGGTGGGTGGGTGGGTGGGTGTAGGATGGAGGTGTGGGGGTGCGGGGTGTGATGGGGGTGTACAGCCATATGTCTGCACGTGTGAATTGCGCAGCTGCGAGAAAGAAGAGGATTTGCAAGACAGCTTTGTCACAAATTTGGATAAGGGGCTTTGATACGAATTGCACAATCTTATTCATTCAATATGTGTGTTGACACAATCCTTTCTAATACAATATGGTTGATATCTCCCTTCCAGAGGCGGCAGGTCTGGTGAAAATTAGCACGTCAAAACACAATCCTTGTCATTTTATAGTTGAATTTCGGGGGACTTACTTTGTTGAGTTGAAGTAAAATTGATATTTGAGTGGGGACAGCACGTGGTGTTGAAGGAGACAGATATTGTTACTTCATTTTTCACTTGCATTTTCTCTGAAATAGTTTGTGTAATTCACTTTTCCCATAGGATATCAATATCATTAAGCCGGGAACCTACCGCATACCTACCCAACGAATCGCATATTCTGAAATCTACCTTCTCATTTTAACCCTGATAATTATTGTGCATTTCCAACGTACAGTCCTAAAACGTATGCATTCTATCTTTCACGTGCTATCGGAAATACAATTGCAGGACTTTATCCTTGTTTGTCTGGTATTCACGATATCAAATATATTTCACCAATCTCAATCAGAGACACATCAGTAGCCTTCTGTGCCAAAATGTTGATCTCAATTTTAGTAGATAATATAAAATCAAATAAAGTACAGTATCCTCCTGTAGATAGTATTTACTAAAGGGAGAGTCCACTATTTTTCTTGTATATACATATCTATAACAGGTTATCCGTCTGTTTGTTATTCTATATTGAAATGTCTATAGTGTCGTTTCTTTATTGAAATGTAGGCTTGAACAAATCTCCGCCCATCCTCGTATCAGTTCCTCTATCTTCATTAAGTCCACTCCGTCTGTTCAGACATATTAGATATTTCGGACCGAGGTCTTAAATCATCAGGCTGTATTACTTGCGATGGTGTTGAAATCCACCCCCGCCCCGCTTTTACCCCGAGATAGGGTTTTATATAGAACTGCATCGAGAATCGTATAAATACACAATATGCCATGAGTTTAGATGTGTCCCAATCTTCATCGAGGCGAAGCCGAGTGACGATTATGGCACATCCAAACAACGGGTTCAGTAACTACGTTACCACATATTATTTCCCTGTGTTTGAGCTGTCTGTCCAAGGAATCTTCATCCGTGAACTGAAAGTTTCTATAAATGTTCATATATGTGCCTTTTTGCCTCATGAGACCTCATATTTCCTCACCTCCATGCCTTTTACTTGGTATATTTCAACTTAAGTGATAATTTATGATTGTACGACAAACAATTATCACGTATTGTATTTATGGTAAATAACATGTGGAAAAATGAACACCATGCGAAAACTTTTCTCAATTAAAACGCAATATTTCGTTGGTGCCTGTTTTAAGTCAGGATTTAGCCTGCAAGTGAGTGTCATGGATTTCCAATAGGAGAGGCGGTGACTGGTAATGAGGCGCCTGGTCTGCCAAGAGGCCTCCTGTGGGCCGCCGCCCCGGAGTTGCTCGGAGCTGCTCGGCGCTGCTCGGAGCTGCTCGGAGCTCTCGCCACATCTATCTCTACGCGGCCTGTGCCACTCAGCAGCCACTCAGACGAGTCTCCCGAGGAGAAGAAGTTCGAAACTACAACAGGACAGAATACTAGCCGTCTAAGTAGGAAGTACGGTAGGCACGTGGAACTAAACAGCAAAGGCCGGTGGTTCTGAAACTATTATAACTTTTACGTACGCCTACATAGAATGTTCTAGGATTAACAGTATTGATTTGATATCCATCACATCAATATCCAAATTCAATTCATATTGCATCATATTATGTCAGTGTATTTATGATTTCACTGCATTACTTCATACTTAGTGATAATTTCTATTAAGTTTATTGTAGTTGCAATACGATCAGTAGATCGAAATAGTCCTGGCCATACTGTAGTATTTAACGTGTTTCTTCCTGTTTCTGTGGGTTCTTTTTGTCTTTTCTTTAATGTCTCTTATATCTGTGAGAGCAAATGGAAGCAAATGGCAGCAAATAGATGAACGCTGGTCGACTTGAATTTGTTGGCATACTGAATATCATTGTTCTGATATTGATGATAATTTAGGAAAAGCCACCTCCTGCCTTTCTGAAACTCATATTGAAAGGAATTCATGTTAATCAGAAAAAGAAGAAAATAGCTGAAATAGATGTCCTTCGATTGTTCGTCTGAGGAAAGTGTCCAGAGGACAATGTCCAGAATGCCATCACACAGATCTACGCTTCTTAAACTTTGCTGACAACCCCCGCCTTTCAAGTCGTAGTCCTGTGTGTTAACACCACACGCTTAAAGACAAAGAAACCTTTCAGCTGCGAGCTCTTGAGTTATAAATAAAGAAGGTGTCCTTTATAAATACTAGTCTTGAGACGTTCTAGAGAGGCAGATTTTTCATCGAACTGGGCATTGCATAAAAACTCAGGAAAGCCCGGGGAAAGGTGCCAATTTCACATACTACTTCAAACCACACTGGCCCGTGACAATTCCCACTTTTCGTATACTACACACAACAGTTACAGAATGGGTTTTTACTAAAGCCGGGCTCCCATCAAGCTTCCGACACACCACGACAAACGTGCCCACATGCTTGTTATACAGAATCCCCTCTCCTGTTAGAATGAACGAGTTTCTCGTAGCAGTGAATCCTGCGTTCCGACATGGTTTCCAACACACTCCGAAACAGTTCGGACAGAATGGCCGTATTGCAGGTCTGCCGACAAAATCAATCATGATGGATTTATCGTTGGGACTTCTACTGTTTTGGAGTGTGTCGGAAGCATTCTCTACTATGTGTAAGCTATGCACCCCCTTCCAACACACAAACACCTATAATTTGTAGTAACATGTGTCTGTACCGTGGTCACCTTTTTATGTCAATAAAATCCATCACCTGAAGAAGCGCCATCAATTAGCGCGAAACGTCGTGATCCATGATACCATCAATCAACCAAATTTGTGATCTTTGGTTCCATCAATAATAATTCTTTATACAAGATTTCTGTGTCTGTTTTTTTGTGATTTTCACTACCTCTTAAAATTCATACACTTTTTTTTTCCGCAAAACCCGTTCCGACACACTGCGTCAACGCCTTTGCAACAGGGCTATGATTTCAAAACTTACATCGCAGCCTTATCGTAACCATGTCGGAGTGTGTGGGAAGCAGTGGGAACCTGGCTTAATGCTGTGTGGACCATTGGGCGTTGTTGTATTTGCGGATAACCCAAGGACTGATGGAAAAGAACTTTAACAGGTTTTATCTGCTGAAACTACTAACTTCGAATTACTATAGCAGCAGTCTTTGTTTTAGTTGCACGCTGCGGTCCACTCGGCACTCACGTAAAATGACGTTCTCCTGTTTCTACGCTGTTCTAAACCTGAGCGGCTGGGATTTCACGGGGAAAAAAGAATATAACAACTGCAATGGGGCCAGAACAATATCTATTTCACCTAGCGGAAACAATAACTATAATATCGAGGCAATAATATGAACAATTCGGAGTCAGTGCCGCAATGGTGGCGCAAAAATGGCAGGCATATTGCACTTTACAGAATATTAATGTTAAAAGAAAGATATTGCTTCAGAAATAAGTATGTTCGGCTATTCAAAATTTGACTACATTCTTGTAGAAATATCTACTAAAATATGAAAACGTTATTGTAGAAATATCTACTCAAGTTTGAGTACATTCTTGTAGAAATATCTAGTAACTCGTTTGGTGTTGGTTGGGGTGGGAATAAAAGAAACAGTAGAAGTACTACTCTTTGTTATAGAAATGGTTTCATGAGAAGAAGGGATTTGACTAAATACTTATAGAGAAGGTGAATTTACGAACTAGAACTTTTAATTATTTTAGTTATTGTTTATGAATATAGACAAACAAAATAACAACAAAAAGCGAGCAAGCTTGACATAAAGATTAGCATACATAGAAAGGTAAATAACATTCTACAAATAACATGGATTATGTTTAAATATCAACTTGGTTTTAAACAGTGAAAAAATTGTATCCTAGAATATTTTTAAAAAGTGGATTTCCAATAGAAAGGTAGAAAGTTGTGAAAAATAGGGATCTGAGTGTAGGGCGACGGGGGGGGGGGGGGGACCCTACACTTATTGCACCTGAAATGGATATTTTCAATAACTTCTCATACTTCCATGCATACCTATTTCCTTTGTTTTCATATGCTACGTAAGGGCAGTGTTTATTTCCAATTTTCGTCTTGATTTTCATGGCAGAGTTTCATTTCATCTGCATACGAAATTCAGGCTGGTTCTTTCATTGTGGTCCCACGCACGGATTTCTTTTTATCTTATTCATTTTTAAAAATCTATCTTTCCATATTCTACCAAACTTCGGTCTTATTTTCTAGAGAATATAAACTACTTGTGAAGCAAATCTTGACTGCAAAGTAAGGCTGGAGGTTAGAGAATCTGTATTTACCAGTAACGTCTGTCGCGTGGTGGTAGTGGCGAAAGCGGCGTGTAAAAAGGGTCGTGCTCCCAGAGCATCCTGCCCCACTCCCCACTAGGGGGCGGGGATGAGGGGGATAACGCCCATAGTAGTGCGGAGATGGCCGCTAGGAGGCAGTGTGTGCAGATTGGATCCTACCACTGAATGCCAACAGTGGGATTCGACTGAATGAGTCTCAGTTAGATATGAGCAGTTGGCAGCAAATGCGATTTGCCCGGTGAGGAGGGCAGCCCCAGGGGTGTGGCCTCAGGGGGTGGGTGGGTAGAGAGCGGGGGCCTGGCTGTGGTGAGCGGGGGTGGGTGCGGGGTGGGAGGGGGGGGGGGGGCTCTAGCCGCAATGCTAACCGCAGCAGAGCAGAGGGAGAAAAGGATTGGAAAATTAGAAATTAAAAACTTAAAAAGAAGAGGCATTTGTAAAATTATCCTGCAGCAGAATAGTCACGAGTCAATGTCCATTCTAATTTCTCGTGATTGCATTTATTTCTTAAGTGTTTTAAGGACGTTAAATACATCAAATAAACAGTAATTGTCTACCATGAGGGCAGCCAGCAAGCCACCAACAAGGGCATAGATACAGCATTGCATTACCGTTGCATTGATGGGTATAGGCTGTATAAATATTATCCAATTTTACCATCTTATCTGATTTACTTTGGGGAAAAAAAGTAAGAAATCCGTCAATTGTCAGCAGACTTGCATCCCTGAGAGTTCTGAACAGTTCTGAGCAGCTCCGAGCAGCTCCCTTACTACTCCCCTTCATCCGCTCACAGAGCGGCGCAGTGTACTGTTCGTAGCGTTGTGATCAAGGCGATCAGAGCACACTGAGCAGCTCAGAGCGGCTCTCCACACAGGCCGAGCACTCGGTGACTTTAGCACTGCGGGTCGCGGGTATCAATCTCCCTGTCAAAGCCCTGAGGCCTCTATAGTTTAGTCCTCCCCAGCACAGTGTACGCTCTCTAACCCGGTCCCTGTGATTGTCCCCCGACCTCTGCTGGTGTCGTGGCCAGGTTTGCTCTCCGCCCTTTTGATCCAGGAATGTCAGTTGGGGTCAGGAAAAAGTGGAAATATTTTCCTTGTGCAATTTGCTGCCTCAGAGAGACTGGGATAACATGGAAAGAACGTCGATTTTGGTCATAGAATAGTGCTGAGGGTGTATGGTTAGGATTAGACTTGCTCAAGTCTTTGATTATGAACATTCTTTAAATGATTAATCAAAATCAGAATAAAGTTCACTATAGTATGTATCCTTCTCTGACTGGCTCATGTATCCCATCAAGGAGGGTAGCCACAGGATGCAGAGACTGGAGCCAGTCTAGGTTAGGAACAATGCACTATTCAATTGTTGGGAATGCAGTTCTTTGTTGTATACAAAAAAAATTATAAACTGGAAAAGACCGGCAGTTGATACAGCAGTAAGTCTACCCTGCTGGACATGAAGGTGGTTGTACACCACACAACATACATGGTATAAGAAGGACTGGTCTTTGATACAGCAGCATGTCTGGGGATGAGGGAGACAGCTGGCTGTACTCCACACCACACCACACCACATAAATATGGAATGTGAAGGACTAGCCTTGAATGTAGCAGTAAATCTTCCACTGCTGGGGTCGACGGAGAACGGTCGCTCGACACCACACCACACAGACATGGTATGAGAAGGACTGGTCTTTGATATTGCAGTAATTCTACCACTGCTGGGTATGAAGGAGAAAAGTGGCTGCACTCTACACCACATAGATATGTAATGAGAATGAAGATTGAAAGAAACAGGTGGTTGGAGTCGGACTCGAACCCATAAACTTGGGATTGTAGTCCAGTGTATACATGGGGTTGATAGTACCGAACGATTCATGACAGAGGAGAGAGTAAATTGTGTGCATGTTGAGATTGGTGCAGGTTGGGTGTGATGATAGATGAGTTTTTTCATGGATAAATACTCACATCGTGAATCAGTTCATTTGTACTACTGGTAGCTACGTTTAGTGCCAAACCTTTTTATTTTTTAATAAAATTTAAACCGTGCATCTCTCACCTAAGTATGTTGTTCACTTATTTTCAAAATAAAAAGTAAGTACTGGTCCATTCAGGACATCCAACACACAACATGTCACATATCAAAAAGGATGTGATGAAGACGAGAAGAGTTTTTATTATATACCTGTAACCAAACGTCCATAAAATTCAGGTATGTAATAATAAGAAAACGTAGTGAGTGAACCCCTAGGGTTGCCATTCTCAGACTGAGGGACATATCTTATGAGACAAAAGACCTATAACGGCTATCACGAAAGGATCAGTAACCATATTTTCTCTTAGTACAGATTTGTATTACACAGATTCTCCTACTCGGGAGGTTCAATGCGCAGCGTCCAAGAAGACTTGAAATAGTTTCCAAATCAAGTAGCACTATTCTGACCACCCACTAATAATGAGTTCCAGAATCTGGCCCCTCTTGTGCTCAGGGTTTACCACCAAACACTATGTTGTCATATTGTAAGACAAGCGCCACCTACCAGGCCCATGATGCACCAGGCTATGTTCAGAAACCGCCACAGGGGGGCGAACCCAGGACCGGATCAAACCGGATCAAAGTGGTTCTCGATTTGGACGCACCTCGCGTAGCACGTGATTCGTACCGGAAGTGGGGAGGTGCGGGGTCGCTAGGGGGCGTGGCAGGGCAGGGGGCAGGCGGGTCACGGTGTGAGGTCTGTGGGAGGGCTCAGTGTGTGGCATACACGACTCACCGAGGTGCCCTTCACTGATAGCCCTCAGCGGGAAGAAGTTGTTGTGGAACAAAGTTACATAGTATTGCGGCAAGGTAAACCTACCACAGCAAGACTGACTGAGAATATCTTGAACGTTAAGTTTGATTTGAGAGGTTATTTATTTTTTGATAAATTCATTCACAAGCCCACAAGCCATCTTACAACATATCCCATCTTATCATATACCCGTTCACTTATTTCTAATGGTTACATACTCCTGCTCCCTTTTAATGTTCTGTACGGCTGTTAAACGGAACATATTGGAACATTGGCAGAGTGTAGGTTTCACTTCGACATGGTTTTTATGTCAATTTACGGTAAAATATTATCAATTTCGAGTATATAATAACTGAAGAACAACAGACAATGGTCGAACATTACAGGGAAACTGGTTTCGGGTCATATGAATTATGTAGTTAGTAGGTGAGGATTCTGTATACCTAGTCGTACTCTCTATAGTTACATACTGCTACTGGGGTTGCATTAACTACAGTTTTCATAAGACGGCTGACGGTTTCATGTCAAAGCAGACTAATCAGATCGAACCTTAGATGCATGATGAAGTTGAAGTTACTCGATAATGGTGGACACGGCTACGCCGGGGATCGGAGGTCAACAAATTGCCATTTTTATCACTATTTCAAGGTATACAGGACTGTAGAAACAAGTCTCGGATATAAGAATCCTCACCGAATACCTTCGGGATTCTTTCACCAGCAACCAGTTTCCCTGTATTCCTCGCCTGCTATTCTCGTTAAGGGGCAGATCTATGCTGAACGATGATTCTCTCTCTCTCGGCGCGTGCTTTGATGTGTCTAGGAGGTGACACAGGAGACAGAAGGACCGGCCGGCTGGAGCAGGAGCTCGTCCAATAAACGTGCAGGTGTGGGGCGCCTGAGCGACACGATACGAGCAGACGACATTCGACGGGGCGGATAAAAGCGCGGGAGATCTGAGAGACTGCGCTGTTTGCGTGCGTTCTGTGAGGATCTAAGGAAAATGGCGTCTACCTGAGTGATGAGCGACCCCCACTCCGCGTACACCTACCTGCCTCTACTTATAGAGAGTTAAGATATTATATACACCTCTGGTCGTATCTCCTACATAGACCTACCAGCCCTCATTTATAGAGTTAGGATATTATACGTACCTGTGGCTGTACCTCCTACGTACACCTACTAGCCCCTATTTATGGAGAGTCAGTATATTACATATTGCTGTAGCCATATCTTCTACCTACATATACCCACTCTATTTACAGAGTTAGGATATTATATATAACTGTGGCCATATCTTCTACAGACATCTACCAGCTCTTATTTATAAAGGTAGGCAGGACATTATCTATGATACACAGGTCTGTGCACAGCAGTCTTACGATTACTGACCTCTGCTCAGTATACCAGGTTGACCTGCCGAAATTGGACTTCGAATGGCGATTACAGGTTATTTCCTAATTCAAAACACTTGAAGGTGTAAAATAATACAGGCTGACGGTAGCTATTATGTAACGAAATAGAAAATTCAGTTAAAAGGAAATGGAACTGTATCTTGCGAGAATGGCGGTGGGAGACATTAGTAAGGCGACCATAAGGCTATAAAAGTGCAGTTCCTGTGCACTGCCCATACAGTGCACCGGTATTAAGTGTAGGTGCACCACTTGCCTCGTGCACGTGTACTGAGTCATACCCAGTCTCTCACCCAGCACATATATGGCACAGCGGATGTCATCTTAATGGATGTATACAAAGGCTAGACGAACCCATTGTACCACTCGCTATGCTCCATTTACCAAAAGGATATCGTGATATCGAGTAGGAGTACCCAGGTATGACTTGAGGCCATTTTCCATAGGCTGACGATAATGGCACGGATCTATTGAGTGTGTCACCCTAAAGCGCCAAATCCACCAAGGCGACCAAGCGAATGCGTCTGCGATCCGTGCGACTGTGCGAATCACATGCGATACTATTCAATATATTAGATATTGTTGCAAGGCATTCGCATGTCCATGCGAACGTCTGCGAGCTGCTGCGAGCGTTTGCGAACCCAAATTTGCATGGAAAATCGCCTTAGTGGATCTGGCGCTTAAGAGTGTAAAAGGCGCTAAATCCACTAAGGCGACCAAGCGAATGCGTCTGCGATCCATACGACTGTGCAAATCCCATGCGATAATATTCAATATATTAGATATTGTCGCAAGGCATTCGCATGTCCATGCGAACGTCTGCAAACGTCTGCGAACCCAAATTCGCATGGAAAATCGCCTTAGTGGTTCTGGCACTTCAGTGTTGTAACCGACTGAAGATCGGTTATTGAGGATCACCAGCGAAATCTGAGAAAATCAGTCGGTGGGGGTCTTATTGCATAATCTCTGCAAAATCAATCGGGGAGCAATTGTCTGCATGCCTTGTTTCCATTCACCGATCTACCGTCGGTATGAAAATAAATCGATTGGTGGTTCCCGTCTGCAGGTCGATGCCAAATAATCGGCCAATAGAAAATAGCCTAAAGCAGCAGTTCTTTCTCTGTCCCGCTCAGTAATGTCCCCAGAAGGGCAGTTCAGTTGCCATAAGGGAAAGGTATGGAATCAAATTTATCTCTGATATCGTTGTGAATATGTTAGACAAGTTCAAGAAAAAAAACCGCTAGGAAACAATAAATATTCATCAATTTGGAAATACCAATGAATTCGTTTCTTGTCTATAGAGTGTGTTTTCAGATTTTAAAAAGAAATCAGATACTTATATAATGAGAGGAATATCTTCAAGAAAAATTATGTTTTTCTGGTGTTGGATGGATCCGCGGCCGGTGTTCATTTGGTCGTGGTGGGTACAGGGATGCCATAAACGCGCGATGTAATGGTGCTGAGAAACAGTAATGCCTGCTTACTTTCGAAACATCAAATTTTATATTTTAATTTCCTTGATATCCTCAGGTTTTGGGAGTGTATGAGTTGACCAGTTCTTCATGCTTGAATCTGGAAGCT
Source organism: Alentia gelatinosa (assembly GCA_950022655.1). NCBI lineage: Eukaryota > Metazoa > Annelida > Polychaeta > Phyllodocida > Polynoidae > Alentia > Alentia gelatinosa. The sequence goes on from OX465586.1 coordinate 48,896,591, forward strand.
CCATTTTCCCTGTCAAGACTCTATTTCTCCTGACATTTTCAAAATTCCAGACAAATTCCAGACATAATCCTTTAGAAAATCCATAGCAACCTTGCCAGGGATGACAGTCTGAGTCAGGAAAACAAGTGGAAATATTTTTTATGTGGAACTTGTTGCCCCAGAGAAAACGTGGAAAACACATAAGTGTCGGCTATGTGGCTGTGAATCTGAGGAACTTAAAAAAACTGTTATATTGTTCTGAATGGGGCTCCACTAATATCATCTTTGCTTTATAATAAGGAAAAATGATCATTGCTGGGTGAGATACTGTGGCTGTGGAGAGTGGGAACTCTAAGGTCCACTCCCCCATCCCTGATCTGCATAGAGAGGCCTCTCAGAGCTACATACCTACCCCTCCACTCTGTCTTAATCTGAACCAATCTCTCTATAATTCGCCTATCTCTCTTAATCAGTCCTCTGATATATTACAAGATCTACACTAGATTGTGAGCCTCTCTCCTGCAAATTGCATATTCCTGGCCTGAGGTGGAACTACCTTGGCCGGCTTCTATGAAAATATACGTGTTCTGAGGCAGCAGGCTCAGGTGATGACTGCCCCTCAGGCGCACCCGTCGTGTTCTATCATACAGATTACTTTAACCTCCAGGAACATTACATCTACCGACAACAACATGCAGTACACCTACCAGCCTTTATGAGTCATATAACTGATATCCAACATATCTATTTTATAATAGTATAAAACTTATAAATAAAGTCAAGGCTTCTTTTAAGAACACGTAAATGACCTTGGTAAACAGGAAACAACTTGTAATTCGGCGTTGGATGTAAGCACATGTATAGCCACGATAGATAATGACATGTTAGTGCCAATATTGCACCTTAATAAAGGAAGCTAAGTCATGTTTTGTGTTCAAGCCATCTTGTTTAGGTGTCCAGTCAATCGCCACGTTCATAAGTCATATCCATTTTAAGTGTCTCTTCCTAACCTACCAACAATAACGCAGCCCATCTATTACACCAGTGGGCAACTTCATTATAAGGCACTAATGATAACAGTGTACACCCTTAATATAAGTTGCCATCTTGATGATATGTTCCTTATATCTACCTTACCGAAACAAATGAGATGTGTCTATTCATACCTCATTGCAATTGTACAAACGTCAACCAAAACAACATGCAACCTATGTATGAAACCAAAGGGCCTGGATATAACAACTTAATGGACACGGATAAAAGCTGCAATTATAAAAAGAGGACAAATTGAGTATACACATGAAACAGAAAGCTTAAGTAGGGCTGAGAGGACGTAATGTTTACGTTACGTCGGCCATGTACGATAAGAGAAGGGACACGCAAAAGACGCATTACCGCGTGTACCACACCCCCAACCCCTCACTAGACTTGCCCACGTCTTTGATTATGGATATTCATAATTAAACAAACATTAAAGTATCTTGGAGTGTGACTGGTCCAGGAATCAAAGACTTGTCCATAAGGAACGAAACCTCCTGTAGATTACAACCCCAGCTGCTCCCTGTAATGCTACACCTCCTCCTACACCTACCCCTCCTCCAGTTACCTGGGTGCTATATTATCAGAGCAATAAATCCCGCCCGTGGACAACCTTTGGACTTTGTGTTAGCATTTAAGACCCCAGTATTCCCCTTACTGAGCATCCCCTACATGAATTGGAAAATAATCTATGAAGTTATGTATATTGAGTTTTAGTTAATCTGATGAATACAAATGCTACAAAAACAGGTTAAGTCTAGAAAATAGTATTTCAACAATTTGAGTTTAATCATCTGTCCCATCCCTGCAAATGCCGGATTCTTATACAGTATAAGATATTCTTATACAGTATAAGATATGTAGTAAAATACTGGGGCAATCATAGCAAACTTGTTTTACATGCCCACTCTATCCCTTATGTGGATGAGTTAGTTGTTCTTGATGGGAAAGATCAAGTTGAAGTGACTAGTGTAAAAATCTAGCACATACAATCAGTATGGAACAGGATCCCTCGCCAAGAGAGTGCTGATTAGTGGATTGCCACTTAAATCTCAGGTATCAGTCTCCCAGCAATTATCTTGAAGAGTGTCAAGACTCTCTGCATGGAGAGTGCTAGCGCTATGCAGCTCCAGAAATCCAACATCATCACTGATTGTATCCCTGTATCCTCGCAAGGAGCAGTAAGTTAGGTGGAGGGGTGACCATAGGATGCAGGGACTGAAGCCAGTCTAGGCGGCTACGTGCGACACCAGAGTGGATCGTGTAGCAGAGTGGCGTTCACATGTAGTAATATTATCCCTGTCTCTACCCCTCACACAGGGTGGCTATATACGACACCAAAGTGGAGCATGTGAGAGAGTGGCATTTACATGTATCAATATTATCAAGAAACGTCTCGGAATTTCATACAATTGTTTAGATGGCATGAGTTGTTTTCGCGGAATGATATCACGAAGCCTTGCTGAGTGATATCTATGGCAGAAGACAAGGAAATCCATGTTAACAACTTATCAAATTAAGTGACGTTTAGATTTTATCCTACCCCGTCACATGTTTTTAACTTCATATGTCACCTGTGGCATATAAATATTATATGGCAAAACCATGGCATGCTAAGTCTATGGAGATTTCTATGAGGGGTAGGATTATACCCCTGTCTCTACCCCTCACACATGGCAGCTACGTACGACAGCAAAGTGGATTATGTGAGAGAAGAGAGTGGTGTTCACAAGTACTAATATTACCTCTGTCAAGGTGGCTACATATGACACTAGACTGGATCGTGTGAGAGAGTGGCGTTTACATGTACGAATATTACCCCTGTCTCTACCCCTCACACAGGGCGGCTACATATGACACTAGACTGGATCGTGTGAGAGAGTGGCGTTTACATGTACGAATATTACCCCTGTCTCTACCCCTCACACAGGGCGGCTACATACGACACCAAAGTGGAGCATGTGAGAGAGTGGTGTTCACATGTACTAATATTACCACTGTCTCTACCCCTCACACGGGGCGGCTACATACGACACCAAAGTGGAGCATGTGAGAGAGTGGCGTTTACATGTACTAATATTATCAAGAAACGTCTCGGTATTTCATACAATTGTTTAGATGGCATGAGTTGTTATCGCAGAATATTACGAAGCGGTGCAGACTGATATCTGTGGCAGAAGACAACGAACGCCATGTAAACAATTGTATGAAATTAAATGACGTTTAGATTCTATCCTACCCAAACATATTGTATATACCCATGCCAGATAATCCTACAGATACCAACCTCTTCAACATTTTGGAATCTCATCCATCCCAGCATCCACTGATTTGGCCTATACATGCTTCGGCCCTCCCAGCAGTCTGGATACTCCTAGCAAACTCCCGGACTGGAAAATACTTGCCCCAACGCTGATAGGCGAGAAGGGCATATTTATGAGTCTGGGAAGGAGTAACAATTATAAGATTAAACGCCGCGTCGGTTTTACTATTATTGCACACCATCAGATGTTAATAATTGATAAGAAATTACTGTAGATCGCGATTATATGTCTAATTTGGGCAGGCCATCTGGCTCCGTCAATGCTGAGACAGGCCAATTTGTTGATATTCCCACAGTGCAAAGCGCCATTCAGAAGTCAATCTCCGAACACATCTTTATATAAGTCCTATACGTAGTATTGCAACTGCGGCTTGCGAATGTAACACTAGAGAGTTGTGGCACATTAAACTGGCCATTTTTACTCATACTGGTCCGTTTAAGTGTATCAGAGGCCGATGAGCAAGCGGACACATGCGCACTTAACCAGTTAGACTAAACCTCTGTATGCAGAGTGATCGCATAGGAGCCGGAATATCAGGCGATGGGCGAGACCTCTAGGAAGATGACGTTAACTTTAAGGAAAGAAACAGTTATATTTTCATGTCTATAATTTCCAATATTTGATAACTTGATGCAAAGAATGAATGTAAATTCAATTGGAAATGTCTGATTACTTAGACATAAAGTTCATCGAGTACCTAAAGTGACTGACGTAAAGCGTTATCATTTCACAGGGATTCAAGTCGCGACTGAGGAAAAACTCTGAAATTTAAAACTTTTATAAAAGAAAACATTATTTTAGAACAGTACGGCTATGAATCGATATACATACATTCTACAACATATAGTCTATCACTAATCTAAGTTTTGCCAACGTATACGAAATGTCGGAATTCCGTAATTTGTCTCAGGGTCCACATTTCGCAGCATACCGGGTCTGGGTGGGACTGGTGACCACAGAAAACCGCTCTCTCCTGTGCAAATACAGTCTGGTTGAGGGCAATAGGCAGGCAGGGCGGGTATGGGGTGCGTGCTACCGATAAGCCCCCGCCTCCAGTATATACCCCACTGAGCTATCTGCTAGGGGCAAACTCTGCTTAGCTCCGGGGTATTATATATTGGCTGCCCTCAGTGCATACACTCCTTGTGTTTTTTGCCCTTCAAGACATACATTCATTGTTTTATCACTAAGTCGCTTTATATCATACTATTTTCCCATGGGACTGATTTAAACCCGGAATTAGATCATTTAGTGATCTTATACCATTTTCAGCTATTTTCATATCTTACACCATTTTCAGCTATTCAAAATATAGTGAGGTGAATTCAGAAACCAATCAAAGTTTACGATCAGAGCTCGATACCTTCTCATTTGAATTGCTACGTAATTCACACGGCTCTGACCGTAAACCTGAATAGGCTTCTTCTTTAGTAACTACATGTTCCTATGCCAATCTATTTCTTCTCACTGGCCAAAATGCCTATACACTCGCAGTAAACAAAAGTTGTAATTGATACTAGACCCACAGAAGGTCCGGACGTTAGAACGGCCAAAACCGAGCCTGGAGACAAATGCAAAATGTCATTACCCTAATAAAAGTTGATTAAAAAAAGCATTTTCATTTTCTCCTTGGATTTACTTTTCCTTTTAATCAAGAAGGGCTTAATGATTGATGAGTATTCACCATATAAGGGGATCCTCCATACTTAATTCGCTGACAATGGCAACTACCTCGGGAATGATTTTTGGACGTCAGAATAAGTCCGGGGCATTTCCATGCATGTAACAAGCTTTATTGTAGTTAGTAAAACTCCACTTTTACATGTGTCGTATCGGCTCCTGGTAGGACGTACCAATACGGGACCGCGACAAACCATTTTCTTTTCTTTAGAAATGCAGCTAGCAAAATGGGATATTAAATGCACAGAACAAATTTGAAAATTCTTATTTTCTCTGACGAGATTAGATTTCCCCCGACTTTTTTCAAAATTCTAGTTTTCCCTGACAAATTCCGAAATTCCCAGACAAGTCACGGACCATGATTTTTCCCCGCTGCGTGGTAACGGTGCAGTAAGTGGTGGTACAGACGCGCAAAAACAGACGAACTTCCAGCCTGATGCCCGTAACGCATGCGCAGTAGGGTCTAATCGCATTCTCGTGTTCTCTTCCCGCCACGCACTCCGCTTCGCTGATCGCCGTCGTGCAGCGCCTACCGATCTGTTCCGCTTTGAGAAGCGCGCTGGTGACCAGTGACGGGTGTGACGTCAGCGGGTGGTAAAGTCGTCTGGACATGTGATCAGCCAATAGGCGGGGAGATCTCAGACGCGCTCTTTACATGGTAACAGGCCTGGAGTCACGACCCGTGACAGTCACACTTCATCATCCAGCCAGCAACATGGAATATTACATGGAGATGGAGTTAGGGTGGCTGAATGAAAGTTTTGTGAAGTATGTATGGGAAATAGAGACCGAGTTCAAAGGACGAGGTTTGTATTTCCGAAAAAAATAAAAGGGGAAAATGTAATTCATCAACCCTTACTATGTCTCTTTATTTATATATATGTACCTGGTAATAACTAAAACGGAATTTTACGATTCTCTCTTTTTCGTCTTCTTAGCTAGTCATGTGGGACGGAGGGTAGTATTGTCTATAGTTCTCCACAGTGCGACGAACAGCTGGCCAGTAAGTGTGAGACATTCATGCACAGGTATATAGGAATAGAGGGAAACTATGTTCCGGTGACAGGAAGTCAAAGTTACGAGGTAAGGCTTGGAAAAATTACTACCCAAGGCCTTGGCCGCGGGCAGTAATTTTTCCAAGCCTTACCGAGTAATTTTGACTTTCTTTCACTGATACTTGGTTTCCCTATTCCTTTATACCTTCAAATGTGGTTTAATAACGATAATTAGCGTTATTTGCTCACCCAACATCAAACCTGAAGCCAGATCCAACCTTATCGAGTAGCTTGACACTTTATGTTTTCTACCCACTGCTCTTTTCATATGAATTTTGTAAGAGACAATCTGATTGGTCTAAATGTCAACCTTGGGTAGTATATGGCAACCTTGAGTAGTATACGACAACCTTGGGTGGTATCCATAAGTTACTCCACCCCCCAGAACGTGGTGTAAGCATAGAGTGTACAGCCATAGGTATATAGGAATATATACCATTGCACATTACTTGTTGAGACAATATAAAAGTGAGCAGTAAAGTGACATTTTAAATAATTTCCAGGTATATAATAATAACACATTTGAACTCAGTTTGTATTTCCGACACAAAATCACACGGAACAGATTTCACTCAGCCACCCTAACCATGTCTCCACATAATACTATGACTGCCTGTCATAACTGTTGCAGCAACATGAAAAACACAGTGTCCTTGTCTCTCTCACTGCCTCCGAATTGTTCGCCAGGCCATAATTATCTCTCAGGCATAGAATTCCAAAATAATCATATCCGCCGTGCTCCTTAATTACAATGAAAACCTTAGAAGGGTTTTTTGGACGACATTTGCTGAAAACCTCATCTCTCATTTTAATCTGCAATTTCGTGTTTTTTCCTTAACACTTGATAAGTTCATATTCTTCCAATAACTATTCCCAAAGCAGATTTTTCTAATAAATGAATTTTATGGCTACATCCATTACGTCAATACAAAATGTATGAATCAAGGAAAAAGCAGACAAAATCAAGGAGCAAATCCGTAATGTAGTCGCTATCAAATTCTAGATCATTTGCTTATAACATCTAGCATTTTCAAAACAGTAAGATTTTTAAAGCAGTAAAGGCTTCAATCATTAGAATATGCACACTGGGCTTTTAAGTAACACGACATACTTACGTGAGAAATGCAAGTAACAAAATAGAAAAATAGAAAAAGAAAGCGCCAAAGCAGCTGATGATTAAAATGGATTTCGTGACAGTAATAAGTCTTATCCGTCTTTCAGTGAATCCCCCCGGTATCTGCGACGGTAATGTGCACTCAATGACCCTCACAGGCCGTCTTTCGTGTGACGACTAGCAGCTCCCCCCCCCCCCCCCCCCCCCACACACATACACCCTGCTGGGTGTGCACCCTCCCCCGTCCATAAATACAGTTTTCCAGCCGGGGCCGAATGATAGCCTCAGCCACACTTTGCCGGCGAAGGTCTCGGCGGTGCTGGTCGAACTGCTCCCTTTTCAGACGCCCACCAGTGCGTTAACAAAGCCAGGGGTATCAGGGACAAGCCGGGCTCTTACAAATACTGCTGTGCTGTCTGGCTGGGCGTGTGGAGGGGAGGGTGGGGTACACACACAGACAGCGCCCTACAGGCTGAGCCGTCACAGGTAGCAGAGACATCAAACACCCGCCTCCTCCTCCTGTGTGGAGGTGTACCTGCCAACCCCTGGAGACGGATGAAAGGCTCTTTTTGTGGCCGTGAGCTGGCAATAAGCGCGGCGCGAGAGTTGCTCGCAGAATACAAACTGCTCATAGAGTACGAGCTGCTCACAGAGTACGAGCTGCTCACAGAGTACGAGCTGCTCACAGAGTACGAGCTGCTCACAGAGTACGAGCTGCTCACAGAGTATGAGCTGCTCACAGAGTATGAGCTGCTCAGAGTACGAGCTGCTCGCAGACTACGAGCTGCTCACAGAGTACGAGCTGCTCACAGAGTACGAGCTGCTCACAGAGTATGAGCTGCTCACAGAGTACGAGCTGCTCACAGAGTACGAGCTGCTCAGAGTCAAGCTGCTCACAGAGTACGAGTTGCTCCCAGAGTACGAGCTGCTCCCAGAGTACGAGCTGCTCACAGAGTACGAGCTGCTCACAGAGTACGAGCTGCTCCCAGAGTACGAGCCGCTCACAGAGTTTGAGCCGCTCACAGAGTTTGAGCTGCTCACAGAGTTTGAGCTGCTCCCAGAGTACGAGATGCTCCCAGAGTACGAACTGCTCACAAAGTACGAGCTGCTCACAGAGTACGAGCTGCTCACAGAGTACGAGCTGCTCACAGAGTACGAGCTGCTCACAGAGTACGAGCTGCTCACAGAGCACGAGCTGCTCACAGAGTACGAGATACTCACATAGTTTGAGCCGCTCCCAGAGTATGAGCTGCTCATAGAGTTTGAGCTGCTCACAGAGTACGAGATGCTCACAGAGTACGAGATGCTCACAGAGTACGAGCTGCTCACAGAGTACGAGCTGCTCACAGAGTATGAGCTGCTCACAGAGAACAATCTGCTTACAGTTTCTTACTCATATTGTTGAGCAGCTCTCGCTTGTATCACTGAGAAGCTCACAGTGCTCACATATTTAGCTCTTATCTAAGATCTGATCCCGGAGCTTGTTGCTCGTATCTGTGACCTAATCCCAGAGCTTGTTGCTCGTATCTAAGAGCTAATGGAGTACAACCATTAAATCTAAATCAACAGAAAATGTTGCCATTTTTAAGGTATATGATAGGCTGACTGTCTTTGCACATCAAAATACTAGGTAAAATCGTTGATCAGATACACCCCTCTGCCATCGGCATATTGCTGATCAATAATTTTACTGCGTGTTTTTATGTACAAAAATAGTAACCCAGCATCCATATATCATCCATATATACCATTATCTTATACCAGTGCACACCGGGTTTAAAGAAGGAGGTACGGCTAGATACACCATAAACGTGAAAGTAAATGTAGCATCCAGATATCAGTCCGTCTACTTCATGATAAAGACATCATTATCTTTAATCAGAGCCTAGCAAGTAAGCGATGGTACTTCTTCTAAGTATGACTGTTCTAGTCACAGAAACCTACACGTACACGCACACAGGCTTGTCATGCAAGGTGTAAACAGGGATCCAGACACAATACCACTGCCATCTGAGTCTGCATGCTGCAGGCTGCCAGCGACCAATCACTAACGAACGAGCACAAGGACGACATCCTAACCACATCCATCACGCCAATCAGCACTGACGTTATTAGACAGTCTTATTCTACACCACTAATTGGGTGATGATTTACCGTATCCACAGATTTCCGTTTTCCTGCCATGTAAATAATACCTATGACAATGTGATTGTAGCTGAATCGCTTAAGGTCAGAAACCTATATACACAAATTGCAATGGTGGCGCTACCTAGAGGTTCAACTGCATATCAGGCCTAGAATTATATGGTTTTAATATCTCGGGTCACTTTTTCAGCGTCGGTCATGCTGCCGAGGTTAGGATGAGGTTAGAGAGACTTTCAACATGCTGTAAACACCAAACATTTGCTATCTGCGTGCCAACACTGTGACATTGCCAAGGTACAGAAGCGCAGTATCTTAGTGTCTTAGTATGACCAATCACTACAGACCGATATACCTCGATGACCCCTAGCGATTAATATATATGGACCCTCCAAAGGCAGTTATAGAAGAAGCTGGTTGCCAAGTGTGTTATAGCAAATGGCCCACTGACTAGATATGATACAAAGCTTTTCATTGCTAATTTTCTCTATAAATCCAGACTGTTTCATCAATGCTAAATATTTCATTAGTTTCTAGTATATTTTGACAAGAGACTAGAGAAGCCACTCAGATGTACCCCTTCCAATATTACTCCAGTGGTAAATATTTGCGTGCCTCTTTACAGAGTTTCAAAGGAATTATTGCTGCATAAGACAGACTTTAACTGAATGGGCCAAGTCCTTGATGGAGCGGAAAACCAGTTGGCAGGATGCAGGTCCTATTGATAGTGGCAGGGCTGACAGTGGTGACCCCTATTGGTGGCACTGATAAGCTTGGCAGATCTACTCTAAGGTATCATGACAACATTGATGTCACGATACACCATCGGCCGTCCCATACTTAGCCTCAACCATCAGATCCAATTTCTCCCATCTGGACACAACGAGCTACTTACAGGCCTGTGAGGTGGGGACTGGAGGGAGGTGAATCTGGAGGTTGACAGCGAGTTTGTATGAGTATGACCGAGTGGTGAGTGAGAGAGTGAGCCAGCCAGCCAGCCAGCCAGCGAGAGAAGGGAGGAAGGGAGGAAGGAAGAAAGGAGGGAAGGAAGGAAGGAAGGAAGGAAGGAAGGAAGGAAGGAAGGAAGGAAGGAAGGAAGGAAGGAAGGAAGGAAGGAAGGAAGGAAGGAAGGAAGGAAGGAAGGAAGGAAGGAAGGGAGACAGGTAGTTGTGATGAGGGCAGGCATGTAGGTTGCGGCGAGGTAGGGAGGTTGCTAGACAGGAAGACAGGGAGGCAGGCACGATGGCACACAGTTAGGAAGACAGGAAGACAGGCAAAGAGGTAGTTAAGCAGGAAGACAGGCAAGTAGGAGGACAGGGAGGCACACAGGGAGGTGGTTAGGCAGTCAGGCAGTCAGGCAGAGAGGCAGGCAGGCAGGGAGGGAGGCAGGGAGGCGGGGAGGCACTCAGGCAGGGAGGGAGGGAAGGAGGCAGGCAGGGAGGCAGTCAAGCAGGGAGGGAGGCAGTCAGGCAGGGAGGCAGTCAGGCAGGCAGGCAGGCAGGTAGTTAGGCAGGAAGGGGGGCAGGCAGGGGGTAGTTAGGCAGGCAGGCAGGCCTGTGGGGTCGACTGGCTGCAGCCCAACTCATCGCTGGACAGAGTGACGCGACCCGCGGCAAAACGCCGCCATTGTTCGATGACGTAATACAACAGACAGAGACCTCTGGCGGGCGGAATGAGGAGCACTTTACTGAAATTGAATTATCGCCCGATATGCCAAGTTCACCACCAGTTGGCAGCACCGAACACCTCGGCGGCGTGCACGCGGTCCCACGGTCGTCGATGTCGTCCTTCCCGCCAGAGAAGCGCCGCACAACACAGCCCTGTTTCTACCCGCCGACAAAACGATCAGCGGTCTGTAGCAAACATGCATATGAGGGGACGATGGGCGAGGGCTAAGATTCCGAGTCAAATATCGGCGATTTTCTTTCTTGATTGCCTCTTTCCACCTGCCGACCGATTTTTGATATCCCTCTTGATGAACTCAACAAAATCAAATCCTGTTGAATTAATCAGTGACAATTTTATCGGGATTTGGTGCCGAAAAACGCCGAAAATAGGAACAAGGATCGGTCGGCAACTTTTTTGGTTACTGTTTCCACTGGCCGATTTCCGACACGAATGATATTAAAAAAATCTGTTGGTGGTGGCCGACAAATTCATCACAGGCCACAGTTGGGCAGATGGGAACATGTCCATATATGAGGGCCGTCATCCCTGACCCGAACTCCCTGTCCGCCATCCCCACACTCACCCCCTGGTCGATATGACGTGCAATACCGCACGCAAGTGTAGTATTATGCGCGCGATAACGCATCTGTGTGGCGGTGACTACAGGCTAAGCAAACAGACATATATATGTGTGCATTCAGGCCTGAGGTAATATGTGTACCTCGGTGAGGGATCGACCACTGACTTAAAGATTCGAACAGATAGTCATGAAATGAACAAAAACCGAGAAAGAAACTGGGGAGCAAGTTAAAGTGACCACAATAGGGCCTGGAACCCACCAACGTCGTAGAATTCCGACCTCCTGATGCAACTGATGCGCATTTGATTCGGCGGAAGTTCGTCCCTTTATGAATTGGTATATGTTCTAATCTAAGATGTAAGGGTGATGCAATGATATACTCTTTGATCCAGTAGAATGTATATTACTGGGCAATAAATACTGCTCAAAATTTGAATAAAAGAGTAAACTTTCTGGTAATAAGGGTGAGGTCTGTCATTTCTGCTTTATACTTTTTCCAATTGCCTATCTTTGGATATATACTGATGTTGCCACAGTCTAAGAGATCTTATTTTTATCATGTCTCCTTGTTGCTCAAACAAAGCTAGCAGATAATTCTGTATGCATATCCAATCACCAAGCATAGATTCTGCAGCTTGTTTGTAGCCCTGCAGGGAGAGTGAGGCAGATGCTGAGGCCTGTGCGTTGCATCGCACTATGACTGCCTCTCAAGTGACCTCACTCTCCACACATGACGGAACACTTGCTGTACACCCTCCTCAATATCCCGCGACGCAGAATAGCCTCCAGATCCGGGACGATAACTGGACCGTGTGCTCGAGACTTCCCGGGGCTCGCTCTGTTCTGATTGGTCAGCCAGCCGGAAGTGAAGGCACTGGTTTCCGGTGAGGCCCTACTTAAAGCGCGGGTGGTCATGTAGGGGGCAGTGAGACGTGGTGATAGTAATTCAGGGATATGGCGGGGGTGTGGTGTGGGTTTTGATGAGGGGAGGTGTGTAGGGAGCAGCGAAGTGTGGTGCCCGTGGTAATGAGGGCGGGCGTGTAGAAAGTGGTGAGTTGTGGTGATGGTAATTCAGGGATATGGCAGGTGTGGGTTGAGATGAGGATGGGTGTTTAGGGAGCCGTGTGGTGCTGTGGTGATAATCCAATGATATGGCTGGTGTGTGGTGTGATGAGGGCGGGTGTGTAGAAAGTGGTGAGGTGTGGTGATGGTAATTCGGGATATGGAGGGTGTGTGGTGCAGGTTGTCTTGAGGGTGGGCGTGTAGGGAGCAGTGAGGCATGGTGATGTTTGCTTGTTCAGTTGAACGTTCAATTGGATCAATTAGACTTGCATGGTAATTCAGGGATACGGTGGGTGCGTGCTGTGATGAGGGCGGGTGTGTAGGGAGGAGTGAGGTGTGGTGATGGTAATTCAGGGATATGGGTGTGGGTGTGGGTTATGATGAGGGCAGTTGTGTAGAAGGTGGTGAGGTGTGGTGATGGCAATTCAGGGACACAGTGGGTGTGTGGTGAGGGTTGTCATGAGGGTGGGCGTGTAGGGAGCAGTGGGGCATGGAGTTGTTTGCTTGTTCAATTTAACGTCAAATTGGATCAATTAGACTTGCATGGTAATTCAGGGATATGGTGGGTGTGGGTTAGGATGAGGGTGGGTGTGTAGGGAGCGGTGAGGTGTGGTGATGGTAATTCAGAGATATAGCGGTTGTGTGGTGTGATGAGGGTGGGTGGGTGGTGCGTGGTGTGATGTAGTCGTGGGCGACCCTAACAGTACGTTGCCGTATTAGGGTCGTGGATCGCTCCATAAGCAAATTCTGGGGTTTTTTGCGAACCAAGTTGGTTCGCACTCTCACGTCTTCAATTATTAACATCCAACTATCAAACTAACCTGAATCGATAGTTCACATATTTCTCTTGCTTCTGATATATTTTGATCAGAAAATATCTTCAAAATACTAAGATATCTGGACATGAAAATGAAATGAGGTTGTCTGTGACTGAAACAGAGAGCACATCGGCCATCTTGCTTAACCTCTTGTTGTGGTCACATGACATCACCATGTGCTTATGACTGAATGTCAACAAAGATCGTAAGTAAGTTTTTAAAAGTTATTTCATTCAAAATATTGGTCTGCTTTATGAAATTGCAATGCAGGTGTATCAAATAACCAAATACTAACGTTAGGGACAATTTTTTTAGATTAGAATTGATAAAAACACATTCTGACAGCAGTTTGTTTGTTTTGCCTCGTTTTCGGAAATGTGCGGCCCCCTATTATCGCTCAAGCACTTGTCAAATTCATCAAAGTTTGTTTTCAGTCACTTTTTCAGTCATGCAATGATACCATTAGTTAGATTTATCTCTTCTTAGTGAACTGTATCTGTTTAATGCACAATTCTAGGATATTGTTGATGAGTACCATATCGCAAATGGTGTGATGTCCGTTGGCATTTGAAAATTCAGCTGGTTCCTGATTGTGTAAGGTACCAGCCGAAAACAATGGCGGACTGAAGAAGGCAGGGAGATCGATTCAAACTGTAAAACAAGGTGATCTGGATCGTTATTGGGGTGGCACAGCATTTAGAATGTTCCATTAGATATATATAAGTGTGTATTTTCGGTAGAAATTATTTGGGGTCGATGTACATGGCCAAAATATGTTTAATCACCCTGAAGTCTAAAACCCCAGAAATCCCTTATGCAGTGGTGTCCGACCCTGATACTAGTGTATAGGGTCGGACTCGTCTGACTAGGTGTGATGGGGGTGAGTGTGTAGGGAGCGGTGAGGTGTTGTGATGGGAATTCAGGGACACGGTGGGTGTGTGGTGAGGGTTGTGATGAGGTGAGGGTGTGTAGGGAGAAGGGATAAGGGTTTCAGTTTAGGGCTAACATGATATTGGGCATGATCTTTGAGCAATAGACAGCCATTTGAACCCCAATACAAAACAGGGAAAACAGTTGGTTTGAGGTATAGATATATATTTTTTTTATTTATTCAAAATTGCAACATCTGCGATAACAGTAGTTCTTCCTATTGGAGTAAGAATTATAGAATTAAGGAAGGTTATAATATATCTAAATGTGAAGAAAACGCCATTATATGTACCCACGTAATTCACTAAGGGCGCAGTGCACCCGAAAATTCACTACGGCACAGTGCACCCGAACATTATCAATACTGCACGAGCAATAGTTAGTACTTCATAGACCTATGGTCCTGTACAAACATCTCCCTTAAACTGAGGGCATATCTCATATTTTGTTGCTAAGAGGTTAACTTTGAACCTGTGCCGACTTCTGCCAATGACACGAATCATATGTGTGATATTTTTTAATAAAAAGAATTTTTTAAAAGCAGCTTTATTGCCTTCAATAGCAGGCTACCGTTCTTGAAACCAACATGGATATACAAGTTTACAGAAAATGCAAAATCAGTATATGATATTTACAATAGAATTAGTGAGTTTTATCAGTTGTCCATATTCGATTCAGAGGATTATGTAAAATAATATCCTTTAGTATATAAGTACCACCTCTTTACTATATAGTTATATTTTAAATTTCTTTGATGTAAAACTGTCTGTCATACTATTTTTGTGCTACATGCAATTTCATCGTTTGACAAATATAATAGATTGATTTATAGTTGTCAGCATTCTACTACTATTATTTCCGATCTTGTAGAGGTTTCAAGTGTAGTCATTTGGTCAGCCGGAGTCCATCGAGCCCATTAGATTTAAATGTTTAAATGATCCGAGTCAACCTGAGTTTGGGAATGTGACATGAACAGAGAAGGTAAAAAGAAGGTAAAGTGATTCGTGTCGCGTGACCAGAAGTTGTTTCGTGTCCTCACGCAGGCAACCAGCAACGATAGAATTTCACATCAATCAACATCGTGTTTGAACCGCCACGCGAAAGGTTATGTGAATGTTGGTTAAAAACCGAATTGTAATGCTTTTATGGATGTGCAAGGGACAAAGTGCGAAAGTTACAATAATCAGAAATACACCATCTCTCAATAGTTTCAAAGAACTTAATGATGAATACTATACTGACCTAATCGTGAGATGTCATGCTAACAATATTAATATCATATACCTATGGCCGAACCTTTATGAAATACTACCCACCGTTAGGGGTGGAGTACAAATAATGTTTGGGCGCACTGAGCCCGTAGTAAATATTCGGGGGCACTGTGTCCGTAGTGTAACTCGTAAGTACATAAGCTGGTGGTTTTTTTTCAATTTTAGGTATATATGATAAGAAAACGTAGTGACTGAGTCGGGATGACATTCTCGGCCGACGCCGGGGGCGGAGGGACGTATTCTTTGGGACATAAGACCTCAAACGGCCATCCCATCGGACTCAGGAACCACATTTTCTCTTATTGAGTGCCTGTTGTATGTGCAAGTCCATAAATGAGCAAAACAGAGACAAAATATTATGGGCATATGGTTAACTTAAGTGATCAGGACAAGAATAAAAGGTTGTATGACCCTGATGTCGGTCACTCATAATCAGAATACTCAGCATAAGTCCTAAGAATCTATGTGTACGTGCCTACACGCTCTAAACATAATGTTCACACATCTCATCTCATCATTCATCATTCGCATTTCACTCACATTGTACATTGTGTGTAAATACTGACGGATGATGTACTTTCGAGGACCTGAGCCAGTTGTATGTATCACGGATAGCGAGCCAGAATAACTGCAAAAGCAGAGGCCGCTCTTGTACCCTCTTACAGTTCGCGATAAAAAAAAAGAAAAAAAAAAGTATAGTAATGTATTCTGACAGATTCACATTCAATTGTAATTAAATATAATGATTGTAACAAAGGAAATGGTTGCGAAAGATATGAAATACACGACAACTAAGAGATTCTGATGGGATATCAGGTTTTATTCAGCCCATCAATGCTCAAGACCTGATGTATTAGTGTCTGTTAAAATCTGACTTCTCAGTGTGGTTTGGGGATAGACTATTACTCGTCGAGGCTTCCCTCCTACAGCCGGCCCCTTGTGGTAGGTGTGGGAGCGGAGTGAGATATAAATAGGCCACGTGTGAGGCGGTAGTGGACAGTTTACACTCCCGATAACCAATCAGCGGATCTTAATCGTCCCTCAGCGAGCTCTGAACGAGACGTGGACCCCTTCTGTGCCCGGGACTACGACCTGAGGAGGCGGGCAATGTGCAGGGAGACGCGTTAACACGTGGATCTACTCCTAATGCGGGCACGAGATTAGCCGATCAGGATTTCTGTTTAATTTTACGTCCGGTCGTTCCTTTAAATGGGAAAGTTACTCCACGTTTGCGCTATATTTGCTGATTGTATGACAGCGACACCAAGGCAAAAGTGTTGCTCCATAATTCTTGCGGATCACGTGGTAGTCTCATAGCCTTCGAGATGATAGGTTGGGTCTAAGCACGGTACCATCTGTAATGCAGAATTAATGAACCTTTCACCTGTCCCTCGCGGTATGTGTCTAAAAATGTGGAATTGCTATCACATCGTAAAAAGTAACAATAGTGTCTTATTTGGTTGGTTTGATTTAACGTCCAATTAACCACTACAGGTTCTTGCCAGACTTTCTTTTACACCACACAGGTGGTGATCAAATATATGTAATGAATTTAGGTAGAAATTTCACTCCTATATATTTACCAAGGTGAAAGTTCTTTTACTTCCCACGCCACATAGACATGGTATGAGAAGGATTGGCCTTTGATGTAACAGTAAATCTACCATTGCTGGGGATAATGAAGAAAAATGGCGGCAGCAGTGGGACACAAACCAACAAGTCCACTGCCTTGACCACTGAGCTAACATCCCACCCTAATACCGTGTGAAAATAACGATACAACACGATGCGAATCAGTATTACAGGCGCAACGCGTTTTACTCATTCCTAGGAGCAATAACCACCTGATTCTTCCTCAAGGTTTCACTTTTCTCACTGTTTTACACCACATGGGTGGTGATCGAATCTATGAGATGAATTCCCTACACATTAATGAGGTGACAGTTCTTTTACTACTCATATCACATAGACAAGGTATTATTATTAGAATGACTGACCTTTGATATAGCAGTATGTCTACTACTGTTGGGGATGAAGGAGAAAGGTAGCTGTACACCACACCACATAGACATGGCATGAGAAGGCCTGGCCTATGATATCCCAATAAGTCTACCAATGCTGAGGATGAAGGAGAAAGGTGGCTTCAGTGGGACTCGACCCAATAACCTTGATATTTCAAGTGTAATGCTTTAAACACTGAGCCAACTCCCCATCCCCGTCGTATAGGAGGTCTAGTGATAGAAAAGGACCTGGGATTGACGCTGTGTTGAGTTAAAACACCAACCTTAGTCACTATTTAATTAGACTAACAGACACTTGGGAGAAACCACAAAAACGTCGATCGAATAAAAACACTCAAGGAGCTAATTCATAAAATATCCAGATAGATTACAGTAAAACATAGGAGGAGATTTATTAGTCTACTCGTTACAGGCGTTTTATACCGTCATAGTAATTTAGTATAATGACTTGAAGAGCCTTTATCTCCTTCCTCCCACGTCAATAAAAGCAACCAACGCGACAGACCATGGATCTGTTTTATATACAAGGTGTGCCTAGATAAAGGACGGGCTTTCACTGATTTGTGTGCTTAAGATAAGTGGGCATGTCTTTAATTCATTAGTCTATTTGTGTGTGTATTTTTCAAAATGTCATTTCCCCTGTAAAGGTATCGCTGATTAACCGGAATGACCTACTTTTACAGCACTAGAAATGCAAATAGCGTGTATTATTACATAGTCTTATAAACAAATATACTGATTTTCACGACTTACACCATAATGTATGGTAGATGGTTACTTTTCATCTCGAAATCAATGGCTTTAAAGCCCGTAATCAATAGGTTTCAAATCCGTAATCAATGCTTATGGTTTCTGACATCATAGAACAAATGGTTTTGCGGCCCCATACATTTTCGATGAGGACTTCAGAATAGGTGAATAATAAACGCAATTGTGACAAATGCCACGGCATCCTCTGCTGTTTCACTATGTCAGTGTAAAAGCCCGTTTCCATTGGCTGATTATTTGGCACCGATCTAGAGTCGGGTACCTCCGATCACGACAGACTTTTAGCACTACTGACTCAAGATCGGTGAATAAAAATGAACAAGCATGTGAAATAACCACAAACCTTTTCTGCGTAGATAATAGCCTCGTTTTCATTGGTCTACGAAAAACATTTATTGAGTTACCCTAAAGGTCTGTCAATGGTGCCACCGACTGTACAACGGTATCAAATAATCAGTGAGGTTGCAGTGCATGTATCTTTCTACTGTACTTTCCAGATGCACACAAATTTTCTGTGAGAAGATCTATGGTGGTGGCCTTGTTACATAACCTATACCAAATTAATTTGGGAGCATTCTCTGCAGGTCTCGTTCCCATTCACCTATCTGACGTCAGTGTACCCAAAATATCTATCGGTGACTCCTGACTGCAGATCGGTGCCGAATAATTGGCCAATGGAAACAGGCTTTAAGCAATACTGACAACAACGATGGATTTTTTTTGCCGACTAATAACATCAAAGCCCTTTGATTTCGTTTAATGAAGATGACCAGACACATTGTGTCTAATAATCGGTGCACAGCTATTGATTTTAAATGATTTTTGAATGTAGACTACTACCCTCACCAGTTATTTGACATCGACGTCAGTGGTTACCACTCACTGACTCACCGAGGAACACATAAGATCAGTGAAGTTTCCTTCGGGCAATGGAAACGGGCTTTGCGCTGGGCGCGGGTCGGAGCATTCACTGCGCCGCTCGGCCACGGCCAACTGCCCCGCTCAGCACGGGTTAGGGCGCCAGTCACGTGGAGAGTCCTAACAGTATTTGCCTGTTTCTGTGCCGCACGGACGGAATAAATCTCACACGGAGCCCGGTACAGGGCTGGCAGGGTTGGGCAGTATCTTACAGTACCTGGCTGCATCTCGCTGAATCGTCCTGAATCGTGTGAGGTCTGCTTGCCTCATTACCCTCTGTGTGTACATCCTCTATTATCGCTCACGGTTACCAATCAGGGGTCTTCAACCGAAGCGATCCAGCGAGGCACGCTCACTAGATGAATCCCGACTTAGCAAGTTAACAAATCGGCTTGGATCGGCTTAGATCTCGTGCCCCACTGAATCAGTACAGGGCGAAGTCAAAGTATTCTACCGAGCCGTTTTCTCTGATGCCTATAGATAGAACTTCTTATGTGAGTGCCATATTTACATAGATGTGCACAATATTGTTATAATTACAATTCATTTCAGATCTATCTAGAATCTTTCGTTGAATATTATCAAAAAGAAATGTTCTAGTGAATAGGACAGAAATCCTTCATGTCTTCATTGTAATACAATGCGAACATTAATATTGAATCATAACCACCTTCCGGTATTTATAGTGGATACTCCATTCAGGGTAACAATAGCTGCCGAGTCAATTCTAATCTTGAGAATCAAACACAGCTGTATTTGCAGATAATTAAAATGGCCTTTTCTAACTTCGGCTCAATGACAAGGCAACAGTATAACGCAGCATACACCAACCCGCTATATCTTAATCCAATACACTCCAACCACCCACACTATGCTTTTTAAGGCCCATTCCAACGGTGCTGACACTGCACGAGTTTCTATCATACGGCAGATAGCTACTGTGGTATGGAGTCAGCCATTTTCCCTCCGACATCAAAGAAAAAAACAGGTGGCGGGTGCAGTTATCAATGGACTTTTTACCCGACTTGCCATTGAGGGGTTTTAGCATCGTCTCGCGATTATCAATGGATTATAACAACTGCTAACAACAGTTTCCCCCCAGTTTTCCAGTATCTCACAATATCCTGGAGGATGATGGGGGACTAGTGATCACTCTGTGCCCCATGGAGTCGCATGTCATGAGGATGAGGCTTCTCCTGACCTCACATGACACCTACCATCACCGCCTCCCTCCCTCAGTCACAACTGTCACCGCCACTTGTGCCATCAGCCCTCGAGGCATTGACATCCCTGCAGGTCGCAGGAAGCCTCTCAAGTTAATATCATCTCTGCAAGCCCTCGTAGAATGAGCTCTGTCGTCCCCCAAGTCAACCCTAATATTCACAGGTTGTCACCATGCCTGAGACATGGGGACAACTTTTACAATATGCTCGATATTCCTGTGCATTATAAAATGAAGAATCACGTTTCATGAAGATTCATGTCTCCAATGAAAAAATGGGAATACGTTGCTTAAAGGTATCCAATCATATAAGATGGGGTCATAGGAAAGACTGGAAATATTTTCCATGTGGAATTTATTCCTTCAGAGATACTGGGAAAACATGAAAAACACATCAATGTTGCCCATGGAATAGGGAATGTGTCACTTTGAAGCAGACTTCTCAATCGTCTAGTTATGTGAACATCAAACACTCATTAATTTATTTAGGTCAGGTAACTTTGGTATTGATGCAGCGAACAGAAAGAATGAGGGGAACATCCATGAGGTCCTATAAACCACCGAAATAGAAGCACTTAGATATGGATAAACTAGTGAAAGTCTGAAAGAGGCTAATCTAAACCCCTGGTGAGCAGGATTGGTACTACACTTTTGAGCTGGTAACTGCACCCACGAGCATTTAAACTCCCATGTACTTTATCTGCTCTGTAACCAGCATAAAGTCGGGCATTTTGAAAGACTCAATCCGAGCTGGTCTCAAGGTAAGGAGATCAGAAAAACTAAATTGGGTATGGCTAAAAATAAAGCATAAAAGATACAGTATTGACATTCTATCTCTAAACGATAATCTTATTCTCATGGCATTTCAATCTTCAAACCCAGGTCTGATTAACTATAGATACATCTCTATGTGGGGTTGAAACTCCAAGCAGATCCTCCGGAAACCTCACCTTTTTATATTCTGTGGTAATAAGTGGTAATGGCCAGTAGATCTATATTGGGCGACAATATAGGACTATTGACTAGTGATGACGAGTTTGGTCTGATTGATGTAACGTCCAATAACTGTAATTAGCTGTGGGTTGTATTACTTTTCTATGCCGAATGATAACCAAGAGTGGACCATGCATTGAGTATTGACTCAGGATGTCAGGGGGGATGCGAGGCAGTGTGTTAGCCTGGAAGCCTGGCCTAGTCACATCATAGGCCAGGTAACGGTTTCCATTTTTCTGTGCACTATGGGTAAAAGATCCGCAAAAGATCTGTTTGGAGAGTGTCACATTGGCAGACTGAGACTGTAGAGCCTAGACTGACCTTAGTCCCTGTATCCTTTGCTTTTTATTTCATTTATTTTATCTGGACTTGTATTAGGCCTGCAGGCCTCTCTTCCATACAGCCAGTAAAAAAAGATTGCTGTTAAACATTCATCGGCAGTATTTCCTCAGAATAAAGCACTGAAGGTAGTAAATCGCTAGTATAGAAGAATAGAAAAGAAAAAAAGACTTGTGCAAGTCTATGTTGAGCCAAGAGAGGTGGCGACCGTCAGTTCAAGGTCTTCCTTACGTAAGAAGTAGTTACCAGTCCCTTATTTCATTTGGGTAGGGAACCAGTCTAGGCAGTGTGTGTTGAGTGTAGTTTCTCCAAGCACATTTAATAAAGTATTTGTGGTAGCCAAGTATCTGAAGTATATAAGGAAATGTTCACGAATTGATGATTTATTTTCGAAGTTTTATTTTAGGGTAAATTCCTGTGCTTAGGTGGGGAAAATGTAGGTTTTGAAAAATAGACCCATAAACAGGCACGTTCCGCTCACAACCACGTCGGGGGTGCGGGGCGGGTGGGAGGTGGTCGTCCGTCACACCCGGCGCTCCTCCGTCATACCCCGGCCTGAGGCCCGGTCTGAGGCCGGTCTGAGGCCCCGCGGTCAGCGGCTGACCAGCCCCGATAAACCCGGCCGTGAAAGCCGCATTCACGCACCCCGCCCGCCGCCTCAAAGGCCTGCTCTTGATGTATGTCACTCCTGTGGCCGATTGGCCGACCTAATCAAAACCAAGCCTGACAATACAATGCGCGGTGCGGAGAAATCTCGCCGTGAAATACCCGCGAGTCTGCAGCGACAACAAGCAGGGCCCAGTAGGTGAAGCGGGGTTCACACTTAGGGACCATTGAAGCTGAGACGGGTGTACTTCACATCTTCTCCCCAGTCTCAGGCAATTTTCCTGTGGTACAAAGATTCCCTGCTTTTCCCAATGAAAAGTGGCCGATTTGGTTCACCTGCATGGTACATTGTCTCAGACAATGTACCTGTGAACACTCACTCTGGGACACAGGTACCCTTGAGGTGAGAGGCCTGAAAAACACGTGACCCTGTTTGTTGGCTTCCTATTGGCTAGGTTGGTTACATAGTCGGCGACTCAGCAGTAGGTACATTTGTGTCACCAAAATGTCCCTATGAAGTGGGATTCACACGGAGGGACAAATGGACCTGAGACTGGTGTACTTCACACCTTTTCACCAGTCGCTGATTATTTCCTGCTGGGTACAAAGTTTCACAGATTGGAGTATTCTACAGTCTCAGGTAACGATGGTGGATTCAATTCACATGGGAAGACTTACTAGGTACATAGTCTCACCCCTACACCCCTACACAGGGTACACAGTTGCCGACTCAAGGCACTTCCCCGTATGAATAGGTGTATTTTGGGACCACTGAGACTCACAGATTGGGGGTGACTGTGTGAAATACATTTGTCTCACCAAAATGTCCCTCTGAATTTTAAACCTGTTTAAAGTCAAAATGTCATGAGATTCTGTCCCTTGTTAGAGGTGATTGTAGCCGACAAATGCAAGGGAAAACATCTGTCTCAGCAAAATGAAACCATACAATGCAGACGAGGAGATTGCGTTCCAGTACCGAATCTCAGCAAGATTTGTCTCAGACCAACGCTCTGTGAGGTACATGAATCCCATCGCGTGAATCCCACTTAAACTTTAAACACATTGAAATTTTGTATCATATTAGCGGTAATCGTCGCCGACACTTGCAGTGCCGATTGTGTTTTAGGACAAATGCCCTGGGAAGTACCTGAATCCCCCTGTCTGAATTCCGCAACAGAGCAATATGTAGCAGCTCCAGCAAGGTCTTCCCGCACCTCATATATAAGCTGGCGGGTACACTCGGGGAGGGAATCTGCATCATTTAAACCCCAGCCTCCACTTGGAGAAGTTCGACTTTCACCCCTCACAGGGAACTTTTCTCAGAGGTCATGCCCCCCTGTCATCTTGACCTTGACCACTCCTCCTGGGCGCGTGGCCCTAGGCGCCCAGGAGCAATCTGTCATTATGAGGCCTTTGTTGAGCCTGGAGGTGGTTCGCGCGCCCACAGACAACAGCTGCCAGACAGAGTCACTTATCTCCCTCACACGTAAACCCCTGCCACCTCCGGGGCACCTGACATCGTTATGGGCAGTGATATCATCACCAGCACCCTCCCCTCCATGGATCTTATCACCCAACTGTGGGGTCTATTGCAGGCCAAGGCAATCCTGCCCTACCGCCGACAGACATCGACGAATAGAGTTCTAAAAGGGGTGTCTAATTCACTCTGGTAGAGTGAGGTTCTCACTGTGCGAGAAATGCCCCTGCGATTCCTGCTTCGTGGCCAGATCTCGGGGGGTGGGGTGGTACAGGAATCTCAAGGAGGGCCTCCAGAAAATATCCAACATGTTTGATCCCGAAATCGCAAGAGATACTGTACCCAGGAGAGGGGTATTTGTCGGCGATGATTGCTTCTTTCGGCGGGAGGTGGAACATATCATAGTAACCCAGAAATTTTGGATATCACACTGAACGATTATGTACTGGTACAGAATCGTAGGGAACACTGTTGCCATGATATGCCCCTGGAGGTACAAGAATCACTCAGTGTGAATCGACATCCAAAAGATTGTTTACTTTGAAGAGGGATATTTGTCAGCAAGAATTTCCCCTCTCAACAAGGGGGAACACTGAGCCATTTACCAGTACATAAAAAGGGAATATTGTAGCACTCAAATGCCCTTGGAGTGTGAATCCCGCTTAACGCCCCTTTCAATATGGCGACTTTAGCCCCTACAACACATGACCCCTGTAGTGGACGGGAAACGCCGGTCGTACAGCAGATGGAGGGCGAGTAGTCGGCGACTATGTCACGCAAAATATCAAACATGTTTGAGATTGAAATCGCAAGAGACTGGAGTGTTTCTGGTCGCCGACTGGACACCGCCGGGGAGAGGATCTAGACGCTGACTACATTGCAGAGTCAACATGGACTCTAGAGGCTTTGGATTCTAGTGGCCGACTAGGGCCCCAGAATCGCCATGAGGAAATGGGCCTTAATGCTGAGTAGATATAATGGCGCCGTTTTCCGGGCTGGCGCTGCCGATCCGACAGTAATATTAGATTTTGTGACCGTTTGGCGGTGCATTACGGCGGAGAAGTGGGGACGGAGGGCGCGGCATATTGGGTCTGTACGGACCATTGAATAACATCATTTGATACAGATCCACTGGACAAACTGCAGACCTGCGTGCCGGGGTCACAGAGGTCAGATCAGTTTGTGGCCGAGAGCCGGGTGGCCATCTTCTTGTGGACACTTCACAGGGTCGGGGAGGGAAGTGATTTGGATCTCATCCAGAGGCTTCAGAACAAAGCTGCATTTAACAAGATGAAGGGTGATATAAATACAGTTTCCTGCTTATTATCATACACTTATACACGAATGTCTCACACTTACTGGCCAGCTGTACGGATTCCATTCTGCACATTGTGCAAGAACTAATAGTACCAGGTGACTTGTTTAAAAATGATGTTGTTTTTTTATATATACAAAGAGCAGTGTTTATCAACATTCTCGATACATGATTTCAATTAAGAAATATGAACCATGATCTATATCTCTGTGAAGTTTCTGCAACTATTTCACTGCACCTCCCTTTTCTGTATTTCGTCAATGTCCTGTAATGTCCTCCTACCAGGCTAAGTTTAAATTCCAAGTAGATTACTGTTACAGATTATTATGACTACATGTTCTTCAATTAAAAAGAAAAGAAAAAAAAGGCAGTAACTCATCTCTACTAAGGGACTTCTCATTGAGAAAAGATATTGTATGATACAACATGTACATGTACATTTTTAGTGAAAATAAACACTGCAATTGTAGAAAAAAAGAAGGAAAAAAAATGAAGCATGTAATACAAATAAATATTCAAAACATGGTTTAACGGTTGTTAGTGATATTCATGGTAGTCTGTTTTCAAGCTCTTCTCTTTTTTTTTTGTTTTGTAAATATAATCAACGAGTATCAGAATGAAAAGTTTGGAATCTCCATTGGACTACACAAGTTGCCACCCTTTCTATTATCGGTCATTTAATCATAATACAGTCATTTGCCTCCGTATGTTCATACAAAAATGATGTTTTTTGATAATTTCAGGTATGTGATAATAAAGATACATAGTGGGTGTGCCTAAATTACATCTGATCCTGATTGTTTGGATTGGATATATTTCCAACCAAAACAACTCGGAACAGATTTCATTCAAGCACAATAACCATCTACCTTTATATTACTGCATGTTTTCCTGCCTGACATCCGCACTTTTGTCCATCCTAATGTTACACGCATGTGACGGTAAGCAAAAAGCTTGCTTCACTGATAGATTCAGGCAAAATAACGGACGAATCAATTCTACTTTCATATCCTGCAACGCAATATAAGTCTCCAGGAGATGAGACCTGAAAATTCATTCGTAGCTTTTATATTAGCAAGTGGATTAGTTTCCATCGCCGTCAGCAATGTCTGTATGATTCATATCGTCGAAAAAGATCAGACGTGGTCAGGTGAGACAAATTCCACATGTATGGTTTTACAGGCATTCGTTTATAGCTAGCGGGGAAGTATGATAACTTTTGTGATACTTCATGCATAGGTCTGATTTATCTTAGTCTCTTTGTGGGGGTCGCAGTGGTCCAATAACTCCGACAAAAAAGCACCATTTTATATGTGGTAAGTAAGAACCAAATATATTTTTCACTACTTCCCATGATAACAATAAGGAGAATGCTGATTGGCTGGCACATCTGATGTTATTTTCCCTTGATACAAGCAAGGCTAACTCTGATTGGGTTGCACGTCTGATGTCGTGAGTTTCACTTGATGAAAGCAAGGTGAATTTTGATTGGCTGGCAAGTTTGATGTTGTCATTTTCCTTGATAAAGGTAAGGTTAAGTCTGATTGGCTGGCACATTCTATGTTATCATCTGCCTTGATAACACCAAAGTTAACTCTGGTTGGCTGGCAGATCCGATGTTACTATCTTCCTTGATGAAAGCAAGGTCAACTCTGATTGCCTGGCACGTCCGATGTTGTCATGTTCCTTGATGAAAGCAATGTTAACTCTGATTGGCTGACGGGTCCGGTGTTGTGACGTGGATATCTGCAGACTCATACCCTGTCCTGAATTTCACCAACTTTATCCTCACCTGCGACTTCTGCTTTTCGACTTCTGATGAGGCATACCGCCTCTAGTCCACACATAACCAGCGAAGAATGCCCTGGTGAGACGCAGGATAGACCTGGACACAGTCACACTCTCCAAACAGGTTCTCTGTCGATCCCTGCACACGTTCCCTGACTAGCCCGCCATTGCAATTCCGCTTGGAGGTTAAGCCGCCGACGGGTCACGTGGTCCGGGTTCGTCATCTCGGCTTTGATCGAGCAGACGACAAATTATCGGCTGGTGCCCGGCAGATCACGACCAGATTGAATGTGTGGGGGCGGGTACCAGGAGAAGCCGGAAGTAGCGGGCGCGTCTTAGTGACAACCTGATGGACGCAGCTGCCGCAAGTCGATTCTGTCTCGTTTTACGACATTGGGGATGCGCGCTGGTGTCCATGACTGACCAGCGTGAATTAGAGATGGGGTCAGGAATACGGGGACTCGAATTTAGCTGCAGCTTTCAAACTCGCACCGATAGAATAGATACACAATATTAACCTATTTCCGACACTATCGGGCGTATTATCTGCGTAGTTGATGCGTAGTAATATCTGAGCATGAGTGGGGATATTACGTAGAGTCAACTACAAAATATTTAGGTTGAAATCTCACCCCAACACATTTACTGAAGTGAAGAGTTTGTCCTTACTTCCCTCACCAGAGAGATAAGGTATAATGAGGACTGGTCTTTGATATAATAGTAAGTCTAGCACTGCTGGGGTTGAAAGAGAAAGGTGGCTGTGGTGGGTCTCGAACCTACACACTTGGGATTGCGTTAACCACTCAGCTAACTCCCCACCTTGCAGGCCTAACATGAATAAGAGGACAATATTGAGAAGATGGTTGCTGAGTAATTGCCAGTAGCGAGCGCACTTTGGGAATCGAATTCCTACGACAGCAATACCAATACTGTGCAGCCATTATTATGGCTATCCTCATTTTTACGTGTTCAAAAGAACTCAAAAGAATCTGTGCCAATTCTGTTTATAATACTTTCTCTGTACCTGTGCTTTCATCCAACACCACAAAGAGTATTTGGGTGGGAATGGAGTTGGATGACAATGGACGGAATGCCCAATTAGGACGGCTTCACTGCTGGGTGCCTAGTGTCTGACAACAGTTCTGAACTTAAAATAAAATTGACTTTCTGTATCAGGTTGGACTCTTTTCTATCAGTATATGTAATCAGATAAGTTCTGAAACAAACACTATCTCAAACAATTTCTCAAACAATAATCTCAAATTACAGTTGCTCGATGACTAACATCTGTATCCTACACTAAAGGAGGTTAAATCCTTAATTCAATATGGGTTTAATATATTCCTTCAGTTTAAGAGAGATTTTGAGTTATACCTGTTCACTCTGCCCGCTGTATTCACAGAGAAAGTTCTAGATGTACACAGAGCTGTGACGTTACCGGTGTCACGCAAAGTTCTGATACGTGCGAAAATCTGACTCTGGCACAGTGGCACACACGCATGCGTGCGCAGCGGGTAAGTCACACTCAGTCTATGCTTGAAGAGTGGTGACACAGGGTCCAGTTTTTCGCAGTTTATTTAAAGCAGTAGCAGATACTTAGTCTGGTTCTGTCTAATGTGTGTATTTCTCTTAAGATCTGCAATGATAATTATATATCCCTCATCTGCGATAATAGATGAAACGTAAAAAACATACCAACGTTATATCGTCAAGCTATTGAATCTCGGATGAGGAGCAATATGCAATGCATAACGCTGGAAAAGGCGCGGAATTTAAATTTCTTCCGCATTTGGCGCCCCCTGGTGTATTATGAATGCGCGGACGCTCCGCCAGGGGGCGGGAGGAGTTACACTCCTAATATGGGAGTCTACCCGCCAACCATTTATCACCCGAGAATCAATAACTCATTAAAAAGACCATTAATTGGCAGTTGAAAACCGCTAATGAGGGACTTCAAAAAGCAGAGGGGCCCAGGCAAGTCTTCATTAAGATGAATGTGTGTGGGGCGATGATAGCACTCAGACGTCTTCCTGACAAGAGGGCTGAGGGTTGGCGAGGAGAGCTTGCTTTCAGGAATATCTCACTAATATAAATTCACTATATCCTCAAACTACTGGATTCTTTATACACTGTAAGGATCACATAGAGAAAGCTTGAATATACCAGTCTGAAATTCATTGCCTAAAGGCAATGGTTTTGTATAACTATAGGTACTGTTTTTAAAAGAAATATTGACAGTCAGCACTATCTTTGGTTTGATTATGCACATCGATACAGAGATACTCTATTTCTATTCATATCCTATTACATAAATACAAATGCTAAAATATTAATTTCAATGTAGCCCATTCTCCATTCTCGGTCTACATTTTCCCATAACAAACCTGAACACTCGGATTATCATTATTCCGATTAATACTAATTGAGAAACTGTTGATAAAGGCTCCTCAGACATTTACTACTTCTAAAATTACCTTTTTAATCTCAGATTAAAAATCATCATTACCAGATTAGAAACACGTACATAAACCTTTGTTGTTATTAAAAGGAAATGCATGTACTTATCCCGGAGAAATGGCTGTTCGAGGCCTTTCATCCTGTTACTACAGTCCTCATACTACACGCCAGAATATGAGAATTTATGTTTATCATTCAATGAGAGAACCTTCCTGGAAAGACTGGGAATATACGTAATTTATTTGTCTGTTTGGGTAGTCTGATGTCCAATTCGCTGAATGAGATTTACTAATATGTTTATCCTGTTGGAATAACAGGGTAGGCTGCCTGCTCGATCCAGGTATCCTACTTTGCTCGATTATATCTCATCGAAAATCTTGCACTCCCTCAGGAAGTCGAGAATCCTTTTTTTGCCACTGTTATTGAATACACTGCGCACTGCTGTTGCATTAGGTAGATAACAAGATGCTGAGGGTATAACTATGTGGCTGGTTTTCTAGTTGTGGCTGAGGTTAGCAATATGCTCCACTCTGAGCAGAGAGTCCCGCCCTGACCATGGGCGGTAATGACGGCACTCGAGTGGGTAAGGTAACACATCCCATGGCCACTAATGGTCCAGACAGAGAGGGAGAGAGAGGGTGTGTATGGGTGTGTAATACGGGAGAGAGACAGCGATACAGAGACAGAGAAACAGAAAAAGACAGAGAGCAGAGACAGACAGACAGTGAGAGAGACAGAGGAGGAGATAACAAGAGATAGAAAAAGCAGAGGGGGAGAGACAATGCGAGACAGAGGGAGAGACAGAGACAGACAGAAATAGGCAGAAAAAGTCAGAGACAGACAGAGAGAGGCAGACGGAATGACAATGTCAGAGAGAGAGAGAGAGAGAGAGAGAGAGAGAGAGAGAGAGAGAGAGAGAGAGAGAGAGAGAGAGAGATACAGAGGGAGTGACAGACAGATAGACAGACACAGAGAGGAGAGAGAGGATAACAGGCAGAAAGGAGACAGGAAGATGGAGACAGAGAGAAAGAAACAGGAGACAGGAGACAGGGGAGAAAGCTGCCCTTTTTGGTAATGAAGGCACTCAGGTGGGTCAGGTAACATATCCCGGAGTCACTGATGGTTCAGTCAGAGAGGGAGGGAGAGAGAGAGGGGGAGAGAGAGAGAGAGAGAGAGAGAGAGAGAGAGAGAGAGAGAGAGAGAGAGAGAGAGGGAGAGAGAGAAACACACACACACACCCACACACACACTCACACACACACACTCACACACACACACACACCTACACACACACACACACACACACACACACACACACACACACACACAAAGAGACAGATGGAGACAGGCAGACGGACAGAGGGAGAGAGGGAGATAGGAGACAGAGAGACAGAGAGACAGAGAGAGGAGACAGAGAGAGGAGACAGGGGAGAAAGCTGCCCTTTGCGGTAATGAAGGCACTCAGGTGGGTCAGGTAACATATTCCGGAGTCACTAATGGTCCCCGACGTACACGTAAAACAACCACTCAGCGAAAAACAGCAGTACTCAAAAAAGAATATTTCCACCAGATTAAGCATCTCAGATTTAAATACTGGGCTGCAAATAGGTACATTAAGTAAGACCCTCACATCCTTCCAAAATGGATTGAATAATATTTAGACATAAGGGTTCTCACATTGTTCAGCTTTGTGCTGGATTGAGCATATGTCTTAAATTTACAAAATTCACATTGTTCTTCGTTGGATTGAACCCATGTACAGACTTATCTAGTGTACCCAAGGGAACAAGAAACACTTGTATAAATCACTCGAGTCAAATAAGATGTGCACAGTATTATTGATCAATAAAGAACAGTGAAGCTCTTATATGTATGTATTTGAAAAAACAAATATCTAAAAAAAACAGAACTGTCTTGAAATGTATTATACATATCATCCTCAACATCTTCATCAATTTACTATTCAATGGTTTCTTCAGTTAATTTGTGGTGGGATATGTATCCTAAATGTCACAAATCAACACAATCTACCTATCAATTTACAACCCTATACTAACATAAAAAAATGAAAGAGAATACAGTCGCAATATGAATTTGAAATATAAGAATGTAAATAATGAAAGATTTTAATTGATTAATAAAAAAGCAAACGAAATTCAACTCACCGGTAACTGGAACCTACTGCTTCCTTATTCAGACTGGAGTTTGTACAATACATATTACCAACCTTTATACTAAAACAGTTTGGTCCTACTCACTTAGTAAAAGGGTTTTTGTGTGTTCTCTCGTTCAGACAGAAAAACAATTATTAAATTCTAGAAACTGCAGCAGATACCCCTGAATTAGCAGGTTTACTTCTATCTATCAGTAACCGATACACGGCCCTACAATAGAGGGTAACGTTTGAACGAATAGTGATAACATAACTCAATGTAGAGGTTTCGCTTACTCCGTCTTATTTTCCCCTCAGATCATACCAATTATCAGTATGCAATATTTCTGATATTTTTTTCTGAAAACGTGGCAAAGCGTACAGAACGAGCTACCGCATATTCATCAGAAGTTGAAGTATTACCAAAACAAAACTCAGTAGAAGTATAATTGTAATGGAGTGTGGCATATTCCACTGTGATTATTCATTCATTAACATAATTACCTCAAGTATGTGAATAATGTATCATAAGACAGAGCTCGCTGCAGATTATATACTGTTGTCGTACAATCAAAAAACACAAAAATGCCCTGCCGTGTTTGAAGAGCACCCCAATGTCTACCGTATTCATGATTTGGCATCCTGTTGATAAAACCAACAGGTGGAATAGCCTACGATGGGGCAGTATTTGGCTTTCGCCTGAAAATAGGTAAGGCGCATCAGGCTAACAGATTTCATTAGTCAAGATCCCTTACTTGTGAAAAGTGGGCAGACTTCTCCACGCAGAGGGTTATGTGAGCCAACTGTGGCTCCCCCTCATGGAAACCGTGTGAACTACAACAGAGTTGACCGGAAGTAGAAGGCAGAGGACGCTGCAAGACTGTGGCACCACCTGGATGAGTACTTCTGAACAGATCCAGCTAGACTGGATACCCGGTCCAAATAAATGTTAGAACCGATAGTGTCGATGAAGATCAACGGGGCTTAGCAAATAGTGTGTCGTCCTCTGGGTTTTGTTTCAACCACGGAGTTTTACACTGAACGCATTGGAATGAAAAAAACTCTTACTAATTAGAACCGGTAGTGTTCTGACGAGTGACCTTAAACTTTGCAAATATCACATATCTCCCTCTAATGTAATTTTCCAACTGAAATTCAAACTAGTATCAAAACCTGCCGAAAGATGACTGAAAATACATACAGCGGACCATACGCTGGTGACAGGTTCTCTTTAACAGACATAGCATTAATTACCATTGTTATGGAAACATGGCCTTATTGCATTGTTCCGTAAATAAACTTCAATCCTCTGTCGTCTTTTATCTCACCCCTGGTAATTCTTCTCCATAGACTTAACATTGAGAACTCGTATCCAACGCCCATGAGATATTTAGGAAAGATAACCAATGGGGGATCATGTCACAAATGTTAGCCCATTAGTTAATGTGATGGATCAGATAATTCAGAAACCAATTCAAGTTTAGGGTCAGAGCTGATCCAATCTCATTTGAATCACTGCAAAATTCACGCGGCTTCGCCTTGTTAATTACTATGCGATTCAAACTCGATGGGATATGAGTTCTGGCCCTAAACTTTCATAGGTTTCCTCTATAGTATGATGTGCGGCCATGGTAAGGTTGTTCTATAAAAATACTCTCCACCAGAAAAATCCACTTACATAAACATCTGGAATGAGATGCAGAGCCCACCCGCCGATTGCCAGAACACTCAAGTTATTATTGCCATAAACGACCAGTTAAACCTATTGTTTGAGACGTGTCCACGGTTCGATCCCATCAGTCGTAAAGCCTTTTATCACAACCTTTTCCCCGTATGGAAAAAAATGTAAAAGATACTTCGCAAAGGAAGTCTCACTTTGCCATGCCCTGTGAAACATGATTCCAGCCATTACACAGAAAATACACTTACCTTTTAGACTTCTTTTTCCTCTCTTTCTTGTCTTTGGTCCCGACTGATTTCGCCCTGTAAAATAAAGATGTGAGATCTGTAGAATCGAACTTTGAAATCTTATACAGAACTTATTTAATCAGATTCAAAGATGCACATACAGAATAAGTACACATGAAATTCGCAGCTTTACCTGCGCTATGATACATTGTCTTCAAACAATAAAGTAAAAAAGAAATAGAGTAGAAGGTAATACATATTTGAGCTTGCATATTGGATATTATATTTCACTGGGTACTTATTGATTGCAGCATTTTTGACAATAAAATACAGCACAGAGAACCAGGACTCCCAGAGTATGTTTATTCATTACCCACCTTATACGAAGTCTCTATATACTAAACATATGCAGCATACAGATCGCTACTGAGTAGAACACGTCTTTTTCTACCATGCCATGGGCATCTTTGGAATTATTTCATAAAAACAATGGACGGTGCTTACGTTGAAGTCTTATTGAACAAATTGGACGTTAAACTACCCAAACAAACGTTGAGTTTATAATATTCAATATGATTTTTTAATAATGATTAGTCGAAAGGTGAGTAAAAAATACAACATTATCATGATTTTGATTTACGTGGTCGTATTCTCCTTGTAGTTGACACTAGGCAATATAATGCGGAGAATAGAACCATGAAGATCAAGATTATGGTAATACTATTTGTGTAGAACTTTCAATGGGAGAAACTATACTAACAAATGAGCCAACATCCCGCAAATTTCTACGCCAGCCGCCTTTTGTATTTGGGCGTTTTGGTAAGTAATAACTCTGATAACAGCAGCACCGCGCTTCTCTTGGATATGGATTTCATAATTACACCTGCTCCTTGAATAGGATGTCAGTGCACCATTCTACAACTAGGGAGAGAGTCCCACTGCAGTGTAAGTCCCGTTGACGCTATGTGTAATGCTAAACAACGGCTGTTAAACAAAGGTAGTTTCAATGCAGTGCATCAGTAATTGTGTGACAGATATGTCTTAATCGGTTCACACAATTGCAAGTTATTGGACTGGGGAGTATCTACAGAGGACATACGCCCCCTGTGCTATTTTGACCGTGGCTGTGGTTCGTGAAGAATCCACCAGACGGCGACACGGGGCACTAATCCGTGGACGCTGAGCGTTCTCCATACAGCATTACCATCACAGTGTACCAGGTTGATGATAACCCCATATATATCAATAGAACATAATCGATGGTTTTGTAGATTGGCGGGTGTAAACCACGAGAGGCTGACGCGTAGTAATATATGAGTGTCAGCGAGTGTATTACGACGACAACCTGGAGTGGTTTATAGAGCCGGCCGTCTACATAACCATCGTTTGCTGTATTTATTATCCATTTTATCACATGAATTTATTCCAGTATTGCCATATTAAAGGTTATATCAATAGGTACTATCCTTTTTCGTTCTATAGCACAAATGAACTATTTCCCCTATACAATGACTCTGAATCCGTCTACCATGGTTATGTTATCCGACAGTTTTTACACAATGGGTAATGGTTTACCGAGTCACCATACATTCTTATTTGGTTCTTTGTTTACCATGGATAATAAAGATCCACCACTAGTGAAGACTGGCTGAAATCATTGATAATGCAGGAGATATTGCCGTCCTCTTAGCACGCTTATTACGTTTGCGCAGTGATGGAAGTCATAATTGATAAAGTAGACCGAGTTTTTAGATAAACCTAAGGGGCTATCTGTTGAAGCGATTTTATTTCTGAAACCATCAAGCTGCATCAAAACCGTTTAAGGTTCCACTGCAACACACAGTTCATGTTTGGAAGAATCTGTCCGCGATATCTGTTTCGGCTAACTCAGCAATTATAGCAACATATAAATCCTCTTCTGATGTTAGTGGAGGGTGTATACCAAAGAATCCCTATCGTGTGTCCCATAGAAACTATGAGCAAGATGAACAGGGAGGAGACGTGTAGGGGATCTAGTAGACACTACAGATGTTACACACTGTATATGGCTATTAATAAGGATTCGTATATCGTCAGCTTGATGTAGCATTCCATGTAAGTGTATCTACAGAGTGAACAGACTACAACCTGAGAACTACAAGCAATACCAACAGGTGTGAGCATGTTTTTTTAGTGATACAGGTTCGTATGTGATCATAATGCAATAAAAGTCAACCGGCAGTCAGTGTGACGTATGGCCATAAACATGACATCGATGAGAGCAGGCAGAACTAAAATATTATCACCTCTCTTCTTTTCACTGTGAAAAAACAGCCATACTCGTATCATGTGGTGAATTAAACAGATGAAGAAATCAGCAGTGATCATCTGTTCCCGGACAGTCTCATTTCGTGTATTCCCGTTCTCCATGTTTTCCCGCACAACTCAATGATCTCTTCCTCCTGTTTTATGTACTTTTATCTCATTACTTTTCACTTTTGCAGGGAGTCGGTCCTGAGGCCTGAGCTGGGGGCAGGATTACGGCCTCCCGCCGTGTCAGTGCCGGGAGGGGCGGGGGCAGTGCCGCAACGGGCGACGCAGGCTGGGGGCGGGCAGGGGGCCGGGCGGGGGGCCGGGCGGGGGCCGGGCGGGGGCCGGGCAGGGGGCCGGGCGGGGGCCGGGCGGGGGGCCGGGCGGGGGCCGGGCGGGGGGCCGGGCGGGGGCCGGGCGGATGTACGGGGCGGGGCAGGGGGAACAGACTTAAAACATGTCTGTAAATAATCCACGCCATAAAACCTCACCTCACGTCAGGAGAGCCCGGTAAAAACAAGGCTCTCTGAGAAACGGCCGTGTTTTATGCGCTGATGTGTTGTCGGGATATCTGTTCACGCGACGCCGGTTTTCACCGCTTCTTTCATTGTCTGCTTTCACAAGAATGGGTGATATCGTGGGGAAACAGCTGGACACTGTGTACAGGTTTCTCAGGGAGCTCGATATGGGACATGTTTCAGGTATTCAATTGCCTACTACAGCATGATGCATCCAGACATTCCTGGGGCTACCAAAGCATGATGCCTCCAGGTACATGTGTATTACTAGAGCTATGGCAGCATGATGCCTGCAGACATTCCTAGGGCTCTCACAGCATTATGCCTCCGGGCATTACTAGGGCTGTCATAGGATGATGCCTCCCAACATTCTGGGGGCCACCACAGCATGATGTCTCCTGACATTACCGGGGCTAAGACAGCATGATGCTTTCAGGCATTACTAGGGCTATCATAGCATGATGCCTCCCAGCATTCCCAGGGCTACGACAGCATGATACCTCAAGACATTCACAGGGCTACCACAGCATAATGCCTCCAGACATCTCCAGGGCTATCACATCATGATGCCTCCAGGTATTACT
Organism: Alentia gelatinosa; assembly: GCA_950022655.1. NCBI lineage: Eukaryota > Metazoa > Annelida > Polychaeta > Phyllodocida > Polynoidae > Alentia > Alentia gelatinosa. Next base: position 48,933,607 of record OX465586.1, read on the forward strand.
AAATCTACCACAGCATAATGCCCGAAGACATTCCCAGGGCTACTACAGCATAATACCTCCAGACATTCATAGGGCAACCACAGCATGATGCCTTCAGGTATTCTTAGGGCTATAACAGCATTATGCTTCCCACCATTCCCAGGGCTACCACAGCATGATGCATTCAGGTATTCTTAGGGCTATAACAGCATTATGCTACCTACCAAAGTATGACCCCCCCCCCCCGACTTTACTGGGTACTAGGGTTATCACAGCATGATGGCTCCAGGCCTTCCGAAGTCTACCTCAGCATGATGCATCTAAGCATTCTCAGGGTTACCACAGCATGATGCCTCCAGATATTCTCAGGGTAACCACACCATGATGCCCCCAGGTATAAAACGATAAGAAAACAGGGTGAAGGTAGTTGAAAATAATATATTCTGTTCCTCATTGTTTAGCAGCTCAGAACGGAATCTATTACGTCAACCTCACACTGTTTTCATATACTACTATCATATAACCATCTTAAGCCTATAAAGGGGCTGTTCCATAGCGCAAGGATTATCTACTTAGTATCACATACAAAAATACGGTGTATAAAGGAGCTGTTCCATCTGGCCGCATTCTCAGCCGAAATATGATTCTGACAGTGTCTGATTTACTATTCGGGTATCATCGGTACAATGGAACAGCACCCAACACACCAATCTGGAACAGATGATCCCCAGAAACTACCAGGGCGATATTCTTAGGCCTGTTTTCACCAGAATCTATTAATAATTAGCAAAAGACCTCCCGATGCTACTAGGGCCAGGCCGACGATCACGAAAATGTCGGTTTGATGGAGCAAACGCTTCAGATATAGACTGCCTATACATTTTCCTAACCAATCTGTTGGGTCGGTAAGAATCGGTGATATATCTGTTGACGTACGAACTTCACTGAAGCGATCACACCTCTCCCCGACGGGAATCGGGCATTACTCGCATGGGGCTAATTGTAATTGGTGAGAATCGAGCACCCCCGTCCATCGACATATGTGTTCCCGACTGTTCCCGATTATAATCGGCGGTGGGGTCGGTGTAAATCGGAGATAGATGTCGATGTCTTATAGGCTTTACCCAACGCCGGTTGGGTATTTTCCACACTAGACGAAAGAGTGTTGGTACAAGTTTCCTATGTTCAGTCTCTGGAGAAAAATACCGGGTGAGATGAAGTTGTCTATCGTCAGATAAAAGAATCGTCTGGGCTTCACTGAAACCACTGGACCCTCTTTTTGTCCTAAAATAGATGAAAAGTTTGTGAGATGGAGGTTGGCGTGAAGGATCCTTAATTTGGTGACTGTTCTTTGCGGTGCTCACAGAGAGCGGCGACACCTAGGTTGTACCTCTGTCACTATCACCATAGAACCATGACGCCACAGTGACGTCAGTACAGTCAGCGTCTCGTTAGTCGATCGTACGTCTGCCGCCAGGGGGCAGATCGATGCAGCCCACGCGTCCCTCATCACGGCCCGCACTGCCACCTACCGGCATGTGTCCTCAACCAGTATCGAACACCCACCGAACTGTCCCGCCACATTTGAATGTCTATCAAAGTTAAAATTCTCCGGGGAAAAAATCATTAAAGCTGGCTTAGTGGAAAGTATTACTTATTTAAGAATAACTCCTGGATTACCAATGATTGGCTTTGCTGGTTTTTTTCTGTGTGTACTCTGGTTTAACCTGTCAGAAATGGATACAAACAGGTGGGCGTAGGATGCATTTAATGGTTTATCTCACCCCTTGAATAAATGTCCATAGGCTTAACATTGGGAACTCGTTCCCCATGCTCCTACAATATTGCAGTCCGTCCTCCATGGTCTATATCCTGTGTGTTGTCCATTCTTTTATTGAGTACAGGGGTGAGATAAATACAGAAAGCAACTCGTTCTGGTCAAAGAAGTCATTCTCCAACTCTGAATGCTATATGATATTCACCCGGCTGTCGCCTCGTTCATATCACACCGCATCATATTCGTGTAGAACGACGGCTCTGACCAAAGCTTATTGGTTTCTTTTTTAGATTCCCACAGGTAACTTTACCTTGGGAAAATAGTATCAGAAACGTCTCTGAGAAAAGTCTTCAGATTAACTTATACTTAATAGGCCGGGGAAAGAGTTTCACCGCGTTACGTAACCCCTCTAATGAGCCTTCTCCAAATTAGGCCTTTACTTCCTAACCGCCTATCAGCATTGGGATCTCTTGCTACCTGTGGCCATGAATACGCTACGGGTAAGAGCAGACGGTATACGTATGAGATACAGCCACAGGTATATAATATAAGGAAACGTAGTTACTGTGGTCGAAGTGGTGCTCGAGGTCTTTGATACTGTAAATTATACGTCTCGACGCCACAGGCAGAGACACATATTCACGCTACTTAAGACCGTTAACCCTCCAGGCCAGTAGTCATTCACTACGGCCCATGAGTATCATTTATACCGTATGGCTAGCAGCAGGTAGAATTTCATAGACATCCGACCACAGGTAAATGTATATCATAATATCTGCGCATTGTATTGAATATTTTACCCACTAGGTGTAACATAATCCTCCTCGCTTAGGGACCGGTGAGAAATCTAACCTTCAAAGAAAAAAAAATAGAGCCAGGAGGACATTATGAGAAGGGAGCTTGCAATACAGTTTAGGATGACGCCGTGCATGTTGTGTCTGGATTCAATTATTTCTATGGAGGTAGTTATTGCCGTATTCGGTGCAGATCACAATGTCTCAAACACTGAAAAGAAATCATAACAATCACCACCACCAGTCGCTATCAATCCCAGCCTCGGCCAATCAGAGAAAAATCAATCTCCCCCGCAGGCTGGCAGTCTCCATTCAGGGCGGCGCGCGATTATCGGTTGGCGGGAAACGGTTGTCGTCTGCTCGCGCTCGCGATTCGAGCGTTTTGTGTTAAGTACACAGCGAGGCAGACGACAAACAGCCTTAGACCAGCGCCCAGCATTGTGCGGCTTTGTCAGGGCCGGGTCGATGCCTTCTACACTCTGTTATAAGTGAACATGAGATTGGTCTGCACATTAAATGAGCTCAAAATGTTTGGAATGAGTAGAGATGGTCGTTTAATTATGTGACCGCCACTTTACAAAGACGCTTTATATATTTGACTACCTATCATCCTTTATCTCACCTCTGGTATATTTTCCCATCGACTGAACACGCATGCATACATACTTAATTGGGGCTGATGTCACACAAATTAGTGCCATTTATTTTGGTTTGCTACGTAATATCACGAGGGAAAGCCGAGTGAGATTACTCTGCGATCAAACTCATGGCATATTTTCAGTGGTTATAGATCTCGATGAAAATCCCTTCTTGATATATTTACGGTGCTATATATCAGGTATATCAGCTGATGGGTGGGGGTGGAAAAAAATTGAATTTTCTACCTCAGAGAGAGTGAGATAATATGAAAACCTGTCCATGTCAGCCACGGGATGGGGCTGAGGGTATGTGGGGAGGTTCAAACCAGTGTTTTATTGGCGTGAATAAGACTCAATCAATATTATCTTCGTTGTACACAAGCAAAAGGGATTTTACATATTGAAAATTTTAAAAAGTGATTTTCTGTGGATAAATGGAAAGCTGCAATCTTTGTATTCCAAAGATAATTTTTATCGGTCGGTTTACAGGGTTAATTGAAATTTATAAGATTTTACAAAAAAAAGAAACAAACAAACAAAAAGAAAAAAAAGCAGGATCATATCAGGAAGGGCCAGGGCCCGATTTACGGATCAATATGCGACAAAATGTTATCTTTACTTTAAAAGACATAATATTGACATTCTCTTTCAGTGGTTCAGCATTCTGGTCACTGGTGGTCGATCTACTTACGGCGGCTCTGGCTCACAGACGGGAGTAGGCGTATTGATATCTCCGTTCTGGCAGGGTACAGTCTCCGTAGGCCGGTTCACCGTGTTACCTAATGTATCCTCCCGCTCCATAATCGCTGTGTAATATAGTCCCCTGGTATGTCAGCATATAGGTACACGCGTCCAAAAGTCAGCAGTGTTTATATTGGAGCCTTAATGCCAAACTGGAAGTGTTAGAGTGTGTTATGAGAAAGAAGCATCGACTGTCAACTTCGCCTCATTCTCAACGACTCTTGGAGAAATTTGCAGCTTGGGAGTTTTTTCTATTTTCATATAAGACCTGAAACTCCGACTTCCTTTCAATCAAGTTATCTCAACGGGAGTGGCAATTTACTCCACGAATAAAGAAGGCAGGCCTCCCTGACACCGATTGCTCGATGTGGAGTGTGCCCTGTCCCTCCGGCGCTCTTCTGCGTGGGATGGGTATGGAGTCTCTAGGGGCTTGCAGGTTCCATTAGGTATCCGTACACCATGCTACATCGCCAGCAAACTACGTTTCTCGCTACGTTGAGTAAAATACTAAATAACTAATTTTCATAGGTTCAAAGTGAGCAAGAATACAAAACAAACTAAGGGCAACCTCCCAGGTATACCACAGATACCCTTTTAAAACAATTACCGAAGTATTCTGATAGAAAAAACCAAAGCACTGTGTCCTAGGTTGTCACTGCGAGATCCGGCGAAACCGTAATGTACTGTCCAATTTTCAGAGCGTAGTGTCCATTGCATGGCAGCAAAGTGTCTCCTATTGGTCCATTAGTAGTTGCCGAACACCGGCAGGGCAGCGGCCCGGGTGTATGGTGGGCCCGGGTGTAGGTTGGCCCGGGCGTAGGGCCCGCGGGGTGCTCTCTGCTCCCTCCCGTCACTGACATTTATTGCCGCAGGAATCAATCCTCCCCGGCCTCCAGCTCCCCAGTCTTATCAGCGGGAGGGTGAATGGAGATAACCAGCGCTGAGATTACAAGTCGCCCCACTTAACCCCCGCGCCACGACCAGGGGTGGGAGCCAGCCCCCACTTAATACCACGAGACCCGGGAGGCGAGATGAGACCCAGGAGTTTGACGGTAATTCACTCAGCCGTCGTGTTCTACCATCACAGGGCCCGCTGACTGTGAATAGAGCTGACTGGAGTCACCGTGTCACTCAATACTTATTATAATCCCAACTCTGGAGTCGGGTTCTGTGTTTCATCAACGATCAGCCTCTATAACTACCCGCTTTGTATTACAGGGAAATGTCTTATTCACCCCTTTAACCTTTAAGTAAGCCTCCAATACTGGCTTCCCTGCTGCGAATTATCCTATTCTCCACTGAGTCATATCCAGCATGGTGAATGCATCTTCAGTGTAGAATCCAAGATTCTCCAGGTCCACATATAGGTAATCCTGGCCCCGGCTCAGGACACAGGTTTTTTATTACTCATCTTAAACCACCACTGCTCCACTGACCCGTGGTCCCATATCGCAAACTGCAGGGACTCACAAAATCATATTCACACAGAGATGTTGATAAAACTGGGGCCGGGGTTAACTGCTACTGTGCCGCTGTGTACTTCTCCATACACATGTTGCTGTGTATGTATGTGTGTCTACAGCTGAGCAGTTCATGAGCAGAATCCCACCTGTGCTTGGAGCTGCACCAACAGTCGTCTCCCAACAGGCTGGTAGCTATCATGTATGTCTTCCCACGGGAGTCAGTCTACATCCACAGCAGCCTACATCCTCATGTCACAGTGCTGGGAAAAGCTCACGGTCCATGGTCCTCACTTTCTAAAAGTTTGTGCACCACTGCACGGAGCAGTCCTCGATCCTATGCGGTGCGGCTAAGACACTGTGAGTGTACAGCGCGAGCAGTAAGTGAGCCACTCACTCGCAGACCTAGTTTCGGAGAGTTGTCGAGCTACTTCTAACAGCTGTGAGTGGGTGGTACTCGCTGTGGGTGTCAGTGATATGTAAATGTATATCCACGCCTACATTCCTCCGGCCGCCTCCGACCCGCCGAGCCCCGCTGATACTCCGCCGCCGCCCGTCACTGAGCGAGCAGCTCGCCGTGCGCCCTCCGAGCACCTCCGAGCACCTCCTCCGGGCGCCGCCGGATCTACACGCCCGCCTCCAGCACCCAGTCTCCAGGTGACCGCACTGCCTCTGGCGGAGTAGCGGCGAACTGCTAAGTGGCGGCCTGTCGCTGTGTTGACACGTGGTCGCACGGCTTTCAGCAAACGGTGAAAGTACATCTGGCAGGCTCTAACAATGTCTGGCAGGCAGTTCGCATGTCCTGTGTAGCCGGGCTGAACGCGCCTAACAGGACGCCCACACACCTGACAGGCCACTCTATCTGGCAGGCCCACAGGTACATCTGTCAGGCAACATTCAGGTCTGTCAGGCCAAATGTGCCTCTATCAGGCCATATTCAGGTCTTTCAGGCCAAATTTATGTCTGTCAGGACAGATTTAGGTCTGTCAGACCACAAGTACATTTATCAGGTTATTTTTAGATCTGTCACGCCACAGTTACCTTTGTCAGGCCAAAATTATATCTGTCAGGCTAAAATTATGTCTGTCAGGCCATGTTCAGTTCTGTCAGGCCACAGTTATGATTGCAAGGCCATATGCAGGTCTGTCAGGGCACAGTTATGTCTGTCAGTTTATGTTCAGGACTGTCAGGCAATATGTACATCTGTCAGGCCATGCTCAAGTCCGGCAGGCCACAGTTATATCTGTCAGGCCATATTCAGGCTACGTCCATCTCTGAGAGAACATACCCATGTTTGAGAACACACCCATGGCTGGCAGACCATGCCCAACAGACCACGCCCACATCTGGAAGGCTACAACACGTCTGACAGACCACACCCACATCTGATAGGTCAGGTCCACATCTGACAGACCACGCCCACATCTGATAGGTCACGCCCACAACTGACAGATCACGCCCACTTCTGATAGGTCAAGTCCACAACTGACGGATCACGCCCACAACTGACAGATCACGCCCACAACTGACATATCACGCCCACATCTGACAGATCACGCCCATAACTGACAGATCACGCCCACTTCTGAAAGGTCAGGCCTACTTACAGAAGGTCGCGCTCTATCTGGCAAGCCACGCCTATATCTAATGTGACACATTATCGTCCACCATGTCAGTAGTAGTGTGTGTTAACTGCAGTCACCTATAGCAGACCGAGCCATATATGCCAGATCACATTAACACCTATAAGACCGGGTACTTTCAGTCACCAGTGACAACTAGCTAGATATTGTTCTGTGATCGTGTCTTTTGTCCTCCTCATGATCGCAGTCAGAAAGATCATAGATATAATTCATCAGTTAATTTCCAAATCAAAGATTAAATCTATATTCAAGTAGGCCAGATCTGTAACCCCCACAGGAGATTGGCATTCTTATTTTGAACAATATTCAATTATTCAAATGTTAAAATAGATACAGAAATGGCACCTCTTTTTGAGTACATGATAACATCATTTCGTTGATTGATCAGACCAGCTTTTCTGACTAGATCCCCTTATATGGGTAATTATTAGGACCTTTTTAACCTAGAATTACCTAGAATTTGCTGCCTCAAAGAGACTGGGAAACCGTGTAAAATAATCAGTGTTGGCCATGGATTAGGGCTTAGGGCATGTATAAAGGTTTAAACCCCTGTTTTAATGGCGTGTATGAGGCTCAATTTATACTATCTTTGCTTTCCACAGAAAAATCCATTTTATCAACTTGAAACGAAAACATGGAATTCAAAAGAAAAAAGGAAAACTGCCGCCTCCGAATTAAAGGTGATAGAACTACAATAACGGTATTTTATCCTTTCATTGTCTGCAAGTCGAGCAGTGTTTCGGAGTGAAATACTAAAACAACACTGCCATGCCAGGAACTGAAACAAAAACATTGGCTTGTGTATACTTGATATTAACTACACTCTATCCATGAGATGACTGGAATATCATGGCACTATTTGTGCCTCCTGTATGCAGCTGCCGGCCATGTTCCTGCCACCATTCAGTGTTCCTGTACGTGCTACTTTTCACTGATGATGATATTCGGTAATTTGTATTGTGCACACTCAATTCTGTGAATTACAATACAGAGCTCCTCTAAGAGGAATTTTACCTTATTTTCATTTGATCTTCGAGAGAATACAAAGTGAACGTGCATATCCTAATGAAGGTCCTGTGGGTGACTCTAAATACAACATCTTTCAATCGGGCGGCTTTTTGACTGGAGTTTCTGGTGGAGAGGTGGTGTACACCTGACGATTCCAGCTTAACATGATTAACCATAGCTTTACACACTACAAAAACAAAGCTTTTGCAGGATTTGTATTGGCAAAAATAAAGAAACCATGTTGATCAAAAGAGCAGCAAAAAGTAACATCCAGCATTTCATAATCTCTATGAAATACTTATTTGTCAGAATAGAATATGTAACTTATGTGAAACACAAGTCAAATGGGATTTTCAGCCCTAATGTTAAAGGCTCAATAAGGCTTAATACGTTGTATTGAGGTAAAATGACGGATTATCACCTCAGGGTGTGCACGGAGCTGATTGGCGGGAATCCGGCGTCTCAAGACAAGGGCAGACGACACCCGCGTCCTATCAGCGTCCTATCAGCGTCCTATCAACATCCTGACAGACGCTCGCGCGCCACCAGTTGCCATGGCAGCCAGATGACGGGCGTCCGGTCTTATCTACGAGCCCGGCGACTAAACAATGCTAGCCGGCTGACTCTACTGACAACAGACCACGCCCACTGACTACACTAACATGCAACGCCCACTGACTACACTAACATGCCACACCTAGTGACTACACTAACCTGCCACGCCCACTGACCACACTGACAACAGGCCACGCCTACTGACTACACTATCATGCCACGCCTATTGACTACACTGATATGCCACACCTAGTGACTACACTAACATGCCACGCCTACTGACTACACTGATATGACACGCCTACTAACCACACTGACAACAGGCCATGCCTGTTGACTACACTGACAATGCCCAGTGACTACACTGACAGGCTACGCCCACTAACTACACTGACAACAGACCACGCCTGCTGACTTCACTGACAACAGGCCATGCCTGTTGACTACACTGACAACCCGCTCCCCGCCACGCCCGTCTGACGTTCCTTTCTAAGCCGCTTAATACAGGAATGCACAAAAAGAAGCACAAAGGCTTTGGGGACAGTTGTCTGTTCTGATTACACCGGCATGTTCATCTCCCGTGATGGCTTTGTGTGTGTTGTGGGACTGGGATCCTCTTGACATGCTTTGTGTGTTCAGTGTGTGTATATGCCATTACTTCACTCTTGGTTCAGACCACAAACTGTCTTTATTTCTCAGGCAAACATGAAATACCACATGTCCCTCAGGTACGCCTATAAACACGAGATTTCTACATTTCAAAGTATTTATCATGTGGAATGTACTGCCTTAGAGAACCCTGCATCAGCTTTGTCCTTCGAGTGAGCCTGAGGGTGCGTCGGGAGGTTCAAACCAATATTTTATTGCCGTGAATGAGGCTCACTTCATACCATCTTTATGTTTTTTACAAGAAAATGATATAAACCTGGAAATGAGAATAAGTATTTCCAAGGAGAAATGTAAATACTGACATCTCTGAAGGGGGCTGGGTGGGGAGTGTGGAGTGTCGACTCCCTCCAACATATATATGAAAAAAAGAGTTCAAAATGTGCATATATATCTAACACCAGCTGTCATTATATAACAAGGCCATTCACATGGAGCCTGCAGATCTCTTTCACACACAGAGTCTGTCATACACCTTAATATACGGCAAATAGCTATTCAGATATGGGGGCCAACATTTTGCCCCCAACACCAAACATGTAGCTGTAATAGCCTGTAATTTGGCTTACAACTGGTGGCGACATCTCCTCCACTCTGCCTAGTCTTCATTTCACTCACAAGCCCAGCGGAAGGAAGGATCAGCTGGAAGAGTGAGCTCCCCATGAGCTCATTAGTTGAGTACATTGTAGTTTGCTATTTCTTCAAGATCTCTGACGTATATTAGCTAAAAGGTCACATTTTGTAATCCTTTCAGTCCTGAGAATGGCTGGCGGATCCCGAAGATGCCTGGAGGCACTTTTATGGCATTTTGAAAATATGCTTACTTTGAGGATAAAAGATTAATATAGTTTCACAACAATTTTAGGATAGATAGAACACAATATTGCCGTTCTAATTGATTGTGGATTGGAATACCTGACCAAGGAGGCCCTGGGCACCATGAGGATATTTCCTTAAGTGTATACAACATTATAGACATTTACATATAGATACAGACTTCTAGCAGGACGCTTCAAAATTATTCCCAGGGCTAGTGCATGGCACAACTGCTAGGATTCAGGACTGATTGAGTTAATTCGAGATATCGTATCACATGAGACTGATACGACATCTTGACAGGTGCCCCCTCCCCTTGCGTCGGCAATTACTGCGCATGCTCAAATGATATGAGATCCAAAATCACCAAACCGGCGGCTTTATATATGTAATTTTGAATGTGACAACCAGACTTTATTCCTACTATCTCTATGTTATATCCAACTGTTGTTTAACAGCATACATCCCAATACGAAAACCGACACTTTCAGTGACAGTAATTGGGGCTGGAAAGTCAACGTTTGATTTAGCCACTGTGGTTCTATATATATATATGACTGGCTTTTGTTGCCGAGATAAACAGGTGGAAGCAGTGGAGCTTATAAATTGCCATTTTGTCTACATCTCTGCGGGGCAAGGAGATATCAAATAACTTTATATGATATGCTGCAGCGACGCACCTGTCTGTATTTCTACTGCGCAAATCACTGGGTGTCTTTCAGTCAAGTGCGACTGCCGGCAGTGTTTATGTTCATCGTTTGTTTCGTTTTACCCCCGCCCCCCCCCCCCCCAACACACACACACCACATAGACATGGTATGAGAAGGAGATGTCTTTGATATAGCGGTAAGTCTACCACCACTGGGGATGAAGGAGGAAGGTGGCTGCACACCACACCACATGGACATGGTATGAGAAGGACTGGACTTTGATTTACCAGTGAATCTATCTCTACTGGGTGTGGAGGAGAAAGGTGGATGTACACCACACAACATAGACATGGTATGAAGAGGACTAACATTTGATTTACCAGTTAATCTCCATCTGCTAGGGGTGAAGGAGAAAGGTGGCTGCATATCACACCACATAGACATGGTATGGGAAGGACTGGACTTGATTTACAAGTGAATCTACCACTGCGGGGGGGGGGGGGGGGGGGGTGAAGAAGAAAGGTGGCTGCACACCACACCACATTGGCATTTTCTGACAAGGACTGGCCTTTATTGCAGCAGTAAGTCTAGCACTGCTTGGGATGAAGAAGAAATGTGGCTGCACACCACACCACATTGACATTTTCTGACAAGGACTGGCCTTTATTGCAGCAGTAAGTCTAGCACTGCTAGAGATGAAGGAGAAAGGTGGCTGCACACCACACCACATAGACATGGTATGAGGAGATTAGCCTTTGATTTACCAGTAAATCTACCGCTTTTGGAGGTGAAGGAGAAAGGTGGCTGCAGTGGGACTTGAACCCACAACTAACTCCCCGACCCCGGCGACGTGTTGTGGCTGGTCTCAGCGGACCGGCGTGCAGTCCTATCAGAGCGGCAGATTACCGGCAATCAGCTCCGCCTCCTGGCGGGTTAGCGGCGAGCTGGTGACGGCCGGGAGATATGGATCCCTCCTCCTCCTCTCTCAGGTATTCACAACAAAGCCGCATGGCGCCGCCTCGCGCCCACTCCTCATCCCATTACGGGCGGGAGATATAGAACGCCCACTGGAATCATCTTCATTAATGCACGACGTGTATCCAGGGTATGCGTGCTGTGAAGACGACCGGCCCGGGCAGTGAGTAGAGCTTGGAGGTTTATTATACAGAGACACTGAGAGAAGCCTGTGTCACATGCCAACACCACACTCTCCTAACAGAGTCTGGGATAGTGAGCAGAGCCTAGAGGTTTATTTTACAGAGACACTGAGAGAAGCCTACGCCACATCCCAACACCACCACACTCTCCTAACAGAGGCCGGGGCTGTGAGCAGAGTTTAGAGGTATACACAGACACTAAGAGAAGCCTGCATCACATCCCAATACCACACTCTCCTTACAGAGACCGGGCTGAGAACTGAAGGTTTATACACAGACATTGAGAGAAACCTACGCCACATCCCAACACCGCACTCTCCTAACAGAGGCTGGGGCAGTGAGCAGAGTTTAGAGGTATACACAGACATTGAGAGAAACCTACGCCACATCCCAACACCGCACTCTCCTAACAGAGGCTGGGGCAGTGAGCAGAGTTTAGAGGTTTATACACAGACACTGAGAGAAGCCTACACCACATGCCAACACCACAGTCTCCTAACAGAGGCCTGGGCAGTGCGCAGAGCTTAGAGGTTTATACACAGACACTGAGAGAAGCCTACGCCACATCCCAACACCACACTCTCCTATCAGAGTCTGGGACAGTGAGCAGAGCCGAGAGGTTTATTTTACAGAGACACTGAGAGAAGCCTACACCACATCCCAACACCACACTCTCCTATCAGAGTCTGGGACAGTGAGCAGAGCCGAGAGGTTTATTATACAGAGACACTGAGAGAAACCTACATCACATCCCAACACCACACTCTCCTAACAGAGGCCTGGGCAGTGCGCAGAGCTTAGAGGTTTATACACAGACACTGAGAGAAGCCTACACCACATGCCAACACCACACTCTCCTATCAGAGTCTGGGACAGTGAGCAGAGCCGAGAGGTTTATTATACAGAGACACTGAGAGAAACCTACATCACATCCCAACACCACACTCTCCTAACAGAGGCCTGGGCAGTGCGCAGAGCTTAGAGGTTTATACACAGACACTGAGAGAAGCCTACACCACATGCCAACACCACAGTCTCCTAACAGAGGCCTGGGCAGTGCGCAGAGCTTAGAGGTTTATACACAGACACTGAGAGAAGCCTACGCCACATCCCAACACCACACTCTCCTAACCGAGGCCGGGGTTGTGAGCAGAGCTTGGTGGTTTATACACAGACACTGAGAGAAACCTACACCACATCCCAATACCACACTCTCCTAAATATATCTGTATAATACCCTTAAAGAAGAATGGAATGTGTACTCTTTTTCATTTGATTTATGGTACCAACTGACACTCAAAGACTACTTCCTTGTGTGGAAAACACCTCAGGTGTTGTAGGGTTTGTTTTGTGAACAAGAACATATACTTAATTGTAGTGGAAGAGGCATGCCAATCGGATGCCTAAATGCATAAAGTTGAATACTGATATTTTTCTCTACTCGTAATGAATACGTGATTTTGCTTTCTTTTCATTCCCACTGTGTTGCTCAACCGAATGTAGGATCTGTTCCTGTCCCAGTGTGTGCGGTCATGACTTATGTACAGAGACAAATGGAGACCTGGGGCCCGTTTAATATTTAACGATCTTACATGAAAAACCTTTTCTGTAACTCGTACAAGTCTTATCATCTAATGATATTTACGTCTGTTCGCTAAGACAATATTAGCCGTCCATAAGGTCGGCCATAAGTGTTGATAAAGTTGACTCACATTGTCCCTGGGTCACTATGGCATACAGAAATGGGTCTAGATTATTGAATGGGCTGGAGTATCCTTACGCCTACCCCTCCAGACCTACCCCTCCCCTCATAGATTTCTGTCCTGTCATGCGTTAGGGGAAGTCCATATGTTGCAAAGTATGGATTATTTCTTAATGATGTCCATAATCAAAGATTTCGGCAAGACTAAGACAAGTGGTAAGCCCAAGCGCCACGAAGGATCTGCTAGGAAACTCAGAACCCCCATCTTCTCCCATCACAAGCCCCCTCCACCAGTAACTTCCCCCTCCCCCGCCTCCAGCACCCCCTCCCCCTCCTGCCGCGGGTCTCAGAATGATGGGCGCTGATTTGATTTGAATATTCTTCCATTTCTCTCCGCAGAAAACGCCGCCTTGATGGCTGGTTCGAATTACCGACACCGCTCTGGTGGTGGGAGGAGCAGGCACAGCTGAGGCAGGCGGCAGTGGGGCGTGAGGTGTGGGGCGTGGGGTGTGAGGTGTGGTATGAGGAATGGGCGGTGAGGGGTGAACGGTGAGGTGTGGGGTGTGAGGTGTAGGTTGTTAGGTGTGGGGTGTGGGCCGAGAGGTGCAGGGTGTGGGGTGTGAGGTGTAGGGCGTGGCCTTTGAGTTGTGAGGTGTAAGGTGTGGACTGTGAGGTGTGAGGTCACGGGGTTTGGACTGTGAGGTGTGGGGTGTGAGGTGTGGAGTGTGAGGTGTGGGGTTTGGACTGTGAGGTGTGGGATGTGGGGTGGAGGTGTGGGGTGTGGAGTGTGAGCTATAAGATGTAGGCTATGATGTGTGGGATGTGAGGTGCAGGGTGTGAGGTGTGGGCTGTGAGGTGTGGGGTGTGAGATGTGGGGTGTGAGGTGTCTCAGACCCATATCAGGCCATGTAGGACAAGACTGACATCTAGAACCAAATTACTGGCGCTTAAAATATCTTGTGTGTATTCCATTAGAGCAAAGTGGTTCCACGTCCCACGCGGGTTGGTAAATAGGAAAGTCATATCTCATGTTTCAAAACGATATTCATTAGAGGAAACCTTTATTCCATAGCCATAAAATATAGCCACAATACTAGATGGCAGAAAGAACAGCGGGAGCCGAGCTATAAAACTGGACCATAGAATTTAATGTTTTGTGAGTCCTAAAGACAATGTTTAATCACGCTTTGAATAGACTGTTGAAACAAATGCATGATGATATACATGCACATGCAATTTAGATATTGCTTTTAGGTAATATTTACTTATAATCATGAATTTAAATGACTCTTCTGCTGAGAGATCCTTCAGTAATCTGAATGTCTTAAATGTTACAAATGACGTATTTACGATTTTGCCTGAATTTGCCGTCGCACCAGAATAGAAATCCCCCCCCCCCCCCTTCTCGATGTCAAACGAAATCCCACAATAAACCTTTATACCCGAAATCAGCTTGTCTGTTTTTTTGTGGACTTGAACCAACTTGATATTTTAAGATACTAAGAAGAATAAAGAAACCTACGATACAGAATGGTCCATGTGTAGTGGACCATAGCTCGGCGTCAGTGAAGCCTGATCCACTGATACGTGCATCATACTACCCTACGATATGGCAGCGACGCATTATGACACATGTCGACACCCAATGAGAATCAACCATGCCTGAAAACTGTAGTGGGTCTATGATGCATCGTTTGGGTCGGGAGTGCATCACGAGGTGTTCAAAATTATTTGAACGTGGCTGAAACACCTCTGCTGCTGCAAAACAAAAAACAAAAACAAAAAACCATCACAAAAAAATTACTCGCTCCCTATGCTCGTATCGTACTAGGTGGACACCACCCTTTAAACAGCAACCTACATCTTAGCAGGGCAGCTTAGCCCTGATCCAAACTGAACCATTAAGCGAACCCCCAACAACATTTATAAAGCGTTCAGCATAACGAGGCGGTTATCAGTCTTCACACTTGACCGTCCCTCCCCGAGAACCTCGCATTAACTCACTCCGCCAGCGCAAAGAAATATCATCCAGAGTGCTGTCATGTTTTTCCCGGCATCTCCTGTTTATCTCAGCCTGTCTTCCCTGGTCTGGCTGATGAACAAAGATGACAAACAGAGAGATGGATAGCGCCCCAGTCTCTGCTCAATTGGGCGCAAATCAGGTCTCAATCTCAAGTTCATTAATTGGATTCTGAATTAACACACGCTGTCTTTGGCTGGTTTTAGACCGCATGCATAATGAGGAAGGTTGACAGAGCTGATGGAAACCCGCATTACTGCCTCATCTGCCTCCTTATTTACGGCAATATCATCCTCCTGAAAGAATGGCAAGTGATTTATTATCCCTCGAATACAGAGACCCCATTGAAAGTGTACGGGCACGCGGAAAACCACTACCCATCGCATATACACGTGTCAGTGTCTTTATGTAGTTTGACGTCCGATTTGTTCAGCTAGACTTAAAAGATATTATGGCTAGGCAACTTTGTAGACCACTCGAGATTTACAGCGTAGTGCACTCGCTATTGGTCGTGTATTACTACGAATCAACCTCTCGTGGTTTACGGCCGCCTTTCCACAAA
The DNA here is from genome assembly GCA_950022655.1 of Alentia gelatinosa. Taxonomy (NCBI): domain Eukaryota; kingdom Metazoa; phylum Annelida; class Polychaeta; order Phyllodocida; family Polynoidae; genus Alentia; species Alentia gelatinosa. The sequence goes on from OX465586.1 coordinate 48,949,775, forward strand.
ACTCATCGATTATTGTCTATTTATACCCCTTTCCTTATCAACCAGTTCATGTCGGTTTCTTCTTTCAATTTGTTGTTAAACAAACATTATACTTCTAGATATTAATGTATTGAAGGCAATACGACAAGATGATATACATAACATAACCAATTCATCAGCCATAGAAAGAAGTTCGTCCACCAATACTTTCTTACAGATTCGACTATGATTATTCAACTCCGTATCAATGTATTAAGTAATTTTTGTACCGGTTATGAAATATATGTAATTTGATAAATCTGAGGCCTATCTTTCAGTGGAAGACCTGTCTATAAGACGGAAATGATAAATTATTCTCTATGACATTATTTCTAAATAGAAATACATATAGTATTATGTAATATTGTAGGGAGACATAGTTAGGGTGGCTGAATGGAATTAGTTCTGTGTTGAATTGTGTCTGAAGAAATTTTCAACCAAAACAACAAATAGATAAAATTCAGTCACTCTCACTCTGTATGAAAATATATACCTGAAAAACATTAAAACGCCCTTTTTTCATCGTCGCAATAAGTCAGTGGTACGGAGGGTAACTTCATTTAAAGTACGTCACACTGCATTCGTAAGCATGAGACATTCGCGTACAGGTATATAATAATATGAAAATTACCAATTTCTGAATATTTGTCTACATAATGTATCATATTGGCAAACAGTCAAACGTGTAGAGAGCTGTTTACTGATCTATAGTAGACAGAAGATATCAACATCGGACTATATATCTGACGTCGAATCTTTCTGGATAAAAGAAGGGAGATAATAGAGACTGGAGACGGGCTTGCGAGGCGAGGTGACTGACAGTCGTATTATACAGTGAGACAGGCCTGGCTCTCGTCGCTGGCTCCCCTCACGTCCTCACAGTGCCCGCCTTCCCTATTATCGCCCACATCAGCCCTCTCAGACTACGGGCGAGGGTTACCGTGGTTACCGTGACAGATCCCGCGGTATTCACCTCCCTGCCATGTTTACCTGTAGATTCAACGGCCACAGAGAAACAGACATGTCCGCCATTTTTACCTTAGATTTAGCTGCCACAGAGATTTGTTTGTTGTTTGTTTGTTTGTTAGGGTAGTTCAACATCTAATTTGTTCAATTAGACTTACTGTGGGTTTGATCGAATCTATGAAATGAATGTAGGTAGAAATCTCACCCCTACACATTTACCGAGGTGAGAGTTCTTTTACATCCCACACAACATAGACATGGTATGAGAAGGATTGGCCTTTGGTGTAGCAGTAAATCTACCACTGTTAGGGGTGAAGGAGCAAAGTGGCTACAGTGGGACTCGATCCCACAAAGTCCGACAACCTTATCGCATCGCATCGCACACGATCGTACACGCGCGCAAGCCCGGCCCCACAGGAGCGACTGTGTGCGATGCGACGGGCGGCGCCGTTTTTATGACCCTCGCCGGCCGTTTATGACTTTTTATGGACTTGCGATGAATCCGTCGCACCAGTGGGGCCGGGCCTTTAGTTATGCTTGCTGGCAAGCATATCCAGCCTGCACCACAAGGAGGCAAGGTGACCAAGAGGGTGAACAGAGTGATCATTGCTGTTCACCCCAGCAGGCCTGCCACAGAGAAACTGCCATGTCTGCCATGTTTACCTGTAGATTGAGACACCACAGAGAACTTGCCATGTCTGCCATGTGTAAGTGTAGATTCAGCTGCCACAGAGAACCTGCCATGTCTGCCATGTTTAACTGTAGATCCAGCTGCCACAGAGAACCTGCCATGTCTGCCATGTTTAACTGTATATCCAGCTGCTACAGAGGATCTGCCATGTCTGTCATGTTAACCTGTAGATTGAGCCACCACAGAGAACCTGGCATGTTTAACTGTTGATCCAGCTGCCACAGAGACCTTGCCATGTCTGCAATGTTTAACTGTAGATCCAGCTGCCACAGAGAACCTGCCATGTCCGCCATGTTAACATGTAGATTCAGCTGCCACAGAGAACCTGCCATGTCTGCCATGTTTAACTGTAGATTCAGCTGCCACAGAGAACCTGCCATGTCTGCCATGTTTAACTGTAGATTCAGCCGCCACAGAGAACCTGCCATGTCTGCCATGTTTACCTGCAGATTAATTCTCCACAGAGAACATGCCATGTCTGTCTTGATCACCTGTGGATTCAGCCGACACAAAGAACCAGACATGTTTGCATAGTCTCTGTTTTGTTTGGTTTTACGTCTGGTTGGCTATTACATGTCCTTATATGTGTCTAACTATATTGATCACTCTATACAAGGGCCCCCCGGAACATTAAACCACACACAAACAAATCATGAGTTTATGTCTTTTGGGTTTTACATTATTGTCATTTCTCGCGGCTTTTACCATGGTTATATAGAACGTCCTGACCATGCTGTACGAGATGATAATTTATGGTTTGTACGGAAAGAAACGTCTACACCGAGTTCCGTACAAACCGTAAATCATTATCGAGTTTTGTGGCTCGTACAAGCATGTTAGGTCGTTCGATATTTATAATGTACCCAAAATTTAGATTGAACATCATTTATTGCATTTGCATAACAACTATTATTATAATAAACGTTGACGTAAGTGTTCCGTATTTTCCCGTACGGAACACAGTTCCATACAGTATTTCTACGTTATATGGCAAAACGGTGCATATTTACAGTATATATGGGTATAAAGTAATATCTATATCGTTACTCATCTTCGACTACATAATCCACACACAGACCCTCCCCACGGCTTCTCGCTGATCACTAAGCAAGATTATTCTGACCCTACTTATCCCTCAGTCACCACCCCTCACCCCACCCTCACCCCACCCTCACACCTCGATGTAGCCACAACACCAATGAGGTTCCCTTACACCTCTAAATCCCCGGAGTTACAGACTCCCGAGGTCCTCCTGGCACCACACACCGCCTCCAAGCAGCTTTTAATTTGACTAATTAAAGAGTACATCTAAGGAATGATGATCGATGTGGCTCAAGTCTGCTCAGAGATACGACGGGTACTGTGGTGCTGCACTACGTTTTTCAACTGCTTATCTAAAGCGGGGTTCTCACTGGGCGATAGATTCCTCTGCGATTCCTGTCTATGGTTTGTTTGTTTGTTTGTTTGGTTTGATTTTACGTCCAGTAAAACCATTATAGGTCCTTTCCAGACTTTCTCAAGGTTCTTTTACACCACTAGGGTGGTGATCGAATCTATGTGATGAATTCAGGTAGAAATCTCACCCCTACACATTTACCGAGGTGAGAGTTCTTTTACTTCCCACACCACATAGACATGGGATGAGAAGGATGGCCTTTGTTATAGCTGTAAATCTACCACTGCTGGGGGTGGGACTCGAACCCACAAAGTCTTACAACCTTGGCCTCACCGCGGAAGGTGATACAGAAATCGAAAGGAGGGCCTCCAGAAAATATAAAACATGTTGGTTTCCTTTAGTCACAACCGATTTTTTAACTTGGAGAGGACAATTGTCAGCAATGATTGCACTCTCGATGGAGGGTGGAACCTAATTGTGGCCACCCAGTAATTCAGGGTGTCACACTGAGCAATTCTTTACCGGAGGTATAAGAATCGCTCAGTGCGAATCCTGCTTAGATTTCTAGGCTGAATCATAAAAACCCATATCTTATCAAGTCATATCATGCTGATTAGCTCTAATTAATGCCTAGAAATACTGCCTATGCATAAAAGTAATCAAAGCTCGAAAACTTGTGTAATGAGTTCTCCACACCCTAATTTCTTTTATCCGTAACTAAAAGATATTGCTGATGAAGCAAATGATTAAAATTGTTAACAACTACTGAAGCTTATCTTGGCGTACCTTAGATGTGTAAACTTGAACCAACACTCGCATATAAGATACCACGAAACGGATACAGGAATTTTAAAGCAAAAAAGGTGATTATTCATGACATTTCCTACATTTCTAGAGTGAAATATAAAAAACGTAAATCAGGAAGCTCGTATCTGTCTCGACGCGCCGGGTTTCACGCCGGGTTTCTCTCAGGTGGTCGCCGACGAGGAGCCGTGCCACCCGCCGTCCTGGTCAGCAGCGGGGCCCGTTTCAGTTCGGGGGAGATTACTCTTCCGGGAGAAGATGCAGCGCGAGCAGATTGACTCCGGGAATGACCTTCCAGGCGGCCAGCTTTGATCAGTCACGGGGGGCGCACGTCGGCCACTCACGTGCCGCCGTCACCCGCTCCCCGCTACGCCAATTCGCAAGTGGCTTCACGGTGGCTTCAGGGCTGGCTTCTCGTAGGACGGGGTGGCTTCCCGCTTGATGCGTACATCACAGCAGTCCTCTGTCACCACCTGGGTTTATCACGGCCGGTGTCATACAAAATACTATCGCCTGTTATATACTAAGTCATTTCTTTTTTGGGGATGGCTTAGGGACTGGCTTCACGTGAGCTATGTGGCTTCCCACGCGGTGCGTACACCACAGCAGTCCTGTCACCACCTGGGTTTATCACGGCCGGTGTCTTTCGAGATATTGTCACCTGCCATATACTGACGCCTTTTCTTTTCACTGGTTGGCTTCGGGATATCATACATCACAGGATTCTCTGTTACCACCTGGGTTTGTCACAGCCGGTGTCATCCAAAATACTGTCACCCTTTTCTTATTTTTCGCCTGGCTTCGGCGCTGGCATGGGGCGTAGTGGCTTCTGACAGGGTGCATACACTCCTCTGTCACCACTTGGCCTTCTCATGGCCAGTGTCATACAAAATATACCTGCGATATACTATCGCCTTTTCTTATTTTTTTGGCTGGCTTTGGGTCTGGCTTCGCAGCTTGCTTCACATGTGGTAGAGTTGCTTCCTGTGGGGTGCATACATCACAGGGCTCTCTGTCACCACCTGGCTTTATTTTATTTTTTTTATAAATTTGTTTATTGACTATTTTTTTCATCAGATTGGTGTTTTACAAAGCAACAGTCGCACGGCTATGTTACATACGTATGGACTACAAACAAAAGTATCTGTTATCATTCACTTATCCATGTTTCAGTTACAGGTTTCTGACAACATGAAGTTACAAATTGGGTTGTTAAGTTGTACTTCATACTCATACTCACAGGTATGTTTACAATACAATTAGTATCATTATCGTAGAATATGCTACCACAATGTCTCTATTATAGTTTTCCATTACTGGCTTTTGGTCTCAGCATATCACGACTGGTGTTAAATACTGTCGCCTTCTGGAGATATTTTACCAAGTATTTTGACGTACAAGACAGTCGGTCAGTCTTGTATTATTATATACCTAGAAATGACGAAATTTTAACTGGTCACGTGATCACAAGCCCCTTACATACGGCCATAAATCTGGCATGTATAGGAGCAGGTGGCTTATTATCCATCTAATACAGTGTGCATAGAAAAAGCTGGGGAATGTGTATCACCATACCCGGAGCATACAGATATACTGCATGCTCCGGTACCGATAAAATGCATACTGAAAAATAGTGGGTACCTAAAATGAACTAGTATCGAAATGCCACTGGTCAGGAAAAGGTGGGTAATAAATTCAATATTGACTGGTTTCAGATAAAAGCAGTCGTATACACCTCGGAGTTGACCCTACGCAATATCCCCCATTCTCTCGGGTATTACTACGCATCAACTCCTCGGAGCATACAACCGGTTGTATCCCAAACCAGTCAATATTGTGTATATATGTAGGAGATATAGCCACATGTAAATGATATGACAAATGTTGATACATTGTATTTGGTCAGTCACTAAGTCACGTCTAATACCTAACTATGACCTTCTGAATTGTATTGTCATACTGTATCCTATTCTAACCTGCACGTACTTTTACTGATGGTTTATAAAATGCAGTCTAGCATTCAGTTCACTGCGTAGAGAGCGATCTGAGGAATCGGTAACTTTAGATAATCATGAAACATTAAACGTTGAGCGCTGAGCCTGGCGCCTCTGGAGACATGCAAAGCAGCGATAAAGGAGATATTATCAAAGATATGCCGACCAGATGGAGGCAGGCGTGGTGCACACACCCTTCACACTGTAACAACAAATGACTACTTAAAGGCATATCTCACAAAGGCGCCACCTGTGGGTTTTTAACATTAATAATTATCTGTCCAAACTCTTTCGTTGTGATTCATTCAGTGGAAGATCACAGTATGTTTTTCTGTGAACTGTTATTCGTCAGAAATAAACTTTAAAAAAAAACATTCTAATGCCAAGTGAGTAAAATATAACATTTTGACCTAACCCAATAAGTAAAATAGGCCCATTTTTCATTTGACTGATTTATAAAGGAAATATACTGGAAACTTTTTTTTTTCTACAATTCATTGAAAAACAAGGATAGCTCCTAAGATGTATATATGTATGTATATAAAGATGACTTTATGTGAGATATAACTTTTAAAGATTTCTCTATATATCACAGTACTGTAGATTTAAGAGACACAAAACGTTTGGCTGCACTGACAGTGGGTTGCGAGATCTCCAATTTAATCTAAGGTTAGCAGGTACATACTTAATGAAGCCTACAGAGTTGATGAAGCTTGCTCGCTGTTAGTTGTTTGACTACTACTTTCCTTATGAGGGATCGTCTGTCATTAGAACATTACTTAAAAGTAGTAAAGGTTAAGCATTTGTTTGACCTCGAATAATTATTTTGTGCAATGACCAGACGCAGTAGTTTTTATTTCTATGTTCGGGCATTCTTTCCTGTATATGAATTATTATGGAAAATATTATATTACATCGTGCTAACTTCATCCATGTTAATATAAAATGAAATATATTTGTTTGGGGAGGCTCCGTCTATGCGACGGTGGGAGGGCAGGTATGAATTATCATAAAGTAGTTTTATCATCATACAGGGATGTCAGTTCAGGTCGGGAAAACTGTGGAAATGTTTTACATGTGAAATTTACTGCCTCAGGGTGACCGAGAAATCATGAAAAACACATCGATGTTTGCAATGGAATAGGGCTGAGGATGTGTGGGGAGGTTCAAACCGGTTTTATTGTCGTGAATGACGCTCAATTCAGACTATCTTTGTCTTATACAAGAACAATTATTTCATAAAATGGAAATGAAAACAGGGATTACCATGGAAATGTGGAAAAATGCCACTTCTGATTATAAAAGTATCACCACAGAAAGCTGATAAATTAATCGTGTTGACCATACTGACTACACCCATTCACTTTCATCATGTACTGTGTTCTGGTACTGTAATTCCCGCGCGGGAGTCGAAGGGTGGCCTCAACAAAAATATAGATTACAAATCTGTACTCAAGCATGAAGACTTCCGTTCTCAAGTTCAATACGTGGATGTCAAATCAATTTCCTGGTACTATCTTACCTCCCATTCTTTTCCGCACTTGCCTATTATAAAGGTGCCATACTTGAGCCGTCCCCACACCACATCCCTGAAGCAAATGTAAGACTAACCTTGTTTCAGGTCACACTCTCACATCTTTAATACCTCACCAGAAAAGTACAAGTTTCCCTTGCGCCTTGGTATAGGAGCAGAGAACCTTTCCAATCTCCAAATGACCTTCAACCCCCTAGCAGATATCCACAGAACCTTACTGTGCACCCTGAAAAAATAAACCCATTTCACAGTCGACTTCTAGAGGATTCTAAAAGCCAATTATCCCTCACATTCAACCGTCCCTTCAAAACTACTTCAGGTCCATCAAGAATAGATGGACTGCACATCCCCAAGGGATACATCTCTTCAACAAGACTCTCAGAATGACGCCTGCCCCTTGCCTCCATTGCCTTTAGAAGCTGTGCACACGAGGTGTTCGTCTTAACAGGGTGGTGAGCGGTGAAGTCTAAGCGCTGAACGTACGGCAGAGTAAAAAGTTGATCGATGGCTTGAACTACCCGCTGCTGTGAGCTGTAGGAGAGTAAGCTTTAGGCTCGCGCCTGAAGCCTACATGAAGAGCGTAATGGACAGGGTTTTAAAGTTCTTTTGACCGATGAATTTAGGGTATTCCCAATATAAAAACTATTGAGTGGGTTCTGCCTGTCCAATTAATAGACTATCATCAATGGTGTTGTGGACATACGGCCGTAAACCATGACAGGTTGACGCATAGTAATACACGAGCTTTAGTGAACACTGTAATATTGACACTATGGAAGACCGTAGAAAATTGCAACTGTTATGTTTTATGTATAAAAACAAAAATAATGAAGAATGGATAAACACAAGATCAAGACCCACAAGAACCCAAAATAAAGTACTTTTCCAGCTGACTACAACGAGATGCGCAACGGTATACAATAGTCCATATCAAAGGGGTGCCCGCTTGTGGAACGCCCTAAATGAAGAAATTCAAAATGCGCCAGATATAGAACTCTTTAAAAGACTTTTAATCCGAGAAATAAGACAAACCCTGGATACTTAATGGCATATGTATTGAAGAGCTGTTTTTACTCATAATCATTATTACTCTGTTCATCTTACCACTGTGTAAACAAAATCTATATGTGCTTATCGGATATATAAATGTAACGGCTTTATAGGGATATGCCTCAAAAACTCGACCATGTTGAGAGGCATAGACAATTAAAAAAAATAATAATAATAAAAAAGATAAATAAATAAATGTATTACGGAGTAAAACGTGAGTGGCTTACAGTGCCGCCTGTCCACAAAACCATCGTTTATTGTATTTATTATCCATCCCTTTGGATAGATTACACCCAGGTATTGACATATTATAGGGAATATGATTTGGGAATATCTCCCTGCTATCCAATCGTAGGCATAGTGTTGTATATACAAAAGGATCGACTAGGTAACCATATGAAATGGTTTTGAATTCCGTATGTACAATGGATTTCAAATCTGTGTACGATGGATAATAAAGAAGTATCCAAAGAAGGACACGACATGAAATGTGATGCAATATGATCTCTGTATTCAATATTGTAATGGACAAGAACATCTACCTCGATTATTAGAGATAATGAGGGTAATTAACGAAAGCATGATTTGAAAAGCTCCAAGGTCACAAGCCACAAAGAAGATCTATAATACTTTCCTGTGTGATTCAATCAGTGACCAGCAACCAAGGAGGGAGAATGTGGGGTTGACTGCCCCTCTTCAAGAGGGGTCGAGTGGAGGCACTGGAAGTGATATCACCGGGCACTACCAGTGCCTTCACTCCTCCACTGTGCTAGAAGTACAAGGAAAGAAGTATATGGGTTGGTGCCATCCCTATCATATGGATACGTGCTTACTGTCTTCATACATCAAAAATACGTGGTAAAGTTATTTATATCCCGACACCGAGTATTTTGACGTACAAGGACAGCCAGCCTGTTTTTGTATCATTATATATTTAAAAGTGGCAAAGTTTTACCTAGTCGCGTAAATGACAATCCCCGTACGTCACAGTGAGACGTACGGCCATACTGACCAACACAAACTGCTCCCCGCCCATGTGTAAGCCTCAAGCTCGCAACAAGCGACATTCGGCGAGGTACAGTAGTATGCTGGGATCTGAACGTATTGGAGGACTTTTGTATGTAGCCTGCGACTATTGCCGCCTACATGTAGCCCACCATATATGTCTATAAAACCCGACCCTCTCACTGCGTACGTACTTTATGAATGAGCCATATTCAACCACATCTGAGCACGTCCCTGTCCATATCTCAAATGGCCACTCCGGTGGTGCCATTTTGAGCCGCGCCCACATCCCTGCCCGGCCATTCATAAACCTCAAAGTGGCGGGCAGCGGATGTCTGCCCCGCACGGGGCCCGGGGCAGATTTAATAAGTGCCACTTGGCCGATTCAATGGAGCCGGGTTCCGTGTTCTACACCCGACGATACCTGGTGTCACCCGACGACACACGCCGACACCACTCGGCTACACCCGACGACGCCCGGAGACACCCGGAGACACCCGACATAACCCGACGACACCCGACAACTCCAGCTGTCATTATTGAGAGAGGGATGCGGGAGACTGCCCGGCGGGAGACGAGCTTGAAGCTGGTCTGGTATGCCCAGCCATGGGACAGAGAAAATGCAAAAACTGTTATATAAGTAGTATATGGAAAGCATTCACTCACCGAAGGCAAACTCATACAGACATTACATTTCTTCGACCAACATATGTGGATTAAACCCTGCAAAAATCCTCAAAACCACTTCACGTGGATTATTATAGGTATATGTACCGGAAAGCTTTATCCTTCAACAGAACAACTGTCCTGATGCCAGCGCGTGTTTCCTATTTGATTCTCGTGTACGCATACAACTCGATATCCCGACAGTAGGAGGCAATTCAGCATTGGTCAAAAGAGGATTACTATCGTAGAAGTAAAGCACTTTGTGTTCATTCTGCGCCCAGCCATCGGCAGGTCAGGCGTTTGTCTGGGACGACCCTGTCGGGTGACGGAGTTGCCCCCGCTGCGTCTGTCACGACGCACTCGCCCCCTAACGGCACGCCCGCCGCGCTTATTGTATGTGATAAGCATTCTTCTGCTGTCATCCCCCATTGCAGCCTGCTTCCACCAGAGGTCGCCACCTCCACATGCCCCACTTCCGGTTGCCAAGAAACTGCCCCCTGGTGGCAGAGGTGCGGCCCGCGCGTCCACAACTGCCCCTCTCCTGGAGACCCGCCGAAAATTGGCCGCTGCAATCCCGACAGGGGGCGTAACAGTCGCTACCGGAAGTGACCTTTGACCCTTGACACGAGGGGTTCTTGGGGCTGATCAGAGGCTGGAGGAGAGACTGGGCAGAGCGGGGTGGAGGAGGGACCGCGTGGAGCCGGCAGGAGAAGGGGCTGAGGAGGGACGGGGGTAAGGCAGGAACGGCAGAAGGGGGAGGGGAAGGGCGGGGGTGACAAGGGAGGGTGCGGCAGTCTGGTGTGATGAAAGCTTTCTGTCCCTTGCAAAAATCTGGTGGACATATAGGACACATTGCCATTGTGCTATGGATGCGGCCATCTTGTCCCCTGACACCATCTCAAACACCAGGTGGCGGGACCAATTATCAATGAATTTTTTCAGAAATATTTTGTGGGGCTTGTCATGGAGGAATTTTAGCCACGTCTCAATATGTTATAACAACTGATAACAGTGGTTGCCCCCCCCCCCCAGACTACAGTGGCGCTATCTTACAATTTCCTGGTGGCTGACGGCAGAACTATCAATCGCTCTGTGCCCTATACAGCTGCGCATGCACACATATGATTCTATGTTTTGAGGGGATTCACTTAAGATCTGTGTGAAGAATATTGATTGGGATTCGAAAAACAATATACTATCCGCGTGAATACCAGATTTTCGCAAGGGCCGAACCTTTGCAGCACACCGGACTGAAGGAGAGGGGTGAATGGGAGGGTAAGGTGGGAGGAGGGGACGGGGATATGGGGTTGTCGGGGGAATGACAGGGCAGCGCGTGGCGGCCGGGCGCTGGATCACGGCTGATGAGGGGTGGCTCTGTGGTCGGCTCGTAACACTAGGCCCGGTGAACGCCGCCTGAATAGAGAGCGCCCCTGACGACAGATGCGTTTACTACGACCGCGTGGTGAGTGGTCGTCCCCGGGCGGCTGGTTCAGCGAGGCAGACTCAGGCTGAGACCGCGGGCTGTACGTCATGCTCTCTGACGCTAACAGGAGGCCAGTGTGACTAAATGGACAGAGACTTGGGAGCTGGAGCGCTTTACTAGGTTATTTCTTAGGTTTAAGCTTTAAGCTGGCAATGTATGGCAAGAACAACAAACTCATTGTGGGGATACAACGGGGGAACCTGGGATGTCAGTTGGGGTCAGGGAAAAATGTGGAAATATCTGTCATGCGGAATTTAATGTCTCATAGAGATTGAGAAAACATGGAAAACACATCAATGTTTGGTCATGGAATATGACTGAGGGTATGTTGAGAGATTTAAAGGTTTTATTGGCGTCGACGAGGCTCAATTTATGCTGTTTGTTTCAATCAATAAAATGAAGTATTATGAAGTGGATATGAAGACAAGGATTTTCTTGGAAAAGCGAAAAACTATCATCTAGTGGGGAACTGGCATCAGAACCAACCGCAAGTTTTCAAAGTAATAATTCTGAAATAAGTTCTTTGACGTCGTAGACTTGCTATCATAGATCCTATACTTGGACAATGAACATTTTCAGGATTTATCATCGACTAGCTTTAACAGAATACAAAAGTACAATTCACTGCTGCCTCTCTATTGTTTGTTTGTGAAATATTATATTCGGTCAACCATTACAGGTCCTTTCCGGACTTCATCTATGTTCATCTTTTTCTCACTGGTTATCTCACACCAGATCTACAGACATGGTATGAGAAGAAGTGGTGTGAAATAGCATTAAGTCTACCACTGCTGGGGATGAAGGGGAAAGGTGGCTATACACCACACCACACATACATGGTATGACAAGGTCTGGCCTTTGACATAACAGTAGGTCTACCACTGCTGCAGAGGAAGGTGGCTGCAGTGGGACTCAAATCCACAAAGTTAGGGTTTATTAACATTCCAGTGCCTTAACTGCTGAACGATCTTCCTACCGTTGGATGCGTCTAGAAAGTTGCAGTGGTCTAGTGTCCACGTAACACTAGACCATCTGGGTGTGGCACTGTTAGGCAGACATCAAGCTTCTAGTGACCCAACTAAAGCCATAACTTCTACTGGAATGCGCCGGACATGTGTCGAGCGCCAGGAGCTAGTCTGAGAGGGTCTTATCCTGTTTTCTCACAGAGCAGCCCGGACTCAATATAAACCTGACAGACCCGTCCCGGCACAGACCCGTCCCGCCGCAAACTCGTCCCGCCGCAGACCCGTCCCGCCGCAGACTCGTGCCGCCGCAGACTCGTGCCGCCGCAGGGCCCGCCTGGTGTTTACACGCATTAACTCAACAAGGCCTTCCGCATGTCTGCAGAGAAAACACACCCGGGGACAGACGGCCAGTCGGTATGGATCGCGGCAGACCGGGCCCGGTCATCACGGCCCTGCCCCCGGCCCGCTGCCCCAGGCCTGTATTTATGACGACGCAGTCCACAGTGTCCACCCTGCTTCATCTCCTGCCGCTGGCGATAGGGGCACAGCGGCATGCATAAAACATGTTACGTTTCCAGCCAAGCGGGTCCTGGGGCGAGGCTTGACGGACGAGGGCGTGTGAAGAGCGGAAATTCCCCAGAGGAGGGGTGTGACATGCGGGAGGAGGGGTGTGACATGCGAGAGGAGGGGTGTACATGCGGGAGTAGGGGTGTGACATGGGAGAGGAGGGGTGTGACATGCGAGAGGAGGGGTGTGACATGCGAGAGGGGTGTGACATGCAGGAGGAGGGGTGTGGCATGCGGGAGGAGGGGTGTGACATGTGGGGTGAGGGGTGTGACATGCTGGAGGAGGGTGTGACATGCAGGAGGAGGAGTGTGACATGCAGGAGTAGGGGTGTGACATGCGACAGGAGGGGTGTGACATGCAGGAGGAGGGGTGTGAAGTATGGGAGGAGGGGTGTGACATGTGGAAGGAGGGGTGTGACATGTGGGAGGAGGGGTGTGACATGCGTAAGGAGGGTGTGACATGTGGGAGGACGGGTGTGACATGCGGGAGGGGTGTGACATGCGGGAGTAGGGGTGTGACATGCGACAGGAGGGGTGTGACATGCAGGAGAGGTGTGACATGCAGGAGGAGGGGTGTGACATATGGGAGGAGGGGTGTGACATGCCTAAAGGAGGGGTGTGACATGTGGGAGAAGGGGTGTGACATGTGGGAGGAAGGGTGTGACATGTGGGAGGAGAGGTGTGACATAGGAGAGGGGTGTGACTTGCAGGAGAGGTGTGACATGCATGAGGAGGGATGTGACGTATCGGAGGAGGGGTGCTACATGCATAAGGAGGGGTGTGACATGTGGGAGGAAGGGTGTGACATGTGGGAGGAGGGGTGTGACATGTGGGAGGAGGGGTGTGACATGTGGGAGGAGGGGTGTGACATGCGGGAGTAGGGTGTGACATGCGAGAGGAGGGGTGTGACATGCAGGATGGGTGTCACATGCAGGAGGGATGTGATGTGTGGGAGGAAGGGTGTGACATGTGGGAGGATGAATGTGATATGCGGGAGGAGAGGTGTGACATGACAGAGGAGGGGTGTGACATACCAGAGGAGGGGTGTGACATGCGGAAGGGGTGTGACATGTGGGAGGAGGGATGTGATGTGCGGGAGGAGGGGTGTTGCATACTGGGGGAGGGGTGTGACATGCGGAAGGAGGGGCGTGACATGCAGGAAGAGGGGTGTGGCATTTACGGGTGATCCTTAAGGAGTTGAAATGAAAATTATATCGGCATTTATCTAAGCCTGGAATAAATGTCCATAGGCTTAACGTTAGGAAATCGTTCTCAACAGGCTTGCGAGTACGGTAACTCATTCTCAATGCGTGATAAACAGATAATTATTTCCAGGCTAAGATAAAATCACAAATATATTCGTTCTTGGTCTGACTGAGAATATTCACTCGGCTATCGCCTCGTTCACATTACTGAGCACTCCAAACTCGATGGCGAACGGGGACCAAACACTTATCAATTTCTCTCTTAGTACCCAGAAAGTATAGTAAAAACAATGTGCTCTTACCGATTACTTGATACCGACGTGCAGTCGGTGGCAACACCGACAGAGCTTATGGGGAATTCAATTAAGAGGCGCCGTTTTCGTCGGCCAATGGAAAATGGCCTTTTCAGGGCTGCCTCATGTGATTATCTACTAGGTCTCCAATGGTACATAAATGTAGGCACATTTCACGCATGCATGTTCAGCATTTGCACGCCAACTCTAGTCAAGTATGAGCCCGGAGACCGATGTTGGCGAGTCTGGAGCATGAAGCCTGAAAGGGTCTCCACCAAGCCCATGGAGACAAATCTGTATTGGGTGATAAAAAGTTCAAAGATTTATGGTTTTAGTAAATTGGGCATAAAACCGAAAATGCTGCCAAGCTTAAATTTACGTTGGAAGCTGCTCAGCATTTTGTGTGGTGTGAGATTTCTGTCATCAAGAAGTAATCTATCTAATCCTGATGAATTATAGATTCCGTGAACTATTGCCTTCCTACGATATCTCCCACATTTAAACATGATAAAGTACCAGTAAAAAGGATTCAGACAGAGTTACTACAGGATACCCATAAATCATTCCTGGATAAGGTTGATGTTATTTACGGCATCCAACAAGGTATCATTCACGAGCACCTTTAAAATGTTTGTTCTTTATTGCACACCCGAAATCCATAATATCTGATAGTAGAGGCAAGTCAAAATGAACCAAGCGGTCCATATAACAGTGTGTGGCACAGGGTGCCGTATTGATATACCGAATAGGGATCGACAGTACGTGCACGGGTTTATCAAAAATCATATCGTGACACTATTTCCATTCCGCACTTCAAACGTAAGCATCAAGTATGGGAGACACACAGGAACAGGAAACAAATCAACGCAGGAGGGAAAAAAAAACATGAGAAAATGGGAGAAGGAATCGTGGCATATCTACCAACTGCCTTGATGATTCATTGAATGGATTCATTGCAATGGCTGACAAGAATATATTCTTGTATCTTACCATTGGTATTCACAACGGTGGAATTACAAATGGGGGAGGAATATGAGAATGATGGAAGTATGGCATCCTGATAAAAGGATGTTGGGTGTTCTTGTCAAATGACCCCGCCCCATATTCAGAGCCAAATGCGGTAGGTTTCTGAGAATACTATTGAGTAGATGAAGATATAGTAGTCAAAAGTACGTTTGAGCACATCTTTCACCTACATGTCATGATCTTCGTTTATGGTTCACTTCTCCCGTTATGATGACTGGTATTCAAAAAAATACAGATAAGCTTCATATTTGAACAACATCTCGAGATCCTGAATCTCATGATCTAAAGATCTATACTTCATACTGCTAAATTGTATTAGCAAATAGATCGAATGTCAATGAATAATGATACCAGAACAACAGGTTAGACCATAGTCTGTAATCTTGTGACAAGGAAGCGAGGAATAGGACGTGTCAAGATGACTAACCCGCACAGCAAAATGAGCACCTTTGTGTAAAGAAAAGAAAAGTTTACATTTGAAATCGGCGTAATTTACTCATGGTGAGCTAGCAGTTTTAAATTTATATCAGGCGCTAGATGCAATCAAAAAACACCGGCTTAGAGTTATATAGCGCAGGGCTGTAAAATATCATATCTATCTCTTTACACAGTATGTACGTGCTGGTAATATAAAACTTTGGGAAAATTATCTGAATGTTTGATTTTACGTCCAGTTAACCACTACGATTCCTATTTAGACTTTCACAGCATTTACACCACAGGGGTGGTGATTAAATGTATGATATGAAATCTCACCACTATACCTTTACCAGACGAGAGTTCTTTTATTCCCACAGCACATAGACCCGCATAGTGAAAGGTGGCTGCACACCACACCAAATAGACTTTTTTTTTTTTTTGAAAAATGGAAGTGTTTATTGACGAAATTAAGTTCACTACAATGCAAGTGATTTTCAACTTTCATCCGTCTAAGAACCGGTGAACATTTTGACATGGTATGAGAAGGCTGGCCTCGGTCCCCGTGTTCCATCCCCCTAGCGGATGGGTGAGGAACCAGCGTACCAATGCGCTCACTTTATCTCCGCCAGAGGCGCCACGTGTATTTAACAAGTGCCCGTCACTAGGACGATGCATCACTGCTGCCATGGCAACACCTGACTAGTTCCCCCCGACAACGGTTATCAGTGGGTCAAACAAGGGGCCCGCTGCATAGATACGAGGTACACTGACAGACGGTGCATCCATATTCATAGCCATATTACGCCAGGCGTTATCATCAGAACTTCTAGGTACATCAGCGGGATGAAAGGCAGGGCTGGGAGAGGCACAGAATCATCTGAAGAACGACCACAAGTGGAACCAAGTCTGAACATGTGTAGGGACTGGACCAGTGTTGTTACGGGATGATTGGTTGGAGTGTCCCAAGGGATCCTGAGTTTATACACAATATTGACTTGTTTCAGGAATAAGCGGCCATATTCTCCGTAGACCTTGGTAAATGAATGATTTTAGTCTCACATTGAGAACTGTATATGTTGACTCATTTTCTACTGGTATGCGTTGGCGCTAGATTAGTGCGGTGCCATTGGTGGCCTGAAGACTTCCAAGATGCTGGGAACAAATAATCCCAGTGGGGTGGGCTATGGATTATCACTGCCTGTCACGTGACCGATACAGAGCCGTCATTGCCATCGGGGCTCTGCAGGGATATCAAATCGTCCCAAATATAGGAGTTTAAAAAAAGGGCCTCATAAAGAACAGGAGGCAGGCAGCAATCTGAGGTCAAGTGATGAATGCGGGGGTGTGGCCCTCTCACGGTAGACTGGCCTCAGTCCCCGTGTCCTCTGCCTCGGCCTCCTTTGCCCCTCCCTTTTTTCAAGGTTTTTATTTATCCTGGAGGATAACGCTTAGGGAAATATCTTTCCAGCGACTTCAGCGTAATACTTTATGACCGCAACTGCCCAGTTGAATGGGCATACATAGCAATCGGCGGTAAAAAAAAAAGAAAAAAGAATACTCTAGTCATGCATACAGGAAATAGACATTTACAGGTTTCTAGTCATCACAGATTGGGTCTGGACCCAGGTAGATTCTCCATGAAAGATTTAAAGCAAAAAATCCTTTGTACATTATTTATAGTCAACAATACCCTTACACTCCACCTCAGCTACTTGACACAGGCATGTCCGAGGAGTGGCACACATTGTAATACTTTTGTATCATGATTTAGTTCAAAGGAATATTCATGATTGAAGACTTAAGCTAGTCTACTCTCCCATCAACCAGTGTGGCAGATCTCAAGGAAGTCGTGGGTGGTGAGGAAAACGTTGTCCTCACTCCGGGGGCGGGGTGTAGCAGGATGAAGCAGGGTGGAGCAGGGTGGAGCAGTGTGGTGCAGGGTGGAGGTGGATGGAGTTAGACGGAGCGTGGTTGAGCAGGGTGGTTCAGGGTGTAGCTAGGTGGGGTGGAGTGGAGCAGGCCTGAGGAGCAGGATGAAGCGGGGTGGAGCGTGGTGGTGCAGGGTGGATCAGGGTGGATCAGAAGCTGAGTGGAGCTGGGCAGAGCAGGGTGAAGGAGGGTGGATCAGGGTGCAGCAAACTTGAGCAGGCTGGAGTAAGATGGTGCCGGGTGGAACAGGCTGGAATTGGATGGAGCAGGATGGTGAAGGGTGGAGCAGGATGGTACAGGGTGGACCAGGATGGTGCAGGGTGGAGCAGGCTGGAACTGGTTGGAGCAGGATGGTAGAGGGTGGAGCAGGCTGGTGCAGGGTGGAGCAGGCTAGCACTGGGTGGAGCAGGATGGTGCAGGGTGGAGCAGGCTGGAGCTGGGTAGAGCAGGATGGTACAGGGTGGAGCAGGCTGGAGCTGGGTAGAGCAGGATGGTACAGGGTGGAGCAGACTGGGGCTGGGTGGAGCAGGGTGGAGCAGGCTGGAGCTGGGTAGAGCAGGGTGGATCAGGGTGCAGCAAACTTGAGCAGGCTGGAGCTGGGTGGAGTAGGATGGTGCAGGGTGGAGCAGGGTGGAACTGGGTGGAGCAGGTTGGAGCTGGGTGGAGCTGGTTGGAGCAGGGTGGAGCAGGCTGGAACTGGGTATAGCAGGGTGGAGCAGACGGGATGGTCGGGAGTTGCTCGTGTGTAGAGTTAGAGCAGCTCGGAGCAGGTCAAACCAGAGCTGTTATTAAATTATGGATACGTGATTGGGCGCTGAGGGCGGGACGGGCGAGGACGACACGCCCAGACTGCCGGGCATGTTGTGAGACTGATTGATCAGCCAAGGGGAGTCCTGTGGTTACCACCTCACCAGGCCACCTCAGATAGACGTCGCGTCATAATATGTGCCTGTTAGCATTACTGGTAATACATCACGTCATAATATGTGCCTGTTAGCCTTACTGGTAATATGTCACCTCATAATATGTGCCTGTTAGGCTTACTGGTAACACGCCGCCTCATAATATGTGCCTCCTAGGCTTATTGGTAATACGTCACGTCATAATATGTGCCTGCTAGCCTTATTGGTAACTTGTCAATTCCTAATATATGTCTGTTAGACTTACTGGTAACACAGCGACAAATTGCAATTTTATCAATATAATGTTTTAGATCCTTTAGATCATTAAGTAATTTTTAGATCCTTTCATTGTATATTCTTTCATCCAGAACCTGTTTCTCTCTATTCTGTATTCGATAGTATTTACCATCTGGTACACACCCCTTCACACTATTAGATGTATCGATATTAAGGCCAGTTTACACTGTGCGAATAAGGGGGCAGGCTTGTGAGAGGGTACCTCCAGTCTGAGGCTGGAGGCACCACGTTTGAAACTGGAGGTACATCCAGCCGCAAGGTACGCGCAAATATATATGTGTGTGAACCACCCTACTTGATATCCAAAAAATGCTTGCGACTGAGCCAAACAGGTACCTCCAGTCTGAGACTGGGTGTCAGACTAGAGGGAACTGTGCAGCTCACACTGTACGTTTTGAGGTACATAGGTACGCCCAGGTTTACCTATCAGACTAGGCGAACATATGTACCTAAAAACGTTCAATGTGAACTGGCCATTATCCTTGCATATACCCTCACCACTTTAGATAGGAATATTCAGAGGCTGATTATTCGTATATAACTCTCCCTTCAGACGTACAATAGGGTGAGGCCTGGTCGCCCCACACTCCACTGAGGAGCCTTTTATCTACCACCTCCCGTACCTCACCGCCGCCACCAGCAGCGGGGAGGAAGCTGACCCCGCGACCCTTCATCTGAGTAGCCGCCACACCGGGTCACGTGATCCGCCAACCCCGGGTCACGTGATGAAGACGCATGCGCTGTCGACGAGAGAGAGAGACACCCGGAGAGGTGCATCCATTACCGACGGGCAGGGGGACGGGGTGAGGGAGGGGGGAGGCTGAGCAAGTGTCCACTTAGTCACCAGAGCGGACGTGAGGGAGGGGACAGGGAGAGGTGCATCCATTACCGACGGGTAGAGGAAGGGAAGAGGGAGGGAGGGAGGAAGGGAGGGAGGGAGGGAGGGAGGGAGGGAGGGAGGGAGGGAGGGAGGGAGGGAGGGAGGGAGGGAGGGAGGGAGGGAGGGAGGGAGGACAGAGGGCACGTAGAGGGGGTGGAGAGGATGAGCAGAGCGGGAAGAGAGGGAAGGCAGAAGGAGGGAGAGTGAAGGCAGAGGGAAGGGAGAGGAAGGAGAGAGAGAGGGACGAGGGAGAAGGAAGAGGGAGATGACAAGAAGGGCAGAGGGAGGGAAGTAAGGAGGGAGGGAGGGGAGAGGGAGGGAGGTAGGGAGGGAGGGGAGAGGGAGGAAGGGGAAAGTGTGGGGAGAGGGAGAGAAAGGGGGATAGGGAGGGAGGACAGGGTGGGGAGAGGGGCAGAGGGAGAGGAAGAGGGACGCCTCAGGGAGGGTACAGGGGGAGAGGAAGAGGGAGAGAGAGGGGGACAGGGGGCAGAGGACAGGGCGAAGAGAGGAACAGAGGGAGAGGAAGAGGGAGGAGAGGGACGGAGGAAGGGACGGAGGGACGGACGGAGGGACGGAGGGACGGACCGACGGATGGGAGAGGGAAAGCAGAAGGCGGGAGAGTGTGGGTGGGAGCAAGGAGGGCTGTGCTGGGCAGTCTAAGTCGGTAAATGGAGTCATGTAGTATCATTCAGTAGATACGTCTAGAGTGGCTGTCGCTTGCCGTGGCCACAGCCTACTCATGGCCGTAGCCCGCAGCGATGTTATACAGGATGCTTCTCCACTGAGCACTAAACCCATCCCCGCAGACAGTGACCACACCCTGCTGTCAATACCCAGTCACAGATGAGATCAACTCGGGGGTCGCGCGGGCCCACCAGATGCCCTGTGGTACTGGGTGCTACTTGTTAGGTGAGGTGTGAGGCGGGTTACTGGTAACGTGGTAATGTAGATACACAGATGCCCCATGGTGCGTGGTCCTACTTGTCGGGTGTGTTAGGTGAGGTATGAGGCAGTTACTGGTAACGTTGTAATCTAGATACACAGATCCTCCATGGTGCTGGTGCTACTTGTCAAGCATGTTTGGTGAGGTATTAGGCGGGTCACTCATAACAGTAACTTGGTAATGTAGATAAACAGATGCCCTGTGGTGGTGGGTGCTACTTGTCGGGTGTGTTAGGTGAGGTATCAGGCGGGTTACTCGTACAGGTAACCTGGTAATGTAGATACACAGATGCCCCATGGTGCTGGGTGGTGCTGGGTGGTGCTGGGTGGTGCTGGGTGGTGCTGGGTGGTGCTGGGTGCTACTTGTTAGGTGAGGTGTGAGGCGGGTTACTCGTAACGTGGTAATGTAGATACACAGATGCCCCATGGTGCGTGGTGCTACTTGTCAGGTGTGTTAGGTGAGGTATGAGGCAGTTACTGGTAACGTTGTAATCTAGATACACAGATCCTCCATGGTGCTGGGTGCTAATTGTCGGGTGTGTTAGGTGAGGTATCAGGCGGGTTACTCGTAACGTGGTAATGTTGATACACAGATGCCCCATGGTGCGTGGTGCTACTTGTCGGGTGTGTTAGGTGAGGTATCAGGCGGGTTACTCGTAACGGGGTAATGTAGATACACAGATGCCCCATGGTGCGTGGTGATACTTGTCAGGCATGTTAGGTGAGGTGTGAGGCAGTTACTGGTAATGTAGTAATGTAGATATACAGATACCACGTGGTGTGGTGTTGGGTGAGGTATGAGGTGGGTTGCTGGTAACATGGTAATGTAGATATACAGATGCCCCATGGTGCATGGTCCTATTTGCCGGGCGTGTTAGGTGAGGTATCAGGCGGGTTACTCGTAATGGTAACCTGGTAATGTAGATACACAGATGCCCCATGGTGCTGGGTGGTGCTGGGTGGTGCTGGGTGGTGCTGGGTGCTACTTGTTAGGTGAGGTGGGAAGCGGGTTATTCGTAACGTGGTAATGTAGATACACAGATGCCCCATGGTGCGTGGTGCTACTTGTCGGGCGTGTTAGGTGAGGTGTGAGGCGGGTTACTCGTAATGTTGTAATCTAGATACACAGATCCCCCATGGTGCTGGTGCTACTTGTCAAGCATGTTTGGTGAGGTATTAGGCGGGTCACTCATAACGGTAACCTGGTAATGTAGATAAACAGATGCCCTGTGGTGGTGGGTGCTACTTCTCGGGCGTGTTTGATGAGGTGTGAGGCGGTTTACTCATAACCTGATAGTGTAGATACACAGATGCCCTGTGGTGTGGGGTGCTACTCGCTAGGTGAGGTATGAGGCGGGTTACTGGTAATGGGTCAGTTACTGGTAACGCGGTAATGTAGATACAGATTGTACATGCGCTTGTGTTAGATACCGGTGTCTCATACCGTCTCCAGCTTGTTACTTCCCCAAGCACAGGTCATGGAGAAAACAGACTTTGCCTTTAATCTGACAATTGTTACAAACTCACAGACTGTCAAATACTTCCCCCGAATCTGTTAGATTCAGTTTTTAAACTTTTCAAAAATCTTCTTTTCCAAAACCTCTCCACATGACGACATTATTTTTTCACTCTGTATATGACTGGCCTAATGATTAAAAATCTATTTCTATCATATTTATAATAACCTAATCTCAAGATTACTAAGTAGCTTAGGAAGACAAGACAGGGCATTTAATCTGAATAAGAACAATATTTAGGAAGTCGCCAACCAGCAAATACTTGCCCCGACGCTGTTAGACGGGAGAGGCGTATTTATGAATCCGGGAGTAACAATTATCAGATTAAATGCAAAAAGAATGAATAAATACATAATCAAATACCTTATATCGCCATTCGAGGTCCATTACGGGCACATCAACCTGGTGCACCCCTCTCATACTCTCACACTCTCTAAGTCGTAATCTGCACAAGGTCCTCACTTCGCTCTATGTGAGAAGAATTCTTCACGAACTAGGCTTAGGTGGCATCATTGAGATTATAGGAATCTTTGGTTGCATTGATGTACGTCTTTAGCACGGAAGGCACGTCAGTGGGTTCTCAAGGCTCTATGCCTAGTTCGTTAAGAATTATTCTCCAAAGAGCGTGGTGAAAGTACAGAATACGACTTAGAGAGTGTGAGATCTTATGAGAGGGGTGCCTGATCCCCCATGCCCAGACGTTGTCGCTATGTATATATTCCCGCAGTGCCATCTTGAATTTAATTCATTACCGCATTCTTTGCTTCATGTTAGTCATATACAACTACAACTGGAGATTGAAAATGGGACTTTTTACTCACATTGGTCTGTCCTTTCATTTTACTAGTTTAACATAAAATTTAATTATGATATTGAGAGTAGAAGTTATTAAGTGTAAGACAGACGTTTACAGGTGTGTAATAAACGGGTCTCTGTCATGGCCCGTTACCGCGTAGTGCCTGAGACATTCCCCTGATTGTATAGACTACTACCATTGTCTGCCAGACGATATACAGGGTACAAGGAGACCTCATACTAGGGTTATAGCATGCTGATCCACGAACACAGACATGTCCAGCACCGCACTACACCATCACAGCCACTACATGTACCGCTCAGTGTGCTGATCCACCAACACAGACATGTCAGACAACACACGATACCAACACAGCCACTATATGTACCACCCAGCATGCTGATCCACCAATACAGACATGTCTGACACCACACGACACCACTACAGCCATTACAAGTAGCGCTCAGCGTGCTGATCCACCAACACAGACATGTCAGACACCACACGACACCAACACAGCCACTACACGTATCACTCAGTGTGCTGATCCACGAACAGAGACATGTCCAACACCGCACGACATCAACACAGCCACTACACGTATCACTCAGTGTGCTGATCCACGAACAGAGACATGTCTAACACCCCACTACACCAACACAGCCACTACACGTATCACTCAGTGTGCTGATCCACGAACAGAGACATGTCTAACACCCCACTACACCAACACAGCCACTACATGTACTGCTCAGTGTGCTGATCCACGAACAGAGACATGTCCAACACCCCACTACACAAACACAGCCACTACATGTACTGCTCAGTGTGCTGATCCACGAACAGAGACATGTCCAACACCCCACTACACAAACACAGCCACTACATGTACTGCTCAGTGTGCTGATCCACGAACAGAGACATGTCCAACACCCCACTACACAAACACAGCCACTACATGTACTGCTCAGTGTGCTGATCCAGCAACACAGACATGTCAGACAACACACGATATAAACACAGCCGCTACACATAAAGCTCAGTATGATAATCCACCAACACAGACATGTCCGCCATCCCACAACACCAACACAGCCAATATGAATACCACTCAGAATGCTGATCTACCAACACAGCCACTGCATGTACTGCTCCACATGCTGATCCACCAACACAGACATGTTCGACATGACACAACACCAACACCAAAACTGCCCAGTGTGATAATCCACCAACACAGACATGTCCGACACCGCACAACATAAACACAGCCACTATACATCCAGTTCAGTATGATAATCCACCAACACAGACATGTCCGACACCGCACAACACTAACACATACATGTCCGACACCCCACAACACCAGCACAGCCACTACATGTACCGCTAAGCGTGCTGATCCACAAACATAGACATATCCGACACCACACCACACAAACACAGCCACTACATGTACCGCTCAACATGCTGATCCACCAACATAGACATGTCTGACACCACACCACACAAACACAGCCACTACACGTACCGCTCAACATGCTGATCCACCAACATAGACTTGTCCAAAGCCACACAACATCAACACTACCTCCACAACACCCAACACGATAATGCTCTACCGCGCCATGAATTAGTGCCAGATATCCAATTTGTCTCCCTATTCATCTCTAATCATTAAGATGGATGACAACACTTTGATGAGATTAGACTGAATCCCGTGTATAGGATGAGGGAGGTGCTCCCATTGAGTGGCATTTACTCAGAGGGGAGGCACTGCCCGCCTAAACCCATTGTATAAATTGTCTGATATAACATACCCGAGATTCAGTTACCGCCTGTGTGTCCACCAACTGGGCCGCTATTATGTTTGGCATTAGCCGGAGGACTACAAACGAGAACTTGCTCCTTGATTACTTAGACAATAATCGACGTTTTGTGGACAGTCAGCCGTAAATCACGAGAGGCTGAAGCGTAGTAATACAGCAGCGCTAGCGAGTGTAATACAAAGTCAACCTTGAGTGGTTTAGAGAGCCGCCTGTCCCCAAAACCATCGTTTGTTGTATCTATTATCTATCTTCTTGGATAAATAAACCCCAGGAATTGCCATATCATAAGGTATATCATTTGGGACTGTTTGGCCAATCCTTCTCATACCATGTCTATGTGGTGTGGGAAGTAAAAGAACTGTCACCTCGGTAAATGTGTAGGGGTGAGATTTCTACCTGAATTCATCACATAGATTCGATCACCACCCTCGTGGTGTAAAAAAACCTTGAGAAAGTCTGGTAAGGACCTAGATGGTTAACTGGACGTTAAATCAAACCAACCAACAACCAACAACAATTGGGACTGTTTCTTTGCACTCAATCAATAGGCATAGCGTTGTATATACAAACAAATAGACCAGCTATCTGATTAAAGAGTGAATTTTCTAAATACAATGATTTAGAATTCCGTATGAATTTGAAATACGTATACTATGGTTATGGCATCTGATTTCAGTTTTAAACGATAGGTAGCGGTTTCTTGAGTCCCAATATATTCTCAATGGGGGCATTGAATAAGCTAGATGATAAAAGGCTGAGTGGAAAAAAGTTGGTTGCTAACATGGCGTGTTTTGTCCTGGTTGGGACACTCTCATTTTAGGTTGATAAAGGACTTCATACAATCGACAGTAAAGAGTCCGTCCGCCATCGTGGAAGGTCATAAGAACGGCCGGACTGTAATTACCGTCTATTCAGAGCCCAAGGTCTGGGTGGCCGGTATGGGACGATATATCAGGCACTAATGTCCACCATTGGAAGTGGTGCTATAGCATCGCTCTACTTTCCACTGGCCTGACTCGCCATTGTTGGACACAATACTTATTATACATCAGTAAATCATTGAACAATGAATAGAGAATTTATTTTTCTATTCCCTGATGAAGGACCGAACAAGTCCGAAACATGTCGGTAATTAAACACAAAATAACTGCCTCATTATAATTGAAAGGAACCAGCCCGTCTCCGAGTTAGTGGGAATATTTTCCTCCACTACCTTATTTTTCTAAAAGGAGGAAACTTGCTGCCGTAAACTCCAATTTATAGAGCGTTATTACCCTTCTATTTCTGGCTACTGGAATTTTGTACTAGTGAGTAAGTGATTCTACTTGTATTCGAGACAGGAGAGCTCACAGAATTGCGCCTACCAGTGTGGAGCATAGTGATCCATACTTGTTTGTTTTTTTTAGTTTACGTCCAGTCAACCATTACAGACTTTCTCAAAGTTCAGCTCCTTCTCAGTAGTTTACTTCTGCAAACCAAGTACACCTTTAAGATATTCCTGAACATGTACACATAACAAATGACGTGTTTGTTTAGTCCAAATTACTGGGTTTGACGAAATCGAGTCAAAATTTCCTCACTACCTCATTCATGCCATTATCATTTTTTTTTAAATTAAGGCACAAATCTTTATATACTCTGTATATATTCACCCACATATATACAAGCTAAGGTACTTGTCTACCTCACAGCTCATAATATTGTCAAAAAGGATTGACAACCAACACATTGATCAGAGGTCAATTATATTGTACCCCTTACAGTGCAAATTTAAAAAAACTCTGATACAGTGTGACCCAAATCTTGATAATGAAAGGACCTCATGATTGGATAGCAATGAATATTGTTGAGCATGTGAAATTAGCAGTATCGAGCAGGCTTATTGTACTGAGATGTATCATCCATAATGGCTTCAATATAGAAAACTCAATCAAAAAGTCAGTTCTTAAAATTCAGATTTGAGGAAGGCATCAGAAACTAAATTAATTAGGATCACGATCACAAATCCACAGTAAGACAGACATCCTATGACCGTGAATAAGAGTAGTGTAACGGAAATGTATGTCGTCTTGATTCCTTCGGGTGCCCGACCTGGAGAGTATTATTTACCCTCCACTAGCAATCCACTTAACATGAGGGGTGAGGGCAGCCCCTTGCGGCTTTACGGCAGGCTAATTGGGGTGATGCTCATAGAGCAGGGATCCTACACGCAGTCCACAGTCTGCCATTATCAATAACCTCCGGTACCGTGTCTGCAACGTCTACGTGGGCGGAGAGGAAGATATGGAGTTATGTAACCCGGAAAAGTCAAGTGTGTCATCAATACCAGTGAAATGTGTCATCAATACCAGTGATATATGTCATCCATACCAGTAAAGTGTGTCATCTATACCAGTGGAATGTTGGTTGGTTGGTTTGATTTAACGTCCAGGGAGCCCTTACTGGTTCTCACAATACTTTCTCAAGGTCCTTTTACACCACAAGGGTGGTGATCGAATCTATGTGATGAATTTAGGTAGAAATCTCACCCAGGTGAGAGTTCTTTTACTTCCCAAACCACATAGACATGGTATGAGAAGGATGGCCTTTGATATAGCAGTAAATCTACCAATACTGGGAATGAAGGAGAAGAGTGGCTGCAGTGCCAGTGGAATGTGTCATCCATACCAGTGAAATGTGTAATCTACACCAGTGATATATGTCATTCATAGATGTGAACAATTATAGTTATGGTGAAATTTGGCGAAATAAAAAACTAGCCTTCAAAAATACAGGTCAACTTCACTAGTTAACTTTTTGTTACCTGACTACTGTCCATTTTCCAGTCCTATTCTGGATCGAAGTTAATCAGAGCTTGGTTTTTTTTCTTTGTTCCAGTCAGCTTGCCAATCAGATTTCAATACTTTTCAGATTATCTGGAATAAGTTCCAATATGGCACTGAAGAGTTGTTTTGGCAGCTTTAAAGGGATGAGATAATAGACCCAATTAGGATGTACTATATTCCCTTGCGGGTGTCAGTTTCAGGTGCGGCCACAGCAAGGCAAAGTCTATATACCCTGAGAAATCGCTAACCGTCAAGATCTGGTAACCAGTGTACCACGCTTCGTCAAATGTTCACAAACCCATGAGTGAAAGTGACCATCTACTAGACTGGAAGCTGATAGTACGTGGGGCGATAGTACAGGGTTTAGTAACATCTGGAGGTCGTCATGAAGCGAACATTTGCTCTGGTGGCCAGTATAGTTTTAGTCTAAGTGAGCTTGTTGGCCATCCTAGATCGCAATCTTATCATAATCTAACAACCAGCGAAGATTGTGCCATTTTCAAAATGGCGGAAGCTGTGAATATACCCAATATCTAAATAGTTCTCTTATTCCTTCAGGCTTTTTATCCCTGTGTATTGTTCCTGCGAACTTCCCAGTGTAAACCCTCCCATTCTGACCAAACACAATCCGACAGGAAATAGGACAACGCCGCGGCTGCCACTAAAACATGTTGGCATGCCGCCAAGACGCCACTGACCAGCCTGCCTCGATTACACCCAGCCCGACTTTAATTGGTTGCGGCAGGACATGCGGGGAACTAGCTGTGGCTGATTGGGTCGCTGGTTGCCGGGTGTTTGACTCAGGAGATTGGCGAGCCGACCGGTACCGGCCACACAAGGGCAGGAGACATGACAGGACTCAGCAGCGGGATGATTGGACGCCAAATGGGCCGATTTCACGGGGGTTCAATTAATTATAAGCCCCAATACGCTCAACGGTTTGCATTGTTGTCGAGCTAACTATGATTTACATGGAATTTGGGTTGTGTTTCATGATTGATTTGGATGTGAGACTAAAAGTCATCGAAGGACAGAGGTGAGCCTTGCGTCACTTAAAGCATGAATAGATATCACTTCCGGTTGCCCATCTTCTATGATTACCTGAGCAAAAGCTTGCTACACGCACATGAGTCGCAGTAAAGCGGGCCACCCAGCCCTGTCCGCACTTAGCTGCAAAGCAAACGTTTGCTCTGGAGGCCAGTGTAGCTTCAGTCTAACTTAGCTTGTTGCCCATCTTTAGATCGCCATCTTATCCTAATCTACCAACCAGCTAAGATTGTGTTCTTTTCAAAATGGCGGATGCTGACTGAGGCTTCTCAGAGTAGGAAGATCAGAAAACCGCAGTATTAAATTTCATTTTCAAGATGGCTAGAAATAGATCACAAATGAAAAAAAGACTTCTTGCGTTATCTAAACCATATTACTAGGACAATATGCAGGTGTAACCCACCAAAATTGGAGCTGGAATACTATAGGATGCGATCCAATCACTGTATCTGGAGATAATGTAAACTAATCTTATAAACGTAATAGCCTCATACACTCAGTTCTCTAAAGCTAAGGAATATGTTTACGGCACTTTCTATATGGACACGGGAGACACAAATTACCCCAGTGGGAAGGGTGTTGGTGTTGAGCATGATGCAGCAGTAAAACCTCCAGTGAACACCAACACGAAACCAGTCTCTCGGCCAGAACACCTTAACCTATTCCTGTGTGATTTCTGGACCCTTTACCTACTCAAAACCAAGCTACACAACATCTGCAGGGCAGCGACCCAGACAGAAGTCTGCTCGATAAATCTGTTTTATCGCCTCTTTTGTAGAAGAACTCGCCACATGGTCGCGAGATTGCTAGTGTATGCACAGGTTACACTGGCCACCAGAGCAAACGCTTGCTACACCACGTTAGCTCTAGTGGAGTACAGTCCGCGGCCACTTTGACCCAATCTCCAAGCTAAGACTCTAACTACCATAGTCATGATTTCAGCTGGGAGAGTAAATCATAGAGCTGAAAGTGTGGAGAACTCTCGAAAACCATTTTTTTTCATGTAATAATTTTCCTTTGTGTCTACATTGTTATCTCTCTTGGCATTTCTCTTCTCAGGCTTTAATATGCTTAAAGAACTTTTCTCTATTTTAAGCTCTTTATAAGCTCTTTTCTACCAGTGCTGTGGAAGCTACTGCTAAGTGATGTCGTAGTCTTCAGAAATGTCCCCTTGTATTTCTTTGTTATCTGACAATGGAGCATTAGATCTTCAATGCTCAGTTATATGTTGCATCCCTGGCATATGGGTGCCAAGTCACCCATCAGGAGGTGCACCTGTGTCAGTTTGGTGTGACCAGTACACAGACGGGTGAGTTTTACTGCTCACAGTGAAATGATGATCTACTGGAATAGCAAGCAACATAAAAGAAAGGTCTCACAATATTGATTTTATACAAATCTCCTAAAACAAAAACTAAATCTAAGGAAAGGCTTGATTTTAACCATTTACCCGAATTGTGTCCCGATCTTGCTCTGGTCATGTTCAGTTCCTATCCGGATCAAGGCTAAAGCAGCCCTAGATTAGGGCCTGAGTGGTGATTGGTGTAAAATTCGCCCAAATGGAATTAAGCCTTAAATGTGAGGTAACTTACATGAGTTCGAGCTTCTTCTTCTCCTCTTCCAGCTTCATTCTCTTGTTCATCTCCTTGGTTCGTGATTCCCGGTGAACATATTTCCGTTTTCCGGTGCACTCGTACGTCCAGTGGCCGATCTGCAGGCACTTCTGACAGCGCACGTTCTCCGCCGAGGGCGCTCTGACGATGGACACAAACACGAAGAGGATTACATTATTAATTAATTTACACATGGTGGCCACACGTAATGGACAAATCATGGAATTTTATTTTTTTCCCAGGGAATTCGGAAATGTTTCAGGATTAACTTGGAATTTTGAAAAATGTCACTGACATAAGATTTCTGTCAGGGGAAAATATAATGTCCAGCATTATGCATGAAGAATCGGCCAAATCCTTCACCCTCAAAATCTGTGTATCTTAAAGATGATAATATATAACAAAATACCAAAATGTCCTCAATCAGTTGGAGTCAGGAAAAAACAGTAGAAATATATTTTTTCATGTATAATTCGCTGCTTCAGATAGACTGGAAAAACATGGAAAATATATCATTGTTGCCCATGAGATAAGTCTGAGGGTATATGTAGAGATTCAAACCACTGCTTTATTGACAAGACTGAGGCTTTATTCATATTGTTGTTTTATACAAGAAAAATAATTGGAAATAAAAACAAGGATATGCATGGGAAATTGGAAAACTGCCATCCCTGCAGACATATTGATATTGATAACATATTCCATATGGTAATAGTATCCCAGTGCAAACTTCCCTATCCTCCTTTCATAAACCCTCTTACACATGGAATAGAATTATCGTCCTGGACCACATTCATACATTAATACAGGTCTACATTGAATTTCCCTTGCTGAGATGGAAGACGACTCTCGTTGGTGAATACCTATGCACACAAAAAAGATAATTTAAAAAGCCCAGGACAATCTCTCACGAGCCATGGTGTGTGGGCTCTATCTCCTCTTCCCTGCAATTCCCCCAATAC
The DNA here is from genome assembly GCA_950022655.1 of Alentia gelatinosa. Classification (NCBI taxonomy): domain Eukaryota; kingdom Metazoa; phylum Annelida; class Polychaeta; order Phyllodocida; family Polynoidae; genus Alentia; species Alentia gelatinosa. The sequence goes on from OX465586.1 coordinate 48,981,396, forward strand.
TAAGCCCCCTCTCTCTCCAAGCAATCCCCATCTTCCTCCAAGCCATCTCTAATTCGATAAAGGCAAATGTTGGCAAAAGCAGCAAAGACTTGAGCAGTTTTTTTCACTGTGCAGAGCTCCTGCAGCGCAATCTATCCTCGTTTTGAGATATGGCTGTCCCTCAGGTGAAGCTGGTTCCTCGCTGTGGACCTATATATCGTGCTGTAAGGCAGGAACAAGCAGTCAGAATTGACCATGGACCTCTCCTGGGACCGGAAGCGGAAGTCGATCGATATGATAGGAGCGTTTTGCAGTGAGACAGGACAGTGGCACTAAGCTGCATCGTCTGCGTTTATCGTCTGCTTCGTTTGCGCGGGAAAACAAGATGTCACGTAAAAACATGAATCTTTCGGTGATAAACGGAGAATAAGCCTATCTACAACATGATTGATGAGATTATAAACTACCCATTGTCTAGGTTTTAGAATACTATTTGTCTATCCATTTTTCTTTTGAGCAAGAAGTATTTATTCATCGTTTCTAATCACATAGACAAAGTTCTGTTGTACTACCTTAGTGAGTGTGGTGATCAAGTGAATTTTTTGTTGAATGACAGAAACAAGCTGACGAAAATTGCAGAATTACTATCATGAATATCTCGATGTAATTCAACGCTATAGATGTCAATAACGCTGCTACAAAAAAAGAGGAGAAGAAAAAAATGGAAAGGTTGTTGCTCGTTTGATGTTACTAGAACCATATAGCGGATTTTAGTTGATGTCACGATGACCCTGTTCGTACGCCCTGTCACAACCCTGACTTTGATGAGGAAATCTTTTCCAACATAAAGCTTTACCAAGGCATGTCATACATGAAAGGTATTAATGAAGTGAATCTGAGGCGTCCATGATGTTTTTCTGTAACATCTATGGATTTCCGTGTCGCTTACGATGAGAAACCCAACCAAGTAATCTGAGAAAGTGCACCCAGAAGGATTACCCTGACCTGTGCTGACCATCCACATCGACTGCCGGCAGTACTCCAGACAGCTTTGTGCTTATATCAGTTTGATGCAGTTTGTTTGCTTCTTTGTACGTGCAGTCAACCGCTATAGGCCCTTTCCAGACTTCCTGAAGGGCCAGCTGTTTCTTTTTTGTTTCAAGACCATAGAGATGTTGATCGAATTTATTATATGAATCTAGGTAGAAATCTCACCCCTACACATTTACCGAGATGAGAGTTCTTTCAGAAAAGTAAGGTGGCTGCACACCACACCCCATAGATATGGTAGGAGAACGATTGGTCATTGATATAACCATAAATCTAGTACTGCTGGGGATGAAAGAGAAAGGTGGCTGTTGTGGTACTCAAACCCCAAGCCTTCAGATTACTAGTCCAGTGCTTTAATCACTGAACTAAATCCCCACCCCGTGTTTATCATTAATCATATCAAAATTGTTCCGCTGTTTCATCTCCACAATTCATTTTTCGAAAACAAACATGAGAATTGGTGATACAGTATCTGAAAGTTGCACTGCATATGACAGCTCAATTATAATGAACCATCCCTACATTCCCACATATTGGCAATTTCTTTTTCTTCAGAATAATCGTCATAAGCAACTCCTATTCGCAAATAATACCAAGTTAGATCAAGGTGTCTTGTTTATGAAAGCCAAACAAATCTTAGGATAGTTTTGTGAATAGTTCCTCCCTATTTTGTCTTCTGTTTTATTTGCGTAAAAGAGACTAAATGACTACTATTCTTTTTACATGGAAAATAATCATATAAACTGGAAATAAAAAGGATTTCCGTGGGAAAGTGGAAAACTGCCATCCCTGTAAAAATAAAAAAAGTTGTACAAAGAGAAATATACTAGAACCACACCAAAACAGGTAATAAAGAAGATACAAATCGAAGCGTATGGCAACTGGAGAACTAAGGGAACTGTATGTTAAAAAACACTATAAAATTGTGAAAAGATAAGATACTAGAAACACACCAAAGCATGCTGGGTGATTTTGGCCAGGCGTATCGCGATAAGAGTGAAGGCATGTCCTCGTACCACAGCGAGCTGCTCTACACAGAAACAATCTGCCCATACAGAACCCCCTCATCCACTCAGCCCCCACACAGCTGCCCGCTTCCACTCGCTTTACCACCGACTCACATCATTAGCCAAATAGCTGGCCAGCTCCAGCGAGCACTCCCCCGTCCCCGATGAGCAATACAGATTTGCTCGGCGTACTTCCCCGGGCACTTGGCGGGAAAGCCCGTGGGAGGCGGCCGCACGGGTCCACACTCCGTCATCGTAGTGCCGCTGTCAGCAGGCCGAGTTAGACCCAATCCCAGGGGGTGCTTTTCATACGCTGGAAGCTTGGCTTTTTTTCTATATACCACCTTGTATGGGATTTGCATTATGGGCTGAGATGATAGCATTTACATGTATTATATTGTGAGCTAACAGGGGACAGAATATATTACAAGGCTAGGTTTTTTATGTGTGTGTATTTAACAAGCTTTTATTTTCCATCTGTGATTTTCATTAAAAAAATTCACAAATTTTGTATGAGAAACAACAAATTCCATATCTCTCAGTCCATATTCTCGTTGAGGAAATGAAGATGATATGTTTATATGTCATCACCCATCAGATGAATACAAACAATAATCAATGTCAGTTCTCGTATATTGTCATTTTCTTGCTGCCAATTTTCCACTAAATATCTTATTTCATTCTCGCTAGTAGCTTTTTGTACAGAACGGGCACTAAACCGCACAGATTAATACCCTATAGATCGGGGGCAAGAGTGAACCTATACTCTAAATTTTTTTTTCACAAATTCTTTTGAGAAACAACAACAATAATTTTTTTTTATCTATTACCGGATTGCTGACGCTGTCTCCTGAAACCTTCACCTATAACTTATAGGGTTGGGTTTGTTTTCAGTGTACATAGGAGTGAAAGCCTTGACATTCCCCTTTTAAGACTGTCAATACTGTTACTATAGTCTCCTGTTCACCATTATTGACTGGTGTGGGACCTGAAACAATAATTTCAGGGCTTAAAACGTGACAAAGTCACACACCTTGCCCTAGCCAAACCATAAGATGCCTGATGAGTCCGAACCGGATGAAACCTTGTCCCTCCAACCCCCCTGCAATTATTGTATAGGCTAAAACCATTGAATCCCTTGGTTTTTCTTTTCATTTCCCTAAACCACACATGTGTTTGGGGGAGTGTGGACCGGATCTATGATCTGTTTCCATGGTTGGATCCTATATTGTCTAATCCAGAACAATAGTTGACCTGGAGACACTACAGTAACTTGGTTTAAACTGACAGGAAGTTATCATTAACAAGGTAGCATCGGCTTGACACAGAGGTTCATATAGCCACATCTAAAATACATGTGAATCTATTCTCTAGAAACCTCACCTTGTCGTCAGGCCTGGTACCCCTAAGTTTGATATTTCCTCCATTTTCGAGTGCTTATATATCACAAACGACAACTGTCACTTGTTGATGGAGCGCCCTAATCACAGCGAGCACCTTCAACAATACTGATCACATTTAAAGGGCAACACCTGCTTCCCGGAAACCCTTTCAGAGTGTGGACGACCCCTGTCTCTGTGATAAGTCCATCTGATTGCCCCATGTTTCTGAGACAACGAGAAATCTGACACCAGTCCATCATATCAGATCTTATCTGATTTTATTGTCTGATTTATCAAATGATTCATAAACTTAACCCTTTAAGGACGAATGATGCCTTGAGGCATCAACCGGTCCAGGTCCAATGATGCCTTCAGGCATCATTTCACCAAAATATACAAAATCCTTTTTAATAAAGAAATAATTTATCAATGAACATCAAATTTTCACACAATATAGTTCTGATACCGAATACTGAAAACAAATGCATGTAAATATCAAGGATGACATATTATACCACGCGGTTATACCCTCAAAATTATGGGTTCTGAAACCTATGTGCCCGCCCCCTAGCAGTATACACTGACACCAGGGACCTGTTTCAGTAGTTTCATGACATGTCTAAATGGCGTCTGTGACACCATACGGACAGATCACAAGACTGCAATCGATGACACACGGAATTTCACTCTCTTCCCGCAGGAATTAAGCAATGAAACTTTAACACGAGTAGGAGATACATATAACCTATAATCGTTCCAAATATGAAGAAGATTGGTCGCTCTGACCCACTGATATTTGCTAGACTTTTTTCACTGTTGCTTGCACTGTTGGTGCCGCTGTTGATGTCTGTCTAGGCCTAATGTCACGAAACTACTGAAACCGGTCCCAGCACCCGTCCTAATAGAGGTAGCACGGCCGTATGCACCGTCCTTAAAGGGTTAACCCTTCAACCACAGGTGTCTGTAGTCAAGCTACCCTCATAAGGACGAGTGTCAGTGTACACCGCAAGGAGACGGGCACATTGATGTCAGAACTCATAATTCAAGTGTTTGAATCACGTGATATAATAGGTCATCCTTAATGTTTACTTGATTTGAATAAAGATGGGAAATGTGGCGGTATACCGACAGCCTGTGGAAATTTAAGGAGTATTGCTCCATTATTTCCTTGTTAATGAAATCGTAAATATTGGAGAAATGATGCATTAAAGCGGACGATTTCCTCGGAACGGACATTTTCCCCTCTATTAAGTGTTTATTTCAACCCAGTGCTATGTCATTTCACTGTGTATGAAAGCAAGTCAGGTAGGACGGAGCGTAGGTAGTATTATCTACAGTTCGTCACACAGTGGTGAACTGGGACCTGTTTCAGTAGTTTCGTGACATGTCTAGATGGCGTCTGTGACACTATACGGACAGATCACAAGATTGCAATCGATGACACGCTTTCACTCACTTCTCGTAGAAATTAAGCAATGACACTTTAACATGAGTAGGGGATACATATAACCTATAATCGTTCCAAATATGAAGAAGATTGGCCACTCCGATTTTCTGATATTTGCTAGTCTTTTTCGGCTGTTGCTTGCACAGTTGGTGCCGCTGTTGATGTCTGTCTAGGCCTAATGTCACAAGCCTACTGAAACAGGTCCCTGGACCCGTTTCACTAGTTTCGTGACATGTCTAGATGGCGTCTAGATTGTGTGTCCGGTTTCATAAGAACTAGACATTAGACCTTCGTTTTGTCCGTTCTTGCTTGCACTGTTGGTGCCGCTTTTTATATTTGTCTCTTTTGTCACGAAACAAGTGAAACAGGCCCATGATGTCCCGATTCGTCTAATTCTTATGTTTGGGATCTGTCTTTTCCTAAGGGCAGTTACTTGTGTTGTCACAAAACTAGACAACCCCAATGTCTGTATGGTGTCACAAACATGTCACGAAACTAGTGAAGCAGGTCCCATATTCTGTACAACCAGTGCTGTTATTGTGTATAGATCCGACACTTGTGGACGTCCTTCATACACACATTATACAGCATTAGGTAACTTCCCATTAACACATTCTCTGCATTCTCAGGGTCATATCTCCAGTATTGACCAGATTGCAAAAGGTTACCGCCACTGGCTATTGTTTTACTATGAAAGGTATGGAATTCCCAGAAAATGTGCAGCTAAAAGCTATTGACTGCAGTCACTACAGTCAATCACCCGAGCGGTTGACAGCCTTGATATGCACCAGACCTGACACTTCAGACACTGCTAACAAACACAGACATAGTACATAGCGATCCTGATATGAGGACAATTTTCGGACGGCGCCCGCCACTGTTGCTTAGTAATCTGTGGGCGGGCGGGCAGAGGGCGGGTGAGCTGAACGGCGGACAGGCGGGCGGACAGGCGGGCGGGCGGACAGGAGGGCGGGCGAGCGGGCGGGCAGGCTGAACGGCGAACGTTCGAGCGGGCGGACTGAACAGCGGGCGGGCGCTCCGGCGAGCGAGTGGGCGGGCGGGATGATGCGCTATCAGGAGGCCGGGTGCCCCCTCATCAGGGTTGTGGTCCCTCACCGTGCCAGGCAATCTCACCCCGCCACATGGTATCAGCGCGTATCAGCGGGACCCCGGCTATCTACAATGACAACGCCCTATTGTTTCCTGATAGCGTTACAGCCCCGACACCTGTCATCAGCAGGTCCCCCACACCACCTACTCCCACCTCCGCCGCCGCCCGCCAACACGTAAAGCCTAGAAAACAGCGACACGCCCATTCTACACGATCACACCTATGCCTGCAGAATACCTTATTCAATGCTTAAGACTTATAAGTGAGCTTCAATGAAAGAAAAATTGAAATGCTAGAAATTGAGCATTTCGCATTAAGGTGATTGGCATGATTAGCAGTTACAACGTTTCGGCAGTTAGGTTGCCTTTTTCAAGTATGTGGTTATATTTTGCATTCTCATATATATAAATGAGCATTTTACTCACTAGGTTGTGATAGGAACAACTCCTCACTCATATCACAGATTTTTATGGTTCTTCAAGTATATGTGAATGGGTTGTGAATCATTATCCAATGAGTGCATTTTGATAATTTGTCAATCAATGTTCAAATTAGACACAATAGTGTTAAACAGTAACGATAAATAATATAAACATTATCATATGCAAGTTAGGATATAAAAACCAGGCATATCATTGTTGTCTGTCTAGGTCTCTTTTAACCCTGGGTGAGAAGTGCGAGAAATGTGGCTCCTCATTTCCCTGCCTGAATAAAGGGGACGGTTTTCACTGTCATCCACCAAAGACGATTTTCTCCGCCCCTCCTGTCATCCAGCAAACAGGTCAGAGACCGGCACCGCCGTCACGGCGTGCGTGGCACGTGCGAGGAACGTGAGAGAAATTCACCGAGAGCTCATACAATAACAGCATGAACGATGAGGGAGATCGAGTCGCTGCCAGCCGTCCCCACGTGGCGCGGTGTCTGAGGAGCAGCTCCCGGGTGAGGTATGTCACCTGAGCAGGTCAATGAGACATTTGTATCAGCTTGTGATACTGGATAACAGAAAGATAATTCTCTTAATGATACCAAGTGTAGGGACGATTTGAGCTACAGTACAATAATTGTTTCTCTGTGTCATCCTGATTTCATTTTCACTAAGTGTGCTGTGTCAACGGTACCATTCCTTTTAAGATGGAGGCATTCTGAATGAGAATACATGTACAAGCAATTATGAATAACCTATTTTACCTCTCAGGTGTAGGCAAACTGATCTCTGTGAATGACAATAAAGCCTATAAGACAGCGACCCGACCATTGTGCCCGATCACACCTTTCCCCGACGAATCCGTCGGGTCGGTCAGAATCGGGTTGCTGTGCGCACTTCACAGACCCGATTTTAATCGGTTCGGGCATTACTTGCCTTGGGGTAATGACCGACACTGCCCGACCATAATCTTGTCGCTGTGGAATGGATGCCGCTCACATCCTTATATCAGATACAGAAGGAACTCCAGAGGCCAGTCGGCTTCCACTCATCTCCATATACCAGGTCTCGTATATATAATAGCTCAGATCCTAATACCAGGTCGCGGAGGTTGGCCAGTTGAACACCAATGCCTTAGACTGGCCTCAGTCCCTGTGTCCAACCACTCCGCCTCTGTCCCATGCCTGCCATCATGGCCCCCCTACACTCCACCTCACAGTTTGATACCTGGGTCTACGAGAAGAAGATTATATTTTCTTTTACATTTCATCCTGATTCAGTGAATGTTCAAAGACATGAGCACGTCTAGCTGTGCCTATGTACCCTGTCGTAGTGTACCCGGTGAGCTGTTAGTATGATGGTAGGCGGGTAGATCGAGGCTTACTGGAGTTGCTCATACCAGTCACGTGCGTGCTGTGGTTCTTACCTTGGGCTTGGTACGGCGAGCCTACACGTGTTTACAAACAGACGGCCGGCGAGTCAGCTGGAGATCAGAGTGAAATCTTCACCCACCTTGATCCAGCGCGAGTATGCGGGGTGTGGAGCCGGCACGGGGCTATTAACACACCCTCCCCCAGCTCCTCCTGAGCGGACAGTCAGTCTGCGGGGTGTGGAGGGGGCAGGTACGGACGTGGAGGAGACGGGCGTGGTACGGACACGGCACTATTAACACACCCTCCTCCTCCTCCTCCTGAGCGGACAGTCAGTCTGCGGGGTGTGGAGGGGGCAGGTACACGGACGTGGAGGAGACGGGCGTGGTACGGACACGGCACTATTAACACACCCTCCTCCTCCTCCTGAGTAGACCGCCAGTCGACGACGCACGCGGCGCCTGGAGGAGCGGAGACGGCGCCGTCACCAGTCAGCGCACGCCGGGCTCATCGACCCGCGGACCACCCCCTCTCCGGCGGAACACCGTCCGTCCCCTATCACGCCCATCTTCCAGCCTGCTGCAGTCCCCCTGACCACGGCCTTCCTCTCAACCTCGGCCATCCCACAGCCTGTGGCACTGGCAGTCCCCCAACCATGGCCATCCCACAGCATGTTGCAGTCCCCTGACCACAGCCATCCCACAGCTTCTGGCAGTCCCCCTGACCACGGCCGTCCTAAAGCCTGCGGCAGTTCCCCTGACGATGGCCATCCCCAACCTGCGGCGCTGGAAGTCCCCCAACAGGGATGAAAGTCAGGATTGAAGAAAAAAATATCCATAACATTATTTTGGAAAAGAATGGCTGTGAATTGATATTTATTCTAGTGTTGCCAGTGTATATGAAATGTCGGAATTCCGTTATTTGTCGGATAACTTGCGTCCCTGCCCCAACCATGGCCATCCTACAGCCTGTGACAGTTCCCCTGACCACGGCCATCCCACAGCCTGTGGCACTGGCAGTCCCCCAACCAAGGCTATCCCACAGCCTGTGGCAGTCCCCTCAACCACGGCCATCCCACAGCCTGTGGCACTGGCAGTCCCCCAACCACGGCCATCCCACAGCCTGCGGCAGTTCCCCTGACTGCAGCCATCCCACAGCCTGTGGCACTGGCAGTCCCCCAACCACGGCCATCCCACAGCCTGCGGCAGTTCCCCTGACTGCAGCCATCCCACAGCCTGTGGCACTGGCAGTCCCCCAACCATGGCTATCCCACAGCCTCTGGCAGTCCCCCTGACCACGGCCATCCCACAGCCTGTGGCACTGGCAGTCCCCCAACCATGGCCATCCCACAACTTCTGGCAGTCCCCCTGACCACGGCCGTCCCAAAGCCTGCGGCAGTTCCCCTGACGATGGCCATCCTCAACCTGCGGCGCTGGCAGTCCCCCAACAGGGATGAAAGTCGGGATTGAAGAAAAAATCGGAAATTTAAAACACTTATAAAAAAATATCCATACATTATTTTGGAAAAGAATGGCTGTGAATTGATATACATTCTAGTGTTGCCGGTGTATATGAAATGTCGGAATTCCGTTATTTGTCGGATACCTTGCATCCCTGCCCCAACCATGGCCATCCCACAGCCTGTGGCAGTTCCCCTGACGAGGGCCATCCCACAGCCTGTGGCACTGGCAGTCCCTTAACCACGGCAATCCCACAGCATGCGGCAAGTCCCCTCAACCACGGCCATCCCACAACAGTTCCCCTGACCATGGCCATCCCCCAGCCTGCGGCAGTCACCGATCACGACCATCCTTCAGCTGGCAGCAGGCCCCCCTGATCACATCCTTCCCGCAGCCTGCAGCCGTACCCCTGCTGTCCCCTACCTATGGCCGCCCCCCCCCCTTCTCCAGTTCTTCAACCGTGGATAAGTAGAGGGGTTCCCCCCTATCCAATGCCCCCCAACCACACCCGTCCACCGCTAGTCCCCCCGATCACGGCCAGGCAGAGAATACCTCCCCCCCCCCTCCGGGAGAAGACACAAAGGACAGCTGGAGCAGCGAGGATCCCTGACGAGCATGACAGGATATCAGCGAAGAAAGATGAGGAGGGATCCTTGTGAACAGGAGGAGTCCTGGGGTACAGATAACGAGGGGAGTCGCGTCACTAATAGAGCAACTCGGACTCCTCACAATGAGATCAAAGTGGGCACGTAACGTCAGCGCTCTCTGGTGTCAGAAGAAGGTCACATGTCTGTGTCCATGACGCTACAGGTGGAGGGACTATGGTGAGATCCAGTCTTTATGTCTACTACAAAACCTGGTCCTCTGGGTTCTGGTAAAGGTTATAAGATGTAGCCATTAAAAAGAAAAAAATCAATGAACAAGATCTATGTGTGCATAACAATAGAATTACTGGCCTTTTAAAGCCAAATGAGCGGGTGGACACATTTAAAACTCAATACAAGTAGGTTAACGCATGTGGAAAATTATTTACAGAAAATGATTTAAGGAGGGAGGGAGGGAGGGATTCCATGAATAGGGAAGGGCCTGCATTGATTGGATAGGGTCCATCCATAAAGCATTAAAGCATGTACTAACTCGGTGGGGGGGGGGGGGGGTCAAAAACTTTGATAATTTTGAGTATGCTCTATCTTTGTTTTATCGCATACGAGACTGGGAGGGCGGAAGGGGGGTAACAAATTTCAGAAATTATGCGTACATACTTTATGGCTCGCCCCATACTTAAAGTCCTACACCTCTGTGGACTCAGCTGTATATAATGCAATTTCATGCTACCCTTTATAGAATCCACAGTATATCTAGCTACCTGTTGACGATTTAACTTGGAAATCAAAAATGCCCTACCTACGGATCAGACGTTTCAGTTGCCTCATGGTGACACCTTCATGGATCGGTGCACACAGGAATTAAGACCTGTCTGCATGCTCCCAGGCCATGTGCCTCAAGGTGGTCAAAACTATGTACCCCAACAAAGTAGGTCAACCTTATATCAGGTGGAAAATCATATTGCAAATGATTTAACCAATTGACTGCATCTTGACTGAATTCTAGAACTTACTTATTTTTGTCTCCAAATATGCTGAATAAACCATCCACGCGTACACTTGCTGCCTCCCCTCTCCTCTCCACACACACATTGTTAAATTTGGCAAAAACGTCATCAAATATATGTTTCACATAAATAATGACACTTCCTAGGAAGTACGAAACTACCAGTGCCACTTTCAGTGATGTGACTTTAAAAGTTTTCCCCAAACCCCCACCGCGGCCACAGCTCAGTTAAGGGAGGACTGGTCATGTACTTGTTACTGGAGAACTCGCCTCGAAATGAAGTCACCCCATTTTGGGAGCTAGCGCTGAAACAAACTCAACCCACTCCATCATCAAGCATACAACTATAGACAATCTAGATACATTGTACAATTAGGGCCAGGTGTAGTATGAAGTAGTCAATGAAAACTGGACCCATGATCAGGCGATAAATGTTCCATGCTTATAAAAGTAGGGAGAATACATCCACCCCCTGAACAGTCTGAAGAGTGACTAGAAATTATATTTCTACTGTATACTAGCAATACTAAGTTTATTTTCCTTATAAACTATAATGATATAAAGTTGAGGAGTGGGAAAGGTGTGGGTGAGTCCTATCTGATGTGTACTGCTCTCTCCAACCAGCACGACTGGTCATAATTTAGTTTGTTTACAATACACCAGGTGGCTCTGGGGTGCAGTCGATGGCGTTCGGCGGAGAGGATCCTGAACTGGTAGTGAGGAGGGTCACGTCCTACCCCAGCCTTCACTGTGACAGAACTATTTCATGAACTCAACCTCAAAATTTTGAGATTTCCTCGAAATCTATCTTGGACGGACCATGAAAATGTCTCTCTAAATAGTGTTGATAGCTGATAGCATCCTATATTATTGTAACGATTCCCCTCTCTATTTGATACTGATTTCGCAGTGCAAGGAGTCAAAAAGATGACAATTTGTTTTTAAAGACTAATTTTATTTCATAATCATTTTGTAATTTCATGATTATCCTTATTCAGTGAAAGCTTCTTTAAAAATATATATTCTTATAACAGTTACAGTGTATGATCTTCAGCTGCACATAGATAATCCTAAACACATAAAAGCTAGCAATCTCTTATTCAGATTACATTAGCCAGAAATTGTGACGGAACTTTAGATGTGACGGATCGATAGCTGCCAACTAGTAAACACCACAGCCAAATATCATAGAGTATATATAACACGATTAAAAGATAGACCTAATTTTGCCAAAAGGCTAAAAATCATATACACTCCAGTGAAGCCAACACAAGCAAATCAATAAGATACTAAGGTGCAGTCTTCAAGTATTTCATCATTACATCCATAGTTTAAGTAAGTCAATAGACGTGAATCGACATCTAATTAACAAATAAAGCAACAATATCTAATTACCAAACACCTGAGCAAAAGACTCTATTTTACTTATAGTTTCAGAAATCCTCTCGCTGGAGAATTTAAAAGCGATCACTTTCACGGTGATTACAAATCGTTCAAATGCTCCAAAGGAATGCTTTCAAATTATCTCATATAAAAAATCACAGTCGGTTATCACGACGAAGCCGAGAAGTCAGCATCATCCAGTCAAGTCTTTTTGGCACTCATTTGTAAGTTCCCTTACACAAACTTCTATTAGTCATTTAATGATCAGAGGCATAGGGTATAACTGGTGCACTGAACACGGTGCTGTACATAAGTGTACAGCACGGTATCGACAGAAAATATCAAACGCAAACTCATTAGTCAATAATAATCGATCTTCAAGCATAGTTGCAGACTAGATATTGATGATTCGATTTAGACCTTTTCGGTAAAATATTTCTATTTCAGGGCGTATGAGACAAAACTGCGTATTTTTGTATTGATGAGAGAATTCGCCCTACAGACTGGTCACATACTTGTCACTTGACAATTAGCTGCCTTGCATCTTTTCTACCGAAAGCAATGATGATCAGTTCCTCATTCATAAATCTGGAAAATCCATTCTTCTCTGACAAGGGCAAATTTTCTCCTCTCTTCTTTTACATAAATCCAGTTTTCCCTCACAAATTGCCTGGATATTCTCTGACTTTGAAAAAAATACACTTTTTCAAGAATTGTCCCCGACGCGTGGCATTAGGCTCCAAACTGGAAGCAGGAATGCTTCTTGCCGAAGAGAAATCCGGAGAAGACCTGTCGTCCCGGATCCTCGCCCGCGGCGGCCGCGGTCACGAGGAGCGGCAGAAGGTGCTCCTCCCGGGGGTGGGAGGCGCGGGCGCCCGGCGCCGTCTCCCACGCCCCGAGGCGCTCCTCTCTCCGCGCGCCCACCGCCGAGCACGCCCCCACCAGGAAGCTGTCGAACTCGAGGCTGCTGCGCACGGTCTCCTCAGTTCCTCTGATCTCCGCCAGGTTGTGCCAGCTAGCGCCGGAGCCGAGAATGAGCACGCCCTCTGAGCGCAGCCCGGAGAGTGCCCGGCCGATGGCCAGGTGCAGCGCCGGGTCCATGGTTCCCACCAGGGACAGCTGCGTGACGGGGATGTCGGCCGCCGGGTACATCAACATCAGCGGCACGAAGACGCCGTGGTCGCGGCCCCGGGCGCCGTCCTCCCCACACGGGATCCCCGCGCGCTCCAGCCGCCGCCTCACCGCCGCCGCCAGCTCGGGGGCATCCGGCGCAGGGTACGTGTATTTGTACGTCTCCGGCGGGAAGTTGTAATAGTCGAACAGGAGTGGGGCGTTCACCGTGGTAAGTACGGTAGGCGTGGACTTCTCCCAGTGCGCGGATATGACCAGGATGGACTTGGGGCGTGGGAGGCTTTCACCGACCTGCTTCATCCATGCTGTGAGTTCCGTGTGGTTAGAATCACCCAGGACTGGTAGCGGCCCACCACCGTGTGTTGCGAATACCACTGGCATGGTGCTGCCTTCCACCCAGTCCCCTCTGCAAGCACAGAGAGAGAGCACGGTATCAGCATAAGTGTCCTTAGCCCAGAAAGCGTCAAGTCAAAACAAAATCACTGTGGATACTTGAATCTTGCCTTAATTATATCATGGACAATGTATTTGATAGTACAATGTCCATAGTTAAATTGAGTTATTCGCAACACATGGCAGTAGGCCGACTGCCACTACGACCAGACTCTGTATGCAAACATATATAAGTTGGTATCGTTGACCTATCCTCTAACATACCAACTACAGATATGTAGTATTCTGTCATCGCTGGTGCCCTATGTTTTATACTACATCCAACTGAAGTTAAATGCTGTAGAGATCTCCATGTACCTAAGTTTAGAGTAGGGAAACTATTGATCTTTCTGGGGTTTATTTGTGTAGTTTCGCTATTTGCATCATTGTGGACCATAACTAACGCTGGGTCTGCTTATAGCACATGAACCTGTGCCCACTGTATGGTGCTGCCTAGCTGAAGACCTGTGATACAGCATTTCTAAGGCGGGAATTGGACGCCTTGAGCCTTTCACCGTTTGAGCCTCGTGTCAGCGCGAAAACGTGGACACCTAGAGCCTACCCTGTGGACACCTTGAGCCTATCCCATCTTAGTTCTGGTTGGCGGGTTAGAAAAGGGTTGGGTAAGAGTTAGGGTGGAGTATATATAGCTATAAACCAGTATAAGTGCACTTTTCAAAGTTCTTATATCTACAGGCTCAAGCCTTGAGTCAAGGCCACCAAAACGGGGTGGGCTCAAGGCGTCAACAGGGTAGGCTCAAGGCGTCCACAGGGTAGGCTCAAGGTGTCCGAGGCTCAAATTGTCCTGGGCTCAAGGCGTCCATGAACCAATGCCTGTTCTTCTCCCATCCTACATGTATAATACAAGTCGATATTCAATAAACATACACCCCGTTACTTCCATGCCAATACTTGACAATGCCACTGTGTACTTAGAGGTATGATTTCAGGGGAGGTTCCCTGCTTCTACAGTCAAGCTACTTTTTGTATTCTTATCGACTGGTACCCTAACTGCACATTCCATATATGGGCTTCAGCTTCAGCTACCGCAAGGTTTTACATAGGACAGTTGTTCACCTCCAATGGGAGATGATACGTGAGGGGTGAATACTTGACCTAGGTCTAGACCAGTAACACAATGACAATGACCGACCATTCAATGTGTGAAACTGAATCACTGATTCGTGATTGGAGAGGCGAGTGAAGCAAGACGGACGTTGACCAACCCTTGCTCACTTGGGGAGAGCCAATGGCAGGTTTATGAACGATAAAGTGAGGCCGGCTTAGAATCAGTGAGATAAGAACGCTGGCTCAACATAGTCCGAAAAACTCTGTCTGCCTTTCATACATGTGTATACAGTCAGTTTCCAAGTAGTTCCTAGGACAAGCTCAACATTGTTGTGTCCAATTTATTTACTGTGGACAAAATGCGGCTGAGAAGAAACCTGACCTTTTAATCTTTCTTTTGATACTGATACTATTGGTAACAGTTGTGATCTTAGTTACCTAGTATACACTTCCATGCTCTGGACAAATACAACAACGTTTAACGATAAGGTGGTCTCTCTAAATAAGGGTCAAATCAGGAGATGACAGGTGCCATAATGATTGAGCGATAAATGGGCACTTTTGCTCTGTTCTACAAACCAATAACCCAATAGGCAAACAAGTTGCCAAAATGAAGAGGGTTTCTAAGTATGGAGCAGTAACTATGGATATAAAGTGTGTCATGGTTTACAGATGTATAAAACTTACTTTTTCTTCATGTAGGGGAGGTTCTTGTTGGTCGCCATTTCGTTTTCGTGCGTTGGCTGGTACCCGTGCTCGTGCCCGCGAACTAGAGAATCCGCTTGTAGGCTCTTCAGTGTGGAGCTTGCCAGGAACAATCTAAGTTGCAGGATGTTGCAAGTACGCATGCGCACTGGTTTGTATTGCGCCATTTTGGAGCGCTGAGAAAACGTATTTCGCTAAACGTTGTGAACACATATACTGAAACGGGAATTCTGTGCAGTTTCTGTTATCAGTTGAGAAAGTAAACAAGGTAAGAACTTAGTAGGCATAAGTTTCACGACTCAGTTTCTGTACTCCTCAATTTGTATTCGTAGTGTACCTCTAGTTCTGTGGACGGGTGGTACATGTGACTTCACAATCACACCGGACGTATTTACTGTTTACTGCCAGGGAAGGGAACTTCAGGAGAATCTTGTATTTACTCGGACAAAGTGTTTATTTGTGATGGAATCTTGTTGCATGAAATGTCCACGACAGTCTTATTTAGTTATAGATGTTTACAAAACTTCATCGGATTGAAAATTATCTCTGAAATTGGCAAAGAGTAAGAGTATTAATAATAGTTGCTGTCAATTTAATATTGCAATTTGCATGCAAATTATATTTACAGTTTACACATACAATGCCCCAAGCAGGCTTCCACTTAAAATATAATTCATGAATTGTTTGTCGTGTCGTGATGTTTTGAAGGATATGATCCTTGAAATAATCGATTGAAGCATTTATATTTCCCAATAACATCAGACGATCAGTAGCAACGGAATTAGCTAATACTTATTTAGCGATAAACGAGCTTTCAAGCATGTTACTGTTTTTTAATATTTTGATAACTACTAGGCTATTGTCAGTGTAAAATTTAACACCGACACAGACGGGGAAGTTATAGGTAGTGAATATATACTTTTTAACAAACTATGGATTTTATACGTGTGAAGGCATCCCCCAAACTGATCTAAGTGTTAGATATATTGTTGGTCTTGAAGTTCGCACCGGTCTCTTCTAACAAAATGACACTTGCAGCGAGTTGAATTGTCACTTGTCAGAAGGTGTGTCGGAAGGCTTTGAGGGTTGTCTTATATAATACCAGATGTCGTTTATGTTTTTCGGTCTGGGGTAGGTGGTCATCAGGATGGAGATGGATAGGGTGTAATCAAATCATCAGAGACAAGCTACCTGCTGTGTATGACGCAACCTCATTTTTAGGCATAAAGTTGATTAATTCCCACTTAGAGTGGCTTCAGTCCATGTATCATACCACTCCTCCTCTGCCCACCTATCTACCGCCACGACCTTCTTTACCCCTGCCCCTGCACTCTACCTCAGCCTTGGCCTGTCAACTTAAGGTTGCATACTGTAATGAACTTTGATCTAATTTTGTTGAATCATCTCATGATTGTTCAAAGACTTGTGTAAGTCTATTTCCTAACGGCCGGCATCCTCAGGTAACCTGCTCACTGAGAGAGGCACCAAAGAGAGTAAATACTAGTCTCTTTGGTAGCGCCTACATCGGTTCATTTTAACAGAATCCCATTGTTAATGTATAGGTAAACCCTGTGACAGTGATAGCGAGCAGTCTGGAAACTTGAATAATTCATTTTAGGCAATGTTGTGGGGGGGAGCTCTCACCAAAATTAGTAAAGAGAAAGTCAATCAATACTGAAGCCTGAAGTAGACGTGCCCAAACCCAATTGGGCTTGCTCTAGAGGTGTTTTTGCCACGTCGTAGCAATTTCAAACCGTGTTCTGTCTGTTGCCTTCTCTTTATTGGGAGTTTGTGGGTATTTCCTACTTTGATTAAAGAGAACGAAGTAATTTTCTTGGTCTTATCTATAAATGGAACTCCGAAGTGACGTATCTGTGTGAAAACCGTAACAAGTACACATTTGCTTAAAGGGAAAACATTAAAAACTGTGGCCCCCCAGATTGTCGTTCAGTAATATTGTTCAAGATGCAGCGGGGTGGCAGTTTCCACTCTTCCATAAATATCCAGTTCCTCATTTTCAGTATACAAACTGCTACGGATAGTGCAGAGTTATTTCAAGCAAAGGCAAAGGATATCTGACCTACATCGACTATTAAACGTAGAATTACTTGAGAAAGGTGGTACTCCCAAATGTGCAACTATATGTATAAAATGTCTCTCGAGCAAGGACTACTTGACACAAAACCATCTCGTACGAGATCTGGTAACAAGGTCAAGTTTAAAGTTCATCGACATAAAACGACTCACTATGAGAAATCCCCAATGTATAGGGGAATTCAAATCTGGGACAGTCTACCACTACACATACAAAAAGCCGCGAACCTTTCAGCCTTTAAAAGACTAGTAAACGAGTTACAATGTGAGGACATGATCTGAGCTGCTGCTGTGTTCTGTAAAAACGATAATCTCTGGTAATATTTCTTTCTCCGCCTTGTATCTTGTGTGATAATAGATCATAATACAGTCTATATACTTCCAGCCTACCACCCATGGCAGAACATCTACATGCTTATTGACTGACTACTTACATGTAACCACTTTCCTGTATTTTGCACTTTATCCTGTTACTCTGTTTTTTGCTCCAATGGAAGAACTACCTGTGTAGAGTTGG
Source organism: Alentia gelatinosa (assembly GCA_950022655.1). Lineage (NCBI taxonomy): Eukaryota > Metazoa > Annelida > Polychaeta > Phyllodocida > Polynoidae > Alentia > Alentia gelatinosa. The sequence goes on from OX465586.1 coordinate 48,999,567, forward strand.
TTTTTCAATAAAAAGAAAATAAAAAAAGATAATATCAATTGTGCTTCATTGAGCCCCACACGATTGAGCCCCACAACTACTTTTTTGTTTTCTCAACAATCCCACATGAAAATGTTCCACTAATACTATTTTATGACACCAACTGACATCCCTGAATATTGTCACTAAATCTTTTCCCTGTCTATTTCAGAGGCACTGCTGAACGCACAACGCCAGGATGTTCAGTCAGAACAAGCCAGCCTTCAGCACTGGCACCTTTGGCCAGACGGGCGGGTTTGGCACGACTACACCCTTCGGCGGAGGTAAGAACCAGGGGGTTCGGAATGGGTATTCGGGTATTGGATTTCTCCGGATCTGGTTTATGTCACAACGGTTCTTCTTGAAATCTATGTAAATCAGTGAAAAAATAAGCTAGTATGATTTTTTTTTTTAAAAAGCCATCTAAGCTTTCAGCTGAGGCTAGAACTCTTATTAGAATAGCCAAAATTACAGAAACCCCCCACCGTAATCGAATTTCAGAAATATTTTGTTATTCTGAAATCACATGCCTAGGTGTTACAGGTTAGTTCGTATATATCTTCTTTCTTTTTTAAAGGTTTTTATCTATCTTGGAGGATAAAAATGTTATCAATGTTATCACCGATCCAATTTTTCAGTAGATTATCTTTCAGTGATATAACAATCGTATTACCTAGAAACAACAAGGTTATGACACCTGACAACAATTTTAATACAAGAGAAATGATGATCTGATGGGCTGAATCCTATATACTGTGCTAAAGGAATATCATTAAGTTATATAGTTACTAAATCCCCGAAATGAACATCTGTAGTAACGAATCCAGTGTAAAATTATTGAAACGTACTCGTGTTTGCTTTCTTGTAATATACAGACCGACTAGAATGGGAATCTAATACATGTATCATAGGTTTCTTACATTTCTTCTAACAATTATCGCCAAACAGACATACCATGTAAATAGCTGTGCTATATGTATGTTACCATTTTTGTTACAAGTTTCTGCACCGATGGTTGCGTTTCTACACAGTTTTCAATGTTCAGTTTTATTATTTTGTTTTTTTTAAATTTCATATTGTTTCAGCAATGATTGTGTTTTTGAATGTACACCAGTTGTATAGTAATTTTGATTTGTCTCCCTCCTAAGTTTTTCTTTTTGTGTCATACCTTTTCGGTTCTAAAGGCACTAACACTAGTACCTTTGGTGCTAAAACCACAGGAAGCACAGCTTTTGGTACACCAGGGGGATTTGGAAGCCAGACCCCCGCATCAGGAGGGTTGTTCGGCAACACCACAGCCCAGACTCCAGCCGGGGGTATATTCGGTGGAGCAACCAATACAAGCTTCGGCCAGACACAAAATACGGGCTTCGGTAAGACAGGAACCTATATGTGATCAGCGTTATTCACCCATTATTTACCTACAAAGTACATGTGATATAGATGCCAAATTGTTTTCCGAGACTTTGTTTTTGTCCAAACTGAAGTCTATTGAGAAAAAGAAATCATTTGATATCTTTAAGGTCACCATCCAATGAACTTAGAGTGCATACGGTTTCTAAGTTTTATTGGACCTTACGTACAAATCTTTTTCTAAACTTTGTTCAATGTAGGACCTGGTAGCCACTTCATTTCTCATTGAACTTTACTAAATAGTAACTTTTATAAAGTAATTGGGCTACTTTTGAATCTATTTGCTCCTTCTCAAGCAGTGTCAAAGATGACCAAATACCCCTAAGTGCCCCTGATGAACTAATAACTTTGAAATATCTCCTCCATACAGGTGGCTTCGGAACACAAACTAGCCAGGCTGGTGGACTCTTCGGCGGTACAACCAACACAAGCAATGTATTCGGCACTCCAACGACAAGTTCAGCCTTTGGCACGAAGACACCTGCTGCGGCTGGGTTTGGTGCGACAAACCAACCAACAGGTGGTCTGTTCGGCTCAACGAACCCCACAGGCACATCACTGTTCGGTGGTACGGGGACGCCAGCCGCAGGAGGAGGTGGAGGAGGCTTGTTTGGTACAACAAGTAAGCCCGCTGGTGAGGTGACGAGGAGCATCATGAGCCTCTTTCCTTATGCCCACTCTCATTAACCACACATTGCAATGGTTATCCACGGGTGAATGATAGAACCTCCCCCTCCCCCCTTGTAGAGAACTGGGACTGACACAAATGACTCATGCTGAACATGATGCTCCAAGCTTTCCTTCCTGTGAAAGAAAGTGCTTGTTGTGGTGTTTGAAGGCGATGTGTCTGTATGCTAATAAATGATAAGAAAATAACAAAGTTTATCCATGTTCTTAAAAAAATCGGAATCTCCAATGATTGATTAAGTTTTAACAATTAAGTAAAAAGACATGTATGTTGCTATTTAGTACTTATTAGCATTCACTAGCGCCTTTTATCTAGCTCTTATGATGTATTCCGATTCTTTATTCCGTAATTGTTCCTGTTCCAGGTGCCTTTGGTGGAGGAGTTGCAGGTACTACGGTGAAGTTCAGCCCGCCGAGTGGGACGGATACAGTGCTCAAAGGTGGAGTCTCGCAGAGCATCAACACGCGCCACCAGTGTATCACAGCGATGAAGGAGTATGAGAGTAAAAGCCTTGAGGTAAAATTCCACTATCATATCCACCCAACAGTTAACTCTTTAAGGACACCTCCAGGCATCACCACACAGTTGACGGATGTCTCCGGGAGGCATCACCGCACTAAGGATATATGATGCCATAAGGCATTTTGTCAGTTTTACAATAATGATATTTTTTATGAGGAAATAGTGACCAGATTTAAATAGGGGCTATAATTGAGGTATGGGGTGGTATCCGTAATGCTCAGTACAAACCCGTCCTCCCCTAGCGGCACACTATGGCAACTCGCCTCGTCCATAAGGAAGTTACACAGCCACAGGCGGTTGTCCTTAAAGAGTTAAAAATCTGATTCATATATGTCCCTTATGTGGCTGAGAAGTTGCAAGTATACTTTGTTTAGTTTGATTTTAGGTCCAGTCAACCATAGGTCCTTTCCAGACTTTCTCAAGGTTCTTTTGCACCACTAGGGTGGTGATCGAATCTATGTGATGAATTCAGGTAGAAATCTCACCCCTACACATTTACCGAGGTGAGAGTTCTTTTACTTCCCACACCACATAGACATGGTATGAGAAGGATGGCCTTTGTTATAGCAGTAAATTTACCACTGCTGGGGGTGGGACTCGAACCCACAAAGACTTACAACCATGGGGTTACAAGTCTGGTGCTCTAACCACTGGGCTAACTCCCCACCCCCTAGCAAGTATACTGGTAGCAGTTGGGTGTGCGTAGTGTTGGTAAATTCTGCGTGAGGTGAGCAGGTTGAAGAAAAAAGATGAGATTACAGAGACTGTCAGGTCGCATATGCTTGTTCTTCTGAAAGGTTAGTCCAAATTTAGTATGGTATACCTGAGTAAGCTCCTTAGGAAGACATACTTTGACTAGTCTTCAGTTAAACAATAATAAAGGACATCAACCTCAAAGGGTCAGTAGATGTTGCTAAGTATCAAGAGAGTAAATTGTCGGGAAGCAGCCATCCCCGTGTAAATGGTGAGTTGTATGTAACCTATGTTTTTTATGATGTATTTATCCAGGAACTCCGAGCAGAGGATTACGTGGCCAATAGGAAAGGTCCTCAGGCGGGTGCAGCATCAGGTGTACTGTTCGGTGCGAACCAGCCTCAGCCGCAACAAAATACCGGCTTTACTGGCTTTGGACAGAATAAACCTGCTGCTGGCTTTGGAGGTAAGACCTTTTGTAGTATGTTGCGTTCTGAAATCTGGAATACTTTATAGTGAACTTCAAAAATTTCATTCGTCTTTGGCTAAGTTTATTGTAACGACTAATTTCTGAATATGGCATGGATGGTTATTTTCGGAATTTAGCACTATGTCACTTGGGTGTTACGGAATTTCTGAAATAAAGAAATCGTAACAAATGCGTCATATATGTGTATATTATTCGTTGCAGGTTTTGGGAATAATAACAACAACACATCAGGAGGTCTGTTTGGTCAACAGACTGCTCAGCAGAATACATCACTGTTTGGAAGCACAGCCAACAAGCCGCTCTTCGGTACAGCAACCACCTCAGCCTCCACAGGCTTCGGGGGCTTCGGTACCACCAACACCAGTCAAGCCGGAGGCCTCTTCGGGCAGAACCAACAAAAGGTAAAATAGATCTGATCTTGTTAAAAGAAGTTAGCGATGGGAATAGTAGTATCCAGATTGTTAATCAATTAGATGAATGCAAATTACCCCCAGTCAACTTAATTGGTGGTTGAAGGAAGTTTTATTAAAAGTTAAAACTAAAATAATTAATTCTGTACCAGGAATGGTCCATGTCTGTGAACACTCTTGATACAGGTAGGAATACCCCAGCCAAGGTTTAGAAACGTGCATAGAATATCAGAGATCAATTTTCCATGGAAATCTATTTTTTCATTTTCCGGTAATGTACATACAATTAGCAGGACAGTGGAGTAGGACTGGTGAGCGTCAGGACCTAACACTGGTTTACACCAAGACCTAACCCCCGGCTCACCTCCCTGAGGCAGCAAAACCATTGAAAAAATATAGATTGAAACAATTCAATTTACATCCTTGCAAACAGTGATTGGAACCTCCGAATACACCCTCATCCTATTTTATGGGTAACACTGATGTATTTTCCATGTTTTCTCAGTCTCTCTGAGGTAGAAATTCAACGTGAAAAACCTACGTGTTTTTTCCCCTGATATCCCTATTCCTGGAATATGTCGAGTTTTGTAGATTCACAACTGAGTACCATGGACTCTGTCAAGGCGAGTCTGGGGTTTTACGAGTGAGGGTTCTCCTTCATGAACACCTTCCCCTCATTCATCTCCGCCTTCAGATAGTGGACATAACTTTACAACACCTGCTCTTATGTTTCTCCAGGGTCTGTTCGGAGCAACTACTACTCAGCCAAGCGCAGGATTATTTGGGCAAACTCAGACATCGACGGCCTTCGGGGTGAGCGGTGGGTTTGGTGGTTTCGGAACGACCCAACAAGCAGTAAGTAGGATTTACATATACATCTACTAGTTCATGTGACCAGTGCTGCCTCATTGACTATTGCGTCAATTCAAACATCGTGTAGTAATATCTTGAGATGTTAAATTTTATAGATGTCAGTTTCCAATGGAAATCCTTGTTTTCATAATAAAATGTGGCTTACGCAGGCCGAAATACTTTTTTATTTTTAAGTTTATAGTTTCCGAGGTTTTTTGCTCAGTCTCTACTTTCACCCCTGAAATTTGTTATCTTTTGGTTAATTTTCGGGGGGGGGGGGGGGTAATCACAATGACAAAAGTGCGGAATGAAGTTACCTTTATCTGTTAACTAGATGAGTTTAACTGTTTGATTTTGGATTCACAGGGCCAGACTGGGGGCTTGTTTGGAAACAAACCAGCGTTTGGGACTCCGACAACAAGCAGCTCAGCGATCGGCTTCGGACAGCAGACCGGAGGGCTGTTCAACAAGCCCGCCACATCCAACACAGGCTTCAACTTCGGCCAGACACAGAGTACAGGCTTTGGTTAGTCGCATTGTTATTCTATAACACATCATGACATAAAACGTTAAGGAAACTATCTTGATTTGATATCCTGCTGAACTGTCAAAGGGTACAGGTAGTTAGAAGAGAGTCCTTGAAAAATTGTAACTACATGAAAATATTTGTTGAAAGTATTCTAAAGAAAGATGTGATCAGCTTCTTTAGGGAGACAAATCTCACTGATGGTATATAAAATATTAGAAAATATTGAAAAGAATTAACTGACATTAGTCTACCAATGTGAAAAGCTTAAATCTGTGATGATCCCTACACCCTCAGGCTCCCTAAGAGTTAAACCACAAACAAACAACCTCAAATATGTACTTAAGTTATGGAGACTTAAGTTAATTAATTTTAGCTGAAGGCCAGTGATGCTGAGAGACAATCATGAAATAATTGCGCAAATAAAGAAACAAGTAGAGAACTGTAGACATAATTATTTCTATACAACACAACCGAATTAGGCCAGATATTGTAAGTTTTATGGTCACATATTGGTTTGATTTTTTTAATTACTAATTTTGTTGGCTTTTCCATGTACAGGCACCCAGCAGTCTGGCGGCTTATTTGGAGCCAAGACGGGCGGCTTCGGTACCACCACGGGCACGCTGGGCGGCACCACCGGGTTCGGGAATCTGGGCACTGGGCTCGGCACTGGGACGTCACTCTTCTCCGCTCAACAGAACAAACCCGCCCTGGGCCTGACAAGCACCTTCGGTGCAAACACTGGTGAGTATTCCCGCCTCCGTGCCGTGGATGCAGTGGTAGCCGCAAATCTTAAGAACAGAGATGTTTTCTACCGATATCTTTGTTTTAATTTCCATTGTATACAATTATTTTGTCTTGTTGTGACATTGATTAAAGTAATGGGTGGTTGTAGAGTTTCTTGGATTCTGAGGCAGTAACGTCCATATGAGAAATATGTCCACTTCTTTTTTCTGACCCCAATCGCCGTCTTCTAAAAACCTGGTCGACTTGCGTGCTTGATTTCAAATAACACCCTTCATTCGCACCTTAGATTTTGATATTCACTCTTTATCCGTTTCCTGTATACACTTAACCCTTTAAGGGCGGATGATGCCTTAAGGCATCACCCGGCTGGGGGGCGGATGATGCCTTAAGGCATCAACCGGTCAGGGGCGGATGATGCCTTAAGGCATCATTTGCTGGATATCTATGAAATTGTTTTTGAAAATGAAATAATTTAACAATAAACTTGAAATTTTTACAGAATGTAGGTATACCTTCATATTTTCGAATTCTAAATAATAAAAATATTAAGGATAATAGTTAATATCATGTGATAAACCTTCGAATTTCGAATTCAGAGGACAATGCCCCCGTCCCCTAGAACTGTACATAGCCACTAGTAGCCGTCCCCAAATGTGTAGGTCTGCCACAGGCGGCCGTCCTTAAAAGGTTAATGAGCTGAAGAGAGGAGATAATCAAGATTCGGATATTTTTTCTGGTGTCTTCTTCTAGAACTCACTGACATCTCTGTACATTTTGATCTTCATTTTTCATCCGTTCCCTTTACTCACTGAGCGAGCTCTCTGGTCTCTCCGGCAGGTCTGGGCGGGTTCGGCAGCACGGCGCTCGGCGGCGGGATGGGGCTGGTGGGCGGTGCCGCCGGCGGGCTGGCATCCACGAGCGATGCCGCGGTCCAGCAGGCTCAGATCCAGCAGCAGCTGATGGCGCTGGCCAACTCTCCCTACGGGGACTCTCCGCTCTTCAGAAACCTCAAACAGGTAAGTCGTAGTGTTACGTCCTGAACCCACTGAGCTCCCGACACACTGCGACACAGAATGTTCAACCTCTCGACACGGCTACGATGCGGGAATTTTGTGTCATACTCTGACGCACTACAACGCAGAATTTTAAACCTCAGCAAGGCTATAATGCAGGAATTGAGTGTAGTACTCTGACACACTACGACACAGAATTCGTCAACCTTCCGACACAGCTGTTATGTATTAATTATTATTTGTAGCCACGTCAGAGGTCAGTGGGTTCAGGCATCTACGTCCTTCGTTGTTATTACTCATGTTAGTGACTGTTACTAGATAACGGGGCAGGTTGAACTCAGTGGTTAGGGCACTGGACTAGTGATATTCCAAAGGTTGTGGGTTTGAGTCCCACTGGAGCCACCTTTCTCCTTTATCCCCAGTATAGTTGATGACTAGCGAGCTGGCTATGGCTCTAGGGTGGTTCCCCAGGCATCCGCTAGGTGGCTAAGCGAGTTAAAACGTTTTTGTCTCACCCCTACTGTAAACCAATGTGTTGAATCCATGAAACAAGCGTCAAGCATGTAACCGTTTCGATAGTACCGATTCGGAATTTTAGTTCTTATGAATACCTTTTGAGTTCCAAGCGTCTGCTGATTTATACATCCAATTTTGAATCAGATTTGATAATATGGTACGATTTAATCACTTTTATATTGACATTAACAGTGATGATTGTCGTGAGTGTTTTCAGGAGGAGAGTAAGCGAGACGAGGCCCTGAAGCCGACCAACCCCGCTGCGCAGAAAGCTGCACTCTCCAACGCCAACCAGTACAAAGTCAACTCTCGTCCCACCGCTAAGATAAAACCCAAGCCCCTGCAGTCCCTCAACAACAAGGTATGCTTCAGCTGTTTCTCTCTGTTACCTCACTTTATGGGGAGAATTGGTCGAAAGATGTGGTAAAGCAAATCAAAAAGCAAGTACTCTTAAGAGCTTTTGACTAGAATTAAGACGCCTCCTGCAAGTTTTCATGTAAGTTTGCTCAATCATAGTACTGCAGAATTTAAAAAGTCTAGTGCATTCAATTGACTCAAGTCATTAACATTAAGTCCCAACGACTGGGTTCTTTGACTGGATATATAAATATACCTAAAAATAATACCAAACCTTTTATAAGGGTCAGTTAAGGATTCTTCAAAATTTCAATATCTGAAGATTTCATAGCAGTAAAAGCACATGTGAAATCCTAGAAAGTGAACTATTGTTCACCTCACATGCGCTAACATACGGTTTAACTGTTTCCAGTCACAGCTGTTCGACGGGTTGGACGAAGAGGAGTCTTCCTTCGGTAATGACACCTTCGTGCCCCGTAAGTCCATCAAGAAGCTGGTGATAAAGAGTAACCGGTCTATGAACAACAGCCTCAACTTGTCGCCCAACAAGAGCCGGCTTCTCGAGGACGAGGAGCTTGTCGCCCCGTCACCCATCATGCCTCCTTCAAATGGCACCACAGCAGGGTAAGTAACTCCCTCTCATTTTCCTATCAACATGGCATTAAATCACTGTTACCTACCTACCTGTCTACCCCTCAGGGATGGCAGCTATCCACTTTCCATAGAAATTCACCTTTATTATTTTCAGAATATGGATTTTATTTTCATTGTGTAAAATGAAGATGTTATTAATTGTGCCTCATTCATGCCAATAAAACATTGGTATGAACCTCGCCAGACACACCTTGTTTTTTATCCTGTCCTTGGAAAAATAAGTTTTTTATAACCAAAATAAGTCTGTTTGAATATTGAATACACATCTCTATGGCAAAACAGCATACAATATTGCAGTGCAACACATATAAATATATCAGCTCCCCATAAATATACTTGTTAATTGTAGTAATCCATATTGTTGAGTAGACTCCACCTCCCTCCTCCTCTGAAGGTGTACACTAACTTTCTTTGGTCCCTGGAACAGGACTCTCTCTGAGCCGAGCACGCCGGCGGTGAACGGCGAGGCCGAGGTGATCATCGGAGGCAAGTCCATCAACTCGTCAGCGGAGCACACGCCGGTCAGGTGAGTCTCAGGCTCAGGGCTGTGAACAGAGATGGAAGTTTGCCACTTAAACGTGGAATTAATTTAGATAATCAAGACAGTATAAGTTGGGCCTCGTTCACGACAATGAAATAGTGGTTTGAACCACCTCACACACCGTCAGTCCCATTCCATGGCCAACATTGATGTGTTTCAATGTTTTCTTACTGATTAATGATGTAAATAACCCCCAATGAAGACTGGAGAGTAAAAAACTGTTTGGTACGTCTATGCGCTTGCTGTATTAAAGAATTACCCGACGTTTCAGAACTTCAACGTTCATCAGGGCAATAATACAAAGATGGTTTCTTACTACAGCAAGCTATAGTTGCATGCTAAAGAATTGCTGGTAAAGTTGTGTGTCGAGGTGTAACAGCTTGAGATGTCGGAGCAGGATGAACTTTTCTTCCCTGTTGGCAACATGGATGAGTGAATCAGATAAAATATATTCGATACATTTTAGATTCATATGTTATTATTGTATTATAACAAAAACTCCTCGGTAGATAAAAGGTACTAACTATATGTAGCATATCGGGAAAGCTGAGTTGGTCATACGCTGGACAGCGAATCATGGGGTCCCTGGTTCAAGTTTCAGCTGTACCGCTGCGTTTCCTGCTTCTCTGTCACCCTCATCTCATAGATTCAATATCACCTTCACATAGTGGTATGTGAAGAGTGAGCATTTTTTAGGTGAATATTTAATTAAACGGTTATCTCATTGAACACGTTTTCCCTTCCATCCACTCAGAGGGCCGTACGGACGGGGAGTTCTGGACGACACCATCACAGCGCTCGGCAGCCATAACCGCTCCGACAACGACCGCAGCCGCCTCAACAGCACCGGGGACGACGCCGAGGACGAGGAGGTCAGTTTACGCCAGTCATTACAATGATACAGGAATGCCCACAAATGACGGAATTACAACATTTTCCTACAGCACCCACAATATTACTATCACAAAGCGCCTGTCCTACGTCGACCGCTCGTCACTCACAGTGAGAGTGACTGACGTGGCTCTCCTGTCCTAACACTAGCCAGACACAGAACGTACCTCTGCTGGGAGAGTGGCATTTTCTGTTTAGTTTCACATTTATCTTTCTTCATATACTAAAAGTAACAGTGTAATAAAGAGAAATTAGAATTCAATTCATACCGATCATGTTCTGAAATAATGTTATATATGCTCGGGTTTTTTTTAAGGGTTTAAAATTTTCGATATTTTTCCTCAGTCCCCAACTTTCAACCCTGTATAAAGGTTGTATAGGACCCTTCTTAAAACAGCGCCTCCTCCCCGCGGTGGGCATCAAGCTGTCCCAGCATCAGTAACTACGTTTCCTCATATGACTCTGTTTAAGACTGTGTTGTGTGTGTTGCAGACGGAGCCGGCGCCGCCCCACCCGGCAGGCATCAAGCTGTCCCGGTCTCAGTAACTACGTTTCCTCATATGACTCTGTTTAAGACTGTGTTGTGTGTGTTGCAGACGGAGCCGGCGCCGCCCCACCCGACGGGCATCAAGCTGTCCCGGTCTCAGTAACTACGTTTCCTAATATGACTCTGTTTAAGACTGTGTTGTGTGTGTTGCAGACGGAGCCGGCGCCGCCCCACCCGGCAGGCATCAAGCTGTCCCGGTCTCAGTAACTACGTTTCCTCATATGACTCTGTTTAAGACTGTGTTGTGTGTGTTGCAGACGGAGCCGGCGCCGCCCCACCCGGCGGGCATCAAGCTGTCCCGGTCTCAGTAACTACGTTTCCTCATATGACTCTGTTTAAGACTGTGTTGTGTGTGTTGCAGACGGAGCCGGCGCCGCCCCACCCGGCAGGCATCAAGCTGTCCCGGTCTCAGTAACTACGTTTCCTCATATGACTCTTTTTAAGACTGTGTTGTGTGTGTTGCAGACGGAGCCGGCGCCGCCCCACCCGGCGGGCATCAAGCTGTCCCGGTCTCAGTAACTACGTTTCCTCATATGACTCTGTTTAAGACTGTGTTGTGTGTGTTGCAGACGGAGCCGGCGCCGCCCCACCCGACGGGCATCAAGCTGTCCCAGCATCAGTAACTACGTTTCCTCATATGACTCTTTTTAAGACTGTGTTGTGTGTGTTGCAGACGGAGCCGGCGCCGCCCCACCCGACGGGCATTAAGCTGTCCCGGTCTCAGTAACTACGTTTCCTCATATGACTCTTTTTAAGACTGTGTTGTGTGTGTTGCAGACGGAGCCGGCGCCGCCCCACCCGGCGGGCATCAAGCTGTCCCGGCCCGGCTACTACACCATGCCGGCCATGGACGTGCTCGCCACCATGGTGGACGACAACGGCGACTGCTGGGTCACCGAGTTCGTCGTCGGCCGCGACGGCTACGGAAACGTCTTCTTCCCGGGGCTCACCAACGTGGCCGGCCTCAACCTCGACGAGATAGGTGAGAGAATCCACACGAGGATGGAGTTTTTTCACCTTCTTTTTTTCTTCATGAGCAATACTCTTTTCAGGGATGACAGTTTTCCACTTTTCCATGGAAATCCACTATTTTATTTCTAGTTTAAGAATTTATCTTTCTTGTATAAAGCAAAGAAAGTGTAAATTAAGCCTTATTCACGCCAGTTGGAACCTCCCCACAGATTCCCAGCCCCATTCTATGGCCAATAACAGTGTATTTTCCATGTTTTCATAGTTTCTCAGAGGCAGTAAATTACACATGGAAAATATTTCCACTTTATTCCTGACCCCAACTGACATACCTGCTCTTTTATTAATCGCAAATATCTTTGAAGTTCGACATGTGACGATCCCTCGATGTTGATCCTACATGTGCTCTATCCGGCGTTATTGTAGTTGAACAGATACTAAGATAGTATTTTGTCCTTTTAAATTGGGAGGCTGAATCCCTTTATTAACTTACTTGTGGGGAAGTGAGGGGGTTTGTAGCCTGGTGTGGACCGTTTCGTTCTTTTCCCAGAAGATTATGGTAGGATTTCATTATTATTCCCAAGATTTTCGAGTTGCTGATAATGCCTACTTCGTAAATTCTTTATTAAAACGGACAGGTCAAAGTTAATGCTTATAGCATGACCTTAATCCAGAGCTTGCCTTTCTCCCTCCAATTTTCTCCTTTTTCTTTTAAATAATGATTGCAAATTTTGAATAGCATTTCTATAAACGAAAATTAAAGAGATGACAAAAGATATCAAAATGGTTGTATAATGGACGCTCATTGGTTGTACATCTCTTGTAGTGCATTTCCGGCGGAAGGAGATCACAGTGTACCCGGATGACGACAAGAAGCCGGAGAACGGAGAGGGACTCAACAAGAAGGCGCAGGTGACGCTCGACTGTGTGTGGCCCAATGACAAGACCACCCACTCTGCGATACAGGTAAACTTCCACACCGTGCAGAACAAATACACTAAGCTTTAATATCATGTCAATCCGATGACATTTCCACAGATTCAGTGGTGTTGGCGACCACTTATGATATTCAGAAATGGTAATTTTCCACTTTTCCGTGTAAATCCATGTTTTCATGTTCACGCCAATGAAAATGATTATAACCTCTCCTGACAGACCCTCAGTCCCATGCTGTGGCCAATACCGATATGATTTTCACGTTTTCTTGGTCTGAGACCGTCTATGAGCCAGAAAATTCGCCATGAAAATATTTTCCACTTTTTTCGTGATGATTGGTGGACATATTTTAGTAATTTATTAAACCATAGCTTTCTGTTTAAAATTTTGGGCATTTAACATGTGCTAACATGAGTGTCAGAAGGAGATGGTAGATTAGATGAGAGTCAACCTTTCTTTCGGTAGAGTCCCCAGCGCCTGATGTCCATGAACTACCAGGAGAAGATCGAGCAGGCGTCGGCCAAGATTGGCGCCAAGTTCATCGACTACCGTCCCGAGACTGGCTCCTGGGTGTTTGAGGTAAGATTGGCACGTCTGAACATTGACCTCCGTCACATGGCAAATCTGTCCAATACAAGTGTCCCGCCTGCACAGTTACTGCAACCCTCCCTCTGCCAACTGCGGCATGGTCAAGGGCTCAGCATTCACTCTCGCTTAGTGAGTCCTGGGTATAAAAAGCGGAACTCAGCTCATATATCTGAAATATCGTCATAATTCATAGACTCTGTAACATGAAGTAGCCGAACCATCCTAAAATGACTATTTGTTCATATGATTTTTATGATGGCCAGTTTTAATCGGAACTAGGCTCAAAACGTACATTTATTTTAAAGAATAGGTGGCATGTATTAACTCATATTAACTTTTCCCATGGAGAATTAACGATAAATTCGGGAAGCTATTTTCAATCGTGTTATAAATAACAGAACTTCAGATGCCAATATGCTTACCACAAGAGGATGTTATACGTCCAAGAGCCCAAAATAAATTAGCTTTATATAAATTCCAATTGAAAGCTGACCTTTAAAATCATACTCGTAGTAAATGTTTCCGTTGTGTCGTCATTCAGCCTGTTAATGGTTTGTTTCCTGTATCACCCACCAGGTTCGCCACTTCTCCAAGTACGGGCTGGTGGATGACTCGGACGACGAGGCTGAGACCGTGGAGAAGGATCCAAAGAAGCTGAAGCTCCTCCAGGGCCTCAACCAGCAGCAGCTCGCCATCCAGGTAACCACTTAGGTTACTTGTTTCTGGGCATCAGGGCTGCCATGCACAGTTTACACTCTGTGGAATCTAATCATTCTGATCGCATTCGATGACCAGTGTCCCGATGAAGTGATGTTAGATCAATACAAGACACTACGCTACATAGCTGACATGCTAGGGACACTACGCTCTGAAATTTGGATACTATGCTACGGTTTCGCTGGATCTCGTGGCGATAACCTATGACACAGTGCTATGGGTTTTCAGGGGTTTTGTATCAGAACACTTGGGAAATATTTTAAAAGTGTATCTGTAATATACCTTGGAGGTTGGCATTAGTTTATCTCATATTCTAAAGAGCAGTGAAAATACATTATTTAAGGTTTTAATCAACGTAGGGTAGAGTCCCCCCATGAACTCAGCTATCATTGCACAATACTGGTGATGTAGCATAGTGTTCAGATATCCTGTTAGACTTGTGTAATACACAAACATTTAAACTGTGCTGGTGTGGAGAAAAGTATGTGCTGTTTAGCCAGAGAAAAACTTTTATGGAAAAATTGAATATACATAGGAATGTGTGGACATCCCACACACACACAAAAATAAAATAAACAGATATAGCAGCATCCAGTCAGATATATTTTTGTTAGAAAAGAGAATCTGGAGGGTCCTGTTCTTTTTTATAATACATTAGCTGTGATATTGATATTTCATTACTCATATTGTTCAAAATGTATTTTAACAATTTAGAAATCCATTATTTGTTTCCTTCATCTCATGGTCGGAGACATGAAGATGTAATTTAAAGAAGGAACTGTATCGAAATCTGTAGCTGCTAAAATATGCCACGAGTTTTGGTTGTGGAGCTATTTCACCAGTCAAAGCCATGTAAGATTACATAACCAATTTAGTGGCTATGGATTGAGTGTGGCTTAGATTTTATCTCACTCCTTTTACTGACTGATCGGCTGTTCTTAGTGCATTACCCATTGAGTATCGTTTTACTTTTTTTTTCTCCTTTACTCTACTGTAGAAGGGTCCACAAACTATAGCAGTTGTTTTGGCTAGTTGTTTAACTGTTCATATAACTTGGTCAATACTCAATGGGCTTAGAGTACGGGTTCCCAATGTTTGGTCTATGGGAAAAAAATACAAGGGGTGAGATAAGTTTCTTTCATATTAAAGACGATATGATTCAGTGTAGACTCGTGTAGGCCGAGTAAAGCACTGCATGGTTGATATCTACACAGTGTCAGGTGCTCTGTAGAGGTGAGGGTAGAGGGTGTAATATTAAAGACAGTTCGATTTAATGATGATAAAGCCACTAACCAGTCAGAAGTTAAGCTTCTGATGTGTGTTGGCAGTTTAATAGTATTTCTTTTTCATTATAAAGCTTTCCGAATAAAGTGTTTCAGTCCCTAGATATGGCCATTTGGCCTTCAGGTTTTATGGCATAATGCACATTTGAGGTACAAATCCCTCTCCAATAATTTGTGTTAACATGGTCTAGTGCACTCATGTAGGTCATATAGGTGCAGTCAGTTGTACACTGCAGTATTTAATGGTTAGTATCCTCAATATCTACACACTGTCATGTGTAGAGATGAGGGTAAAATCTGGTACCGGACTGACACTGTCAAAGTAACGGGGAGTACCTGTGGATTACATATTTTGAGATCTGTGATATAATTGAGGAGATCATGTATATATACAAGTGTTTTCCCTTTGAGATACTATGGATTCTATCTTTTGCATGAATAGACTTATTCTCTTGGAAATAGATGTACTGATATTAAGAGATTTGCAGCGTGTGATACGTATATATGTAGTGCATGAAAATGCATTCTACGCTACTCAGAACATATATCAAGTAAATATTTAATTGCGTAGATGTAAGTTAGTATCTAACCTCGCTGGACATCTTCCTACATGTAGCTGATTGCATTTCCTAAAAATACGTAATTCCTAAATGAGTTGTAGAAAATACCTTTAGGAGTCCGTGGCTAGAGCCTTCCTGTTAGAAAAAAAGAAGATTAAAGATTGTAGAACACTAGACGGCCGTGCATGTTGATTTCGACTGGTACGTTCGGAAGTACAATGGAATAAATCTAGTGAAATGAATTCTGGTTGGGATATTTTTATTTGTGTCTTTGTGTCAAATCGGGTAAGGTATTTAATATAATTAAAAGAAAAACAATCCTCCTTGGCCCGGAATTTAAAATTTACATTTAAAATGGATATTTAACTGTTTCAAAACTTACTAGACAAAGATCTAAGAAATTGTTTCAATATCATGATTTAATCATTAATTAACCTCTCCCGGTAGGGCAGTGCCATATGGCACTCCCGTAGTAACAACTGGAAAATGGGATATGGTATTCCCGTAAATACTATAGAGGAAACTTATGAAAGTTTACGGTCAGAGCTCGTATCCCATCAAGTTTAAATGGCGTTGTAATTCACATGGCAAAGCCGTGTGGATTAAGTAGCGATTCAAACGAGATGGGATCGAGCTCTGACCATAAACTTGTATAGGGTTCTGAATTTATCCCAACGCTCACATTGACTAATTGGCTAATATTTGCGACATAATCTCCCATTGAGTATTTCTTTCTAAATACTGAACTGGTGTTGAGAACGAGTTTCCAATGTTAACTGGGGGGGGGGGGGGGGGGGAATACAAGGAGTGAGATAAAGCAGAAGAGTACCATACAGATGGAGAATCCTATGTGAGGGCATGGCAGATCGATGCTGTTTTTGTTCCTTGGCAATTTTTCAAAAATCATCGCAAAACAATTGATATTACATAGAGATATTTGGCTGAGTGCTACCTGTAATTCTGTAAATGCTCGAGAGATCGGATAATGAATTACTGGTTGTTTAAGTTTTTAATTTTGAACAACGTGGATCACAGAGTCCTGCCGTCCTGTCTCAACTTCCGTCAATTTCTACATGGATTGAAGGACGTGGCTGCCATTGTCGTATTTACACGACAAAACTCTGAAAATGACAATATACACCTGGCTTAAAAAGAAACTAATACATTTAAACTGTTGAGCATTTTGAATTAACCGTAAATAAGATAACTTATAACTCATTCAATAAGTAATCCTAATGATTTTTACTTACACGTATAAATAGTGACAAAACTATAGTTGAACGCGATTGGTTTTTTTTGTTGAGGCGAGAAGATTGGGTAATGCGTTATGTTATGGGTACTGGGTACATCGGACTATGCGTAATAAATCAGATAGTCCTAAAGCAGAAACTCCTCTACATGTTCAATAGCTTTGAGATTCTGGTCATGCTTCTCTTTATGATTTCCTTTGTACAAGTTGGTGGCAATCTATGATAGAGGGAATCAGATTTCATAGCGAGGTTCTAGGAATACATACCAAGGCCTTGGCCGAGATATGTAAATCCCAAGATTCTCAAAAAGTGATTTCGGAATTCTTGCATCCATAATTGCCGAGTGGCTGAGGATATGTCACGGGGTTAACCTTGGTTTGAAACTTTCCACTCTGGTATGAATACTTCAGTCTTGGTATGAAAAATGTACTTATTACATCCCCAACAGCAGTGTGTAACTAAAGAGGGGTCGGCTGTAGGTATGATATAATATACGGAAACAGCCTTACTGTCTTGTATGTGAAAATTACACTGTAGAATTATTGATAATATATATATCCTGATGCAAAAGGCAGAGGGATATATATCTGATCATTAATTTTACCACATATTTTGAAGTAGAAATATAGCTGACTTTGGTATTCATTTACCTAAAAAAAAAAAAAGCAAAATTTTACCTTGTCCCATGATCTCCAACCCTATACGTCACAATGTGCTTTATGGACATGGTTGGGAGCGAGCGGTTTACGTACAGGATAGGGCCACAGGTATATGATAATAAAACATTTGTTGGACAGTTATAGGATTGCGTTGTACCTCGTTGACAGAAACAGAAGATCCAGGCGGAGAAAGCAGAGCGGCGGATGGAGACCGGGCTGCCGGGCACCCCGGCACCGGGCACCCCGGCCGAGCAGCCCGCCCAGCCCGAGATGCTCCCCATGATGGCCGAGGACGACAGCCCCGACATCATGACGGAGCACATGCCCGAGTACCTGGACATCACCGACGACGGTAAACATCACCTCTCAGCTAGGCTTGTCTTAGTGGTAGCACTTATTATACTAGGGAATCTACTCAGCCATAGGGATATACTGTAACCCGGTTACTGATACTTGTTCATCAGAGGCGCCAGGTGGCAGATGGGCCGACCCTGGCAAGACTTCTTCCAAAGTTACGCCCCTAATAAATTCTTAAAAAAACAACCAAAATAACCCTTTGTAACCGGTTTCTATGTACGTCCAGTTATCATTAGCTTACAATCGCGCACCCGCCACCCGTTGTTTTGTTTGGGATCGGGGGACAAAAAGTCACCCTTATTACTGGATGGCGATATTCTTTATAGATCTACAAACAAAGTTGCCATGATTTCTAGTTTTCCATGGAAATCTACATCTTCATTTTCAATTTATGGATTATTTTTCCTTTTGAAAAACAAAAAAAATAATCCAAGTCTTATTCATGCCGCTAATATGGGGCTTTGTATCTCCACACACACACCCTAAACTCAACCCATGGCACCCTGTGCCGTGTCTGAAACTGACTTTCTTTTACATGTTGTCTCGGTCTCACAAAGGCAGCAAAATACACATGAATTTTAATTTCTTTCCCTGACCCCAACTGACCCCCCTGTTATAGTGATAGATGCCCGTCTTACGGTCTATGTTTGTAATTATAGTCTATGTTTGTAATTATAATGAATATTTAAGTCTGTACATTGTTCCTGGTGCCAGGTGAGGCAGAGAGTCAGCAGGCCGTGGACTCGCCGGCCGCATCACACCGCATCGCAACCCGCCTCGGAGTGAGCGCCCGCGACGTGCAGGTCATGAAGGCCTCCTTCTTCGGCGAAGAGGAAGAAATGGAAACTGGTAAATGATGCCATTCACATTTCACATTACTCTCTAGACCCTCTTTTGTTACGAAGGAAACACATTAATTACATAAATGTATCTTTGCAGTAGAACTTACAGAGATTCCCTTTTTCCGGTAATTATCAGTTTTACAGTGAGAAAGGCTGAATGTATACATACTCTCAGCTAAGGCCTGGAATTCACTTAACACAGACCAAAAATACAGGAGCTTCCTCAGTCCTGGGGCAAAGGCACCCTGCGGGGCACTGTCCCTCGAACTGCCTGCTGATTTTTCCGGATGTTTTTGCCATTTCCCAGTGCCATACCTGAACCCTAGTAAATCAGATGTAGTTGATATTCCCACTGTGTGTGTGAGACTGACATGAGGTGTTTGTGTTGACAGAGCGGCCTGCCCCGCCCTCACAGCTGGGTCCCGGGGGCCGACAGCTCGGCGCCTCCCACTCCCCCCTCCTGCAGCGCCCCCTGGACTTATTCTCCAAACGCTCCCAGGCGGCGCCACCCTCGCCGTCAGCCAGAAGCACGGCTCCCAAGACGATGTCCCTGCAGAAGTCCTTCATCTACGACCGGGTCCAGCAGCAGCAGCCGCTAGGTGAGATAGGACTGGTTAACTAGTGCACATGATGATTGTACAGCAGAGACCAGCTATGGAGAAATACCGTGTTCAATGATGATTACAGTAAACGTCACTGTATTCTGTGTATTATATCGCAATATTAGCTTTACTGTGTTTCCTATTATTCATATCGCACTAAGTAAACATAACTGTATTTCCCATGGTTTATACCTCAAGAAGTTAACGTTACTGTATTTTCTATTATTTAAATCTGAATAAGTTAACGTAAATATATTTTCTATGACTTAAAAATGCACTAAGTAAATGTTACTATATCTCTGTTTTATAACGCTCTAAGTAAATTAATACTCTGCTTTCTATTATTTTCCGTGTTTTTTATATCTCTTAAAGTGAACGTTACTGTATATTAGAGTCCCACCCCCAGCAGTGGTAGATTTACTGCTATATCAAAGGCCAATCCTTCTCATACCATGTCTATGTGGTGTGGGAAGTAAAAGAACTGTCACCTCGGTAAATGTGTAGGGGTGAGATTTCTACCTAAATTCATCACATAGATTCGATCACCACCCTCGTGGTGTACAAGAAGCTTGAGAAAGGACCTGTAATGGTTGACTGGACGTTAAATCAAACCAAACAAACTGTATATTAACCCTACATCTCTGTGCGTGTTTCTGCAGTCCGTCCGGCGATGAAGCCCTTCCAGCAGGCGTGCCCGGACCACATGGTGCTGCCGAGCGGGCTGCTGGAGGGCGAGCGGCCCCGGCGCCTGGTGGGCTCGCGTATCCCGCGCTCCGTGCCCGCCCTGGAGGACTCCTACATGGCCAACAAGCACCACATGGTGATGGACGCGGCCCTGGCTCGCGGGCGCGCCTGCCGCGTGGGCTGGGGGCCTGGTATGACGCTGCTGCACTGCGGGAAACCCATCAGCAAGGCCCATCACGGTGAGTGTGCTTATTTTTGTTCGCACCCAGCGAGCTATTAAAAAATATGATTAACTGGTTAAATTGCACAAAAAAGTCGAGACTACGTATTAGTAATTATTGATTGCTTATTTCTTTCTGTACCTCTTATAATGTTTTGGAATCTTTTTGTTATTCACTGTTGCACACCTAGCCAGTTAGGGAATCGCAGATACTACCACGTATGATGACTTACAAATGCTGGTTATTGATTGTAAACAGGCAGTTACTGCCTTATCGTACCCAGGGTAAATAAAACGACTTAAAAAAAAAGAAAAAAAGTCGGAGATGGCAGTGTTCCACTTTCCATGGAAATCTACTTTAACATTTTCAGTATATACACATTTGTGCTTATGAAAAACAAATATGATATTAATTGAGCCTCATTCACACCAATTACATGGTTTATAGATTACCACTTTTCACTTGATTTTTTACCTTTCGCCTGTGGTAGGGGAATGTCCTCGTGGTTGTTTTTTTTTTCAGCAAATTATGAATTGAATATGACTAATACAG
Organism: Alentia gelatinosa; assembly: GCA_950022655.1. Lineage (NCBI taxonomy): Eukaryota > Metazoa > Annelida > Polychaeta > Phyllodocida > Polynoidae > Alentia > Alentia gelatinosa. The sequence continues at coordinate 49,020,668 of OX465586.1, forward strand.
ATTCTATCAATATAATGTGGGCTGTTGAGCCTTAGTAGAGACCTGCTTTGTTCAACCTGAACTTTAAGCTAATAGGTTGGGAATGTGCAAATCTCACTCTGATTATTATTTCCACCTATATGATTAGCTAGAATTAGGAAACCCATAGTTGGCTGGTTTCCCCATCTGTCAAGTTTTCATTGGTTTCTGCAAGATTTACAGTCGTTGACCAGGTTTCAGTGAAGATGTACACTAATTACCGCCCACACTAAATGACAGTCTGTCTGCCCTCACAGACACTCCGGAGAAGCCGTCCATCTTACCGCGCCTTGGATCTCAGAGACGACGACTTGATGAGACTCCGTACGAAGTGGTTGTCGAGAAGATCAAAATCACCGGCTACAGCAGTGAGGCTGACCCTGCACTCAAGGTGAACTCTCCATGCACGTTTTATGAAATAAACAAAATTGATTTATCTAAGCACATTTTATATATAAAAAAAAATTAAAAAATCACACTATTTTTTTGCAAGGAAACTGCTAGAACTATTATCACTATACTGTCCCACTCTCAAAAATTCCTGTCCTTAGTAAAAATTTCACTTATGGTGGTGAGATAAGAAATTTCTGTGAGTTTTCATAAGCATTCTATACCTCATTTGAGAGTTGTAGTAAACTATTGGGTTGAGTTCTGAAATATGCTTTCATCTTAATTCTATTTATATGATTAGGAAGCTAAAGATTTCAAGCATCCTTCGATCTTGGATCACCCTGTTAATTGAATGGCTTTACCATGCGTGACCTTGCGTTATACAGAGATAACAGTTTTCTGGTTATTTCTGCATTTTGCTAGCGTACTAAATGATGGATATACTCATGATTCCGTTGTTTTTTTGTTGGGTTTTTCTTTAGAGGGGGTCTAGATATCACTTGCCACTCACTGATTTCCTTGATTTCAGAACATGTTGGAGAAGACTCTGGAGATCCAGCTGAAGCACTCTGAGATGACGACCGAGCTGGGGTCGCCGGTGTTCGTGCCCACACCAGGTGTGGCGTCGCTGCACAGGTGCGCGGAGCAGGCGCAGGAGGACGAGGAGCGGATCGCGGCCCACCCGTACGCGCCCACCGTCTGCCACACGCGCATGGTGTGGGACCTGTGTGTGGCGCTGTGGGGCCGGCTCAACGAGTTCATCATGGAGGACAGTAAGTACAGCTCATATACCAATCAATCACACCATATGGCCGTCCCGAATTCGCTTCTCATACAATGTCTATATAATCTAGGGAAGAATCTCACCTCGGTAAATATGTAGGGGTGGGATTTCTACCTGAATTTATCTCAGAGATTCAATCACTGCTGCTGTTAGGTAAAACCATTGAGAAAAGCTGAACTTCGAGCTAGTCCCCTTGGACGTTAAACAAACAAACCAAAGATTTTTTTCTAACGTCTCCCGTAAGGGAAGCACGAACGAAAAGGTTATCACAATTGTTCTGACAGGTAGGTTAGCAATTCATACCAAAACAACTACATTTACATCTCTTTGGTTTCATTAATTTTTGTCCATATTTTCTGCCATTTCCATTTATGTTTCTGTGTCAAAGGAGATTCGGTCAAAGGTATGTAATAACCTCTCTTCTCCTGATTCAGACATGGACACTTCCAGTCACGAATACCACATGGCCAGAAGAGAAGCCTTTTCACGATGGCTCTCCTCCACTGGCAGCAGGAAGATCAAGAAAGAGGTCAACGACGCCAAAATCAAGGTATCCAAATGTTTCCACTAATACTATTGCAACCTTGTCCTCTAAGGGGACATCCATAATGTATTTCCACAAAGTTTCTGGAAATAATGCCCCCACCGCTATCCATCTTCTACGCAATAGATTAAAGAAGGGGTTTAAATCTACATTTTGTATTCACCCTTCACTGTGTACATACTTTATACTAAAAGTAATAGAGAATCTAGGCTTTTCAACAGCATTTAATCTTTGTTTTATGAATGATAAGCCTACAAGCCCATTATTAATATATCTTCACCATAATGTTTGATCCTGTCCCGTTATTGGTCTATGTATAATGTCTCATCCTATCTTATCATTCGTTATAATGCACTACAACGCCTCCTCGTTTCCTATCATTGGTCTACGCACAAGATTAATGATACGTGGCATAAACACTTCTGAACACAGCCGATGCTACCTTGAAAGTGACAACTACATGTCAGAACCAAACCGTTGCTATGCAATCTCCCAGGGGACATTGTTGAAAGAACAATGCAGCATAACAACCACCCATCGCGACAGTGACATCACACTATCGCGGCTGTTCTCCCAGCATATTTCGGCTGGTGAACAGAGTCAACCAAGCAGATTCTTGGTTATGTACACTGTTTATTTAAACAATGTGGGGGTGGGGGTCCAAGGTTTCATCCGAATCGGACTCTTCAGGCATCTTAGAGTATGGCTGATCAAGGCATATGACATTGTCACATTTGGAGGGAACTACACTTTGTGTAGACCCTGTACATTTAATTGAAATAATGAAATGTGCATGGAAGGGAGAAAGCAATGACCACAAGAGCAGAAAGGTCCAGTGTGTCAAAGCAGAAGGTCCTGGGCTCCCAAGGAGAGATAAACTCCGGGGGTCCATATTATACTGTCACTAAACCGGTAACATAAAAATTGGTCTACGCACAATGCCTCATCCTTTCCCATTATTGATCTATTACACCACAATAACTTACCCTTTTTCATTATTGGTTTACATACACCACAATGTATGGTCTTTATACCATTCAATATCTCATCCTATCCCGTTATTGGTTTATGTACAGTGTTTCATCCTATCTCCCTCAGGGTGATGGCCACCTGCACGCTGTACTCAGCTTCATGTCCGGACGACAGATCTCCGAGGCCTGCTCGCTGGCGCAGGAGTCCGGCGACCACCGTCTCGCACTCCTACTCGCCCAGGCCTCGGGATCAGCCATCTCCAGGAAGATGCTGACCCGGCAACTCGGCAACTGGCAAGAACACAAGGTGAGAAATCCGTACAATTGCTATGCGAATGTGTTTTAATACAGAGTAATTCCGTAAGTTACCTCAAGTGTCCCATGGGGTGTGGAGTTCGTTCAGTTGTTAAGTCACTGGGCTCGTAACCCCAAGATTCTGGGACTTTGTTGGATCAAATCTCACTGCATCCACCTTTCTCCTTCGTCCCCAGCCAAAGTAGCCTTACTGCTCTATCAAAGACCAGTCCTCATACCATGTATATTGGTGTGGTGTACAGTCACTTTTCTCCTTCATCCCGAGCAGTGGTAGATTTTCTGCTATATCAATGGCCAGTTCTTCTCATACCATGTCTATGTGGTGTGGGAGCTAAAAGAACTCTTACCTCAGTAAATGTGTAGGGTGAGATTTCTACCTAAATGTATTTCATAGATTCAATCACCGCACAACCAAAGTAACTCCCATAGAATATATTGGAAGATAAACTAGATAAACAACCAAACGTCCCTTGGCATGACAAATTAAAAATGTTGAACATTATAATTAGTTTTTTGGGCTATTTTATTACATAGAAGAAGATGAGATCTTTCCGCCTTTTTCTCACGCCCCTGACTGTGTTGTTGCAGGCTGACACGCTGATTGAGGAGGAGCGGCTGAGGCTGTACGCGCTGCTCGCCGGCACCATGGTGTGGCCTCTGACAGACACGGAGATCAACGTCTGTCACCAGCTGGACTGGAAGAGGTGCCTCGCCATACACCTCTGGTAAGTCTGAGTCACGCCCACAGGCGTCAGTGGCGGGTGTTGGATCGGGAGAACTGCTCATAAAAAACGTAAACATGTGAAGCTATGGCTTGAACGAGGCTATGTGTTGAACGAAGACGAGCCTATGTCAAACTGATTATAAAGCAGGAGTGGGATTTTCCTGGATTTCAGGATTTTTTGCCACCCCAAGGGTCTTTCTTGAGATCAATATAAATCCGAGAGGAATATTTGTTTACGGTTGGGGCATTTGCGGGGGAGGGCGGGGGGGAGGGGGCAAAATGAAAACCTGAAAGATGGTGAGTAATATTTACACAATTCTGGCCAATTATCTCTCAGCGAAGTCCAGGGTTTCACTTATCATAGCTCAAGATGCAGGAGCATGGGGGTGGGAGATCCCCTTGGTACCCCTTCAGGACGCGCATTTTCCCGGGTCTTTTGCAATATCCCAGTCCCATGCCTAATAAACTGAACATATACCGTCATAAAATTCAAGTTTCAGCATTCCTGAACCTCTTAAATTTGTTTTTGTATTCATAAATCCCATTTATCTTGGAAAGGGACCTCGCAGAAACTAGTCAATAGTTGAGGGCATCGATTCTAGAAAGGACATGTGGATGCCAATTCAAAAATTAAACAAGCTTCAGTATTTTTGGGTTTAGATTTGTGACTCTTTGCTTCCCCTCTCTCACTGACTGTACGTTAGACATACTTCGTGTAATTATTTCAGGTACCTGTGCACACCAACAGCGAGCATCGCAGACGCATTACGGGAATACGAGCACGCCTTCAACGGGGCGAGCGGAATGGGTAAGTACGCGTGCCTCCCGCTTCCCCCCTACCTGGAGGACAGTGTGGATAAGTTGTACGCAGAGGAAGAGGAGGACCGGGACGAGCGCTACGTCATCCGGGACATGTGCTACCACCTCATCAAACTCTACTCGGAGAAGAGTCATCGTCTGGAGCGGATCCTCACCCCAACCACATCGACGAGTAACCACCTCGACCTCACCCTCAGGTGAGTCTCGGTCGTTAGACGTGCTGTATTCTGTCACTTCTTACTGACTGATACTACGTCTAGACAGCTAAGAAAAGAAAAGCCCCCCAAAAAAGTACATACGAGAAAATCCAAAAGTTATCCTCGGACTACGTAAACGTTTTAATGAGCTATAAGTAACCTGAAGGGAAATGTTAGTAAACGACCAACCGGCTCATATAACCCATAAACCCGGGTCAGACCCGAAATGGTGGTGACCAAAGATAATTATGTCAAAACATCATTACCACGATATAAGTATTTAAAAAAAAGAAAAAAAGCCAAACACTGTTGCATCGTATGTAACAAACTCAAAATGCAAACAGAACCATAAAAAATTGCAGAAAGCAATAGTGTTAGCCAAGGCTGCTATGATAGTATCTAAGAGTACGTACTTTAAGAAACTGTTTATAAACTGGCCGGAATGAAGACGAGCCTGCAAGTCTAAAATGAATCCAGTATAAATATAGGAATGGGAGGGAAAGACAATTATTCCCTTTTTTCCCTAACTGTGACTTGCATCTTCGTAGTGAATTTAATTCAAATCTCTATTCATATGCTATGGCGATTCGTTTACCATTTCCTTAAAGGAATAGTAAGTTACTCATTGAGAATGTCTATCTGACGTTGGTGTGTTTCTCGCCCCACCAGCTGGCACCTGATGCAGGTGCTGCAGGCCCTGGAGTACCACCACCTGTCGGACTACGCCATGGCCAGTGTGACGACGGGCTTCGCGGCGCAGCTCGAGGCCCTCGGTCTGTGGCACTGGGCCGTCTTCGTGCTGCTCCACATCCAGGACCAGCCCAGGTAGGACAGAGAATAATTAGCGTGACCGTGGACCGCGAGATCTTGTAGAGACTTATGAAATAATTGATTCCTATTTGTTGATAAAAATTACATTTTAAAACCAAAATGGCTGTTGGGATATATTAAGAAAAACTGAAGTAGGTTTTTGTAGTTATATGTGTGATACTGATTGTGGTGTGGTTGTCTCTCACCAACCGGGAGCATGCCATGTGGGAGATGCTCATGTGTCACATGACATCCGAGCATCTCCCCTTGACTACTGTGAGTTATATGTGTGATACCAATTACCCCAAGTTCTGTGTGTCAGTTATAATAGAGGAAACCTTTGAAAGCTTAGGGTCAGAGTTTGTACCGCATCAGGTTTGAATCACATAGTAATTCACATGGCAAAGCTGCGTGAATTACGTGACAATTCAAACGAGATGGGATTGAACTCTGGCCATAAACTTGACTAAGTTTCTGAATTTATTTCATATTTCACTTTGACTACTAGGCTAACTTTTGTGACATAACCCCCTATTGAGTATTTTTTTCTAAATACTCTATGGGCATTGGATATGAGTTCCCAAAGATAAGTCTATTGGGGAAAAATACCAGGGGTGGGATAAATGTGTGATACTGACTACCCCTGGTTGTGTGTGTAGTTATATATGTTATAGTATCACCCATGTTTGTGTGAGTTATATATGTGTGGTCCTAATTGTCCGTGGTTTATGTCATCACCAGCCGGGAGCACGCCGTGCGGGAGCTGCTGGGGCGTCACGTGTGCCTGTCGCGTGACGCGGACTACATTGACCGCGAGCACTTCGTCCAGGAGCGCCTCCAGGTGCCGCCCGCCTGGCTGCACGAGGCCAAGGCGCAGCGGGCCTGTCTGGAGGGGCGCATGGCCGAGGCCGCCTGGCACCTGCTGAAGGCGGGACGGTGGAACCGCGCGCACCGCGTGCTGCTCAAACACGTCGCGGCCGACGCCATCATCAACGGTAAGACCTTCATCTCCTGTGTTGTTTGTGTATTGTTATAGACCTCTGCATACACTTCTATGAGATACTACTCACTGCTGGGCGTGATGTATAGATAATGTCAGGATCCACTGTCAGGGTATCCATGAATTAAATGGCTTTTTTTTTTTTTTTTTTTTTTTTTTTTACTTTTCCATGGAAATGTTTTTATTATTTCCGGGTTGTACCTTTTTGTCTTGTTAACACAGCGGTAGTGTCGATTTAGGCTCATCTAAGCGAATAAGGGACATGTCCACACACCCTCAGTCCCATGCTGAGGTTAACACCTATGTGTTTTCTCGGTCTCACCGAGGTAGTAAATTCCAGATCAAAATTATTTTTTTTCTTACACTGAAGTAGAAATGATTATCTTTTGAAGCACGTCTTGCTGAAATTTCCCATAGATTTTTTTTTTTTTTTTTCCAGCCTCGTACAGAAAACGAAATTTCCCATAGAGTGGGGCTTCACTCAGATATATTGTAATGATATTCCTATAAATATAGTTTACTAACTGGCTTTGACAGAGTAGCCGATCATCAGGTTTCTATATGTGCGGTAGAACTCTGTGTAAGAGTGTACCCTACATTGTGTGTCCACTAATGCGAGGTTATCCTTTACGTGAGGTGAAATCAAACGTCCAATAGCGAGAACCTTATCGATACAACGACCCCCTCTACACGAGTTGTGTCCCTAATACGGGGTTCTACTTTATCAACATTTCATTCCATCTATTATCGTGCATGTTGGGGTTTTATTTGAATAAACAACTCATTTCTGCCTGTCACACCTCCACAGAGCAATACGGCTACCTGAAGCGGTATCTCCGGGAGATGGCGCCACCGGAGTACAGTTCGTCGATCCAGGACTGGGCGACCGGGGGCAAGGTCTTCCACGACTACATCAGTATGATCGAGACCCTCGACGAGATCAAACAGGTACGATATCCGCCACTTATACTGTCTTATGAATGTCACGATTCATTATCCACCTGATGTGAAGTCGCCATTGAAAACACATGGGGAGAGTAAATTGCCATCAGCGGAGGATATAACATCGGTGTGTCCTCCTAGGATGGCAAGTTAAAATTCTGTGATACCCACACTATTTTATTTTCAGAAACTAAATATAATCTTGTTTGTTATGGAGACGTCCAACAGGGGTGGTGATCGAATCTATGAGATGAATTCAAGTAGAAATCTCACCCTTACACATTTACCGAGGCGGGAGTTCTTTTAGTTCCCACACCCCATAGACATGGTGTGAGGACTGGCCTTCAATAAAATAGCAAGTTTACCACTGCTGAGGATGATGGAGGAAGGTTGCTACACATAGACATGGTATGAGAAGGATTGGCCTTTGATATAGCAGTAGGTCTACTACCATTGCTGGGGATAAAGGAGAAAGGTGGCTATGATGGGACCGACAACCATGGGGTTACCAGCAACTTAACCACTGTGCTAACTCCCCACATTTATCAGAGGTGCAACTAGGTATTGGGTAGTAGAATAGTTGATGCGTTGGTAACATCCTGTGTTAAGAATAGTTGATGCATTGATAACGTCTCGTGTTAAACCATGTGAACCGGAGACTCGGTCCGACCTGTCGTATCCTCCCTCTCACGTTGCCTCGTTTACTTTCAGGGTGACCTGAACGCCTACGAACTGGAGCGTCTCCAGCCGGAAGTGACGTCACTCTGCGGGCGGATCGGACACCTACCCTGCTACTCAGCGAAAGACAGGTACGCCCGCTCTACGCTCTATGTATTTCTCTCAAATATGCTGTAAATGTAACACTTCTTGGGTTGTATTATATAAAAAGCCCAAACTTAACGTTTATTTTCCCTATAAAGCATAGTGTGTTTTATGGTCTATGATGCCTGAACTGGTTCTCCCGCTTTCTGCAGTTGTTATTGGGTTTGTTGCATGTTGTTGAGGCTCTACTAGTCCGAAACGACTTTTTGTCGTCTGGTCGTTGCCTTTTTTTTATTCTTTTTAAAATCAAAATGATGGTATTGTTGTTGGACTGGCGAGAACAGATGGTAGGTACACTGCTTACTCCAGATAGGAGAGTCCAGTGTTTTTCGCGGGTTCTCTCATGCCCAGCTTGAGCGTTAGCCCTGTGATGTCCTGTATAATGCTGGCTGCAGCTCTAGTGCAGGTCAGCCTGGCTTCGATGCTCGATGGTTACTGAGCCCAGTCCCTCCTGGTCTCCACCTGCCTTGACCCTTATCAGTATTAATTAGCATAGTCAGGACTGTTGATTGCTGCGGGGGTTACCAATAGATCTATTACTGTACATGTTTTACCTGAATACAATATCTTCAGTATTTGTGCACCTTACTCCACTGTTTATTGATGTTCGTCACACTATGTCTTTTGCATATATAAGTACATATGTCGTTGTTTGATGTCTCTAACCCTTGGTTTGTGTTCCCCGCAGACTGTGCCAGTCGGAGATGGCGAAGCGGACGGCCAACTTACTGCGCATGCTGCTCGTCTTGCAGCAGTCCCAGCTGGCGGCCGTGAAGCCCGGGTTGTCGGCCCGCGTGCTCGCCCCGCACATCGCCAAACTGCCCCTCCCCGAGGACTACGCGCTGCAAGAACTGCGCGACCTGACACGGGCACACATGATCGAGATGACCTCCTGACCGAACACGGGCTCGTAATACACAGAAATACAACAAGTGTTGATACGTAATACACAGGAATACAACAAGTGTTGATACGTAATACACAGGAATACAACAAGTGTTGATACGTAAAACGCAGAAATATAAAAGTGCTGATACGTAATACACAGAAATACAACAATTGTTGTTACATAATACGCAGAAATACAAGTGTTGATGCGTAATACACAGAAATACAACAAGTGTTGATGCGTAAAACACAGAAATATAAAAATGTTGATGCGTAATACACAAAAATACAACAATTGTTGTTACATAATACGCAGAAATACAAGTGTTGATGCGTAATACACAGAAATACAACAAGTGTTGAAACGTAATACACTGAAATGTAACAAGTGTTGAAACGTAATACACTGAAACACGATAAGTGTTTTGACCGAGATGACCGAAGACTCACTTATAATAAACATGTGTTGTTGCTGCATGAAAAAGGCTAGGCTCAAAGCGCCTCCACTCTGATGATAAAACTCGCCCAACTACAGACTATGTGGCCATGTTCTAGGCCATGATGTTGGGGTTTTGGCGGTGTTCACTGATTACAACGAGCGCGTGTGGAGAACTACAGACAAGCTGGAGACGTTAGAAGAGAGGACTGGTGATAAGTCTTGATCTCTGGGATTCCTGCCCTTCGGTTCTATCTGATGACTATTTACCATGTGACACAGACACGTCGACTTCCAGGACAGTAATGCCGCGTTATGGACGTGGACATGGACTACACTGGAGCTGATTCATATATCTGCCATGTCTCGGGGTGCATGAACTGGGTTAAGAAATACGTTACTTATTTAACACGAGGATGAAGATGAGGTGACTGCTGACGATGGGCAGACCTCGGCAGCCCGTGTCTGGCGGCCCATGAACTGACCACTGTCACTAAATGCTAATGTGCCGTGTGCTTTGTGAAATCAGGGATGGCAGTTTCCCACATTCCCATGGATATCCTTGTTTTCATTTCCAGTTCATAAATCTAGTTTTCTTGTATAAAACAAAGGTAGCATAAATTGAGCCTTATTCACTATAAAAACGCCAATAGAATTGGGTGGAACCTCCCCACAGACCCTCAGCCCTATTCTATGGAAATATCGATGTATTTTCATAGTTTCACTGAGGCAGCAAGAGCCACATGAAAAATATCTCCACCCCTTTTCCTGACCCTAACTGACGTCCCTGTAATCAGAAATACAGACCCACAAAGGTTCCCCCTTTATACACAGCAGTATTAACAAAACTACAAGTTTTGTCTAATTATAGCTACAGGACAACCCTTGGCAGTCGTATACGACATATATGTGTGTCCTGACCACCTGAAATCAGGAATAGAACCCATGTATTTTCGACTTTTGACCATGTAGTGGATCTACTTCCCGCTAATGTTCAGGCAGCAAGCTACGTTCCCCTGCTTGTCCATGTCACAAGGCTGGGTGAAGAGACATGTTTTGGAAATGGCATTTTCTGGATTGTCTTAATATTGCTTTGATTTGATTACAGTCCTACTAGGTAACCCCTCTGCCTTGTGTATTCCCAAACTTTTTTTAGCTAACCTCATTATTGACTTCTTAAAGGCAGCCAATTTCTTCACTTTTGTAACTTGAAATAAGTTTGTCTACATGCTTTGTCGCTTACCAGAATACGCATTCTATATGATGTTGATTCTCGGATCTCACACATCGATCTGCAGTTTTACTGGATAAATCTGCAAGGCTCTTCTGTCTTGGCTTACACAAAGCAGAAATGGCAGTTTTCCTTTTTTCCAAGGAAATCTTTGTTTTCATTTACAATTTATAAAAAAAAAACAAATTAGGCCTCATTCGCTACAATAAACAGTGGTTCAAACTTTCCAACACACCCCAGCCCCGTTCCATTGTCAATAATAATGTCTTTTTCTCAGTCTCCATGGCAGTAAATCCCAGATGAAAAATATTTTGTATCTGTTTTTCATGACCCCAACTGACATCACTGATTAATTAATTGTGGAGCATACAGTGCATGAAATAGCTGTAATAGGAATCCGGTTCTTATTACCAATGTCAGTATCACTGACGGTCTAACAGTGAGCCTGATTAAATAACTATTTGTTGATACATACAAGCACCTTTTATATTTATTTTTAGAAAGGTAAAACCTCTTTTTCACATAACAGGCATCGGGTTGTGAGTTTTAATACCTGTCGATTATAAATAGCTGATGTGTGTTTGGGAGTCGAGCTGAAATCATGTGGGAGCATTTATCAGCCGTGGACAAATGTATAGTATATAGCAAAGCATTGTGAAAACTGAATAAAAGTACATAACCCTAAATAAACTGAGTTTATTTTCTATTTCTCCAAAATGTCCTTAGGTTTTCATGGGATACTACGCCACTTTGGTCGAATAATTGATGTTAGAACAATACAATTCAGTCCTATGGGGAACTGTAGGCTAGGCTTATGATCTGTTTTCAAATCGGTGTTAGTTTGGCAAACTACAATAGACAATTACACTGGCGTGAGGTATATGCAGGGTAAGTAGAGGTTTGAGATAGCAGAATTCGGAAATTCTCCGACTTTTTATGCGCATCTCTTGAGAGCTGCGCATACCAGTGCTAACAAATTTAAGGAAAATGAGAACTAGGCTTCATCGTCTATGGAGGTGAAAATTTGCTGTACCGTATGGTGAGAGGTGACATTTCCTCTTACATCTATTTAATCTGTCCAGGGGTGCTGCAAGTCCTGTGTCTCCGAGGTCATGATAAGGACAGGCACCAAGTTTTCAGTAAGGGCATTCCCCTGCCCCACTGGCACCCTACTAAAAGTTATGTGACACCAGATTTGATTTTTCTGCCAACTGCTGCGAACCAGATGTATAGGGCATATAGCCTATGATCCATGGGCGCCGCCATGACGCCCCCCGAGTAGGTGTTCTTCACTAATGGAGGTGAAAAAATAGGTGTTCTTCACTAATGGAGGTGCAAAAGAAGTGAGTGATAAATGGGAAATGTCACAACTCTAGCCTTGCTCACATATGTATATAAAGTGTTCCATGTGAAAAGCATCATGTCCTGGGTTTAATCATTATATCTCCCTGCTCTGGGATGGGTGTAGAGAGTCAAGGGAACCATGGTAAAACATTGAAAGGCAGTTGAATTTGGTAAGAACAAAGAGCCAGAATACAGGTTCTGTCCCCCGACCACCTAGTGACTGTTTCATGAACTAACAATGGCTATGTCCCCTATAAGAGACTCACTCTCCAGTCACAGGCTCTGCCAGTCAATAAGCTTATAAATACAGAATATAAGATTAATCTATCATCAGCTCGGAGCGTATTTAAATGGGGAACTTCCCTATTTGTGCAGGTACAGCTATCTTGTAATCCTTGTCAATCGCACAGATAATCTGGCTGTGGCTGCTGCCGCCATCACCCCCATCCTTTCCCCTTTGGATGAGGAGTTAAACATAATTATGTTGTCAAGTAATGGGGGGGGGGGGGGGTGGTAGGTGTAAGAGACCACCCAGTTCTTGTACCACTTGGCCTACCTCGTTGGCCTACCCTAGCCCTTCTCCCGGATACAAGTGGGGTGAGGTAGAGGCTTCTGGCAGGCATGTCACTTATTGAATTACGTAGCGATGTGGCTTCGCCGAAGAGCACCCCCTCCTTGTCAGGATACATGTTATTACACAATCCTTGAGTTTGGCAACAAGCGGATGTCTAGGTGTTGATTACACCACAGGTGGTGTACCCTGTCCTTGCCGGGATACAGGTGAAGAGGGATTGGGTTGGACTGGCCCCAGTTCCTGTGTGCTACCCCTCCCCACCTCTGCATGCCCAAATGGCATGCCCATTTACCTGCCTATCCATCAACCTGTATGCACATCTAGTGATCTACCTGCCTACTCATAAACCTGCTTACCCATCAGGGGTGTCAAAACATTTTGAAAGTGGGGGGTAAACTGAAAAATTGCCGACTTTTTTCTTGGTATGAAGTCAGACTTTGACATTGGCCTGTGCCACAGGATTTACCGTAAATCTGTGAAAAGTCTGTTAAAAGTCATGTCTTAGCCTTCATTACACGCGAAAAAGTCAGATTTTGACATTTTTCCACAGTGAAAAGTCAGAGCTTAGCCATCATTGCTTGCTAAAAAGTCAGATTTTGACATTTTTATCCTGGTGAAAAGTCAGGGCTAAGCCATCATTGCATGCAAAACATTCAGACTTTTACATTTATCCATGTGGAAAAGTCAGGGCTTATCCATCATTGCATGCTAAAAAGTCAGACTTTGACATTTTTCCAGTGAAAAGTCAGGACTTAGCCTACATTGCATGCTAAAATGTCAGACTCAGACATTTTTCTGTGTTGGGAAGTCAAGGCCTAGCCATTGATATACCATAAAATGGGGTTACTTTGGCCCAGCAGGGGTTACTTTGGCCCAATGCAAGAAAAATGTTGTTTTTGTTCACCCTGCAAAATTTATTTTGTTTATTGATTCTTTTAAAACATTCATGAAATGCTGACATATCTATGTTTCATATAAAAAAAGATAAGATAAGATATATTCAATGAATTCCTCAACAATAATTGGCGAAATAGCAGGGAACTCGGTATGCCGACCCCTGAATTTATTACATAACAATTAACAATAGCCGTAATTAGAAAAAAAATATCAGGAAATAGTACAGGCGAGACATGTATGGAGTATGTGAAGAAGTACTAGTGATCCCCTCTGGTGGTACACAGGGGAAGCGATACGGCTGCCACCTGGTGAGTCACTTCGAATATAACCCCTTAAAGGGCGTTTTAAGAGTCTCATATTCAATGAATTCCTCAACAATAATTGGCGAAATAGCAGGGAACTCGGTATGCCGACCCCCAAGTCCCAAGTTCAATAAAGGTCCTCAAAGGCTCTAGAGATACTGCGTTCTTTCGCTAGTTTGTTCTCCTGAGTATCCGATAGGTAAAGTAATACGGACCACGATCTCCAATCGCCGATGTGTTTTATATCTTGAAGGGGCACTCCAATGGATGCCAAAAAGGTGGCACCACCACGACGTAAGCTGTGTGGGGAGTACCGGCCTACTAAGCCAATGGCTTGGCATAGTTGCTTGAGTTTTGCGGCAAATACTACATAACGGTAAGGCTTTATATTTCCTGGCTTTGAAGCTGGGTCTGGAAATAAAGGATCCGTGTCGCACAGGGAAAATCGCTCAATGATTTTCTCTATCCATTAGATCCGACACAGAGGTGTGTCAGATCGCACAAGAGGTAGGATAAGGGATCGTTCCTTAAACTGTATAGTTTTTGACGAGTCTATGGAAATCTTTACTCCAAAGTCTGTAAAGTCTATAGATCTTTTTTCAAGCATGTGGGGAGAATTCGTCACGTGCGATTTGCGTAACAAGGCCCTGAAACATAGGGTGGTAGAGGCCCAAAAAACCAAGTCAGTTGATTTGGATAAATCCAACAAATGAAAAATCTTCAACAGATCCACAGGGAGGATCGTCTCAGCTGGATTAGAATGGTTTCCATGTAACCTTTTGATACCAACTAAGGTCATCGTTATCTTAAAGCTGGATTTTTCGACGTGAGGGACGTCAAAAAACCGATGCAGGGCCCATACTGAGCTCAGGTAGTTTATGATGGATACATACTTGAGCGATTCAGCTAGGTAAGTCAAATACAAACAGACTGTCTCTGTAGATGCAGGAAGCGGAGTGAAACTGTATAGCTCGCAGAAACTCAGAAATCGCTTCCACTGCGATTTTCTCGTAGTCCATGTGTTATTGGACCATCCTTGTATCTGATACTCCTGACACTGGGTCCTGAGGTCGTCCAGCTCTCCTGAAAGGACAACACAATTGCCTGGGGTCAATAATGTTATCCAGAATCGCGTGATAATCGCTGTCCAATATTCTCGAAAGAGCGTCTGCAAAAATATTGTCAGCTGAAGATACGTAGTGAGACCTGATACGGATGTTATTAAGCGATACAATCCAGAAAATTTCACGTATCCAGCACATAGCTGACTGGCTACTACTACGACCTGTATTAACCATATAGTTCACTTTGGTGTTATCGGAAAATACATGGACGATTTTACTTCTGAATAAATGAACCCAGCGATTTAGCGATTTCAGGACTGGCCAAAGTTCCATGACATTAATATTTCTATCGTAGTCCTCGAAAATAGGTCCAGTTTCCGAGTGGGAACAGTCTGAAATCGCACCTGACCAAGTACCGAAAAAATAGTCTGTATCGGTATGTGCACCGAATCCTTTTAGGGACGAGTCGGTGTATACTGTAACATTGTCAAAGTCTGTATCGGGAATGGCAGACCTGCCATTAAAAACCGATACGAAGCTATTCCACCAGTGGAGGTCTGCTCGCACATTATCAGTTAATTTCACTCTACGATTTCCTTTTTGCGATTTAAGGTGATCGTATAACCGACGCATGAAGGTACGTCCGCCAGCAACAACAATAGCACAATGAGCGAGATAGCCCACCATACTTTCAAACTTTTTGTACGATAACCAAGTCTTTGATAAAGATTCCGATACGGATGTCCTTGCTTGGATCACTTTCTCCATGGGTAAAGACAATTCCATAGTCTGAAAGTCTATGTCGATTCCCAGAAATTTCGTTTTCTGTGCTGGTGTAGAAGTTTTCTTGTGGTTAACCACAAAACCACAGATTTCCAATAGCGATATCAAAGTTGATTGATAAACAGAACAACTTTCAAGAGTATAGCTACATATGAAAAAGTCATCGAGGTAATTGATACATGAACTTATACCTCTGTGTGTCAGAACTCGTACGATAAAGTTAGACAATGAGTTGAAAATGAATGGACTCGATTTTCCACCGAAACATAGGCGATTATCTACAAAGAGATGCTCATCTGTATCGTCAACAGACCACCTGAATCCTTGATATCGTCTATGCTGTGGAAGTATATGTACCGTGCGATAGGCCGATTTTATATCGGTCACTGCTCCATAACCGTTTCTTGTCATAACTTTAGTGGCGTCGTCGATGCTGTTGTAAGAGAACTTTGGTGCCGATAAGGTCATATGTGTATTGATACTTTGGCCTATAGGTCGGCGACAGTCTGTAATAGGTCTTAAACCACCGTCTCTTTTTTCGATAGCACCTAATGAGTGTATACATTGAGGAATATAAGTCACTTGAGATACTTTGCCAGAGTTCAATTCCTCTTTTATGGTACTACTCATTTCTGTACTGTATGGTTCTTTTTTAATAGAACGGTAGTTACTACTATCATAACTATTATTGAAACCATGGTCTACTATACTGAACCCTCTACACACTCCAGTCAAACAATACAAATCATCTTTAGAGAATACGTTCATCTCAAACACTAGATGAGCCCATACACAGGGTTTCAATTGTATTGGTACCGTATTAATGTAGTATGAACAATTACAGTCCTCTTTACAGTTTTCTGATACAGGAATATGTGTATCTTTGTCTACAACAATACAAAAACGGTATGAATCAATACAGTTTTTTGCACAACCTGGATCGGAGCAGTCATAGGTTAAGTAAACTGTATCAGAATCAAACTGAAAATCGCTCCAGTCTGGATAGGTGATAGTATATACATTATCGTTGCCATTTTTACACACAGTACAACTCGAAGTTGTTTGGCCCCCTACCTGGGAATGATAATTATCGTTGGTAACATCAATACTTACAAAAGGTTCACTACTTGTGAAGGAAACTACATCATTTTCAACTATAGTGTGATCAACAATACTATTGTTATTTCCAGAGTTACCTGTAACCTTTTGATTAGAAGCATTATCTAAGACATCTTTGTTATTACACAGAAGAGTACAAAAATCGCTCTCAGTTGTATCGGTTGAGTTTATACAAACCATTGAATCATCATTTACTGGCCTTTGTTTAGCATCGAAGGACATACTATCAGGGATCGGTTCACTTTTGTGAATCCGATCCTCTGCCTCATCCTATTTACTTGGTTTGACTTTTCTTAGGAGATCGCACTCGTTTCGTGGGTGTTCTCCCTCACATACTACACATTTATGATCAAATCTACAGTTAGGCATGACACAGTTGCCGTCCTGGTATGTGATACAGTATCGTTTAGAGTCTTTATTTCTGGACTTAGTAGATTTTACTCTTTGGGGAGTTTTGGTTTTTTGTTTTTCGATACCTCTAGTACCATCGACACCTAAGAAACGGGTGGATAACTCAAGAGTCGATACCTGTGAAGTCCGATTTTTCTTTTGCCATCTTGGATCTGCAAGCGTCGTCATAGCGATACAGAGCTTGGTTTGTATAAGTTCTGGTATCAGCTTTTTCTGCAAGATACTTGATATGTCGTAACATAGCCTCAATATCTTCCCCTTCCTCATACAACTCAACACAACAAGACAAGGAAGTATACATCAAAAGTTCGAAACTGGGGGTTTTACCCCTATCTGACTTTTCCATCAATCGCTTGAGACTTAACTTATGCAGTCGTTTCTTTTCCTGCCGACGTTTGGACTTTTTTGAAGACTTTTTTGAAGAATCAGACGATTTTGGGGGCTTGGTCGTCTTGGTCTTTTTCTTTGTGCGTCGGTGGCGATGTCTGGTTGATCCTGAATCATCCGTATCTGATGAACTTGATGAAGTTGTAGAAGTGTCGGAAAGTGACTCCGATACAGATGACGACGACGACTCCTCCGTGGTACTAGGCGCTGTAGCCTTTTTCTTGGACATCTTATCGATCGCGGATCTGATGTTCCCTGTAGAAATCGATCGCTGCTCCTCACTGGGTCGGTCAGCTGTTCTTTGTTGTTGGTCGTCACGCCTGGTCACGCCGCTGCGGTCTGCCGTCACGCCTCTGGACTTCGGTCGCGCACCACTGCCTTGTATCGTCATTCCACCCAACTTTTGTACTAAAACATTGAGAGAACTCTCGATACTCTCCAAACGCGAGCCAACTGCGGTAAACTCCGTTCGACATTGTTTGCGGACTTCGTTCGCGTCACAATCCTCGTCAAGGTCCTTCCAAAGATCCGAGGTATTGCCCTTTTCCAATGGTACCTGGTCTCCGCCTTCTGCCATAATTGGCGATTTTCTCTCCGGAAATTCGATGTTTTTTGATCGTTTTTCCGGACCCAGACACTTTTTACCTGTCGGCTTGAAGTGCGATAAACTACACTTATCGCAAAACCTTTGACGAAAGGCCATCCCCACCAGGATGGAAGCCGATAAAAATATCAGGAAATAGTACAGGCGAGACATGTATGGAGTATGTGAAGAAGTACTAGTGATCCCCTCTGGTGGTACACAGGGGAAGTGATCGAGCTGGGTGGAAGCGATACGGCTGCCACCTGGTGAGTCACTTCGAATATAACCCCTTAAAGGGCGTTTTAAGAGTCTCATACTGCTATTATTCACCAGTAGGGAACCATGAATGACATAAGGTATTTTTGTGAATTTTGAGAATGTTCCGAAATTACATCTGAAGCTCACATACACAGTCAACCAATAAGGAATCATTTTTAACAACAATTGAATAATTCCACAAGCATATGATCCAAGATGTAATAATGTAATTCCATAAATCATTCTTTTTGTGGTATTTTATTTTCTGGAAAATTATTAATCTTTCTAAAGTTTTGGGGTAACTTTGTCCCAAGGGGTAACTTTGGCCCATCAATCTTTATTATGTTTTCTTTACACAATTTTGCTGTTTTCATGTATCTGATTGTGCTGTGCATGAATCTTTGGTAATCACTTATTCAAAATACCCTTATTGATCAATTGCTATGGTATTTGTATCTTCAAAGGGATTCCTTTGGGCCACACGGGGTAACTTTGGCCCAATGAAAGAAAGATGTTGCTTCTGTTTAACCACAAAATTTATTTTGTTTATCAATTCCTTGACAACATCAATAAAATACTTATCCCTACTTGCCAGCAAGTGGATTCATGCTTTATATGAAAAAGAAGAAGAGAACATACTGCTATTCTTCACCGGCAGGTTTAGTGCATGTTGAATGATATAAGGTATAATTTTAATGAATTATATATGTATACATACATCATGCATTTAAACAAAACAAAACTTAAATGAAATGAATGCGATGAAAAGATGCTGATAATAATAAGAATTGGAATGAATAAAAAGAATTATGACATACATCTAATAAATATACATACCGGTACACATCTTATAAACCAAAAATGTGAAATAGATGATTGGGTTGGGTTGGGGGAAGAAATAAGAAAGCAAATTGAAATTGAAATACCCTGAAATAATGAAAGTGAATTAATTTGATTGAAATATAAAGATGAAAATAAGAATAAAGAAAGCCAAGCTAATTATTAGAATAAGGAAAACAACTTCTTTGAATCTCCAATTTGAGTTTAAATAGGTAAGAACATAATTGGGTCAAAGTTACCCCATGGCTAGGGTAACTTTGACCCAGCCTTCATTGATGTAAATCAGAGTCTTACTGTAACAAATCAATGAAAAGGGAAACTACATTGGAAAGATATCAATAAGAACTCAACCTTATAAACACAAATATTTCCATACACACCCTCCTATCATGCTTTATTTTTGAAAATATTAAAAAAGTGGGCCAAAGTAACCCCGTTTTACGGTACGCCATGGACAGTGTACAGGTTATAAATATGTCCATGTATAGCATACACTAAAAAGTCAGACTTTGACACTTTACCACAGTGAAAAGTCAAGGCTTAGCCATGGTTGCATGCTAAAAAGTTAGATTTAGACATTTTTTATGTTGAAAAATCAAGACCGTATTTACTCATGATTGAGTTAAATTTGAAAGTGCTGACTTTTTTGGGGCTGGCAAAAAAGGGGGAGGGGCGGCTGCCCCCCTCCCCCCTATTCTGATGCCACTGCCCATCAACGTGTGTATCCACTCTCCTGCCTACCTATCTACCTGTCTACCCATCTACCTGCCATTGCCAACCCATCTGCCTGCCTATTCATTTACCTGTATTATTGTATACCCATCAACCTGCCAACCCATCGACCTGCCTACCCATCTATGATATATACCAACTGATCCGACCAGCCGGACCAAACTGGCCTGACATAGCCGGATTATAGGTCCGTGGCAAAACAAAGATCATATCGCGCCTCATTCACGATGGTATCAACTTCCCCATAGACATGTTAGCCAGTTTCCGCATTTGAAATATTTCCACCTGTCTTTTTTCTGACGTCCCTGGAATCATACCGGCGGTAGAGCCTAGACTCGAGCCTCAGGATAAGAGTTAAGACTGACTTGTCCGACCAACTGAAAATTGAAATGATTCTATGTTTAACGCCTGTCGGCGTACAGCGTCTCGAACTGTGACCCGTGATTGAATTTGGCCGTTTCACTTTGATTTGATAACACTCCTTTACCAAGCTGTGTAGAAATTATTATTGTATTTAAATTGTAATGAATACTGTTCTATTGGGACCCATGACTGCGACATTCTTTGGAGTCGTTAGGGGCTTCCATGTCGTCATAGAAAAGACGTTGACGACGTCTCAACGTCACGTCATGATGACGTCGCCAAGTTACGTCACAACTCGCGCTCCGTATCTTAGCAACGGGACTTAAACAGGAAATGAGAAAAACTCCAGTGGAATTCTCGAAAGGATCTATTCTTTTCCTGGAGTTTTTTTCCCGCCAGAGATGGACTCATACGGATGTGAGATTGCCATGTCGAACAAGTTCCCGGGCAAACTATGGCGTATGGTTAACAACTGCAAAACGGGCGCCATTTGTTGGGGTCAGGGCGGTCAAACGATAATTATCCACCAAACAAAGTTTCAAGCAGAATTTCTAGATCCCCCAAATGCAGTTTTTAAAACTACAAACATTGGAAGTTTTATAAGGCAACTTAATTTATACGGATTTCGGAAACTTAATGTCGTTCGCTATGCGGATAGTGGGGCAGAAGTTCGTGAAGTTCATGAATTTCAGAATGATTACTTCACCCGAGGACATCCTGAGTTATTATCTCGTCTCCGTCGGAATGTGGGCATTCGACGGAGCAGGGAAATGGCCGTCAAGAGACAATTAGATGAAATCCACAACTATTCCGCGAAGAAGCAACGTTTAATGGAGGTAAGCTTTTAGTAATCTAATAATTGAAAAATCTTATGTCACATACATCATGGTCCAGTTTTATTCTAGATTATCTAGATCTGGACCTTTTGCCCCGAGGTAGCCAGTATATCCGACCCTGTCCCCAAATAGAGATCAGGGGTGAATTCTTTACCTAGCCCCGAGGATAATTTCAACAGAATATCCCACCCTTTCAAGACGTCACATAACGCCCCCCCCCCCCCCCCCGACACACACACACAGACACAAATAATCATATCTAAAAGATATAGATTAATGGAGTTTACTATCGGCACCTTAAGACTATATCTTCCATAAAATGTCTATCTAAATAAAACACGCACATGTCCATCATTACTAATTAAGTAATGACGCTTCGCCCGATCTCCCTCATCCTTCCCTCCCACCCTCACCCCAGACTTTCTGTCCTATCCCAATTGTAAACCCTGTAGAATGTAAACGTGGAAAAATAATGAATATTAAAATATCAAATTAAACCGCATATCAAAAAACAAAAATTTATAGTGGCGCCATCTGGTGATTTCAAAATATTGACAATTATCCATAGGGAGCCAAAGTGAACCCGCTGAAACCACAGATACCCACCTACAAAATACCATTTCTGGTGGCCAGTAATAACGAGGCTTAGTGCTAAACCTATGGGGCTTTGAGGTTAGACTTTCGTTTTGGGTCTAGTTTGTTACTTTCGAAGTGCTGTTTACTACTATCGACTCTGAATAGCTCTGTCTCAAAGCTACGATGACAGTTGTTAAGTTTATGAACAAATTGGATCTAAAAGATTGGTGAATGAGACATATAGTATTGAACCTACATAGTCCTGAGCGCCTATACCGGGAAATACTATTTTGTAACCGGCTATCTGTGGTTGCAACGGGTTCACTTTGGCTCCCTATCCAGACTGGTTCCGTGTGACTTAATCTAATACAAAATGAGTAAAT
Organism: Alentia gelatinosa; assembly: GCA_950022655.1. Lineage (NCBI taxonomy): Eukaryota > Metazoa > Annelida > Polychaeta > Phyllodocida > Polynoidae > Alentia > Alentia gelatinosa. Next base: position 49,043,011 of record OX465586.1, read on the forward strand.
TGTAATTATTTTGTCCAGTTTGTCTTAATGCAATAGGGAGCCAAAGTGAACCCGCTGAAACCACAGATACCCACCTACAATTTACAAAACACCGTTTCCGGTGGCCAGTTAGCCTGTAGTGCGGCCACCATTCACCAGACGGCGTGTACACGGCTTAAGGAGGGCCTGTAGAAGTCTAGGGGCTGAGGTAGGGAATTCCATACCCGGAAGCAGTATGGCGGCAGTAATGACGTCACATGTTTATATACAGGCAGAAGCAGGACCGAAAATCAACTAAGCAGTTTCGGACAGGAAAAATACTTTCCCAAAAAGTTTTATATTTCCTGATAAAAAGTATATGTATAAATCTATCAGAAGATCACAGACTGTGAATTTGTTTTTGTGAATTAGAGAATTTTAATCATCTGACAGCTCGCACGTGAGTATTTGTTTGGTGTTCCCTGGGTTTGAATCCGATCTATTTATAGCATGCCAACGAGAAAATTCGCATCTCCACCAATCAGCGGCGAGTACTGGTAGACTCCCACAGACCCTTGTGCCCCAAGCGGTCGTGAAAGAGACTAGTGGCCAGTAAGAACGAGGCTTAGTGCTAAAGCTATGGGGGTTTGAGGCTAGACTTATGTTTTTGGTCTCATTTGTTACTTTTGAAGTGAAGATTATAACTATTGTCTCTGAATAACTTTGTTTCAAAGCTACGATGACAGTTGTTAAGTTTATTAAAAATTTGGATCTAAAAGATTTGAGAATGAGACATATAATCTCGAACCTACATAGACTAAGTACTGAGCGCCTATATCCGGAAATACTATTTTGTGACCGGCTATCGGTGGTTGGAGCGGGTTCACTTTGGCTCCCTATAGGTAAAATAAACCTATTTACACTAAATTACAGTCGCCTGAGTTAGATATGATGTACTTCAATTCTTTCAAAAACCAAGATGGTGACATATAGAATTGACACTGAAATGTTCTATTTCATATGAACATGATTTACTACATTCTGTGAAAATTTGAAGAAAATAACATGGATTTTATATTTCACTGAATGTCTGTGTATTCTATTGTAGTTTCAATCTCCAAATAAAAAAACTAGGATGCGTGATACCTGATTTTTAAGTCAGATATGCCTTCTTCCAGACCCTCATATTCAATGTCTGGAAAATTGACATGGGTTTTAATTCTTCGGGTCAATTATACTATGTATCTTTAGATAATTCGTAGTTTTCTTAGCTTATAAGAGTTGCAGTTACCATGAATTTTTCAGATGCAAGGCACCCAGTATTTATCAGTACCGCCTTCCTACTTCTCCAAGAGCCACATCTCGTCCTCCTCCAACTCCGAGTCCAACAGCTCCGTCGGTTCCCAGGTGACCAGTGGTCAGTGGCCGGTCTACATGCAGTGGGATGGTCAGTCGTTCAAGTACGTCGTCCTGCCAGAGTCCTCCCAACCACAAGACGACGGGCAACCTTCACTCGTTCAGCCAATTATTCAAACCAGAAAGAGCAGTGACGGAGAGACATTCCAGGTTTTGCATCGTATGTAATAATTTTGTTGTATTTCACAATCATTACTCTAATGTGTGAAATGAGCAGCAACCGTATGGATATCTCGTTATGTGTGTAATGTAGCATGTCATTGTATACCAAATGCAAAATACTCCATGTTGATCGATGCATTTTTAGATGAATCATATGAAGATCGATTAGTTTGTCATGATTGGTGTGATGTCAATACCAATGATGATTATGATCTTATGGTAAACTTGAAACAACTAAAGGGCCGCTTCCACCAGGCCGACTACACAGCCGCTTGGTGTAGAAGTACATGCAGGTATAGAAGTTGGTGCAGTGCAGCAGGCAACATGCTCAATGGCGGCAAAGAAGCAGTAAAAGCGATGATATAGTAAATCCTAATGTAATAGCTTTTGTCGGATACCCACCGACAGGGCCAGCACGGCCGCCCTGCGGTGTTGATCTGTGGGTTTGTATGCTATAAGCCCGTTTGGCAGACTTCCTATGACGTGGGATTCATGGGCAAGATTCCCTTTATTAAGCGGTATCACCTCTGAGACTCTTCAGGCTACTGTTATTTGGGTTAGTATTTGTAATCCCTGTACTTGATCTAGTGACAGGAGTTGCAATATTCCTAAAAGCGATTACTAGCCCTCCACCCCCCACCCCCCTCCATTGAATATGGAAGGAAAATGACTCCTGAGTGATTTAGTGGCCGTAAACCACGAGGGTGAATGACGTGTATTGCATCTAGATCGATCGTTCATGGAAATCTATTGTTATTTTCTCTTCAATCAAATACCCAATGAGGATTGAAGAACCACTGACCAAAATTGATACAAAGGGAATGTATTGTTCCTGTGGATCAATGGGCATTTATTTCTGTTGCATTGTATTGGTCTAACACTAATAGAATATTGAAAGGGAAACCTTATGTGTGTAACCTTGAAGAAACATGACGAAACGTCTGAGTGCTATTAGATTTAGTTAGCTGAAGGCACTGACAACATGAGGCACTGAGACTGTAAATTGTACTGTAACTGCAGTGTTTTTACGAGACCTGTATATGTTTAGTTCCAGATAATAACCCTGGAGGTCCGGCAGAGGAGTATTACCTCCTGAGCCTTGTCGGAGACACCTCTGGTCATCCAACGTCACAATTCTCAAACACACAAACACAACAATCAAATACGTAGGTATCAAGTTTCACCAATTAGTTTACGACCACTACTCTAATACATGTATTTATGATATACCTATCGGCGTACCTATTTCCCATTACCTATATATTGTTTACAGCACAGGATGCTGTACACTGTTATGGAACATGTTGAGACATGATTTCTCAATTTAGATTAAAATATTTGATTTAAGTTAAAATGCTATAAATGGTTTTATTATTCATGTTAGAGGCCTATTCCACCAAGGAGGCACAAGCCCAGGCCGGGCCCCTTGTGGTCGCCTATTGGCGACCGGCGGCAATAGCCGGCCCAAACCTCCCACCGGCGGCGATAATCTGCTTGGTGGAACAGCTCATGAGAGCTCACAGGCCTCTCACGGCCGGACCCTGCCGGCCACCGTGCCTCCAAAACCCCATAGCCGGCGAGTATCGGCTGACCTGTTGGTGGCCGCCGGCCGCCGGCCGGGGACAATACTCGGTGCAATAGCCAATTTTGGAGGTGTTCCACCAAAATATAGTGATAACGACAGAGGCGGCCGGCCGGGTGGCCGGGCTTTATAAGCGCAACCTCCCCCGCAAAGCCCTGGCAGGGGAAAGCTGATTCATTTGATTTTAAGCCCCCGGCAGGCCGGCCGGCGTGTCAAAAGCTACACCAAGAGTGACGCCGAGAGCACGCCGAGAGCTGTTCCCCGGGCGCGCGTTGACAAACACCGTCAATATAGGCCCGCGGACGGTATCCCGATACGAGGACACCGATATTTCGAATAGTTGCGGCTGTTTGGGCAAAATATAAACACCAGTGTCAAATATACACATTCATAACATCAATACTTATCTTTATTTACCTTCATTGTTCGATTTAACCTGTAATTCCGCGGTTATTTGACGTTTTCTGACCGTTCCCGTACAATTCCCGGCATGCTGACACACTGCTGCGCTCGATACGCGACTTTCGCGGGTTCAGAGCGTCGTAGTGTATCGCCGCACGCCGCGCCGCCTATCGGATCGATAGAGAACCGCGGGATAGCGCGTTAGTGCCGCCAACGTCCACCAGACGGCAATAGCAAACCCACCCGGGTGTAACGCCGCGCCGGGTCCGGCCGGCTCTATGGGCGCTCGCCGGGCGCCTTGTGTACGCCTGTTGGTCGCCTTGTGGGGCTTTGGTGGAACAGCTCCTAGAATTTAGGGGGTTAGGGGCGGCCGGCCGGCCGGCCCCGGCGGCAATAGCCGGCTGGAGGGCAAAAACCCGCCTGCTGAAGGCTTTTTTGGTGGAATAGGCCTCTTATACAAAGACCCTATTGAAAATATATGGGGACCCAGTAGACCATGACCCATTATATAAAACCTGTCAGATACCATAACTGTGGTATACGGATTCAAAACCATGGTATAAGGGCTCAAACCCATGGCAATTGGGAAAATACTCCCTTTGTGCCAAAGAGCAAGAAAATAGTCCCTGGTGATAAACCCTTTGATATAGCAATTCCTGGGTTTGATCTATTCGAGAAGACGGATAATGAATACAACAAACAATGGTTTTGTGGACAGCCATTGTATTTATTATCCATCTTTTCGAATAAATCTAACCCAGGTATTGACATATCAAAGAGTATAACAAAAGGAGCAAGCGCAAAGGTATGGGACAGAAATGCCAGGGGTGAGAAAAAGAAGGAATACAGCAATCCTTGGATATTGCGTCCCCAGGACCATGTCCGGGGGATCCCGCAGGGAGATCATGGCCTCCACTTTAGTAACTGTCACATGATCTTGACATCCGATATAAGGACGACAGTCGCTCTGGTGCGCCACTTGTGACGTCGAGCTCGTGGTTGGATGACCTCAGCTTCCGATCTCAGCCCACAGTTCTCTATTAGACTTGCAGGTTTTTAGTCTAATCAGAGGACATGTTTCAGCTCTGGGATTACCCGCCAAGCCAAATTGATATACTGCTGTTTGACTTCAAATACAATTTTTCTTGTACAACCCTTGTGATCTGGTTTCAGTCTCCATTATTGACGTTACGGTATACATTCATAAATGACATTCGGATATCATTTACTACTTACCGTCTAATCCTCAAAGCAATCAAAACGCTCTCATCACCAATTACCAGAATTCCGAGGTGCATTTCTAAACATGATTAATAATTGACGTACTGTGTGGTAGGAGTTGTGTGCCTGGTGGCACGGCGAGCCACGAGTACTCGCCGAACGAGCTCTACAAGCTGGCCGAGCTGCTCGCCAGTGACCGGCAGTGCGCCATCGCCGCCGCCCAGCAGCTGCTGGCGCAGGTCAACCAGGACCACCAGGCGCACCAGGCGGCCGCCATGATCAGCGACAAGGTCAGTCTGTGTGTGTGTGTTTGGGCATTGTCTGCTGTTATAGGCAGAGATGTCAGTTCCCCATTTTTCAGTGGAAATCCACTTTTTTCATATTCATTATATGTAATTGCTTTTCCTTGCATCAAACAAAGATGATATTGATTTTGCGTCATTTACGCCAATAAAACTGGTTTGAACCTCCCTGAAGACCTTCAGCCCCATGCCATGGCCATCAAGGACATATAATCCAAGTGTATTTGGAAGACGCCAGGGACCCGTTAAGAGCGATAATCGTTAATAGCGACCGTTTTTTAACTATCATACATTTAGCGAGAATTATCTATCCATTGAGGCCAATGGTTGTTGTATTTATCTTGAAAACTGAAGATATCTTTAATAATCGCTATTAACGATTATCCCCTCAAAAAAGCGTCCCTGATGTCTTCAAGGTGACGGTCACCCTGGTGGACGACACCCTTTAATCATTAGAAAAACGTGAATTCATGTGAGAAATGACCCAAATTCATAGCATCTCACAGTATATCACTCGGCAGCCCAGAGTAAAATTGTTATCACAAGTTGATAGTGTGATATTTGGCTAGGAGTTGACTTTGTAAACTTCATGACTACTATTTCATCATTCATTATAAAACCAATGATGGGTTTATAGTAACAGTAAAGACCATGCCCCACCAGTTGGCGGTATTTCTTCGAAAGAGCGCTACATGACGGTGGCCTATAGTGTACAAGCCAAACCGGCTTGGTCAGGTTGTCAGACTTTGTTGATTCAGGTCCCACTGCAGCCACTTTTCTCCTTCACCCCCAGCAGTGGTAGATTTATTGCTATATCAAAGGCCTATCCTTCTCATACCATGTCTATGTGGTGTGGGAAGTAAAAGAACTCTCACCTCAGTAAATGTGCAGGGGTGAGATTTCTACCTGAATTCATCACATAGATTCGAGCACCACCCTTGTGGTGTAAAAGAACCTTGAGAAAGTCTGGTGAGAACCTGCGATGGTTAACTGGACGTTAAATGAAACCAACAAACCGGCTTGTTCAATGCCAGTTGGTAACTGGCTGGTAACCGGTGAAACCTATGCCGGTTCATCGCCATGTGGGAGTGTACCTGCTCCACCGCTCCAGGAACTATGTATACTCGAGTTAAAATAGAGGCCGTTGGACGCACACTTCAGTTAACGCCCGTTTACATTCTCCTTGATTCAGGGTGATGGAATCAGTCAATCGTGGTCGCCGTCCGTGTCGACGCCATCTTGGACCCAGCAGTTCCACTCTTTCTTCAGCGACAACATGTCGATAGACTCCACGCCTATCAAACTGGAGGACGATGTCGAGATTCACGATGAACCCAAAGTGATCGTTGCTAACAACGAGGACTCGGTCAAACCGCAGGTGTTACAGAGTCTACTCCGCAGTCCGTTAAACTTTAACCAGTCCTACACCCCACACGGGGATCACCTCTAGATATGTGATAGGACTCTGTTAAACCACAAGTGTTATAAGGTCTACTCCGCAGTCCGTTAAACTTTAACCAGTCCTACACCTCACACGGGGATCACCTCTAGATATGTGATAGGACTCTGTCAAACCACACGTGTTATAAGGTCTACTCCACAGTCTGGTGAACTTTAACCAGTCCTCCGCCACCCGCGGGAACCCTGCTCGTGGGACCCTTGCTTGTGGGACCACAGCTCATGCTGTTGGATATATGAGGCTAAAGAAAATATCAACAAGTTTTTGTCAAAGTCGTCGTTTTCCATGAGTTTGATGTGGGGTGATATGAACGAGGCAAAGGCCAAATGAATATCACATAGCATTCAAACAAGTTGGAGAACAACGACTTTAACCAAAACTAGTTGCTTTATTTATCTCACCCCTGGAATAAATGTCCATAGGCTTAACATTGAGAACTCGTTCTCCATGCCCCTACGAGTATTGCAGTCCGTTCTCCATGGTCTATATCCTGTGTGTCGTCCATTCTTTTAGTGTATACAGGGGTGAGATAAATACAGAAAGCAACTCGTTTTGGTCAAAGAAGTCATTCTTCAACTCGTTTGAATGCTATGTGATATTCACTCGGCTGTCGCCTCGTTCATATCACACCGCATCAAACTCATGGAGAACGACGACTTTGACCAAAACTTGTTGGTTTCTTCTTTAGTATTATCTCACCCTGTACACACAGGAATTGACAACACAAAGGATATACAGACAATAATATCAAGAAATGTCACGAAATTTCATATGATTGTTTATATGGCATGAGTTGTCTACGCGAAATGATATCACGAAGCGGAGCTGAGTGATATCTTTAGCTGTAGACAATGAATGCCATGTAAACAATCATATGAAATTGAGTGACATTTAGATTTTATCCTACCCCGTCACATGTTTTTAACCTCATATGTCACCCGTGGCATATAGATAATTTATGGCATAACCGTGGCATACAGTCACACCATGTTAAGCTTATGGAGATTACGGTAATATGAGGGGTAGGATAAACGATGGTTTTCTGGATAGGCGGCCGTAAACCATGAGCGGTTGAAATGGAGTAATACATGAGCGCTAGCGAGTGTATTAACACATCAACCTTGATTGGTTTACAGAGCCGCCTGTACACAAAACCATCGTTTGCTGTATTTATTATCCATCTTTTTGAATAAATTAAACCCAAGAAATGAATTGATATATTAAAGAATATAACAATAGGGATTATTTCTTTGCTCTATAGCACAAAAGGACTATTTTCCCGTATACCACTGTTGTGAATCCTTATGCCACAGATTTGAAGACATGGAGAATGAGTTTTGTTAAGCCCATGGGGCAAAAATACCAGGGGTGAGATAAAATGTTTCCCAGTTTCCATCGCGGGTAGAACATAGTATGATAAAGACATACAGAACGCTGTAAATGGGCGCAAAATATCTTAGCCACCTTTGATGACTTGAAAACAGGTTCAACAGAGTTGAGCGACACTCTCGTGTAGAATATCAGAAAATTGGTGACACATTATTCGATTTAGGGAGGTTTACAATGAAGGTACCGATAGGGTTGGTATTATTTTTTATCTAGATATTAGTCTGTAGAAGTATACTGAATTACTTGCATGAATAATGAGATTCCTTTATAACACTGACTTACTATGTAATCTATCTGGAGCTTGTTGATATCAGTATAGTGATCATGCCATTCCTTTTTCACCCTTTAATTGCTTCAATTTGCTTTATGGACATTATTGTGGGGACTAAAATGTTTTCCCATCAAAGGCAAGAAGCCGCAAAAGGTATTTTAGGGTTGAATCCTTTACTGAAATGTAAACAGGAAAATTTATTATGGAAGGGACTTCTGAATTCAAGCCAATTTGAAAGTAGCCAAACTGTGACTTGGTGTTTAATCTAAAACATTTTATTACTGTCATATTGGGACTTTTGACAAGTCTCATACAGTAAAGATATTTATTTCTAAATTTTTGACACCCATATTTATTCAGAAAGTAGTAAAGTGTATTAATTATTCCTAAGGTGACGACCAGAGTATGGTCAGAAAGAAAAGACTGACTTTAAGGTATCTTATGAGTAGTATTTATTCTTGAAAATTTAAGCTAGATTTAAGTCTATTAAGGTATAGAAAAACTCTTGTAAATATATAAAAATAATATATTAAAACCATCTCACCACAAGTGTATGGAATGGGAATTCGACTTTGTGGTTAAAGGTAGGTATGATTGTAGAAAAAGGGAGTAATTCAATTGAAAGGATGCATTTTAACCGAACTTGTTCTTCATCATAACATGTCTAGCTTGGTTGATTTTATTCGCTATCGAGATAACCCAAAAGGGAAAACAAGGAACAAGGTTGGTATCAACCTTAGTTTTCCTGTTTTTTACTGATTTTCCTCGCTCTGAAGACATACCAGGGTCAGAGTGGATTCCGCTCGTGGGGAACTGAGGTTGTGACCCCTAATTCATTTATCGGTACATGAACGGGTGCATGAAGTCACAGAAATAAAAGATAAACTATTAAATTTCGTCATTGTGTTGAAGCTTGTCATCATTCCACCATCTCATATCATTGAAGTTATTTATGTCTATGTGCGAATCTTCATAGGTACTGACAGGGTGCAGACAAGACTAGGTTTTCTATCACATTACACAGACTATATATGCTACAAATTGTGCAACCATTTGTTTTGAAAATAGAATGCGTTACTCTAAGCTGATTTTCGGTATTCTGTAATTGGGCAGGACAGTTTTATATATAGTACCTGGCAAGATATATGATAACTTGCTTAAGCACCGAGTGATGACCGGTAAATTAGTACACTTATTAATATCCTTTGGAATTCAATCGTTTTTCAACTTTTTTATTTATCTTATAGAACATCATACAAGCATTTCCTGCTGTACGTTATACATTTTTAAAGAAAAAAAGACTGGGTACGCTTCTACAATTGTGAGAGGGTATTCTAGCCCATACAAATGGTGTATTTGATATTGCACCTATGTAGCCAAACATTATTGTAAACTGACCAGATCCCATTATAGATTGTAGTTAAGTCTCTTGATAGTTTAACAGAATATAATCTAAGTAATCAATGATTTCAAGGTGGGTTTATATCCATATTATATCAATAATATGAAAATGTGAAGACTGCCTTTTCATTACTAATATACCTAACATTTCAGCCATGACGCATGTAAATATTGCGCACATGGCATTCCTGTCCAACCCCAATGCGGGAGGTCGACAAACAACTTAATCCTTTACTGTTTTTCTGTAAAATGGGATGCAAACACTTCTGTTTACAAAACCAAAGTCGTACAGGTACCCTGGACATTAAATACTGTATTGATTAAGTCCACTGATCCACATTTGTTGATTTTCAAGGAAAATGAAAACCTATACGTGTATGTGGCTTAGCCTCGACCTCTGCCAACCCCCAAGACGAGTAGCAGTAGTTTACTTATCTATGATCAGGTCTGCTATCTACACTATTGGCTGTGTATAATTTTCTTCTTAGTCGGATTAATATTTCCCCAAATAACATGATGTTATCAGGTTTCACCGTCTGAGTGTCGGGCTTTGGCAGCAGCGGTGGTAAACACTTGAGTGTATATTAATAATAATCCTCTCCTTAAGGCAAACGGTGGCGCTAATGGAATAAAGCAGACTAGCAATCGTTGATCCAAGTAAAAAGAAAATAGAATTATTACTGAGCCGAAAACAACTCAGTTTGAAGATCACTCCCTGGAAAACAATCTGTACCTGTTTCTTTTATCAGATACCAAGTTGGTTTTTTCTTGGTTTTTGTGTTCTTCTCTGATGTAATATGAACTCATTTCTAGCGATCATCCATTAGATACAGACTTGAACAAAGATTAGACATTACCTTGTGGTCATTTTCATTTGCTCCTTTTTTTGTATAATATAGCTAAACCTATGTTACTGTCTTCTAATTGTTAATTTTTAGTCTTTCCAGTTTCCAATACGAGAAATGATGTTCATTTCCAATTAGCGAGTGTTGACGAGGCGTATGGTCCAAAGTCCAAAATAAACAGAAGCGGTGGGAAATCTTTAAAAACATGTATGGTCCTATGAGCGCACAGCACTTATGAGATCACTCTGTGTGACATATACACAATATTCACCTGTTTCTGATACCAGGGGGCGTATCCCCCCATAAAAGGTCTTTTATTTATCCTGGTCGTAGCTCAGCCTAACATGTGGTTGGTTTACATATAAGTCAAGCATCGTGTACATTTGATTGCATTGATTGTTTTGATGGATGTGATGCGCAGATATTGCACATGTATTTATCATTCAGTATTGCTAATTCAAGTTATCAAAGGAAAGACAAAATGACCGCCGACCTTCTTCACACTACCTTGCGTGCTAGGTGTTTGTTCAGGGACTGTTTTTTTTTAGGTGATGGTGACTATTTCTATTTTCCTCAGGAACGATCTACAGGCTGTTAATGACAATTAACTAATATACCATCTTTTGGATGACTCACTATAGTTGACTCATTTGGTATCAGAATAAATCGCAAGCAACCATTCTGGACTGATAATTGTTGATATCTAAAAATCACCAGGTGGCGCCAGTGTGCATTGTACGATACGCCTTTAAAGGTATATCCTACAATTCATAGTGGCGACTCCTGGTGATTGTTAGATATTGACATCTATTAAACCAAACTGGCTTCCTGAGACCTATTCTATTTCCCTGAATGAAATTTCTATATATTTTCATTGTAATATTGTTATGATTTTAGTCTATATATAAAAGATATAATACGGTGGTCCTCGATTTTTAAGTTCTCCAACACCTTGATATCATCATATTCAACTTCCAGCAAAATGACATAGGTTTTAATTTTCAAGGTATATTGTCCGATATGTAGAGAGTTGGTGGATTCTTGGCGACTGGCCAGTTCCCGTTACCTCCTCTAGAAGCTCCAGCCCGCCAGGCCGGCGCCAAGGCACCATCTTGGTTCCGTGCTTAATGAACAACCATTTAATACTACCTTGAGGGGCGATACAATTTATCCTCTATGGGCATAAAGGTCAATTGAGATTTGACCTTTACATTAAAATCCCTTAAACTGAACCATTAAGTATATTGCTAGAACCATTTAGTGGAAATGTACCCCATAGAATAAGGCAGTTTCCCGGCTCAGAATGGAATCGCCCCCTTACAGAGTTAACATGGTCATTCCACTGACGTGCATCTAGGCGCACCACACAGTAAGCCTGTGGGGGATAGAGTGGGTTGGTGCCTCGTAGCACCTATGCACACTGCTGCCATTTAAGGCGTAGCAGGGATTCAAATTCGTTCTATACTTTGACAGACAGGACTTGGGACAAGAGCGGATATTGCTATTCACACCAAAGAAAATGCATACTAGCTTTAATGCTGGAGGGATATATTGCCACCAGGACCACAGTAAGCTCGCATGCTAATTATATATTGCAGTTATCTATAACACCGGATACTAGAAATCAAAACAGGTAACACCACTCTTAGTGAAGGATTTATTGCAGACTTATGGAAGTTTTCTCATGAAACCAGAGGAAACTTGAAGGCCTCCACGGATTGAACGTGTTTAACTTTCAGAAGAAGCAGCAGTAGATGAAGGATGACTGTGAGATCCAAGACGATGCGTCGTGAAAAGCTGCCCGGGGACGCGGCGGAGAGACTGCCGCCGATCTCCGACCCCGGCTCGCGGGACCCCGAATCGCGGGAACCTAGCTCGCGAGATCACGGCTCGCGGGAGGCCTGCTCGCGGGACCCCGGGTCGCGGGACCCAGAGGAGGGATGTCGCAGTCCCGGGATTGACATTGAGTGCAGATCGGGCAGATTTCAGAGCGAGGCGTTACAGGTGTGGGCCGACGTCGTCAACAGTAAACACGCCCTACAGCTACTCCGAGCAAACAGCGATCACACACCAGGCAACAGCGTCATCTGTGACCTGACGTCACACGTAAAGACGTCCGGGAACGCGCGGGATCACGTTGATACCTCCCAGCGGCCGGTAGAGGCGCTACCAGCTAAGAAGCGCGTGACGTTCGCCCCCGCGACGTCTGTGTCTGCCTGCTCGTTAAACACACCGAGAACTAGCCGAGTTGGCTCGGGCTCGTTGAGGAACGCTGGCGTCTCGTCGTGCGGCGTCGGCGCGCGATCGGCGCATGTCGGGGCCACGTCCGACCGACGCCCGGCCGTCAGGGCCCGACTGCCGCCGCTGTCACCGTCCGTGGTGGGAATGACGATGTTCCGCAAACTCTACATGGCCAAGTTAATGCGTGACACGGCGCTGCCGGGCAAGGCGTCCGGGCCCGGGCGGGCGGGGGTGAATGCCGGGCGTCCGGGGGTGAATGCCGGGCGTCCGGGGGTGAGCGCCGGGTGTCCGGGGTTGAACGCCGGGCGCGGGACTCAGACCCGGGCCGACCCCGCCGAGCCTCCGTCACACGCCACGACCGACACGGAGGACGACGACATGGAGCCCGAGTGGGACGACGACGAGATGGTGCCGGAAAGTCCGCGATTCTGCGCCACTCTGTCCCCAGAGGCGCAGTACGCCATGATGAAGGGGTACGAGGATCGCCTGGTGCACAACCTCAACTCCCACCTGCCGGACACGACGGCGCGCCCGGTGATCCGCTCCCGCACGCCCCGGACGGGCCGCGTGCGGGTCACGGAGACGCCGGCCACCTCGGACGACGCCCCGGGTCGCGCCCTGCCCGACCCCGCGCCTACTTCCGGAACTGACGATCGTCAGCTGCGCGTCAGCCGGAAGTTCCAGGCCGCCATCGACCTCCTGGACAACCTTGAGGCCGAGGGCGGAAACCAGCTGGCAGCCTCCAAACCCGCGTGTCAACGACGCATGCGCAACCCGCTCCGACGATACCAGAGCTGGAGTCAGGGCTGGAACAACGACTTCCGGGTCACCGAGTCAGAGGTCACCGAGGTCAAAGGGCAGCATACACTGAGGCGCGAGCCGCAAAGTTAGGTCAGGCTGTTCAATGTATTGACAATCTGTTAAGGCTATATGACGTACAGCGATCGTGACATGCTTGACGCCATTTAGCCCCCGAAGCCGAACACCTCCTAGCAGATCATTTGTTCTACTGGGGATATAGAGCACAGAGTGATTGCTGGTGCTGCCATCCTCCGCCAGGAAAGTGAGAGATAGCGCCAGAGAGATAGAGATAGAGATAGTGCAGTCGGGGGACAACCATTGTTATCAGTTGTTATAATTCATTGATAATCATGAGACCAGATTAAGACCTCTTCATGGCAAGCCATAAAAAATATTTTTTATAAAATCCATTGATAACTGGACCTGCCACCTGGTGTTTTGTTTGGTGTCGGAGGGCAATCGCTATGTGCCCTTTAACGCAGGGAACCAACTTGGAGAATGTGACATTTGGCAGATTATCCCAGACTGGATTACTCCTCTTTGGTTGACCCATTGACTGGAAGCCTGGCACATGAACACATATTCAATGTTGCTCAGTAGAACCTTCTACTTCTCTGATTATTGATTCGGACAGAGTTCTGATCTATGAAACCTTTCATGCCACTCAGCTTCCGAACATGACAAAGGATCTGCTTGGAGAGTGTCCTCCTCTAACAGCTTATCAACGTGCTAACATCCACTGGGAACACGGTGGGTGCGCACAGGGGCGGCGGTCGGAGAGTGAGGTGCGGTGGTGCTCACTGAAGTATGAACTCGTCTGGTGAAATACACTCTATTTCCCATGTACCTCAGTATCTGATGATCGTCCTTATTGCATTTTCACTCGAGAAGATATTACATATTTTTACATGGAGGTAGGACCGTAAGTGCTGAATCCATTATGTCGTGTGATCTTATATCCGATTTCTTGACTCACTAGGTCGGGATAAATCGTGTGAGCATCTCTTGTAAGATCCTTCCAATCGCAGAGGCCCCTTGAGCGATAAAAGGGGCTACACGCACGGGAGGAATGATCTTACAAGATTTAGTACGATCCAGCAAGAATCATCCAGATGCTGCAAGACACAGCCCAACCCTGCCAAGCTAAAAAAACAAACAGTCACGCTGGTAGAATCTGCACTCAGCAACAAAACTGCATCACCATCAAGCCAACGTTAACGCCTGGCTTACTTTGTGTAGAGGACCGTGTTCTAAGGAGACTACGTCCAGGGACTTGGACTTAATGTACTTTGGTTGATTCGTTTGTAGTACTAGAGGTCGTTCAAGGACAGTGTTTTTCAATGACCATCGTGCTTCGTCCGTTAACACTGTACCGTAGTTAATTTCACTGCCATTATTATGTCTGAATTCATTACATAACCATGTGTCCATCAATACAGGTATCTGATGCTGTCTATGAAACTAAATCAATTTTTATTTAGCTATTATTAAACTGAAGTAGATCTGCTAGATGCATAAGACTAGCTTATGTCTAACCTTGTTGATTGAGACTCAGGATATGCCACATTTTTGTGAGATTTTCTGTTTCGGATGTGTCTTTTTGATTTCTAACCACGACACAAGATAAGAATTTCCTAGACCAAAATGGCGAAAGTTCTTAGGCACTAATTCGACATAACGTTTATGGTTGGTTGCATTGATTGAGATATATATTTATCTTTTGATTATTGCAAACACATCCTATAATGTTTTACAAAAATAAGGCCGGATAATACTTTGTGTCCATCGAAAACTGTAGCGATCACACTATAAAGGATGTGTACATAAATGCTACAGAACTAAAGGTATGGGTTCCGCAATATAAAGCATAACAGGACAATATTTGCACGAAATGAAGGCTTACCTCTGACTCTAGCGAACAAGAAATTATGTTCAGATAAATATCTAGCTATCAAACTGTCATGATTCCAACTCGCGCAACAGGAGTACATGTGCTTGTGAAAAGAACTATAGTGTGTGAAAAGAACTACAGTTAATTAAACTACAGTTGGAATCAAGTCAATTGAACTAGAGCTGCAGTATGCTAAGATTTTCTACATCTATTCTGTATACGTCTGAACGAGTCGTTTTATTTGGAGAATGTGAGCACTTTATTAGTCATTAGTACAGATACTTTGTGGTCAATTACCCAGCGTTTCGGATATTGGTCATCTTAAAGACAGATCTGTCAATTTGCCTTGAAAATCAAAACTCGTAACGATATCCAGAATATTGGAAATGATGATCTCCAAGTGTTGTAGAACACATATATATATAACTAGAAAATGGGGGTCAACATACCAGTTTATGATTTAGAAATTGATTTGATAATATAATATAAAGCAATTCTAAAAGGTTGGTTTTCACATAGTGAAACACATAATTTTCTTGAAACTTTCGCAGAATATAGTAAATGTGTATTACTATACATTTTAATATAAAAAAACTATATATCATCGTCTTAATTTCTGAATAAATTGCCTTTAAGTCTTGTACACACCTCTCATGGTTTATAATCTGTTTCCCGAAGTCTTTCAATTGCAAACCTTTCTGCTTTTAAAAAATAAAATTGATACATTTGACTACAGGTTCCATATATTTATTAACACAACCAACCATTTACAGGGAGGTCAACCAAGCACCAATTGACAGCACCAGATACCAATTATTGCTTTAACAATTCGATTAATATTGTGATATTTACAAAATGGGGAAATGTGTAGAACGTCAGAGGCTCCTGGTGGACTAGAATGGGATGGGTTTGATATCATCAACAAGGAGTATGAGATGTGTGTCATTCAATGATTTACTCGGCAAGCTGCATACAGATGAAGTGAGTGGCTCACTGAGTGGCTAGTCGAGTTGCTTACGGATCGGGCGGGTCGTTGAGTTGCTCATTGAGTTTCTCACTGAGTGGCTCGTGGACTGAGGGGCCTGGGGCCTGTTTAATAACCCACGCCAATGCCAACGAGAGTATAAGATCCCGGGACAGATCGTACGAGAGTTCTTATAATCTTATACTTCAGATTACCATTTGAAAGGGCAGTCGTAGCAGAGGATATAAGAGATATCGTCTATTTCTGTTTAATGATTTATCGTGGAGGTGACCCAAATCACCCATAGCCTCGTTCCCCTATTCAAGCGAAGATATCGTAGGTGAATCAAATTAACAGGAACCCCATTATTTATCAATTCAGAACGATGGAAATATGTTCATCATGGTCTCAAATGTAAACTGGCAGTGTTAAATAGAGAATTTCTTAGATGTTTGGTTAGATTCCTTTATTA
Organism: Alentia gelatinosa; assembly: GCA_950022655.1. Lineage (NCBI taxonomy): Eukaryota > Metazoa > Annelida > Polychaeta > Phyllodocida > Polynoidae > Alentia > Alentia gelatinosa. The sequence continues at coordinate 49,059,788 of OX465586.1, forward strand.
TTAGAAATGATGAAATTAGTTACCAATAGGACCACTATGTGGCAGTACCTGCGGTGTATATGAACCCTCATTAACGATCAATCCCATCCTGTCTTACAGACTATTTTGTCCTCACCAAACAATTTTGGATTTAAACAAGACCATGGACGATGATTTCTCTACCTACTGCACGACATGAGTTATCAAACGCGAATGGCCTACTCTCGTCTACATTGGCGCCCCAGGTTGTTTCATTCGCTGGGACTCTCGTCCCCAACATGAGTAGGTAATTAAACAGACCCCTGGTTGGGAGCTCATTGAGTGGCTCATTGAGTGGCTCACGGAGCGGCTCATTGAGTGGCTCATTGAGTGGGTCGCTGACTGAGTGGCTCATTGAGTGGCTCACTGAGCAGTTCATTAGCTGAGTGTCTCGTAGACTGAGTGGGTCTGGCTGGGGCTCATTGAGGGACTCATTGAGCAGCTCATTGAGTGGCTCACTGAGCGGGGCTGATGGAGCAGCTCACTCCTTCCACTTGGAGATGTCGATGTCGGGCAGACTGCTGCATGGCCGCCGCTCATTCTGCTCTCCGTGGTAGAGACTGGCCAGACTGTACACCTCCGCGTAGTTACGCTCTCTGGAAAAACACAAGGGGTTGTGTTAACTCATGATAGATTATCTAACATCAAATTACTGCGTGAGGAGATGGGCAGATTGTATTTCCCTTGATAAAGGATTTAGCCAATTTTGCATATATATCCCATTTGTAATCGAGTGCATACATGATGGAGAGGGATAGGGCTGGCCAAATTTTATAGAAATTTTGCGTACATACTATAGGGATGGCCCATTTGAAATTTCCTTTGCTGGTTTATTTTTGTAGTTGTTTAAAAAAAAGAATAACTTTCGGGTTATACTGTCCATTGCTTATACTTTAGAGGTGGAGTGTGAGGTGTGGCACAGCTTCACAGCCAGCGCTATCAATAATTTTAACTATGCTTTCTTCACTTTGCTCCTTGTGTTTTATGAGACTCACCCCAGTTCAGCGAAGGCCTCACTGATGGGACGGAGCATGGCGTATTTCTGCACCATGGATGTGGACTGCGGCAGGTCGGCCGATTTACACACCAGTTTAGACAGCGTAACTTTCCTGATCTCTGTCAGCTGGTCTGAAAACACAATGTGAAACGGATTTCCTTATTCTGTATAGGGCAGAGAGGAACCATTAGTTGACGAAGCAGTTACCAGGTGGCCGAGAGTAGCATCAGCAAGGTGGAACCACAATTTGGGGGATAGGGCCTGTATGTGCCCCTAAGTTCTTACAGAATTCTTTCAAACTCTTACCGTCCCCCCTTTGTCTCTCTACACCCATTTCAATTTAAGATGACATAAAGATGAAAAGAAGGTTTGTTCTAACATGAAGGCTTTGTACAAATAAGAGGGGCTAGAGTAGTGACAGTGACCTATTATCAATCACTTACCTTTTCACCTGAGCAGTGGAGAACATTTACTCAGGGGCAAAATTGCCTCGCCCAGGAAGCATTACTTATCTGCCTTACAGAATGACATACTCCCAGCAACCCATTTGTTACTGGTGACTGATTATCGTTAGTTATAATTTCTAAATTACCCTCAGAAACTTCAATACAGCCAAATCTGAAACGAAGTTCATTTGTCCCCGAGTTAAAATTTACTTCCAATGATGCAATAATTATGTATTTGTTCAAATTTCCAGGAATTATATCGATAGATCAGCCGATATGCTGTGTTTACTATTGTTTTCACATACATAGGTGTGGACAGCGTATTGGCAATGTAATGCACAGTAAAACTGGTTACTTCCTTTCTGATATGATTAATAAGCACTACTGAGTGTGAACAGTTTTGAACACAGACCTGGGGTGAACCCGGTGGTGCGGTCTCTGGTCTCATACCAGAAGCGGTCGCCGACCTTCAAGTTCCTGAACTGGCGGCCGAGTATGCAGGCGAAGGTCGGTCCCACGATGCCTCCAGCCACGTTCCTCTCACATATCGCCGCCGCAAACAGGTCCACATCGTCCACGTCTCTGCCACAATAAAAAGAAACATTTATCTCACCAAAAGAATAACCACAACGGCGGCATTTATTGATTTAAGCAAAGCATTTGATATAATAAATCTTATACATACTTCGAACTAAGTCAACACACCTTGGTATCACTGCCAAGACAAATGTATGGATAAAACCTTACTGTACTACATGTAATAGAATCCGAAGTTCTGAAGGAATTGATTCAGGCATACTCACACTGAATGTTTTGCTTACCACAAGGGCTATTCTTGGTCCGTTCCTATTCTTAATATATATGTATTACAAATCAATACTGCTTGTGTTTAATCATATTATGGCTAGATGATACTGTCATTTACAGCTTAAAGAATGATAAAGAACCGTAGCATACGCAAGTTGCCAGATGGATATCAACCACTGGTTGGTTACTGGAGAACTTGACCGAAGAAAAGTTGCCCCAGGACTTTATGGAGAATTCGCCCCATTTAGAAGTCGCACAGTAATTTAGTAGTCTTAGGTTTCAAATATATGTTGACTTGAGCAGGCAATATTACCATCCCCGAGTAAACGATGTAGCAACAGATCAGACAAATAAATTGCACTTGATTGCCACTAAAACACCGGATTCACTTGATGTCATCCGGCCATAAAAACGTCATGGGTAACAGTGGGCAGTATGTGTAGGTCATACGGCTATAGGTATATGATGATATGTAACCATACTTGCACGGGTGTGATACATGCATTAATTGAGAAGGACTCACGCGTAGACGCTCTTGATCGTCTGGCGGTCGGCCTCAGGTAAGTCAATCATGTCCTCAAAGTCACGTGCCACGTGAAGGTTGCACCACGCCCGCCACTCGTTGTAGGCTGCAACACAGGGTTATGTATTATGTGTGTAAGACAGTCCGTTACCATAGACCAGGGAATGTCAGGAACTGAAAATATCCATACGTTTTGGTTGCAGAGTAATCTAACTAGGCAAAGCTGAGTTAGATTATGTAGCAAACCAATATGAATGGCATATTTACAGTGGCTATGGATCGAGTGTGGTTCAGATTTGATCTCACCCCTATCACTGACAGATTGACTCACATTTGTGATAACATTGCCTATTGAGTATTCTACTACAATACTCCATGGGTGTTGAGTAAGAGTGCTCAATGTTAAATCTATTGAAAAAAAAATACCAGGGGTGAGAGAATATATGGAAACAGGGCTATTGTAGTATGAGGTATGATTTTCAGATAGATTATCCTGATGCCGAAGGCAGAGGGATAATCCTATCGACAATTTAACAAATATTTATTATGTATAACTACAGCCAGCCTGATTTCGTATTATTGTTTACCAAAAAAAAAGTCAAGTTTTTATCTTCTATTGATGTCACTTGAATTGCCGTACCCCATATGCAACAGTATGACGTACAGCCATAATTATGATATGGGTAGGAGCGGGCGGTATATGTAGGAGATACGGCCAGAGGTATACTATATAAAAACTATTTAACCTAATATGCAAGAATTTACCTTAGAAGACCTACAAAACATGTATAATTCAGAGATAAATGAGAGAGAGACAGAGAGAGGTAAAGTTGCTTAAGGGGATCCATAGTGATCTTTTCTTTATTTCATTATTATTAAACCTCTATATGCTCCAGTAAGCAAACGAGTAGACACATAGTAATGATATGCAAGGTAATAAAAGTAGTGCTATAAAGATATAAAATGTTGTAAGAATAAACATATAAATTCACAGACTAGAGAAGTGTAGATATAAGTAAAGACTCACAGGGCAGTCCATGGTCCCGTCCTCGCTGTATGTTGATGGCCGCCAAGTCGGTGCCTGAAAACAACACCACATTTAGCACAACTTGTCACACATGGCAATCGAGACAATCAGTCAGTTCTATGCCCTCACAGACAAACTATCACAGATACTAAAATCGACTCTGAATATAAAGCCAGTAGCCTATTGGTGTGTGGGAGAGAATTAGCCACAGAGGTGATCTGCCATACACTAATCGCACTAAATGCTGAGGAGGGTCACCATTGATAAGTTGTTCCATAGGTCTATATAGGGCACAGAGTGATTGGTAGTTCTGTCATCATCTGCTAAGTAATTGTAAGCTAGCGCCACTGTAGTCGGGGGATGGCCGTTGTTATCAATTGTCATAATTCAGTGATAATCATGAGACGAGGCTAAAACCCCTCCATTGCAAGAAGAAATTCAATTTGTTTAAAATCCTTTGATAACTGCACCTGACATCAGGGAGCTGTTTCAAAATCGGGAGGGTGCTAAACGAGAGCACTCATGACCAAAGCGAAAGCTAACAATGGCACTTCGAGGCGTCGCTGTCGAGGTGGAGGTGCCGCTCCCTATTGGGTATTGGTAGCGGTTTTGCTGCCGCTTTGATTCAAAGTGCCGCTCGCTGTTGCGGCCTCCCGCTTTCAGAATGTGACGTGCCGCTGGCGAGATCTCACTCGACTTTTGAAACAGCTCCCTGGTGTTTTGTTTGGCATTGGTGGTGGGGTGGGGGGGGGGGGGGGGTGAGTGGTGGGGCAAGATGGCTACCCTCACTACACACTAGCTATCCGCCCTGTAGAGGGTTTACTCACCGGGTCCGTGTGGCGGGTTCTCAGAGAAGAGATGCTGCGTCACCTGCTTGCTGAAGTGGCGATCAATGCGCATGGCACTCTGCGACATGATGCCGTGCATGATGGAGTCCACGGCCGAGCCCTTCTTCTGCGCGTTGTTGTAGACCTCGTACGGCCGGCGCAGTACCTGCACAGGGCATCAGTGAGTCAGAGAAGGAGCTACAACAGTATGGTGTGGTTTGTTACTTCGTTTGAGCATTGTTTTAGACTTCGAAAGGCCAGCGCAGTATACCTATCACTTTTTTTTTTATTCATGAGCCAATTCTGGCGATGCTAGTTCTTCCAATGGATTACAGATACATTCGTATTTATAAAGACCTTCAGAACTTAAATTCGACGCACATGTGTGCGTGCCTAAAACATGTAAAAGGAAAAGAGATGGAAGAGGAAATAGCTGAGTGTTAACGTTTCCTTACTATTATATTCCTGAAAATCCTGAAAAAGACCATTTCATGCACAGCTGACGGTGGTCCTGAACATTATTTGTGTCATGCCCAGCAGCAAGTAGTATTTCATGTAGATTCGATTTAGGAGTATATGATATCAGCATTTGGGATTGCTCGAAATGATAACTTTCGATGAAGAGGATAGAGAGGTGTTCCAGAAAAGAAAATACTGAATAGAGGTGACGAGAAGAAAAAGCCGAGAAGTGTTTTAAATTGGATTACCATATCTTAAAGATACTAAGAAAGAAATTCTGTTATCCGGGGAATATTCATCTATTCATCGCCTATTGAATATGAGTTACCGTACTCACAAGTCTGTTGAGAATGAGCAATTGGTATGAGTTCCTTATGTTAAGCCTATTGACGTTTGTACCAGGCTAAGATAATAGATTGGTCTATGTCCTTGTACCATAAATAAGTATAAATAATTACACCTAGTAAATATCCTATGGCTATCCTGATGGTGACTGAACTTTGATGCATATATAAAAGAACAGACGATATGACAAAGTAGTTCTATTTCATTAGTATCTGGTAAATGTCAGGTAATGATGGGAGGTACGCGGCCACAAATTGACATTTCCTGATATAACAATTGAGATTTTTATTTCTGGTTTCCGGTGCGTATGACCTTTTGGCAGCTGAGTGGAGAAGGTGACACCTGTGGTGAAAGCGGGCATTACACTCCCTCCACTCACAACCAGCATGCACCAGGTTAACTCTCCCTGCAGATGTTTCGTGGCAATCAGATCTCCTAATCTTTGCTCCAACCCAATCACGTTATACACCGGAACAGGAACCGGAACTACATTCGAGCTACAAAACAGGAACTGTCACACAGATATAAAGATAAATCACGAACATAGTGTTAGTGGTGAAAGAACATTAGTACAATAGAACCCAGCCTTACAGACACCCCACGTCAGTGGTCACTCTGTGTTAACGGACACCTTTACTTGGAACGGATCCCTCTGTTAGATGTTTGACCCTGTGTAAGCAAGCGATCATCCCGTATTTAACTTGACACTTTGGGATCACAGTCACAATGAACTGTATTCACATTGAACTGTAGTCACGTTGGACTGTAGTCACGTTGGACAATAGTCACGTTAGACACTATTCACGTTGGACTCTATTCACATTGGACATTAGTCACGTTGGACTGTGGTCACGTTGGACACTAGTCACGTTAGACACTATTCACGTTGGACACCAGTCACGTTGGACTATACTCACGTTGGACATTAGTCACGTTGGACTGTAGTCAAGTTGGACTGTAGTCCCGTTGGATACTAGTCACGTTAGACACTAGTCACGTTGGACACTAGTCACGTTGGACTGTACTCACGTTGGACACTAGTCACGTTAGACACTAGTCACGTTGGACACTAGTCACGTTGGACTGTACTCACGTTGGACATTAGTCACGTTGGACTGTAGTCACATTGGACACTATTCACGTTGGACACTAGTCACGTCGGACACCAGTCACGTTGGACTGTACTCACGTTGCTGAGGGGCGTGCTGTGTGTCTTGTGGTAGTTGCGGTCGCTGAAGACGACTGTGTCGGGGATCATGCTGTGGGAGAAGCGGAAGGCGGCTGTGGCGAACACGTTGGCGATGTCGGCGCTCACTGACGGGTCGTACACTGCCGGCAGAGGAAGCAATAGACATTAACTGAACGTGCAGTTATTATAAACCCACCCCCACCCGTCACTGTCTGTCTCTGTCCTCACTGACAGGCCATACACTGATGGCAGAATACAGCCAAGTTAGTTTATATTAATTGTACTCCAGTTATAATCCACCCAAACCCCTGTCTCTATCCGTCTCTCTCTCTCTCTCTCTCTCTCTCTCTCTCTCTCTCTCTCTCTCTCTCTCTCTCTCTCTCTCGTATCTGTCTCTCTCTCCGTCTCTGTCTCTTTCTATCCTCCCATCTCGCTCTCTCTCTGTCCTTCTATCACTCTCCGTCTCTGTCATTGTCTCCCTCTGTCTCTATCTCTGTCTGTCTTCCTTTCCCTCGTTGTCTCTGTCTTGTACCTGTCTCTCTCTCTGTCCTCTAATCCTTCTCTGTCCCTGTCTCTCTCTGTCCTCCTACCCCTCTCTGTCTCTGGCTCTCTATATCTTTATCTGTACTCATATTCCTCTCTGTCTCTCTCTTTATCCCACCCCTAATATAAAATCCCATAGCCTTAACATTGAGATTCCGTATACCACGCTGACTGGCATACAGAGTTTTATATGCCACTAGTGGCATACAGAATATTATCACGTAATATTCCAAAATCGAGGAGACAGGGTAGGATAAAATCAAAACCTGATTCGTTTTAATCTTGGCCACCACATGCCACTCCTGGAGTATGGCTCCGGACTTCACTCGGCTTCGCCTCATGAAGTCACTTTGCCAAACTCCAGTCGTGGCATACGGTGGCTAAGATTAAGACTCATCCAGTTTTACGATAGTCCTTGTCTCTGTTTGTCTCTGTCTCTCCTCCTATCCCCCTCTCTCTGTTTCGTATCTGTCTCTGCCTCTCTCTGTCTCTCTCTGTCTCTCTCTGTCTCTCTCTGTTCTCATGTGTAACTCTGTGTTTGTGTATCTCTATGCCCTCCTTTCTCTCTCTCTTGGTGTCTCTCTCTATCTCTGTTTTACATATAACTATACCCTCTCTCTTTAAATGTACACATGCAGATTATGCATCTCAGAACGAAATAATTGGGACTGATGAATATCAATATTTAGAAATCACCAGGTGGCGACATTATGGATGGTAGGATATGCCTTTAAAAGTGTAAGAAGTGATTGACGGACTGACCTGAGCTGTAACCGGTGCGCTGTAGCGTGAGGCCGTAGCGGCTCATGGCCTGCGGGCCCAGGATGATGGGCAGGTACTCGTTGTATATGATGTGCTGCCACAAGGCGCCCACGACACGACGAGTCTCCTGGAAGAGCCGCTCGCCGTCCCACTGTGGGTTGACTTCGTGGAGGTCAGCCTCAATGTAGCCGTGAAGACGGGCGAATACCACGTGGAGCCCCGTGAGAGGCGCGTTCTCATTGACTCGGTCATCACCTACCGTAAATATAACCCGTAATATACCGTTAATACAATCATACTGTAGATACAACCCTTAAAGCTGTGAAGCCGGGCGAATACCACGTGGAGCCCCGTGAGAGGCGCGTTCTCATTGACTCGGTCATCACCTACCGTGAATATAACCCGTAATATACCATTAATACAATCATACTGTAAATACAACCCTTAAAGCTGTGAAGCCGGGCGAACACCACATGAAGCCCAGTGAGGGGGAAGTTCTCATTATCTACCATAAATATAACCCATATTCCTACCATGAATACAACCAGTAATACTACCATGAATACTATGGAGAAACCAAACAAGAGTTGGTCGTGTTGTTGTTTATCGCACTCCGGCACGATCGCGTATTACTGCGCGAGGCGAAGCCGAGAGCAGTAATACGCGATCCTGCCGGAGTGCGATGAACAATGACACAACTAACTCGAGTTTGGTTTAGAATTTATCCTACCCCGCCCATCTAAATTACTTCTACATTATCAAATGACATCATTTGTCAAGTGTATCCCACTAGAGCGATATCTTTCATTTTTCTGAACTCCAGACCGAATACAGCGACCCAATGTTAAGCCTATGGAGTTTTTTATTAGGGGTAGGATAAAACCTGTTATCCTATTGAAAATACTGTAAATACAACCTATAACCCTACCATAAACACCTACGATAAAAACCTACTGTAAATTCGATCCATATTCATACTGTAAATAGCTTATCCAAATACTTATCCAAATACCTACACTAAATGCAAACTGTAATGCTATCGTAAACACCACCCTGCTGTAAAAATTATTGTAAATATAATCGTAGACCTACCGTAAACACAACCCGTAATCATGGTAGTAAGAATGACATCGTATTTTTAAAGCTTGACTTTGCTAGTGGATGAGAGCAAACATAAACGAATTAACACGATTTGATACATATTATAAATGTAAATATGATGTGAATTAAAACTCACCGGCTTTGAAGCAGCGGATGGTTTCGTTTACATCTCTGCACTCGTTGTTGTCGGTCTGAGGCAGCAGTGGTTTGAATTTGGGGTCCGGGTTCTGAGACATGAGCATCCTGCCGCGGCCTGCAACATGCGAACACCATCTTGTATCATAAAATGTTCTGCCACCAATTGTTAGATTGACACCAACCTTTATAGTGTTAAACACATTATCAGACAATCATAATAGTGTTGATTCCAAAATTATAAACAACGTTTCAAGAACGATAAATTCCATCATTGTCCGTTATATATCCTCCATCTTATCATCTACAAACGTGAATTTACCTTCAATCAGTAACAGTGAGGAATCCGTTGTTCAATTCATTTCACTACGATTTGTGCAGCGGAAATTATCAGATCTACTCTGCTGGTTCATAGTTCACCAGTCTCTACCAACTCTTGTTTCCACCTGCTCACAAAATTGACACCGATCATTTGGGCACTTGACAAGAGTCAGTTGGTGGTTCTCCCTCACAATTTGTCGCTGCCCATAATGCACACATTGTTTCCACCTGACGACTGAGTATTACCGATTATTGGCTGCCACCGATTAAATGAGCCTGGAGATATTTAATCGGTGAGCCAAAAAGTTGTCAGGTGGTGCCAAATCGCATGACGTTGGGGTTTCAAAACATCATCTTGGCAACTTTATCCTCTGTTCCATCTTAAGATTATCTTTAAAAAAAGTGGCAAATAGCCAGCAGGTGGTGCCAAAAGCCATAAATCAGTGGCCCAAATTCTCACATTGAAGTTATTTTTCAGGCCTATCATAAGAATTCTAAAACTTCATCATGTGATTTGACATGTGACCCTTGATTTTATTTTCTATCAAAAATCCTAAATATGATGTCATACCTCAGTTCATGTTTATTGATCCATTATTTCCTATTCTAATAAATAAAATCTATAATTTTGAATTTCAAAAGACGATGCCTCAAGGCATCACCCGGCCACACCGGGTTGATGCCTTAAGGCATGATGCGGCGTTAAAGGGTTAAGAGGACATAGTAAAGCATGCGTGACTTACTTCTCTCGCGGACTTTGAGCCCCGCTGACTCCTCTTTGGTTGAGCCGTAGATCATGGAGGCGTCCATGTAGTGTGTCAGCTGGTTCAGCTGTTGACGAGGACCTGAGCAGACGACAAACATTTGTACCAATTTACCATGATAAGTACTATATATCAATATTGATATATTCATAGAAACTATGAATCAGTCTTGTGTTTATCCATGTCTGTGTAATCCCTCTTACCGCTTGAGGAGGGTTGTTCCACTATTTGCACAAAGACATCCTTAGAGGTAGTATAGTGGACAGAGCCATTGATAATCCAACATAGAGTCACAGGCGGCAAACAACAGTATCTCTTCTTACGAAATTCAACTGACTTTCAAAGTTTTCCCATGGTTCTCTTGTATCTCAACACCCATTTCGGAGTAGGCTGACTAAAAGATTAAACCCTGGACCCTGGTTCCCTATCATCTGTCGCTTATTTTTGCGCCTCCAGCAGTGGGGAACACCTAATCTTTCACCTCCAGCAGTGGAGTACACCTACTCAGGGGCAAAATGGCGGTGGCCATGGAACGCTACTTATCTTCCGTATACCAGTGACGTCGCTCAGACCATGCCATAAATCCCTGTCTTGTTAGTTATTCGGTATGCGTGGTAAGCCTAATGCGAATGACACCAGATGGTGGGTCACGAAAACCTGCTGGAATAGCCGTTGATTCAGCCTCCTTTTTACCTCTCGAGAGCTATTCCGGGTTGGACAAGGTCCCATCCCACACACAACTCTTCCCATACCGCTCCTCATTCTCCCTCGTGTGTGGGTATGTAGGGGCTATGCCGCCAGATGTCGCCTTGTCAAGGTCAAATAACACAGGTGCAAGGTCATCTGGCGTCCGCGCGTTGCATGCTGGGAGCAGGACGCCTCATGCGCGTAGGTAACTTCCGTTTCTTTCGTGCCGCAGCTGGTACATGTATTCGTATGCACAAGGACAGTTATGCTTTGTTGATGAGCTTTGTTTGTATTATCTGAACGTTGGACAGCGAACAGAAAGATGGACAGCACCAAAGCTTCCCTGGGGAGATTAGTGACGTACTAAGAACAAATGCTGTGTGCATCATCAGTTACAATTTTTGGATTTTAGTCAGTTTATGTTTCCTTTTCTGAAGCCTACCGGGCACTCAGCTAACCTGCCATTTCTACAACTGCCTTTGTAAGGTTCAAATATGTCAATAACCAGTGGGTCAATAAGGTATTCTGGTCTCTGGTGATTGGTCATGGTCAGTTGGACACGCATCTAAGACACTTGGCCTGTGCACCCAGCCAAAAAAGACAATGTTGGGATACAGATAGTGAAAAGATGGTTTTTGCAGCACGCCTAAAGTCTTTATAACCGCTCCCTAAACTATAGGCAGAGTATCTGAGCGCATTTCCCATGCTCAACGAGGCCCAAAAGCTACCCTTATTGGAGGATACTTCAATATGTATAATTTCTCAAGCTCGTACCATAACTGATACATGACCCCTATGCATGTATAATCAATGAACCCACTTAAATAGTATCCTTGCACATATTCATCTAACAATAAAAGTATGTAAATAGTATATTTAGCCTAATAGGATGATAAGAATAGAATTGATATTTTTCAAACCTGATTTCAAAGCAGATGGCAATTTGAGTTGCCTTAAGGTGGGAGTATCCCTGGCATTCCATTGATCTGCCCCTGTATATAGTACATGTACGTATATGGTTCAACTTGTTTAACTCTTCTGTGGGATTGATAGTCCCATTGCTCGCTACATTACCACATTATATGCGTGATAAGGTGGAATGGGTTCATGAGAATTGTAGCTCTAGCTTTGTGGTTATGGGATTCAAAGCTTTTACATATAGAGTGAAGGCGGTAGGTATGAGTGCAAAAGTGTTCTTCTTGGGCAAGATACGATGTCTTGGGCAAACTACAGTATTATATTAACAACCATGGATTGTCTTTACTCAATACATGTAGTTCACAACTGCTTTGATATTTCATCCAATAGATAAAGATATGCTTACGTTGGTCAGACTTCTGCTATTGTATCTCTATCATACCTGAAGTATCATTGATGCGATATACATGTATGTTTAATCCCCAAATTGGAGCTGGAATACCGGAGAATACGATGTAGTCACTGTAAGTTCCTACTCACTACGGGATCCCTGTTATCCTAGGGCACCATTGTAGTATCCTAGGCTCGTAGGAACATCAATTCCCCTTTAGTACTAGGTAAGTACCTCGGGTAATTATCTATTATCTGGGTATAATCAAAACGGATATCATAGACGTATTACCCTCATAAACGCAGTTATCTAATGCTATATAGAATACGTTACCAGGTGTTTCTTAAGTTGCAGGCACTACATAACCAAGCAGATAAGGTGCGACACCAGCCAGTGGAATAGGGTCTATTGGCGGGCTTGTTCCCAATGGAGTAATTCAGGAAGGATAATAACATCAGGTGAGTAGGGATACAGGACGCACCTAGTTGGCAGTCGAGGCTGGGCACCTCCTGGGTCCTGACGAACATGAGGCAGCGCTGAGACCCGAAGGCCGTGTCGCCGGCCGGCACCTCGATGGGGAAACAGGCGCGGTTCTCCTCGCCCTGCGTGGAGCATCCGTCCGAGCCGCACGTCACCTCCGACAGCCTGCCCCCGCCTGGCCAGGACACAGAGTTAAACATAGAGATTATACTACATGTACATCTACATTGTCATCATTAGTATATATCTGTGGTTGAATATCTATGAAGTGTTACATGCTGATAGGGGTGCAGTATAAAGGATGTATTCCACCGGTCAGGCTGATTGGTGCCACACGAGCGTTGTGTTAGTCCCTGTCAGGCGGATATATAGAACCTGTGTGGTGGAGTAGGCTATCTGCTCACCGCCGACGGCTATACGGCAGCTGTATGGCTAAAACCTGCTAAAAGCTGATAAAATAGCTTTTGCCTGTTAACCGGCAGCGGCACCCATATGGGCGCCATACAGGGGCCGGTTTTGACGCCTGGTGAAGTTGAAATCTGGCTTATCTGGTGGAAAACACCCTTTAATAATGTTTGCGACCTGGAGCCGTATTGAATGACTGCTAGCATATACGTGATTAAAATGTTAAAAAAATCACAGTTTTCAGGTATATAAAAATAAGGAAACATATTTACTGCAGGTGAATTGATGCTGTTCATGGTGTTTTGTCCCGTAAATATGTCCCGATGCCACAGTAAATAACCCCGAAGGGATATCAACTCACCCATAGAAAGGATGTTTCCTCATAGTCTCATTATTGGTCATTATAGTCTGTCTTATGGTCTAAATTATAACATGAAAACATAAAATCGGTATATTGGGTCAGTCTTATGGTCTTAATTATAATATGCAAATATCACATCAGTTTCATTGGGTCTGTCTAATATATATAGTCTTACTCTTAAGTCTTATCCTAGTCTGTGGTACCAAACATGAGAATAATTGCTATTTGACAGTGCAGGAGTCAGTTAATGGAGTTGGATATTTGACTGTTTCACAAGACATTCTCACGCGAACGTCGTTGACAGTGGTCGTCGTCCATGGATTCCATTCCCAGGTCAATATTGTGAACTATAATCTGGTCAGGTTCAAGCTTTCAGTGAAATACCAAAGTGTCCTTGTGAATATTTGAAGCATACATGATGGTTAGTGTCAGTAACTAGAAATTAAAAAATAGATATCTTAGTAGCACGCTACTGGCTCAAATTACAAAAGATGTTAATGAAATATTTTTTCTTTGTATTTAACATTGAAATATATAAAGTTGATGTCAATTCTTGACAATTTTGTCTTAGATAAGTGAAGTCTGATATTGTCCACAAGGAAGTCAGTGAGGTCCTGTCACTGTATAGATGAGAAGATAAGATTAATTCAAAAATGGATCACAAACAGAGTTGGCATATTGCAAGAAATTAATAATAAAGAAAGGTTTGATAATCTTTATATATCAATGAAATCATACTTGAAGTTTATGCTCAGTTGAATAATGTTTTCGATGCTCAATTAGTGATATTATCATATCATTACTACTGCCTCGAAGCGTATCAAATTGAAGATGAATTATGTTTATCTCACCCCTGGTTTCCTACCATAGACCTAACATCAAGAAACTGTACTCAAAACCCATGGAGGATTGTACAACAAAAAAAGCTCCAATGGGCGATGACATCACAAATGTTTGCCGATAAGTCAGTGATACGGGTGAGATAAAATCCGAACCGCACTCAATCCAGATAGCCGCTGAAAATACGCCATTCGCTTTGAATTGCCACATCACCTCACTCGGTGATAACTCCACCACCAAAACTCACGGCATATTTCCACGCGGATCTCGACGGAGTTCCTTCTTAGCATCCAAACCACCCTGCAGGTGTTGGTAATTATCACTGAGAGATCTCGACAGAATACTGGGAATGGAAGCGGATGGACGAAGAGCTGATCACCTGTGGAGTGTCTACCTGAGGCGTCGGTGGAGATCATGGAGAGCGCCGTCTTGGTGAGGTCGTGGTCGAGCAGCTGGCCCGCCGTCAGCAGCATCGTCGTGTGCACGTGACTCTGCGAGGGTTTGGACGTGAACAGCGTGCGGCTGATGAGACGCGCGCCCGGCAGCGTCCGGTTATTCTCCCCGCGACGTGGGCAGCCAATGTCTGAAAGTGACGAGTAGTATATGGAGACAGGGCTTAAAGACAGATGCGGGTAGGTATCGAATCGCCCCCTGGCTCTACTCAATACAGGTGTTGCCGTTCAGCGCCGCCTAACGGCCCACTGTGTAGTAACGCGGCCGCTCGGACAAACGCGGCCGACTCCAGCCACATGCCCATAGAGCCACACAGTAATCACACCTAAAGTGTGAACGGTGGGTGTGATTACAGGAGTGTTGTTTTTTGACAGATTAAATTGTTGGAGCAAACTCGGGTATTGTATCAACGAGTCTGAGCTGTCTAAACTTTATAGTTGATAATTCTTTTGGTTTTAATTAAGAGAAAGATAAGCATATAAGAGCTAGGCCTGCCAATGTATTAATGGCTATTCAATTTTGGTGATCCTATGTTATCTATGCTATATCTAAAGTAATATTGAGGCAATATGCATGTGTGGCATACCAGATTTGAGCTGGAATACCATAGAATACGATGCAATCGTTATTATTTCTCTGGAAATAATGTAGGTGGGTATTATGAACGTATTACGCTCATAAATTCAGTAATCCAATGCTAAAGTATACGTTGACAGGTGAATGTTTGGCTTCAGCCTTGGCGTAACCAAGCAGATAAGGTGCGACACCAGCCTACGGAAAAAGGCCTATTAACACTGGTACTACTATCTGGTTTCATGAAAATGTGGCAGTTTCCCATAGACACCAATAGATAAGCACTTACCTTCTTCAGATGGCCTTTCTATAGCATGGTGACATAGTATTTCTTTAACATTTATCATTTGTACATGTTTCCAACTATCATAATCCTGTTTTATTTGAAGATAGCAATAGAACATCATTGTCATTTAGCAAAAAGGCAAAATATTGCATTTTCCCATAGACACCAATAGTTAAGCACCTACATTTTCAGATGGCCCTCCCATAGAAGTTAACATGGTGACATGGCTTTTTTTGTGCATTTCCCATTTCCTGATATATGAAACTCATATTATCCTGACTTATTTGCAAAACTCAATAGAATTAAGAAATCGCCCAACTACCAGCATTTGTCTTTAAGATGAACCACGGCAATAAATCTCGGGGAACCAATCCAAATGACTAAGCCCCGCCCACCACGCCCGTGAGCGTGCGCAGAGCGGAGCTAGCAGGTACAATTTTGAGCTGGGAGGTTGTAGGGTGCTGCAGGCGGCCGCTCAGCTGACCATTGTAAAACACTTGCGTCCTTTGCGACACAGTCACTTATGAGAACATGCATTGAAGTGTTGACCGATTAATTGTACATAGATAATGCAATAAGGCCACCACCGACTGACTTGGTCAACCATCGACTGAATTAAAGGGGATTGAAATCGTTGGTGATGGTCATTGAGTTTGGAGGAGTATTCCGTGGGTATGGACCTGCGGCAGAAACAAGACATACACTGACACTCGCCGATTTTTAGATCCCAACGTACAGTCGTTGGCATCCACCAACCGACTTTTAGGAGAAATGAATTAATCGGTACCGGTTTCGTCGGTCAGTGGAAAATAGCTTTTGCGGTGCCTCAATGAAATATGTTCCGAGTTCTTTAGGTGAGTTCAGACGAGTCCAAAAGACGAGGTCTTTCTAAACATGCCAAACACAACTCGGAAAAGTTTTCATTTAGGCACCCTCAGTCTGTCTCCATATTATTGTTTGCCTGAATAGCATTAAAAACGCCATTTTGTTACTTACAGTTTTTTACTTACAGCAATCCACGTGATATGGAGGGACAAAAGTAGTAATGGTTAGACAACCGTTAGAGACTAGTCTATTGATGAAAAGAGTATATTTGAATATTGATAAAAGGGGTCTTCTACCAGGCTGACTGCATGACCACAGAAGAGCATTGCACACCTGTCGAATGGCCGCCAAACGACCACCATGTGTAAAGCGGGTATAGAGGTCAGTGCAGTGGAGCAGGCCACACGCTCAACAGTGTTGGCTGCACAGCAGTGGAACAGGCAATGACCCATAAAATCTAATAAATTAGGTTTAGTCAGATGCCTGTAAATGTAGCCTACACGGCCACCCTATGATATCAGCGGTGGAACAGGCATACACCCAATGCCATTGAACCCATAGGCAGCCTGGTAGAATACCCCCTTAATGCAGCTTCATGTATTTAGTGATTATAAATGATACTTAAGCTTGATACTTAAGCTATATATCACATTATTTATAAGACTAACTGATGTAAGAATCCACCTACTGTCACAATAATCGGGATCGACGAATCTGGTGAACGGCGTCATGGAGCGGCCCCAGAGGGGGTGCTGCAGGTTGTTACAAGTGCCGTCGATGGTCCTGTAGCGGGAGGAAGCGCGGCAGCGGGAACGGCGCTCGTCGTCCGGGTAGGGGCACGTGTCCAGGTCCATCTTGATGCGCTCCCGGGGCGTGTCGGGCACCACGCGGGACGGGTTGGTGCTCAGCGTGGAGTGCATCTTCTTCATCACCACCTTCACGTCGTCCTTGGACAGGTCAAACCTGAGGACGACAGTAGAGGCGAACGGTCAAGCGAGGGAGGACATTGTGCACGACGATAGGCCATTTGTGTTTAGTAATTTTTCGTCCCCAATGACGAGAAATCCTCGTTCATGGAGATAATGATCGGTGTCTTTTTAGACAGGCGGCCGCAAACCACGAGTGGGTTGATGCGTAGTAATACACAAGCGTCAGGATACTGTGCACGACGATAGACCATTTGCGTTTGGTAATTTATCATCCCCAATGAAGAGAAATCTTCGTTCATAGAGATAATGATCGGTGTCTTTTTAGACAGGCGGCCGCAAACCACGAGAGGGTTGATGCGCAGTAATACACGACCGTCAGCGAGTGTATTACGAGGTCAACCTCGAGTAGTTTACAGAGCCGCCTGCCCACAAAGGCATCGTTTGTTGTATTCATTATCCTTCTTCTTGACTAAATTGAACCTAGGAATTACCATATTAAAGTTTAAATCAATAGGGACTATTTTTACTCTATCGCACAGAGGGGGAAAGCTGTGTGCGGAAATATCTCATGTCTGCCAAGGCCTCGTTAAGTAATTTTTCAAATCTTCACCTCGCAACTTTGGGATCCTTTCACCTCGAACCAGTCTCCCTGTAATACCCTGTGACTTACTTTTCCTTGATGATCTTCAGAGTCTCTAGTTGCTGCTCCGCAGATAATGACATCTTCTTTACAACTTTGTCAGAACCCAGGAAACTGGCCACTCCTCTGAAGGCAGATTGTCCGGCTGAAACGAAATAGGGATATGTAACCTCATTAGACATATATTATGACCCTGATAAATACGCCATAGGCTTAACATTGAGGGACTGTATTCGATGGGTGCGTGGTATAAAATGTTTTATGCTACTATACATTCGATCTAAACTTCGTGGAAATGGGGTATGATAAATTCTAAATGACCCTCGCAGGAATCAACTTGGATTAAGCACTGCTACTGTCTTCACTCAGCTACTCCTTCGTGAAGACCACTACGCACACAATACTTTTTGCATAAATCCAAATTGACTTCCTCTAGGGTTGTTTCTATTAAAAATTGTCCACACTGAGGCAAATGGATACCACTATCACTGGAACACATGTCTTGAAAGATTGAAAAAAAACCACCTTTTATACTAATCATCTTACCCCTGTTTTTTTTGTATATGTACTTAACATAGGAAACTCATACCCAACTCTTTTCCGAGTAGTATACAAAATTACCCAACAGGTGTTGAATAAGGTGACGTTCTCTTTTGTCATATTACGTTCTTTATTCGAATTCAGGGGTGGGATAAAACTGAAACCAATTTGGGTGGTTAGGCGTGGTAAATACGTCATTTGTCTGAAGGTTACTGATTCAAACTCGGCTTTACCTCGTGGATTTACTATGGGATAAAACTCATGGCGTGTTATGCACGATTGACCACCCTCACGAGCTTCCTAGAAAATGTCATTTTAATTTGGACATGCATCCTTTTAGAATGTGTAGACTGGGCTTTTTCTGTAACTACTGAGACTATTAATGTTGCAAGTCTGAGAGCATTAATGTTCAAGTGAAATGTCCAATGGTTTAGTCAAACAACTGTCACCTTGTCAGGTCATTTGGTGATTCAGTGAATGATCTCATGACGAGGTCAAGTTAGCAGACTGACTAAGAGAACAGCTGCCAAATGTTCGAGTCAAAGGTGGAGATGGGACACGCCATTTCAGAATAATCTACTGGGTGTACAAAGCACGGACTTTATAGTTTATAATGACACCTTTATGGTTGTATTCGCAATCCCCAATAGGCAATCATAATGAAAAAAAGGATTTTTATAAGAGACGTTTTTCATAATTATGTCATTCAGCATCCAATTTTTAAATTTCGAAACATAGAATAGTTACAATCACGGTTGTTACTCAACGTACTCAACGCCCATGGAGTATTGTAAAACCCAATAGGTGATGAGATCACAAACATTAACCAATCAGTCAGGTATAGGGGTAAGATCAAATCATCTTCTCATCAACACCTTATCACAACTAAAAACCATATGATTAAATTTTGATATTGAATAAAGAAGCCGGAAATTGTATATGTTGCTGAAAGATTGTAACTGAAAAACTCGCACCGCGAGAGCTTGCAATTAAGAACTTTAAAAAAAACCCATCCGAACTACACTTTATATGTAACCATGAAAGTATGCCACAGACATCGCGTAGAACACGTCGGAAGCTAGCCAATCAACGGCCAGGATTTGCCCTCTCGGATTTCACTCAGCTTCAACTTAGGCCCGGCGTCCACCTACTACGATAGAATCGTAGACCTCCCGATATGGCACAGATACAAAATGTCAAAATCGGTGTCATATCGGGAAGGTGCAAAATCGTACACATATGTCTATAGACATGCCAATCCACCACGCATTTTATGGGGTTTTTATCGGTGTCTAATCGCAGAAACGTGGTCAACTGCCCCGATATTATGTAACCTTCCGACGCGATTTTGATTTTTTATCGGGAGGTGCATCGTAGACTATATCGGAGCCATATCGTAGTAGGTGGACGCCGGCCCTTAGTAAACCACGGATCAACTAGAACCCGTGCGTCCCGACACAGTTGGTTACTGTCCGAGATGGAGATTCCTACCTTTGCCTCCGGCCGTCAAGGATTCCATCCTCACCGCTTTGTTCACCTTCGCCTTCGCTTTCTGCTTTCCCTCCTCCATAAAGTTGGCGATCTTTCCGAGCATGTCTGGCGCATTTATAAGAAGAAAACATGTTTATCAATTAAGAGAATAGATGGAACTTGTATAAAAAGGACAGAGTCTGGCTATGAGTTCATATCCTAATTTGGTTGGAATAATGGAAATTGTTCAAGAAATAGATTATTTGAGGTACTGAAGTTACTTCAGACCTATCAATTAGCAAACAAACATAAATACTACGTCACAGTAAAAATATTCTATATCAAACACCAACACTATTTTGATACTTCAGTAGGACTGAGGCCAGTCTAATTGAGACATAACACAGAGATATACCTGTGTCTGAAGATACGTGTCTAAACCAGTCAGCGGGTGGTTAGCGGTTTAACCAAAAGAGCTGGAGTAAACGGAAACTGACTTATTGTCTTCGTACGTCAACATTTTCTGATCAGATATATCTCGATGCCATAGACAGAGGGATATATCTGATCAATAATTTTGACATACGAAGAGAACCAGCCTGTTATCACATACCTACAAATGGCCACCTAGTCACGTGTCCATAAATGCAAACTGGGTAGGAGCAGGCACTATAGCCTATATATGTAGGAGATACAGGCAGTGGTATCTACAATATATTTTGTTATGAAATCAATATATGGGGGAGGGGGCAGTGGTCGGGGAAAATGACCTTATATCAGTCAACATGCGGAAACCAAACGAAAATGACTGAGATTGAGTCATGATCTAAACCATGGCATATCTTATTTTCCCATAGACTAAACATCGGGAACTCCAATATCTATCATCATCTCACTCCAGGTATTTTTTCCCCAACATACTTTTATTTAAACATTGGGTGATGCTGTGACAAATGCCAGCCAACTATAGTAAGTGATAATCAACTATGGATACGCACTCGATCCATAGCTACTGAAAATATGCTACTATAATCTCACTCAGCTTTGCCTCGTGAACTAACTCCTCATGACACATTTTCAACGACTATGGATCTCTATGCAGTTCCTTCTTATGACACACAGAGACATACCTCCGGGGGCGGTGGGGTTCCGGGCCGGGACGTGCGGGCGGCGGGGCGGGGCGGCCCCACGGTCCCGGGACCCACACGGGTCCTGGCCGTGCACGTGGTCGTAGCGGAACTCACAGCGCAGCAGCTGGCGGTGGAAGAAGGTGCCTCCGGGGCAGTTGAAGGTGTAGGGGCGGCCGTAGGAGCAGATGTAGTACCGCGAGCAGTTCATGCCGTCTGGGTACAAGCCGTCACGAGCACAGTCGGGAACTGTGATGACGGAACAAGCGAAGTGTGTATCAAAGGCATATCCTACACTACACAGTGGTGCCACCTGGTGTTCTTTTAAATATTGATAATTGCCAGTCCAAACTGTTCTGTTCTGATCTATTCTAATGCCAAATGACAATCGAATGGTGATCTATTCTAATGCCAAACCATTCAATCCTTATTATACAGAACTACTGTTCACGATAAAGGACATGTATATGAATGATTTTCTTTTATTAATTCTTTTCAACATTCTCTCACTTCTTACTGTACTATGCTACGCCATATTGCACCAAATCACTGAATATTTGAGGTATTTGTCCTATAACTAAAGCCCGATGCTATTTCATTGGAGAAGTTCATGCAAAAGAACATAATGATAAATACCTATACCGGTAAACCCTACAGATACCAAACTATTATGTTTTTGATATTTTATTCCTCCCATCATACTGTGACAGGAAGGAAAAATTCCAACATACTTTGGCCTATACATATTTTAACCCGCCAGCACTCTCTGGATAACGGCATTATTACGCATACCACATCATTATTAAGCATGGTGGTAATTCAGTATAGCCTGACGCCATCTACCTGTATATATTTCAGTATTATTCCGTGTTTTAAACATTCAAAACAATTTATGACTGCGATTTCTGATGGAGAATAAGATAACTGTAACTTACTATGAATAAGCAATATGAAATCAAAATCCAAGAAACTTATTTTTAAGTACATGATGATTTGACCTCATGTGACTATTCCCCCGGAATCTCTTGTTGGAAGATTGCAGGCGCCATATAAATTACCTATGGGGACTCCATATTAGGTGGGTAATATTAATAATGTGTAACACGCAGCAAGTCTCACCTGTAACATCCCTGACGCGAGGCACGGGTGGCGACACCACCTTGATGAAATTCGACAAATCCTCCTGGTGTACAGCATGGACCATGTCGGCGCCGGAATTCCGCCCGCCGAACGTCTTAGCAGGCGTGGTGTGGCGCCTCGTGTTGGTGATCTCGTTCAGGAATCCCCGGCGGTGGGTGGTGGCCGGGCGGCGGGTGGGTGGTCGGCGGGTGGGCGGGCGCGGCGACCGGCCGCAGTCCACCAGCCCGCCGTAGTTACACTTGGCGCTGCGCTCGTCGTAGAGAAGGCCGGGTTGACATGACTGCACGTTGAAGCTGTCGGCACCCGAGCAGCTCACGTAGCGCGAGCAGTCGTTAGGGTGGCGCTTGTAGCCACCTCGCGGCTTGTCCTGGCAGTAGTCATCGGGGAGCGAATCGCTGGCACCTGAGGGCGAGGAGTTGTTTGTTTTATTTCACATCCATGCATTGATGTATACAGAATTATGAGAAAACGTGGTTACTTTACCGTAGGGATGACAGTTCGAAGTTGTAAAATGAAATAAGTCCCGAAGCGAAGGGACGTTTTCATGGGGCATAAGTTCGAGAATGACATCCGTATGTTTTTTTCTTATTATGCATGTGTACCTAAATAACAATTAACACCATTTTATGTACTTATGAAGTAATTCACAACGGGGTCTTTCTTTATGTCACAGTGAGCCTGGACATTATTCATACTGCATCCCTAACAGCGGGCAGCATAGGTGTATGATAATATATACACATTCTATTACATGTGCTCACAGAACAATACCGGAATGGCTCTTGTAAACACAATTGATATGACTGAGTACTGATATAATCGTATATACTACTGCAACTGTGGGGTTTTAAAAAGCATTTTAGTATTTTATCAATAATTTCTTATTGTTCTTCCTTGCTATTGGGTTGATGGTAGACCGCATATATACACTGTCTGAGCAAATCATCCCCAACAAAAATTTACAAAAAGAAAAATATATGGAGACATGGTTACGGTGGCTGAATGGAATCTGTTCCGAGTCGTTTTGTGTCGGTAATATTCACTCAGTTTGAAAAATGAGGTGAATATTTGAAACCAAAGCAACAAAGAAGAGATGTAATTCAGACATACTCACTATGTCTCCCTATTTAATACTAAGAAAATCAGTAGAAACAAGTATTTTTTTCGGTACATCACTTTTCCAGAGAAGGTGGATGATAGCTATAACATAGACTGCTTTCAGATAAAAGCGGTTGTATGCTCCTCGGGGTTGACTTTGCGGAATATCCTCACATACGCTCGGATATTATTACACATGAACTTTTCGGTGCATATGGCCGCTTCTATCATGGACCACTCAATATTGTGTAAATATACCTTGATAAAAATGGCAATCCTTTGACCTCTGAGGAGCGTGGAATATTTTTTATTTCACATCAAGGCAACCAATAATGGGCTAGCTAGCTACTTCCTAGACTTTCTTCAATGTTTCTCACTGCGAATGACTAATTTACTGTGGCCTTATGGTCATGTATTTATCCTATCCCTCATATAAATCTCTATAGACTTAACATGGTGTGACTGTATGACACAGCTATGCCATAAATTATCAAGATGCCACGATTAACATGAAGTTAAAAACATGTGACGGGGTAGGATAAAATCTAAACGTCACTCAATTTCATATCATTGTTTAATTGCGTTTGTTGTCTTCCACTACGGATATCACTCTGCTCTGCTTCACAATATCATTACAGCCACTGACGAAATCAAATGAGATTGAATTAATCGGTGGGGGTGGCCAAGAGTCGGCAGTGACCACAACCATTTTCATCACCAGTTTTTTCTCTCCGCCACCGATTTCTATGTTCACCCTACACACATCATCTTTAGGATTGTCAGGTGATATACACATTGAACAATCTGTGCACATGGAACACAAAATCAGTCGTCAGGCGGAAACAGAGTGTGCTTTGGGGTAAATGATTCTTGTCATGATCAGTGTTTTTTTTTGTCGAGAGATAGAAAGGCCACATCACCAAGAGTCTTGGAAAAATGGATTTGACTGTCAAATGAGGGAGGGCAATTTTCTATTTTTGATTTTCATTGAGCTAAATATCCCGAGTTAAACTTTATGACATTATATGCATTTAACCAAAATTAAAAGTCAATATACACGCATTCCTAAATATATCTTTTTTCTTTGCATGTTGCAATGCAAACGGGAAACTTTTTCATAAGCTCGGAATATGTAGTTAATGAAAATCATAATTGAAATTTGGCCCTCCGTTCAAAAGTCAAAATGGTATAGCTTATGGACTTACATAGGGGATGGGAGTTTAGGAGTAGGGTGTGTGGGCTGGGGTGGGGTGGTCCCTTCTCCCAGTGTGGGTGGGAGATACAGTAGGAAAAGAGACTGGGCGGTTGATATGATAATTGTTACTCCTGGATTGGCAAATACTTGCCCCGATGCCGTTAGGCGGGAGGCGCGTATTTATGAAACCGAGAGTGAGTAATAATTATCAGATTAAACAGCAGGTAGGTTTTCCTTTGTCATACAATGTTTTGAGTCACTAGGACATTTCGTGTGGCACAGCAAGCCGTACATGATTTACGAGATAGGGAGCAGAAGTCAGTAAGTATAAGAACAATGTGCACAGGTGTATAGTACAAAGAACAGTCTTTTCTACTGTGGAATGTGGAAGGGTTGAGATTTATCTGCAAATCCTTAATCGATCACATCGATTGATGACTCTTGTTTTGTATAGGAGCTTATGTCTCCACAGTGTGTTTAATGTTTACTTGTTCTTTTTGTAAGTTGTTGTTATAATCTTCATTTGTATGGGACCGAAACAGAAATAATATCATGTAACATGACAACTGATCGTGCAAGAAAAAAGACAGCCTCGTAAGATGCCAAGCTGTGGCCATTATAAGTAAAATATCTATTAAAAAAGCGAAGGGAAAGAAAAAAAATTTGTAAAGTTTACCTGAGACTAGGATCAGCGCCAGGATTACTCCGGAGGAGATCATCCACATGGTGGGGATTCTCAAATACATGAAAAGAGAGAGACACGATTAACACATACTTACGGCAGGCCACAACATGTGTTATCTCACCCCTGACCCCCCCCCCCCCCCATAGACTTAACATTGGGTACTCGTATACACCTATGGAGTATTGTAAGACTAGGAGCAAATAGGAGGTTCATCATCAATGAATGAGCGTGCAATCATAAATGAATAACAATTAAAAGTTTTGGGGTACATTCAGTCTATGGAGAGTTTTCTTTAACCTACTTGTACCCAATCGACTTGCCATTTCATTTTGGGTCTTGAGTGACTGGCTCCCTGCTCCTTTCTCAATATCACAGTGAATAGCACGCAGAAAGTGAATGGATAGCTTTATGTAGCACGCTGGAAGTCTATATGTGGCCGCTCGAACCTCTAGGCAATGTATATAGGGCATGCAAGCACGCTTTAATTAATGGGCCATGATGTCACAAATGTTAGCCAGTCAATCAGTGTTAGGGGAGACACAAAATCTAAATCGCGCTTGGTCTATAACTACTGAAAATATGCCATTCGTTTTGGTTTGCTGCACAATCTCACCTAACGTTTCCTCATGACATTATTCCGCAACCAAAACTCATGGCATATTTTCAGTGGCTATGGATCTCAATGCAGTTCCTTCTTTATATCCAAGCACAAATCTATGTCCATAGAAAGGAGATTACAATTTAATGTCAGTGCTCGTACTTCTATTGGCATTTATCATGATGCATGATCTCACGGTACTATAAATCTCATCATCAATTACCATATACATGTACCGATGCAAAAGGGAGATATAATTACCTACAATCCCAATATAATTCACGTGTATGTGGTTTACAACAGTGTAGTGAAGTCAGAGATAATTGATATCACAAATGACTCCATTTTCGATCACGTAATTGCGTTGAGGATACACTAATCCGTAAAAATCAAGGCTACTTTATACATCTCCGTAACCGACAATACACAAAGGGGAAGATGTAGGGCTACCAGTGAATATGACCATAAATATGATACAGACACTATTGCTTGATGAAGTCTTTCCAAAGAAGACGAAACGTTGCAACCGATCCCATTCTACCGCCCCCTATCTTGATGTACAATTACCACCAAAAAATAATTGTTATAAAAAATCAGCTTGTCTTGTTTTATGTGGAACTTTCCAACAAAGTAAACATGATAGATGAAATACTAGGAACTTAGGCGTTCAAAAATGATTCATATTCTCCCTGGTTTCCCAACTAGACGTTCATACATTTCAAGTGATTTTATCGTGATAGATGTTGACTGTATACTGTAACATTTGCTGGATTTCAATGGATTAACAGACTGTAATATACGGAAACCTGGTTACTTACTTCGTATGTCAAAATACGCAGTAAAATCATTGATCAGATGTATCCCTATACCATAGGCAGAGGGACATATCTGATCAGTAATTTTAGCAAGTATTTTGACGTACGAAAAGAGTAAGTCTGTTTCCATATTATTACCCATATTGTGAAATTTCAGCTAGTAGCGTAATCACAAACCGAGTACGTCACAGTGAGACGTACGGCCCTAGATACTACATGGGCAAGAAAGGATATACGTAGGAGATACGGCCACAGGTATATAATGATAAAAGAAGTGCCGGGTCTCAATGAATTAACAGACGGTATTATGATATGAATGAATGAGCAGACGGTATTACGAGAAATTCGCTAAGATCACCTTCTATTCGGAGCAGAAATGGAGGATCCAACACAACCACAGAAGTGTACCTCGATGCCCAGTGCTTATTGGTATTCCTGGTGAAACTTGGTTTGAGATTGCTGAACGTATATTCCTTAATCCGTAACAAAGCAGTTCCACACTGCAGTTCGTCCTATTGTCTACCCTCACCACCTACTGACTGACTCTGCATAGGATCAGAAGCGTCCAGATATATATCAAAGCCAACGCTTGGTTTTTGCTTCCTTTTGCGTTTTGAGTGCCCCTGTGTCGCCATTAACCAAATCCGCCTATACCTGACCCCACAGCTGTCGGGGCGCCATCTGGTGCGTGAATTCCTTGCCCAGCAGAGGGCGTCGTATGCACGCGGGTCGGCGTTCCCGGCATGTCGTCACAGCGTCTGACGTACTACGGCAAGATGACGACACAAGGTCTCACAACGCTGTTTTATAGGTGTAACCATATTGCACTTACATACTTGTATCGGAATATATCAGGCCATGTGTGTATTCCGGAAAATGTAGCACTGCAGCTGCGATTGCGGTGCATTGGAGATTGCGATAACTTGTTTATGTGAAGGTTTGTACAGTTTTTCCTTTTTCCTTTTTTTTTTACCATATCTATAGCAATTTTCTTTATTGCCCTGAGAATTACAAGTATCTCTTTCGCAATGACATGAAGTTAATGAGCTTTTCTTTAAATGCGACAGTCCTTTAAACAATACATTATTAGATATTTTTGCATACGAACTCCAGTAAAACTTTAAAACTTCAGCTTAGAGTGACCGATAATATGAATGCAGACAAGAAGCAAATATTCTACTGAAAAAATAATTCCATAAAATTATAGGAGATACACTCCCCAACGGGTCGAGACAATTCATACCGGGAAAAATTCACAAAAAATATTCTAGTCCGTAGTTGAAAGCTGCTAATGTACTCTGTGACGATGTCTTTATTGTAATCTTGTCTAATTCTAAAAATGTTACAATGGATTTTACATGGCTCTATCATTGTCCCGTTCGCTACTATTACCTACTAAAACGTAAGGCAATTATGAAGATTGATCATTGCACTATGACTTCAACATTATGGACAAGAGAAAAACTCTCACTATGGGTTTTTAATGGCTTTTAAAAAAGGAGTAAACGAAAAGGAAACAACATTTGTACACGATAAAAGGAAACAACATTCAAGTCCTTTTGTTCATTCACGCACACTATTGTTTTATTGAATGTTATTTCATAGAAACAACTTAAACTTTATGAACATGAACTCTATAATGTCAGCCACAACAGATGTCATGATTTAAACATAGCATAAGTGCTTCTATATGAGAGGGCAAAAAGAGGTTAGGAATCAATTCCCTATTTCAGAGACTGGCCGAAAGAAATACTGTATTTATATTTTCGCCCCTTTTACCTTACATAATACACAATCAATAAAGCGTTGCTTTCAGTTAGCTTAATACATAACAATCCTAGCATGATACATGTTTGTAGATGGGTATATCACTCCGTTTATGGGCAATATTTCCAATCTAGATCTTGCTCTGGTAATATTTATTCATCATACTTGCACTTTGATTTATTTCACTATTTTTGTTGGTCTTGCTCTGCACCCCTAATTAATCTTGTCTCTTTAGCCAATCGTTACTTACACACATATACGTTATGTACAACGAACTTAAGATGCTGATTTGTACTTAACAGATGCAATATGACCCCTTGGAAGAACTGGCACTGGTATGTCGGATGTTCCTCTATTATTTATTACAATACTACAGTAATATCCCATTCTAGTCTATGTGAAAGTTCACATAAGTTAAAATGACTAGGATCTGTGTGAGTTTCCAGCAGTTCGACGTAGGATGTCCATAGAAGAAGAATGTATAACTTGGTTAGCAAACTACAGATTTTACTTAGTAATATGCAATACATACATAACATTGACTAATATCAGATCCAAGCGGTCGATGTAGAGATACAAGCAGGCGTAGTAAGCAAAGTGCAGGATCTAAGCTAGGAGAGTGCCCGGAACATGTATACGACATATTCATATGCGCCGTCGATGTCCATACAGAGTGCCTATAGGTTTACTATAGATACTTTCTATAGGGTGGATAATATCGTAAAACTGGATGAGGTTTAATCTTGTCCACCGTATTCCATGACTGGAGTTTGGCAAAGTGACTTCATGAGGCGAAGCCGAGTGAAGTCTGGAGCCAAAACTTCAAGAGTGGAATGCGGTGGCCAAGATTAAAACGAATCAGGTTTTGATTTTATCCTAGCATATCTCCTCGATTTTGGAATATTACGTGATAACAATGCTTTATGTCACTAGTGGCATATAAAACTCCGTATGCCAGTCAGCGTGGCATATGGAAACCCAATGTTAAGCCTATGGGATTTTATATTAGGGGTAGGATAATAAATGGTATGTATACACGAAATGTGACTATGTCCCGACTAGTGTGATGTGCATGTAGGTGAATAGAGTTTATGGAAGAACGCCTTATATCATATGGCGATTCTACTTTTTGCATCCCTCTATCCCCCTGAATGATAAAGAAAAGTAGCTAGAGTTGAGAGAAATTTAGTAAATGTTTACATTAAGTATAGCCTGACAGTTTCAGTTTAGTTTAGTGTGACTGCACTAGAACCGATTCTTGATCCAGATCTATATAAATATTTTTCTAATTACATCATGGTGGAAATATTCACATGTTAAACATGCCATATTTTGTAGCGGCTGAAATATGTGGTTCAGCTTGGACCTGCTTAGATATGTTGGATAGTTTAGGGAGAGGTTATAGAGAAACAAACCCTTCACTATCTGCTTGCCAACTCTGTGGCATTGCTAAAGTGCAGAAGACTAGTATGATTTAGAATGCCTTAGAGGAATGGCCAGCTGACCATGACCAATCACTACAGACCGAACTACCCCATTCACCCACTGGTGCTTGACAAATATGGACCCCCAAAATACAGGTGTAGAATTGTCTGGTGGATTGGCCATAAAATAGTTAAGGTAAATGACCCACTGACCCAAATCGTTTAATTGTTCAATTTTGGAATTTCAAGATCAGTCACCAAAGATGAACATACCATTTTTTCCTAGGTGTATTAGACTCTGGTGCAACTGCTCGAAAATAGCATGTTTAGTGTTTTCGACCTTACCACTAAAGTGTTTTTTTTTGTTAAACCACTGAAATACGTTTTACAATCCAGGATAGCGGTGGGTTTACGCTCATGTCCTCTCCTTGTAGCAGCTGTATCTCTCTGAATGCAGCTTGGTCTGGTGAATCACGAAACACATCCGCATACTCTAGGTATTAATACATGACTAGCAACCTCGTCGATTCCTATTTCGCTACCACCTATCCCCTCCACCCTTCCCCCTACGATTTCTAACTGCCGTTGGGCCCCCTAGCGGGTGAACGGGAAACCATCGTAAACTCGTGGTTATCATTTCGTTTGACACAGAAGCTTGAGCTGATCATCGGCGATCAGAACTCTATGGATTGACACCAACGTATAGGGTGAGATCTCATTGTATTTTCCCAAGGAAAGGAGATTGGAAAACTACAGTTCTAAATTATGTTTTCAGTATGGCTAGAAATAAATCCTTAAGGATAGAAGTACATCTGTGTAGACAACCACAAAAAAGAGTAGCAGGATTCAGTTACGAACTGTACGAGAATCTCACTCTCGTGGCCTTTCAGTCTCCAGCCCTAGGTCTGGTTCACTCTGTCTCAATGTGCGGGGGAATCTCCAAGCGGAACCGAACAAAATTTACACGTTTTATATGTGATAGGTAATCTTGGTTGGATTAATCTAGTTTTTGGAAGATTGTATTCATAAGGGGAAGTATACGTTGTGGGTTGTGTCTCTGTTGCATTTCTTGAGATGAAAGGATTAAAAGTATTATTATCTATACAATGTATTAGTTGACAATGTATTGGGATTCAGATTATATTTACTATATGATAAATTACTTCAGACTTCTCCAGTGTCTGTGTTTACTTCTTTTCTAACGATTCTTATTGGTGTTGTATAACATTGCGTCATCGATATCTATACATAATACAGGATGCAGACACAAGTATCAGAAACAGGTTTCTATTGTTTTTATTACTTAGCATATCAAAATCAAACTATCAAAGTAAAGATAAAATGACCGCCGAGCTTCTCACACCTAACTTTTGCACGCCAGGTGATGTTTCATGGACTCCTTTTCCGTAAACTTCTACGAGAGCGATCTCGAGACTTTTTACTTTTAATGACAGGTTCCTCTCAGGTGAATGATAAAATTTGATTTGCGCATGATTTGCAGTTTAAATTTATGTCAATGTCGAAGATGAAAAAAAAAAATGAAATGAAAAAAAAAATGAAACGGAAAAAAAAAGTGAAATAATAATGATAATTAAAAAAAAACAGGTAAAAGATGAAACTATTCTATCTGAATGCAAATCACTCGCTGTAATTATTTGTGTTGATCTTGCAGGAATTTCTCAGGGCATGTATTGCTAAAAACTAAAGTACCATAGAAGACTCTCTATGAACACCCGATGGAGAGAAACATCTCCCGAAACTTTGTGTCTTGCTATTGTCACGATTAAAAACCATATAAATATCGTTATGGTGTTTGTTGGTTATGTTACACAATTGGATTGAAGTGAAAAATTAAATTTCGTGTCTTTAGGTCATCGTGAATTATATAATCTAGAGTAGAATTTAGATTAAAAAAACAAAAATAACGACTTACTTCTGTTTTTATCAATATTAGCACCAATTATGATACTGTTTATTTTAGCATAATTAAGGGGGTATTTCCTACAAAATTCTACATATTTTACCATTTGCAAATGAAATGAAATCTATATGATACGAAGTGAGACAAAGTCAAGCTGGAAGACCTCAGTTGCTATGTTGGCGATTAGGTTTGAGCCTAATCTTTTTTTCTTAGTCGGAGGTAATTATTATTTGCCTCGTCAGATATTCATAGAATAGAGCTCAGAAAGTCAATTCGGTGTTCTAGATTGTCCAGTGACCAGAAAACCAGCTTATCATTCAGGTCAATGTCCGGTAAGGTAGTGAACATGCCAGCCGAGAAGCACCTGACTAGACAAACATGACAGTTATGACTGTCAGTTGTGGACCGTAGGACAGCAGCCCCACCAGCTGCAACACAGGCTGTTCTGCTGGTAAAAAAATAAACATCTCTACCACTCTTATATAACAAGAACTCATACAAGAAGTTACAACCGAGCCCTACGGCCCCGCACCCACCAACGCCAATGGTCTACGATAGAGCCACCGATAGGCTACGATCGGAAATGGCAAAATCATAGCCGATAAAGCCTATCGTGCCTATCGCCATCGGAACGGCTCTAGAGGACAAAGAATGTAAACAGTGTTCCCAATCGGCTGGCGATTCAATCCGTGTATCAATGTAGATCTCAGACAGAATTTTGATATATTACAATTTTGGAAATATTGAATGAATCTGAATAATTTACTAATATCACAAAATATTATGATATTATTTTCAGACACTAAAACAATCAATTCGAAAGATATATCTGTGGTAGAATCATAATTCCGACATCTGAATTTTATATTTTCAGACACTTAGACCTGATCAAATAATATCACATTCACAGCGATTATATACACAATATTGACTGGTTTCAGATACAAGCGGCCGTATGCTCCTAGGAGTTGACGTGTAGTAATATCCGAGCGTATGCGAGGATATTGCACAGAGTCAACTCTGAGGAGCATAAAGCCGCTTTTATCTGAAACCAGTCTATATCGTATTTATTATCCACCTTTTCTGGACAAGTGGCATGTCGATATCGGTTCATTTAAGTTATGCACTATTTTTCCATACACACTATTTTCCCGTATGCGCCACCCGGAGCATACAACATATCTGTATGCTCCGGGTATGTCCATACAAACTCCCTATGTATTTTCTATGGACACTTTGTATTAGGTGGATAATAAATATTCATATGCGCTCTATCCGCCAAATATATCCCCCACAAGAGATATTTTACCATTGAATAGCCTCCCGATAGACAGCGATAGGCTATGGAAAATCCAACAGGTTGGATCTTATCGGGAGGTCTACGATTGGCGTTTCCAAACATAGCCTATCGGTATCCAATCGTGAGATATTGTAGAGTAAATCCTAGAAACATAGTCCACTGCCAAGATTTTGCCTGATCTCCCGATGAAATTCTATTCCAGTTAGCAAGTCAATCAATCAAAAGGTCTATCGGGTCCAGAATAGGCATTGGTGGGTGCAAGGCTTAAATGTAACAACGCTGCCACTTTTATATTGCAGGAACCCATACAAGAACTTACCATCCAGCCCTCAATGTAACATATCTACCACTTTTATATTGCAGGAACCCATACAAAAATTCACCACCGTGCCCTAAAAGTTAAAATCTATACCAGAAACGCATACATAAACTTACCAGCCAGCCTTAAATATTACATTGGATATCGGTCTCTAGCTATTGGTCATGGTAAGTTGGGCAAACCACTGAGATACTGAGACACTGGCCCTCTGCTCGTTTCCCAATTTCACAGTGTTAGCACGTAGGTGCTGAAAGATTAGATTTTTGCAGCAAGCTCAACGTCTATGTGACCATTCTAACCTTTAGGCAGAGTATATGGGAGTCTGCGCTCAATAGTCGTGCGAGTTGTCCATTCACCATAAGGGGCTGGACCTGGATCCTGTTGTAGTCAAGATCAAAGACACCAGATGGCAGGTACGAGACGTGACGTCCGCCATTTTGTCACATCAATGACATTGATGACGTGTCACCTACGTCACGCCGACATTCCCAACAACTCACGTGACCTTAGGGAAAATACCCATGATGCCACATTCTTCAGGACAGTCCATTGTGTGCAGAAAAGATGAAAGGTATTAATTATAACAATAACAATTGACCGACACCTCGGAATATTCTAACTTCTGGTGTAAAATCAACACAGATTTCAGACAGCTGTATGCCACATAACATGTGTACGGCATGATTTCTACAGTTCAGGTCAATCTTTAACCTTTCAGCAATAACGTCCCCCTCGTTAAAGTCGGCATTACCTCCCATGACGACATCTGAGTGTTAAATAGAAGAAAGGCCGAGATGAGCCTCAGTACTGCTTACCTCAAACATGGCATAGACGATCGTAGTCAGTGTATAGAATGGTGAGTGGTGGTGGACTGGAGCTTTGGTTGAAATACACCCATAAAAGAGTATATCGACTTAGGCTAATGTTTTTTTCTCTTCTTCCTATCGGCTACTGTTTTATTTGATTGGCAGTAAAGTTTAATGTGCAAACAGCGGACATATAAGAGTGGACCCCGTGGCGAGGCTGATTGCAGTTTCGGCAATAATGTAAAGACCAATTTCCACTAAAGCGGGATTCACACTGAGCGAGTTGGGGCCCTTGTCGGCGACTAAAACCCTAAATTCCTAGGAGACAGTGACTAGAGTCGCCAAGTGGGAACACTAAATTTGTAATGTCGTCGACGACTAGAGCTTTAAGTGGAATTCACACGGTGGGATTCATGTATCTCACAGGGTTTAGATTCTCATGAGATTCTTTTCCTTTTAGGGGAAAATGTCACTATTGCAGGGGGAAAATATATGTCTCAGGGAAATGGAACCTAACACATAATACAATTACTATTTACTAAATTTGACAATACATTACACTTAATGAGTAATTTCCTTTAATATCTCAATATTTCGGAGGTGGTAGGAAGTATACCATTCTGCATGCACAAGGACAGGCCCCAGATTTTCGCCGGCCTGCAGATTTTCGCAGTACATCGGTGTGCGCTGACTCTCCGGTCCCGAATTGAGCCTCAGGTCACGGACACAGTGAGTGATATATGTCATACTTGACAGCGATCAAAGGTGCAGCCAGGATTTACAAAAGGGATGGGTACACAGGTTTTCAAATCAAGGTTGAAAGTTCCATAAGAAGGATGACCACCTGACAAGTTCTCATAGCGAGGAATAGACAACGTTTGCATGTGACAGTCATCAAATCGGC
Organism: Alentia gelatinosa; assembly: GCA_950022655.1. Lineage (NCBI taxonomy): Eukaryota > Metazoa > Annelida > Polychaeta > Phyllodocida > Polynoidae > Alentia > Alentia gelatinosa. The sequence continues at coordinate 49,094,949 of OX465586.1, forward strand.
TTGCTTGTGAGAAATGTGTGTAAAACCGTTTTTCATTTTTCTAAGGTTTATAAATGTACGGAAAGAGTCTCCGTGTCATCGAATTCTGGAAATTCTTGGTGAGAGCAACGGAATTCACATAATTCTGCCTAACGGCCCTGTCACAACTTTTCGATTTACTTTTATATTAAATCAGAAGATATCATTGAAGGATTCTCTATTTGTGTTAAATCCAAATCCAAAATTTGATCATTTTCCAGTAATTGTATTATCCTTGGATCTAAATTGTCGAATTTGTGACATCACAAGGTTTTCAAGCGGCTTTCTGCTTACTTCCGGTTTATTCGCCTCGGCAGGTGGAAACGCCGTATCATTCACCAGAAGACTGGAATCGGGCCACCGATTGCAATAGTAGAGATTTCTAGTGTGTTTCATAGCACTAAGTGCATTTAGTAACAGAATCGTCGACTCACCACGATCAACACATTTATGTACCCGGTTGGTGAGGCGAATAGTCAGTACAGGCGGTACTAGATTGCATAATTTATTTTTCTTTGCGTTGTTTTTGCAGGGTCATCAGAACGAAGTCCGATTTGCTATATCCCTGTAGCTTACAGATTTATGTTACAGTAAAACATATTCGGATCGGTATGACACCCTAACTGGGGAGAAATAGTCGGCGGCGTGACATTTTTATCTCCGTTTCCATCTGACAATTATGTGCCCGAAAACGATATAAAAAAACCGCTGGGTGGTGGCAAAAGCTAGAATCGTTGGCAAAGATCGTCAGGTGGAAACGCTGCCTCAGAATTACGATGAGCCCTATGCCCGCAGAAGCAGACGACAAACGAGAGAGCGTCCTTTGGTCAAACTACGTCATCTTTGTCCGTCTTCGCGCGTCCTAATAGCTGTGACGTGACGCGGAGGGACGCATACCGATTCAGTGATTGTCCGGAGCTGTACTGTTCTGCCATGTTGGACTTCCCGAGTTGTTCACATTACATCAGGATGATCGGCCGGGGTCAGTGACTGAGTTGTGACTCTGTCCAGTTTCATCGGTAGCCGACACAATTATATCTGACCCTATAATTATGACATCCTGTGTCATAAATCCAAGTTGCGGGGGACAGATAGCCAATGGCCTTAAACCGGGGATACATCAAGCGAGAAATGCAGCGATTTCCGGAATCGCCAACACAAAATGGCGTATATATGATGAGATACTATTTCAAAATAATATCTATCACCAATAATTTAGCATCTCAGAAGCAATAATCAGTTGAAATTTGATATTGTGTGACCGCAGCTTCACAACACATTTGATTGGGCTGTAATTGGTACAATCTTAACTGTTGTATTATAATTCCGCTGCAAGCAATTGACAACAAAATAATAGCTTGTGTGTGAGCTATTATTTCATAGTAATATCTCACACCAATGATTTAGCGTCTCAGAAGCAATAATCATGTGAAATATTAAATTTCTCATCACCAAGCCATGAAAAATATGACGAGGGCGCTTTTTTTTTTTTTTTTTGGCCATATCAAAGATGCCAGACATACAGTAAACCCCACATAAGCGGTCACCCTCCGATCCGGGCCAAAGTGGCTGCTTACGCGGGGTGTCTGCTTACACAGGGTTTCCAGATTTTTACTGGCTATACATTTAATGCATCCCTGACATCAGGAGCTTTAATTTGATACTAAATACACATACCTTTCATAATTTTTATCAAGGTTCATCTATTTGAAAAAAACAAATCTTCTAAAATCGTTTTTTGTGATGCTCGCGGTGATGAGAAACAAGTTTTTTTTGAGTGGCCTAACAAATAATTTGAGCATTTCAGTTTTTTTTACCGTGTACTCGGGTTGAATTGTCCAGACACTGGTCGAGATGTATGTGGGTATTTGGGCAGAGAGCCAGTCAAGCTGTTAACTCTCCAGTTGGATGTTGGTGGAACGACAGTTATGACCAGTCCTGAGGAGGTCTATACATCAAGTGTCATCCTGAAATCCAGGCCAGTGAAAGATATAGGTATTTAAGCCGGAAATTTAAGATTTACTTTGGCAGTTCAGAATGTATAGTGATTAAACGTTTTAAACTGCTCCAACTACTGCAAACGCTAAACACAGGAATAAGACTAATCAGGTCTGAGTTTTTGTTTGGTGGTCTGTGTAGGCACACCTTGCTTCATGTTGCTATTCCCGGTCATCATTTTGATTATACTTACATATATTCCAGATGGTTATTATCTATATTCGTAGTTGGTATAAGGATCTAGCTAGAGATGTATTACAAGGACCAGATTTTCTGTCGTAGACGGAAAGGCGCAGCTAACATTATACAATGAAGCTACAGTATATTTGACTGTTTGGGTAATATTTATTGTATACATGAAACGCTAACTAATTTATAAATTTTATCTGAAAGAGTCATTGTAAAGAGTTGCTAAAGTGTAGTAAACGTTTACGTGCTATGTGATACGGTTTTATTAACTGTTGTTCTGGGAAGATGTAGGTCACCATTATAAATGCAGGAAGATAGGAAGGCAGGTGGATGGGTAGGCATTTTGATGAGTAGGCAGGTCGATTCATTTTATCCAGGAGTGTTTATTCAACATCAAAACTAGCTCAGTTCTTCCAGGCAGGTTGATGGGTAGGCAGGTAGATAGATAGGCAGGTTGATGAATAGTCTCTTGTGCCTACCCTGATAACTTAACACCATATGTCCAACCCCTCACCTACAAGTGGGAATATTCGGGGTGGCAGCAACAATAGTGGTGGAGGCGGTGGCAGCAGAGGTGGCAGTGGCAGATGCAGAGGCAGCCCTCAGATTATCTGTGTTATCAACATCCAAGGATTATATGATTGCAGGTGTACCTGCTCAAATAGTAAGAGGTGTCCCTTCATATACACTCTTCCAGCTGATTATGGGTTAAGCTTAAGCTTAAGTCTGTTTAGATGGGATGTTAGACTTGCTCAAGTCTTTGATTATGAACATTTATTAAATGATTAAACACAATGAGAATAAAGTTAATTATGGTATGTATCCTTCTCTGACTGGCCCATGAATCAAATACTTGTCCACCGTGAACGAAATCTCCTGTTTATGGCCCCAAGCCACTCCCTGTAACCCTACACTTCTTCCTACCCCTCCTACCTCCCCTCCTCCAGTTCCCTGGCCGCCTGTCTTGTCAGAGCAAAAAATTTCGCCTGTTCCTGACAGTGACTCGATTGAGATCAAAGTGAGAGGGTATCAATCTCCCAGCAGATATCCTGACCAATAGCCAGGATATCTGTATGGAGAGTGTTGGTAATGCTGGAGCTAAACAGCGACAGAAATCCAACACCATTACCGATTGTACCAGTCCCTGTATCCCAACGAGGAGGGTAGCCATAGGATGCAGTGACTGGAGCCAGTCTAATGGGATGTCAAATCTGGTTTTGCATGGCACTTCAGTGGGATGGCAGCGCGAGACAAGGAGAAGTTGTTTAGGGAGGAGAAGGTGTTGGTGGGGGAGAGGGGGAGAAGGGGCACGTGCCTCGCAGCACGGGGAGTTTGAAAAGATATCACAGGCCATGCTGCCTTTCACATTTAAATCGTGACCTCCGTAGACGACTCTGCTTAAGCCCATTCTTCTTTCTCAATACAACCACTCTATGGTTATGTGTCAAGGAGATGTGGAGCATGGTGTTATTTTCAGAAACTCAGCCTCACTGCCTCGTATCGTGAGAAACGTCAAGCCTCATCTCGTCTTGTATGATGTACCGCCACAGTAAGGTTGTTCTATGTAAGTACGTCCAATTCATGTCCGGCTACAAGCAGACTCAAGTCATTAGCCTGGATATATCTGATGTGAAATATCACATCTAGGCGTCATAAGAGCAAGGAGTGAATATTGGCTACACATATATATACGTAACATGGATTTCTCTGACGGTGGTTGGAACTTTGGAAAAGGGTTTGATGACATTACTATCAAATTGAAAAGTAATTGATGTACTCCTTTTTGGAGGGGATTTGTAATAACAAAATGTACTTCCAGTCCTCTCCCATGTCTGCCCTGTAATGTCCACTATTGACAAGCTGGTAGAGTTACGATTATTCTTCTAAAAAATCATTTTTAGCGTTGGAATGAGCAAATGTGGTATATTGGATATACAATTGTGCATCGATGGATTGTTCACATGTTCATACAGAATCGATGAGTTACTATTTTGATTATGTACCTGCTTTTTCTGGATTAATAAACATAGTTCAGCTATCTAAGAAAAAAAATCATTCGGATTCTGACTTTGCTATAATAATGATCATCGTGCCTAAAAGGTTAAAAAGACAATGCAAACACTATATGTAGTTCTGACCAATGCATGGACACACTTCATACTATGTAATAAGATAAGGAGCATCTTATTTATCATATCATCATATCATTGTGGTCGACAACTTTCGAGTCATCTTCTTCCATAAGTGAGAAATCTACAATCCTATAAGCTGTTCAAGACCCGACTTAAAATAAGAATGACTGGAGATCTAAACTAATGCTCGATATACGCTCTTGGATCAGAAATTGTATATACACTGTGATATTATCACTCTATATATGGACCTTTCATTATCTGCGTACTGCATTCCTTTTTTTGGAGAATCTGTTAGAATTCTGGTTTCTGTCAGCACACTGTTGTGTTCTACGACTACAAGGAAAACCATTTGGAAAATTGTAACAACCATCATTGGTGATACAAGAAAACCAGCCTGTATCCTGTTAAGTACTGCCAGCCTGAATAACAGTCTTAAAAACGGAGCATACAATTGACCACAAAGGATCTACTTGTTATTGGGACTGTAACCCAGAATCATACCTCTGCGACAATGTTCAGTTATGGAATCGCATAAACACTGCTTTGATCAGAAAAAAAAAAAAAAATTCTTATTTTTACTTTTATAAAAAGTTGCACTTACGTCATCTCTGCTATGTCCGCCGCTAAGGTAGAGTACTCCAATGTGCTAGTGCCATACAAGGCAGGTTGATTAAATGGTGGCCAGCGTAACGCTAAAGGTTCATATAAACACCGCTAGGACACAATACGTCATGTCTGATGTCATGGCCGACGTAGTGCTCTAGATGACACGTGACATCCGCCATGACACGTCCTGTCTCCCGCACACTGCCACTTCCCTGTCACATTTCCCGTGATTTATCCAGCTTTATAACATTCAGGCGTTTCATCTCCATCCATCCGTTAATGTACGGGAGACCTCAGATAATAAATGGGATCTCATCCCCCAATCGCCATTGTGAGGGTGGTGCGTCTGACATGAAGTGAATGCCGTGGTCAGCTCAGCACTGACAACACCCAGGGCTTGTAGGTGGAACAGGGCATTGTTTCTAATAACCTGAAGTCCGCAAATTAAGGCTGACATTAACGAGGCAACGTGGAATCAGGCGAAATGTGGTCCAGATTCAAGTTCTATACTCAGTTGCTCACCACAGTACCTATTTCTACAATTATCACCAAAATCTGAGTGTCTATACTTCAGTTGCTGAATTTCAACTGGAGGAAAACACTCACTGACCGGAGATGAGGTTTGAAAAATAAAATTAAAGTTTAACCCTCTTGGTGTTACATGTATAGAATGGATGGCCTGTCATGCCTAGAGCCAGTGGAATCTATCATCCGTTCTCAGCCGGGTTCTTGGACTGATTACATCTAAGTACATTTGTACACCTAAAGAAAAGACGAGAAACAAACTCCTTTCGGCCACCCTCAGCCTGTCGCTATATATTATAGCCAGACTTGTCCAGGAACGGTGATTGCCTCATTGTTATAGCAAAAACATAAGCATAAAAAGTGGGTGTTCTATTGACATCCGTAAATTTGGTGAAATTATAGTCTCACCGTCTGGCCCCTGCTATAAAACATGTTTTAGTATACAAACCCATAGTCTATCGGAGAAAAATGTGCCATTCGACGTCGCATGGTCGCCGTTTGGAGGGAGTGAAGTTCGATTTTCAGCCTCATCCGGTCCTATTTTTACAGCGGTGAGGCGATACTCCCTCCACTGAGCTTTCAACACGGCAACATATTACGACGCACTTTCAAAACTCCATTTAGCATCGGAAGGAGAGGCTGTGTCGCAGCAATGGACCGGGGTTTGATAATGATGCGCTCCCGATGCAAAGACCAAGTCGGAATGAAACATGTACGATATTCGTGTGTCGGTGTCCGTCAGTAGCCTCCACTATGATGTGTAAGCTATGCAGCCCCTCGCACATACACATGCTCACAAGAATAATACATGAGACGATGTAAGTTGAGAGCTGGTCACTTTCCTTACCCCACCCCAACCCCCTAAAAAGAGCGATATCAAACGTTTCGAGACACTACATAGTCCTGCTTCTGACACACATGCAACCATTGTTGCATTGGTTGTGCGTTGGAATCTCAGAAGTTTGCATCGGTGCCAGAAGGTACAGAGCTTTATCACCAAAATCTGAGTGTTAATCTGACCCTGGTAGAAACATCTATAAGGTTAGCATTAGAAACTTGTACTCAACAGGCACTGACTTGCGAGTATGACAACTCAGAATAATATATACGTTTGGTCTAAGCCCCCGTTTACGATATCGCTTGGAGCGGACAATTCACTCGGCTATTGCCTCGGTCATATTAATGTGCCCTCCAAACGCAATGTTGAACGGTGACACAGACCAAACACTCATCAATTTCTTTCTCATTATCACCAAAATCTGAGTTTGTTCAAATGTATATTAATTCCGTCGCAGAATCTCAAGTGGAGTGGAGGCATTCTCTAACATGATGAAGGTCATTGGCTTTTTGGTGCTCTACAACCTAAAGATAGATTCCCAATCCCAACCAGTAATTTACAAGCAAAGGTGAAAGTATGTGCCACATACGGCGTTTCCACATGGGGACAAATAATCTTTGGCCTGAAAGTTTTATCCCCGCTTTCACCTGGCGATTATGTGCCCTAAAAGGGGCAAATGTTACGGCCTTTTTCCATTGACCGACAAACACTGTGTAGATTTTCTGTGTTCTCCTAATAGCCTATTCCCATTTGGCGTCAGCAGTGCTAGGGTTCGTCGTTGGTTCCTGACTGTTTTTCGGTAATGGCCAATGGAAATAGGCTATTAGGAGAACACAAATCTACACAATGTTTGTCGGCCAATGGAAACGGGCCTATAGATGGATACACCGCATATGAGAAGTCTAACTCATACAGAGTTACTTTAAAAAACACCAAGAAATTCATACATAGATAGAAAGGTATGAGAATTATGAAATAAGGAATTACCATATTATCGGGTACTTTATTTTTATATCCTTGCACAAAGGGACTACAATTCTGTTATGGAATGGATCTTCCTGTAATCAATAGCTTTGGCGTTGTAATCAATGGATTTCTATTCCGTTAGCAATGATTAGGGATTCTGGCAGATTTTACGGGGAGTGGTTTATTGTGGCCCCCGGCCCCCATATATCTTCAAACGCAACCGAAATTAAAACAGCGACGACAAAACACGTATGTTTACACAAAGTCACAGGAATATAGGCGTGAAACTCACTACCCAAGTAAAATCGCCTTTAAATTTGCGATAAAGAAACTGCCTAATTTAGTATATTAAATCAATCAAACTGAGAATGGAATACATTGAGAGTGGGCTAACTAACCTTGTACGGTTGTTCCCAATTGTCTCATATCTCATCCTATCATCATCAATATTATAATATATTTCCCAGATTGAGAATTACTAGCCATATTGTTAATGAATTGATAATTTCTTATGAGCAATTAGTTAGCAAACGCTGTATTGCTATAGAATTATCTATTGTCAACATTTACTGTAATGTAAGACCACCCTTGCGGTAAATTGCGTGCAATACAAAAAAGGTGTCGGAGGGTGTGAAAACCTTTTAAGTCAACTTAAGTCTACAAATAATCACCAATGTGAGCTTTCCTGCAGACTATTTGTTAGCGTTTAACATGAACGGACCAGTGCATGGGCATAGTGGGTTACCTAGTAGGTGGTCTGTAGTGTGGAGAGGTGGACGTGGCCTCATTGTTAATAGATAAATACGTGTGTCATGTAGGTCAAAGTAATGGGTTACAGTAAAAACTCCATGAGGCTAGGTTGTAAACGTCAACAATTGAAGGTGTTGGGCTGGATTGGTCATACATCCACACCACCGTGTAGGTGTGTGGTTAAAGTAAATGTTATTTGTGCTGTTGTTGTAGTTGTTATTGTTTTTGTTGTTGCAGTTGTTGGGGTTGAGCTAGCTTTAGTCTGCAGCAGAATGCGGCAGCTCACTTCAAGTGGGTGGCAGAGGAATCCTTGGCTGTGTTTATATAGTCCATACAGATGAAATCCATACAGAGGTGCTGTTTATATGCTCCCTTGTCATATTGCAATATATCCACAGGTGATACACTTCTCACCAAAGTCAGACCAAGAAGAACCCAGGTTGATGTCTGATTGTAGGTTTTAAAGCAGACCTCCTGGTTTGGATACATTAAGACGTCAAGATTAGACACATTATCATATTAAATATAAGGTCAAGGCTGCCGTCCCTGCCTGCAAAGCCTGTCCCCACTGGGTGAAAGAGAAAGTATGAGAGAGGGGGAGAGAGAAAGAGAGGGAGATATAGAGGTAGTTAGGTAGATAGAAAGAGGGTGGGGATGCAGAGGGAGACAGAAAGAGAGGGACAAAGAGAGAGGGAGATATAGAGGTATCAACATAGAGAGAGAGGGAGGGGGAGATAGAGCGAGATGGAGAAACAGGGAGAGAGGGAGAGAGCGAGATGTATAGCGAGGTAGAGAGAGGGGAGATGGAGATGGAGAGAGATATGAAGATAAACATATGTAGAGAGAGGGAGAGAGAGAGTGGTGTGTGGGTAGTACAGTCCAGCTATTGGGTCTTTTGTAAAGCGCCTGGGGGGTTGGCATGGATTGCGTGAGAGCGATGCTCCAATGATGACAGGTGCGTGTCCAGTCCCTCAGATAAACATCTCCTCTGGTTGGATTTTGACCGCCCTCAGATGTGCATTGAATATCAGACTGTTTTATATCCCGTTTAATTGACACGAGAGAGCCCCACACTCAGACCACACTTTGCGTGATGCTACACGAGTGAGGTCGAGCACCATGGATTACGCCTGCGCCCGCTGCCTCCTCAGCACCCTTCTTACCGCCACCCTTCTCAACCTCTTCTGTATCACAGGTACTTCCGGGCACGGCCGCCTGATGGAGCCACCGTCGCGGTCTTCCCTCTTCCGGTTTGGTTACAACGTGCCCGCCAATTACCTGGACAACCAGCTCTTCTGCGGTGGATTCCAGGTAAACTTATTATCACCTTTCTTAAATAGAGCATTTCTCATTGTGTCGCATACAACATATTGATTGATGGGGAGAAACTGGTTCTGGGTGAAAGAATATCGAAGTCACTAGGTGAATTTGCTTAGAGGTATTTATCATTATTGGCATTGCTTATTGGCAATATCATTTGGTATTATTTGTGTGTTTTTCGTGTTAACCTTGTTAACCACCGGCAGCGTATTACCAATACTCCGGGATAGCCATCAGCCTACAGGCCTTCATAGACAGCTGTTTTTTTATCCTAAATATTAAACAATGTGTATCTCATGCATGTTTTTTTAAAGTAGTATATATATATATTTGTAAGTAAATGAAACCCCCGTATAAGGAGTGTTTTCCCCACACTGTGCCTCCAAAGTGCCAGATTACACGGTGTTAAGAGGCATTCCGTACAGAAATTACTGTCCATTAGCGCGAGTTGACGATTATAAGGGGTGACATTTACACGGGGTTAAAATAAACACTAAATACAGGGGAAAATGTCAATTCCAAGCAGATCGTCCGTTGACGCGGGGTGGCTTCTTACACGGGGTGTTCCATTAGCGAGGTTTTACTGTAGATATGTTATGTTAAATCAGTATATCAGTATATCAGTTTATCCCATTGGATCAGCACTCTCCATACACTCTCCATACACAGGTGCAGTGGGAACTTAACGGCGGTCGTTGCGGCGTCTGTGGAGACGCCTGGGACGGGCCTCGCGAGAACGAGGCTGGCGGGAAGTACGCGCAGGGTGTGATCGTACGAAGGTACGCGCAGGGCAGCGTGATCCTCGTGCAGGTCGACCTCACCGCCGGGCACCGGGGCTGGTTCGAGTTCCGACTCTGCCCGAACAACAACCCGCACCGCCCCGTCACTCACAGCTGCCTGCAGCGACACCTGCTGGAGCTGGAGGACGGCGGCACGCGCTACATGGTGGGCGATAATAGCGGACTCATCTCAGTGGGATTACGACTTCCCGCTGGCCTCACCTGCAGCCAGTGCGTGCTGCAGTGGAAGTACAACGCCGGTGAGTACTGGGTGGGTTATGTAGATGTTATTTCTAAAATTAAGGTTAGTAATTGTTTATCATATACAATACTATGGTTTGTTAATGTTTCGCTTTGTTATATTCAGATCAGAGTAATATGAGGAAACGTTATTACTCATGAAGATAAAGTAGTGGTGAGAGTTCGATGTCTTTTATCCTGTAACCACGGCCCAGCGCTGCCGCAGAAGGGCAGTCATCGAGGCGAAGCCTACTGATGATGACCGCGTATCCAAACCAGTGTAATATTGTTGCATACAGGATTTAAACTGGTACGAACCTACTAATACCACCGACGTAGCAGCCTGTATCTAAAAAATAGACCAAGAAAAGGATAAGCAAGGAACCTGAAATAGGGGTCACCACTGGGACTGAGATAAAGTCTCTGCTATTTGAGTTCTCTGTTTGTCCACTGAACTTGGTTGCCACTGTATTGGAAGAGTCCAATATCCGAAGTATCATTATACACAATTACCAGCCACTTTAACTCATTATTATGGGCATATAAAGAATATATCTGAAATGTATCAGTTTCTGTAAAACTATTCGCCTGTAGTAAAACCAACAAATGCACTTCACTTAATTGCAGTAAGGCAACGTTTTTTTGGTATCAATTCATCGATAAGTTGAGGTCATTATAAGGGACTGCAGAACAAACAGAAAGATGGTATATATGCTGATGTGTATACTTTTATACAATTGTCTACTGATTCCAAATTGGTTGTTTGTGACCCTTTCTGGCCCTAATCGCAGGAAAAGGGATCCAGTGTAAATTAGAATATTTTATTTGTAGCATTTCAAGGAAGATTCGCTTCAGTTAATTGAGAGTTAACCTCAATAGAAGTGGTAGGAGAATAACTGAAAAACTACTGACATCATCAAACATTGTTGGCAAGAGCTAATCGCTAGTACATGTACTTGAATTAATGTTTTGCAGCCCAGAACAAAGACTCATGACGTAGAAACCCATCAAAATCCAGAATCGCTACATCAGATGCTACATGAACTTTGACATTTGATGTTAACTCTGTAGGAAAGAATTAGACACATTATCAACAATATACCTTTCCGAATGAAATCTTGCGTTAGTGTAGTTAGATAGAAAGGACATTCCAAGAAAAAATACCCAAAACGGTCTGAATTTATTGTATCCCACATTCACTCTGACTTCAAATACCATCGCCCTGGTAACAACTGGATGAGCTAACACCTGGTGATTTCTGCTTTTATCGCTCAGGGAACAGCTGGGGCGAGGACGAGTCGGGGACCGGATGTGTGGGCTGCGGACCACAGGAACAATTCTACGGCTGCGCAGACATCGCTATCGGCAACTCGACTGACTACGACCCGGATTACTACGCGTGGATACCGTGGCCCTCCGCGGCGCAAAGAAGTGCGGCGGCGAGCTTGTTCGTGTGGTGCATGCTGGGAGGTGTCTGGTACCTGGTCGGTCTGACTTTAGTGTAGGATATGCTAGCCTGGCAACCTTGCCTCTGTGTCAGCACGGATTGTGTGCAAGTCATCCCAGTCCGCTGTGTCAGGCATGGGATTTTCCCTACTGTTTCCCCATGATTCTGTTTTTCTGGGAGTTTTTTTACATCCCAAGGTTCATTCTTGAAAGCAATGTAGATCTGAGGAGAACTGTTTTTAGGAAAGAGAGAGAGAGAGAGTGCAAAAAGAGAACTTTAAAAATGGTGAGCAATATTTGCACAATTTTGGCCATTATAGTTCTCAGCAGAGGCTAGGAATTCACTTAGCTGATATATAGTTAAAAATTATTGAGGCCTCCCTGGGGCCACGCTTGGGGCATTGTCCCTGGACCCTAAACGCTCTGCCAATTTTCCCGGGTTCTTTTTGCAATTTCCCAGTGCCATGCCTGATGTGTGATCACATAGTAGGCTAGTTAGTGGCCGTCATTTTATCTTAGCTGGTGCCTCGGTTCAAACTAGCGGATCACTAATGAACTAGCGCATATTTAGGCAGGTGCACTGTGGGATATGTGGGCTTTTAAAACCATAAGCATGTATGCTAGGTCCGTGATGCAGAAGATTAAAACAAGTTGGCACCAGTAAATTTTGTATTCCCATTAAAATATTTTGGGGATCACTCAGAGCGAGAAACATAATTTGCCAAGTTCGAGGTCACTCTGTGGAACCCGCTACCGGTCCTAATATTTATTTGGACATGGAAGAAGCCAAAAAATGTGTGTATTTATGACGGCAGAGTGCAGTGTCAGATAAAGGCCGTTTCAATTGGCCGACGAAAACGGCACCGATTTTTTTAGTTAGGCCGAATTTACAACAACCGATGCTGGCGACAGATTTAAGAATCTGGCACCGCCGACCGACTACTATAAGTAACATATATAGTATATAGAAATATCAGAAAGTATAAATAGCAAAGTTTCAAACTTGACCAACGGTTTCTATTCCCCAAATTGCGTGATACAGAACCACCAACCGACTTTTGGGGCCACCAACGATTTCAAAGCGCTTTGAAATAGTCGCCGAAGGATCCACAGATTTTACAAAAGCCTCTGTCGATAAGCAGCTGTACTTTCAGTGAAAACAAGATATGTAGGTCACAGGCAACGATTCTTATCATAACCCTTTTAGCACATAGAGGAGCCCTCACACTGTGTAATTGGAAATAAATGCACTCAGCTGCAGTTTAAGCAGGGTTAAGATTGTGACTTTCTCCTTTTCTATATATAACATGGAAATCGAAGCATACCTAACCAATAATAGGTCGTGAGGTGTAGGGCATAAACCACTTATTAGTCGTCAGGTGTAAACACCTCAATGACTGGCAGTGTCACCGATTACCGGAACCGATATCTTATCGGGGAGCACCGCTGACCGATTTTTCTCTTCTCCAAATCTTACCGGTGCATTTTTCCGTCGGCAGGTGTAAACTTGGCCTTTCCCTAGAAGTCTGTCGGTGGTGGCCGCTGATTTCACGTCAGAAACAAATAAAAGGTGAGGGTGCAGAGGACCCATCTATTCTAATGAAATACTGCCACGTAATTATCATGGAAACATATGGAAACCACAAGACTTTGCCATTTCTGTTTATATTTAAGGTACCAGTTGTAGGAAGGGTCTTACCTCCGGCATTGCCTGCTGTTTTGAAAAGCTTGTGTGGAAAAATTACAAGAAACAAAGCAAAAATAAATTAAATTGGCAGCGCCCAGCAGTATTTCCTGGCACATGGTCTTGGAATGTGTATGTGAGTAGATGTCGTTGTGCTGTGATGTCTGTGACAGTAACTTATGGATGGATGTGTTTTATTTATCTCTGAACGTAAATAAAAAAACATGCTGGTGTAAGCTTGTTCTTATGTTTACTTCTTTTGATTATGCACCTATGTTTAAGAGATATCGGTTTCTTTTCTAGATACAATTTTTTAACTCTCCCAGAAATGATCTTCAGAGAATTACTCAGAATCCACAATACAAAATCATGCAATTTAAATATTTCCGGTAAGTGATGTTCATTTTGTGCTACAGTCGAACAGCACATGAAGTATTTCATCATCATTTGTAGCGCTCTTCACATTTTCAGCGTTAAATCTACTGCGCACAACATTGGCGACGTTTTCACGGCTATTGACATCACTTACCGGAAGTAGTACATTGGCTTAACGGATACTCTCCTAGGATTCAATGGAGTATCTTATCTGTGACTACAAGAAACTGTTGAGATTTCTACATGTTTTATTTGTCAATCTTATACATGGTGTTCCTCAGTCTCTATCTACAAAGATCTATGTCATCTACCTATATGACGAGTCTTCACATGATTTCATAGTCAATCTTATACATGTTGTCCCTCAGTCTATTACAACATAGATATATGTCATCTACCTATATGAAGAGTCTTCACATGATTTCATAGTCAATCTTATACATGGTGTTCCTCAGTCTATTCCAACATAGATATATGTCAATAGGAGGTGTAGTGAAAACACACAAAAAAGCAGACACAGGCAAATTTCTTATACAATTTGTTGTATGACAGATGATTGGTAACAGGTACAGAGTAACAACGGGATCACAACATTTCGTACTATTGATAGTGCTTCATCAGGTGATCTTCATTAGGTGAGATATATGTCATCTACCTATATGAAGTCTTCACATGATTTCACAGTCAATCTTATACATGGTATTCCTCAGTCTATTTGTATTTGTAGATGACTTCTACCTGTTGGTTGTCGTTGGTCTGTTATTGTAACACTACTCGCTTGGTAAACATTGCGATATGAATACATCTCAGATAATTTACTCCCAAATAAAAACCAGCTGTTTACTCAGATGAAAACATATGTCCCTCTGGGAGGATCTGTACCGTCTGGCGCCCTGAGATACAGACAAGGGTCGGGTCCATTATCCAGGGAGCGGCTGTAATGTCTTTGTGAGTAGAACACTGTTGGCTGGCCTCAGGAGAAGTCTGGGAAGCAACAGACTGTTGACAGATGTGGCATTTCCACCTGCTGACGAATAGGCCACCGATTGTATGCACACTGTACAAAAGTCAGTCTGTGGTTCTGTTTGAGGAATTGTCGGTGCGCATAATCGGTGGCGGTCAGCTAAAATGCTATTTTCCGATGAAACTTGAGTTAGTTGCCGATCGATTTTTTAGTCTCGAGTTCATTCCCCCACCGATGAATTCAATCTGGTTTGATTTCGTCGGTGGTATAGAAATTCGGTCGGTGATGGCATATCATGAAATGTTGGAGAAAAAAACGTTAACCCCCTCTGTTTCTATTTGACGATTATTGCACCAAAAGTGTTACAAAATCGGTGGGCCGTGCTATATGCCATACTCAGTGGTTATAATCGGTAGGTGGTCAGACTAGGCTCGGACTATGTTTATAGAAAGGGGATAATGCCTGAATAATATCCCTAACCAATCAGGGAGAGTGTAGGTATGGATAGGTGGGTTAAAAAATGAGACTGCAGGTAAGATATTATCTCTAGCCTATTATATTGACCTACCATCATGCTCCTAGTGGTGTCTTTGATACTGGAAGTCGCCAATTTGATGAGGGTTGATAATATTATTGCAGATTATCAGAGAATCTTGGTCAGAGCAGAGCAGACCAATTTCCAGGACCTACTGCAGCCCAAGACATTAAAGGAAAGCCAAAACACTTGTTTCAAATCACACCGGAAAGATTTAGGACAGTATAGCGGGTTCCCATGGTGAGAAATACCTAGAAATATATCAAGATGACTTCAGAACTTTACATACTGAGGGCGTCATCTAGACTGGCCTCAGTCCCTGTGTCCTCCAACTCTGTCTCCCTGTTCGCCTCCCTTACCCCTCCCCCTATACTCCACCCCAACCACTTGACACAAGCCTTTCAGATGTTCTAGAAGTTCACATAGTCGCTTGATTTCTTACTGAATGTCCATAACCCAAGACTCGGACCAGTCTAGGCGTCATCTCCCGGGAGCGGGTGGAGTAATGGCGGGTTTATTATTAGAGCCCAGCTGAGCAGCTCGCCGTTCACAACATGTTCTGCAGACATTGAGTGGTGTGTGAGCTGCTCATTTAGGCACAGAAGTCGGAGTGTAGAGCAGGTCTTAGGGCAGCCTTTATTATCCATCGCATACAAAGTCCCCATTGACAATGCTTGTGGACTCTCAGGAATTGACATATTATAGGGTGTATATTATTCGGGACAATTTCTTGCTCTCCAAACTTAGGTATATCGCTCTTAATACATATCGGATTAAAGCGTGTGTTTTCCGTATACCATGGTTTCGAAGTCCGTATACCACAGATCTGAAATCCGTACACCATGGTTATTGTATCTGACAGTTTTTAAATAATGGGTACTTTTTATACCATGGATAATAAAAACTATCAGATGAACCATAACCATTATACATACGGATTTCAAATCAACTTAATATATAATTCATAACCGTTGCATCTCTTTAAAAAGATGTAAAGTCTATTTGTTTGTAAAAACAACGCTATGCCTACGGTTGGAGTAATGGCGGGTTTATAATGAATATACAAAAATACATATTTTGTGGACAGGCGACTTTGTAAACCATTCAAGGTTGACTTCGAAATAACCTCGCTAACGCTCGTGTATTACTACGCGTCAACATGTCTTACGCGTCAACATGTCACAAAAACACCGATTAGTGTCATTTTTTTTGGCAAAAGGCGTGTTGATAGCTCGAGCTACTGTCGACATGTTTTAAAAAATCCATCTCACTATAGGGTTCATTTCACCACCGTTGATGAAATTCCACCAGTAGAGGAGGAACAGGACAATATTTTTTGGATACAAGTACAATATTGTTTATTTCTTGGCCCTATCCCGTAGCTACCATAAATAAGTAGACGTAAAGGCAATATCGACATTAAATAAAGGCGACAAACATCAGCCATCCCAATGTAGAGGCTGGTTTTCTTTGTATGAGCTTTGGTCTGTGAGAATATTATTTAACATGAACTCGTGATATGCTAGGATAGTCTTTCTCGCCGCGACGCCATAGCTCCAGACCTCACATCACGGCGAGATTGACCTCATGAAATGTGACAGTAATGCAGTGTGACGGATGGAGTGGCGCAGTGTCACGGCGGGAGGGTATGCTGGAGTAGACTGGAACACTATACTCCAGCAGGTAGATCCTACCACGGGGTCCTCATTGAGAATATATCCGCGTTGATGATCGTTGGCGACAAAGCGTACACTTTGTTTCTACCTGACGACGGAGTATATGTTCCATGTGTACCGACGGTACAATGTGGTTAAGACCTGACAAGCCTGGAAATTAATCCTCCCTAACTAGAGCCGAAGATATATATTTCCCATAGACAAAATCCTTGGAAAAATGAACACAAATTGGACATATATGGTACACTGTTATTACCAAAGGAAAGATTGAACATATATACCTGTATATAAAGAGGTGTTCCCGATTTGCACGTGCTACTAGCGAGAACTTCTTCTGGTCTTACTTTACGTCTGATCCTATCAACAGGCCACCTATGATCCAAAGGGTCATTTATTGAACTGGAACCTGTGGACGATTATATCTTACTCAAGTATTCTTTCCAATCCTAATTCATTTAATAAATGTATGGTATTCAGATATTCACATTTTATTTAGTTCAGGGATGTCAGTTGCAATAAGGAAAATGGTGGACATTTTTGTATATGGAGAGAAAGTGGAAGAAATAGAAAACAACTCAGTATTAGCCATTGAGGTGTTGGGGTGCTGGGGATGTTCATACTAATGTTTTGCTGGCATGAATAAGGCTCAATTTCTTCATTTTGCTATGCTGTGATGCCTTGAAGCATACCCAAGCAAAGTTCGCCTGAAGCCATTCCTGGGCGCAGTACGCTATGATGCATTCAAACATATTTTTTTTTCAAAATTTTAGTAATTGGTAACATTGCGACTATCTTTATAATATTTTCCCCGCCGATGTAAAACAATGTAATAGTTAATTTTATCTATATTACATAAAATCTAAAATACTTTGGAAGACCATAGAGGTATAATGTATTGAGAAAAGCGCCAGCGTACTACAGCGGGTTTAAATGACACTGCATCTGCGTATTTCAAGGGGTGGACTTGGCACAAGCAGCGTGGCGAAAGATACCCTTGATCTACACAAGAAAGAATCATCCAATAAACTGGATATGAAAACGTCGAAAGTTGCCATCTCTGTTAATTGTGCGGGAGTGGGGACGTAATGTGATCTATGAGGAGTTGTCTACTCATTACTCATGAGCCTGGGAATGCCGACCACCATCCAGCACACCGCTACTCCCACCTGTCGGTAAATATACACATCCCGTTGACTGTTGTCACCCGGCCACCTTTGGCCCGCCACCAGCCCCAAGGCGGGACTAAGAAAAAGACAGCTGGGCCCGCTTGTACAACTCGTAAGTATTTTCGAAGCAGGGGACGGCAGGTAGGGGCGGGCAGTGAGTGGTGCGGGTAAATAGAGCGACTCGTAGCGCGGATACAATGCGATTTAGAGCTGCTCGGAGCTGCTCGGCATTTCAATGGGATACGAGCTTTCACTGGAGGAAAACGTGAGAATTTGTTCAAGTAGTAGGTGTGAGTGTAGATGGTGGCGGAGATGTCCCCGTCCTCATCCTCCAGCTGGCGCCCGGGGGACGAGGTGACCGGGCCGGGAGGGGCGTGGGACGGGGAGAACTCCGGGGCGGGGTGGGAGGCGGCGGGCCCACCGGAGGAGCTCACCACAGACCCCTCCGCAGGGACCACGGAGGTGTACTGCCCGAACCGCGACGCCACGCCGGAGGAACTGCGGCAGATCCAGGTCATCACCCTGGTGGTGATCGGGGTCATCGGCACGCTCATCGTGTCCTTCCTCCTCCTGTGTATGTTCTACAAGAACGATCGCTTCATTGAGAGCTTCCATCTCCGGAAGCGCGCCAAGCAGCCGTCGTCCTCGGGGCTGGACATGTCGCTGGTGGTGAACTGTACGCTGCACACCATCCCCGCCATCCGGGTCAGCCCCACCGCCGGCGCCGACGCCCCCGCGCCCGGCACCGGGTCCCCAGGGGGCGCGCCCATCGGCTTCGGCGCCAACAGACAGAGCAAGCGCTTCCCGACCCCCAAACACATCATGGTGGACGTGAGCCCGCTCCTACCCGGTACAACGGGCATCACCGAGCTCCACCAACCGGCCAGCTTCGCCGACACGCAGGAGATCGTCGAGGGGGGCGACGCGGCAACAGCGTCGCGTTTCCCGGAAGCGCCGTGTAACTACATGATGGCCCGCCAGGCGTACAACGACACCAACATGAGGCGCCACCACCCGGGCGCCGCCGGAGGCTCGCTCTTCGGCTGCTCACCGGAAATGACGTCACACGACGCTCGCGTGCAGCCGGAAGTGGAGTTGTCGAGTGAGTCGGGCGGGTCGTGGTACTCGGACGACACGCTGGAGTCGTGGGAGGAGAACCACGGGGCCGCGGGGTGGGAGGAGGAGGACGAGGAGGACGGCTACCACGCCGAGTCGCGGAGAGGCGCGCGCGGCGAGAAATCCAGACACTCCCTGCACTCCAAGGATGGGTACTCGGATAACTACGGCAGCTCCATGTCCAGCCGAAAAGGTGAGGCACACTCTCACATCCCAGTGTGTTTGTATCTTATTATCCATACAGCAACTCAATGTCCAGCCGAAAAGGTGAGGCACACCCTCACATCCCAGTGTGTTTGTATCTTATTATCCGTACAGTAACTCAATGTCCAGCTGCAAAGGTGAGGCACACTCTTACCTCCCAGTGTGTTTGTATCTTATTATCCGTAAATCAACTCAATGTCCAATCGCAAAGGTCAGGCACACTGTCACAGCCCAGTGTGTTTGTATCTTATTATCCGTACAGCAACTCAATGTCCAGCGCAAAGGTGAGGCACACTCTCACATCCCAGTGTGTTTGTATCTTATTATCCATACAGCAGCTCAATGTCCAGTTGCAAAGGTAAGGCACACTCTCACATCCCAGTGTGTTTTTCTTATCATAATTACCATGACAGCCATCTTGAAATAATCATCACAGTGCATTTATATTTTATCATCGATATGGCAACTCTATTTTCAGCCGAAAAGGTGAGTTACACTCTCACATCCCAGTGTGTTTGTATCGTATTATTCATACAGCAGCTCAACGTCCAGTCAAAAAGGTGAGCTACACTCTCACATTCCAGTGTTTTATTATCCATACAGCAACTCAATGTCCAGCCGAAAAGGTGAGGCACACCCTCACATCCCAGTGCGTTTGTCTCATTGTAATAGCCGTGACAATCATCTTGAAACAATCATATACACTGCACGAGAACCAACATTTAACATATGTATGTGCCCGGCGTATATAGGTATGCTTTTGCGTATACAAGTTACCTTTTTTCCGTCGTGTATTCGGCTCACCTCTAGGTGTATATAAGCGTCCTTTTTGCGGTCATATATAAGAATTCCGATCTCTGCAACTAGGGGGCACCACTGTTGTTTTTTTATTTCATTTCCTATTAGTCATTAAATCCGGGTGGCCAGGGAACAGGGCTTCACTGAGAGTGTAGGGAGAGACACTCCCAACACAAAGGGGCGGGAGGCGGCGGGAGCGAACCTTTTTATTTTCTATCGGGGTGTCTGCTTACGCGGGGTGCCGCTTACGCGGGGTGGCCGCTTACGCGGAATGTCCATAGGGCGGGGTTCTCCTGTATAGGTCAACGGTGGCAATTGAATGAAGAAGGACTCTCAATTCCCTTCGCACATTTATTTGTGTGGTCTGAACTGCAGTACTGACCAGACTGCTAACAGACTGGGCGTTGTATTTGTTATTATTTACGAATCCCTGAAATACTGTCTTCGTACCTCAAAAATACGTGATATAATTATTGATCATATATCCTGATGCCGAAGGCAGGGGTTGAGGCTGGACCCATATTTATAATACGTTGGTGAAATCCTCGCCGCCATATTGGTTGACCGTAGTTGCTATGTATTCTCTCACATGGTGGCGCTGAATGGAAAACAGATGTATTACTACGGCGGTGTCTCAACCTGACACATCTAATCACCCACAAAACTGTTGGAGATATCGTTATCTCACAGCAATAAATCACCACCAGTATCTAGGATACTCTTCTGGGGGAGGTTCAAATTGTGCACAGAAATCATCATCCCATTAGCACTTGCACAGAAGTAGACTATTTTATTCATTGTGTAGAACGAGTGATTGGGTTTTATAAGAAGAAATCGTTGCTGTAGTAATGCGTATGTACTTATGTCGATACACTGGTAACCAGAGCTACACAAATGTAGCTCTGGTTAGGTTAAATAAGTGGCCACCTTGACCCTGTATTGGGACCTGTTTGTTACTCTCCTACCAGATTTTTCGTACTGCTTGGAGAGTGTGTTTAGTTATAACCTCAAAGCCAATTTACCATTTGTTATTTCCTTTTTATGTGTATTTTTAGAATAGAACCACCATAACGCTAGATTTCATTATCAAGTTGTTAAGTTATGAATTTAACTTAATAAATATTTCTGCTTATAGAAGCTACCTAGAACAAAAGTATTTGGTTTGAGGCGCACCCGGAGTGATCCCGTGAGTGATTTAACCCGACCAATCCCTATACCGTAGACAGGGGTTGGTTGCTAAACTATTACGACGAGTTCGTGGTAGAGTAGAATGGATGTCGTGAGCCCCACTCAGGGGCGCCACCAGTCCCCTCGCTTGTGTCCGGCCGTCTGGATGTCGCATACACTCAACTCACCTACAGAAAGTACGCTGTTTCCAGAAAGGATGTTTTTATTCCGCCTAATTCGCTTCTGACAACAAGTATTGAAAGAAATGAGCTGAACATGTTCTTGTGATGTTTTGTCCTAGTCCTGTAGGTCTGCTTATATTTCCATGCTGCCTGTATATGTGGAAATCTGTACGCTTTGTATATTTTTTAGGCCTACTGGTATGGAAGATCAATGTTTAACTTTATTGAATATCTCTTTCTTGTCAATAAATATATATTTTAAAGCCTGTACTTACTGAAGAATAAGAAAAAGGTAATGCCAAAAAAGGAGGAACAATCAAAATCAGAAAAAGCAAAAGGGGGGGGAATTTTATATAAACAGTGAAGTTTCACTTAGATAGAAAAAGCTGGGAAGCGAAAAATAAGATAATTTGAAAACACAACAAAGACAACCAGGAGCATGTTAACAGATCACAATCGCGAAAAGGCAAATGTATAATATAAAGCTTTGTTATCTCATAGAAGAATATATCCAAGCATTATTTTACGAGTTTGAAATATAAACTGATGTACCTCACGATTCACTCAATGCATTTAATACAGGGATTGAGGTAAAATACATATGCATGATTTTGATATTTGGTAAAATAATTATGGACAAAACTTCACTGAAACTATCGTTTCACTATATTGAATCTATTAGTCCTCAATTAATAGTTATATATCGGAATTACTGTAATATATTTTTAATTCGATTGTTATATTCTCTGAAAAAAATAATGTAATATTGTTTTTTAAATACTAGTAAAAAGTTAGGTCTATTCAGGCAAAATTCCCTGATCTATGATATATTTTAATAATAAATCATGCCTGAGATTAGTCCCACAGCACTGAGTGAGCTGCATTGGTACCATGGTCACCTTATGCGTACTATTTCTCTAATTCCACACAGTAGAGCATGTATGTGCTGCCATCTTTTGTACAAGATGTCAAACACTATATGGAAGCGCTCTACAATGTTCTACAATCAGTATCACAATTACTGATTTTCTCAAATGATCAGTTGGGCTGATGAATTATTTTAGACTTATGCTGGTGGTAAGTCACACAGATACCCACATAGGCTGCGGTAATAGTATTCTTGTCATACCACATAGTGTGCTTGTATGGAAACAAATACAAAACAAGCACTTGACTCAAGGAAGTATAGCAGTATGGAACGATTGATAACGAAATAAGAATAACGAAATATCACGACGAATAATAAATATAAAATTACAGTATAATACCATCACAACATATATCAAGAAAATAAATTGATTAGATATAATCTAATTTGTCCTTCACACTCCGAGTGACATTTGCCTTCCCAAAACACTCTGGATAGCAGCTTGAGGTAATCATGTTTTGGGTAAATATTTCAATATCTATCAATATTTGGAGGCATACAATATATGGAAACTGACTCACTGTTTTCGTAGGTAAAAATATTCATTGAAATTATTAATCAGATATATCCTGATGCCATAAACAGAATGATATAGCTGTTCTATAATCTGTTATTATTTATCATATACCTAGAAATTGCGAAAGTTACCTAGTCACGTGATCACATACCCCATTCATAGCAGCGTGACGTCCAGCCATAAATATGACATGGGTAAGAACAGGCAATATACATAGGAGATAAGGCCACAGGTATATAATGGAAATATTGTAAAACGTATTTAGCTTCTAGGGAGTCCAGTGCCTACTTCATTTGTTTGTAAAATTTACTGAACTCGCCCTATGGGCTCGTTATCTAAGTTTTCCCAAACAAACGCGATAAGTAGTGGACTCCCAACAAGCTGATTGTGTTTTACTAAACCATCTAACTGTATCAAAGGTTGCTGACACATGTGATTATTTCTGTACAGGTAATCAAATCGCGGACCAGCATCCACCCGTGTCCTCCGGCCCCCATGAGGTCTCCTACATGAGCGGAAGGTTCTGGTAACAACGAGTCAACACAGAGAAGCCAACAGAGAAGCCACCATAATGCCCACTCCGCGCCGCCCATAGCCGTCCCTCTCCAGTCAAACCATCCCCAGCAATATAAATAGTAGATGAGTGACTGTGCACAACTGGGATTCATTATTTGTATGTATGTTGTGTGAGAGTGTTGCCAATTGGCCCTGTGGTGAAGTGGCGTGTAACCTCAAACTGAAGCTACATTTTGGACAAACAGTGCAGAATTATATAGCCTTGAATAAGTGCAGTGATTTGTATATATGTACATGTATATAGATATGATCTGATTAAAGAATGGCAATTGGTGATAATAAATTGTTGTCACAGATAAACAATATTTAGTTTGTTTCTCGTATATCATCGTTGCATATGGTATTGGCTGATATAATCCACTAGTTTAGGATACAGTATCTTTGTGCCCACAGGGTAAAGGCTATCCTATGAAATGTAATATCAATGTTTTCCAGAGCGTCGTCGTTGTCGTCGTCGTCGTCGTTGTTGTTGTTGTTGTTGTTGTTGTTATTATTATTATTATTATTATCATTATCATCATCATCATTATTTTTATTATCATTAGTAATCATTCTAGTATTTGTACTAAAGCTGACTTTTTCATACCCAGGCTGAATATGTCATACGAAGGTTGACCACGTGACATGTTCTCAGCCAATCACAGAGCCTGTTTTGGCAGTCTGCGATACGAAGCATAAACAAGCATAGATAATATTATCTATTGAACATTTTACCCAAATTGTCCGCTAGACGTTAGCACAAATATCATCAATATTAAAGTAAACGGCATTCTCTATTGTATTGTACCTAGCGACGCTGCTCCGCTGTATGTATCTCTATGCCTCCCCAACCCTTCCCCTATATCAATAAAAGAGAGAAAATCAGAGATACCCAATAGTGATAAATACCGGTTTATATAAAAACAAATCTGTAATAGAAGAAAAATTCCTACCTATTGCCAATATAATGATAGTGTAAACATGAGCCATGTTTCTGTCCAGAGCGAAGGTAACTGACCTCCCATAACGCCCATTATCCACAAAGGCAATATCAGCCAATATCGGCCATACATATGACTCAGCAGGATTTTACCAACAGGTGAAGGACTCGGAGGTGTGATATTTTGAGTTTGGAGACCAGTCCCGGGCAGTTATTTCAATTTCATAATCCTCCCAGCTGCGTTCTAGACTTACCTGTCACTTATGACATGACGTACTCCTCTGTTGACTCTAAAACGATAAGCGCAGTATTCTCTATCATCTCGAGTAGGCGAGCGTGGTGAGATTGACTCATCAGTCTGGTACTAGATCGGCGCCAAGGTTTGATTTATATCAACGCCACAGGAGCCTAAGCTTGACAAGGATATAGACAATAATCGATGGTTTCCTGGACAGGCGGCCGTAAACCACGAGAGGTCCTTATGTAGTAATACACGAGTGTTATTGGGTGTATAACAAAGTTAACTTTGAGTGGTTTAGAGAGCTGCCTTTCCGCAGAACAATCATTTGTTGTATTTATTATCCATCTTATCGAATAAATCAACACCATTAATTGCTATATTACAGGGTCTACTACGTCTATCAGTAGGGAATATGAATTTTTGCCCTCGTTTTGAGGCCAGATACATTTTCAATAGGGACATTGTAACCGACGGATAATGAATGTAATTGCACTTTTACGGGTTGTGCATATTGAGACATCCAAGTCCCGGACACTAAAGTGCTAGTGTCCATGGAATGTCCTTTGGTAAAAAAAACATAGCTTAAAGAAAGGCATCATCAAAGCAGATCAATATGAACATTGTATATCATATTTAGCTGATAAATCTTGGGTTGGTAGAACTGTTAAGCGGTGTTCTTAGTGAACGAAAAATGCCTTGGGGCTGGTACAGAAATCGCGAGCAGGACCTCCAGAAAATATCCAACTGAATCAAACAGATTTTATACATTGGAGAAGGGTGTTTTTCGGCGACGATTGCCCCTCTTCACAGGAAGGGAGAGAGACAGTGGACAGTGGAATTTAGGGTGTCGCACAGATCAATTCCCCTTTCTAAGCGGGGATGGAACAGAGGAGATGGGGAAGCTAATTGGGGGTGTCACATCTGACGAAAATGTACCAGAGGATCGTCAACTGTGAAGTGTTTGTCACTGTCACTCAGATGATATCAGCTGTAGCACGCGCGGGTCCTGCTCTAGTACAACACCCTATCTATCTGGTGATAACACTGTAATGACGGCAAAGAACAAGGTGTCAGTGTCAACACACACGTCACCTTTGTAGTGTAGAATATCCCATATACTGATGTATAGGTAGTTGACAATCAAAACTGCAGTGCATGTAAAAACTAGCAGCAAATGGTTGATCATTGATAAATGGGCGTGGAATTAGAAATAGATAACAGTTAAAAGCCATGGGTCATTTTCTGTAACCCACTTGCACCCAGTTAACTTGTCATTTCTGTAACTGCACTAGGATCCAAATATATCAAGCACCAGTTGGACAATCAGGTACTTCGGTCTCTAGTGATTGGTCAAGGTCAGCTGGGCATGCCTCTAAGACACTGAGACACTGGGCCTATGCTCCCTTCCCAATATCAGGATTGGCACACAGATGTTGAACGGTTAGCTTTTTGCAGCAAGCTGAAAGTCTATATGACCAGTCTGACCTTTAGTCAGAGTATATTAGCGTATGGTCTACGCTAAAAAGAGTGTCAAATACTAAGGAGCCCCCACGTTGAACTCCCTGACTACGCAACGTTGAGAGACAGAGACACCGAAAGACGTTAATCATTACAGAAAACATAGGACTGAACCAACTACTCTAGAACGTATACAACGAAGGACTCCTCTATCATCATGATAACCTGTTTATAAAAGCCTTTATTATGATATGAAAGTATTTAGCAATTCCATGGACACTAAGCTAGTACGGCCTCCCTCTATTTTACACACGATATCAGTTTGGCAGGAAGATTAGACAGCATACAGTGAAGTTGACCATGATAGATGGCCAATCGATGACGACATGTTATGAAAGTTATCAGTTAAGGACAATCATGTCAAGTGGTATGTTAGAGTGGAGCACATAATATTTAAGATACCTATCGATGACCAACATAGGTGTTACCCGTAGATAACATCTGGTAAATGAAAAAAATATGCACAATACTAACTTGTTTCTGAAACTAGTTAACATATCTTTCGCGTAGTTGACGCCTAGTAATATCCGAGCAAGAGCAAAGATATTACGTTGAGCCGACTTCAAGGAGTACACAGACACTAGTATCAGAAGCTGGTTAACTATGTGTTCATCATTCAGCATGGCAAATTTCAGATATAAAGGAAAAGACCACATTTCACACTCCCTATATAGGTCTTCTGTGGAGGCATTGTTTTAAGTGAATGATAAAAAGTAATAGCAACATGATACTAAGCCTGGTTTCCAAGGTGTTAAATATTATTTTATCATTTGAAGATGTGATGATTACAAACAAGATTTCTTAGACGATTCTGTATTAATCTATGTCAATGCTCAGAGAAGATACCTCAGAGAAAGAGACCTCTCAAGGGTTCCCAGGTGTTCCTTCTGTTAAGCTAGCAGTAAAATTAATATACGTAAGTTTCCACCAAAAGATCATATATATATATATATATTCCTTTTCTAGTTAAAACTTGCATCTAATATCTGTAAAACACATTCGATGTTCAGTGATGGATCGTGCTCCTGTCTTAGGCCGAATTTACACCTACCGATTTCGACCAGAGGTTCAAGAATCTGACTCCGCCGACTGATCATTATGTATTTCAGATAAAATCTTGGTAGATGTAAGGCCCGGCGTCAACTGAACTCCAAATCGTCTACGATAGGCCTTATAATATACTTATAAATGTATGTGCGCACATATCATATAATCGGTCCTCAGGTGTGAACATCTCAACGACTTTGAGTGTCACCGATAATCGATACCGATGTTTCATCGGGGAGTCACCACCGAGCGACTTTTATTTTCCCCAAATCTTATTGGTGCATTTACCGTCGGCAGGTGTAAATTCGGCCTAATGCTGAAAGACTCCACATTGGTCTCCGATGGACATGCCCTGACGCTGGATTGACCACATATACATCCCACTAAACTTCTTTTATTTAAGTGAGCGTAGCTCTTTCATTATTCAATAGTCTTGCTAATCTGACATGTGTACTTCCCTAGACGCACAGGTGAACATTCTATTGCCGACTTCCAAATCTTCAGGTTCTCTATTAATTGATTATCAAAGTTTTATTTCTGGTGCCTGATGTCACTCTCATTTTCCATAATCGTTTCCATGCTAGCTCTATTTTTCATGTATTAAATGAAAACACAATATTAACACTACAGGACATAGCACTTTATAGAAACAAGACAATATATATGGACCAGACCATTGTGACAGGAACAACCTCAGTACAAAGTTTTGTGTGAAGCCTTGGATTTGATGGTCGCGCAGGAAGCAATTTGTATTTAAAAAAACATTTATTGACGATAAAGTCACAGTGCACGCGGTGTTTTTCATTTACAGTTAAATATTACGGTCAAATATAAAACAAGGGTCCAACTTTCGAATCTATATATTACAATCATAATGCACTTTCTCTGC
The DNA here is from genome assembly GCA_950022655.1 of Alentia gelatinosa. Classification (NCBI taxonomy): domain Eukaryota; kingdom Metazoa; phylum Annelida; class Polychaeta; order Phyllodocida; family Polynoidae; genus Alentia; species Alentia gelatinosa. The sequence goes on from OX465586.1 coordinate 49,123,261, forward strand.
AAACTTTAGTTTACATGTGCTCCATTACAGATCGATAATTGTAAACATAAGAATAAGAATATTGCTATCTATATCATGTACTTGTAGGTGCAGGTAGATAAATATGTATGATCGTTCGACTTTTATAATCTTTCATTATATTCCATCATATCATTTCACTGCAATTTGATAATTGCATAGGAGTCACTTATTAGTATAAACAATCCAATATACGATTACGCATTTTTATAATTTCCTCATTAAATGATCATAATGTATGTATAAAGAGAGAGAGAGAGAGAGAGAGAGAGAGAGAGAGAGAGAGAGAGAGAGAGAGAGAGAGAGAGAGAGAGAGAGAGAGAGATTGTAAAGTCGTGTGATTTTCCACTATGAAAGTTTGGTATATATGAATACGTCTCTAAACTAACAGAAGGTGGCTGCAGATAGGTCAACAGTTAGTTCACTCACAGATTAAAGGTGATATACTCAGTACTAATATACATAGAGGTCTCTCAGCCGAGGGCCAACTAAAGTTTTAAGGAGGTGGGGCCATACTTTCACTGGCACTATTTTCTATACACACTGCAATATTCAACTACCCTGACATATGGTACAGGGCGTGAAATGCCGCTGTTCCTATCACTAAACAAACTTTCAGGTAAAAGCCAATTTAGTTGCGGTGCTCCTTTCAGGCTCTCCTGCTCTGGCGCTCCTTGTGGGGCGCGGCCGGTGGGCATTTGTCGCGTGAACGAGGGGAAGCAGTGGGCAGCGAGCCACGGCAACGGGCGCACAACACGCCCGCCGCCTGCGCCTCCACGCGGTGGCCACTCGGCGGACACTGGAGTAGAGAGAGCGATCTCTGCCAGCCTACTTAAACGTCCAGGCATTGCGCAGACATGAAGCCAGTGCCCAGTTTACACCTGCCGATTTAGGCTATAGAGTCTTGCACTGCCGACCGATTTTAACCTCCGATTATAGAATCGGCCTGGGGTCTGTTGAATAATCTAGGATCATACATGCATGAAGACACCTTTCTGTACACTGACGAGACCTGGGTTAACTTTATTCAACACTTATGGACAACCTTGATTGTAGGCGGCTAAAACTGTATTAGCGAACAAATTTCAGAATGACCAAACGATAACCCTTGTACGCGGTACAGAAAAGGGTCTCCATGTATTATGGATCCTATCTTATTCAACAGGCCCCTGGCACCGCCGACCAATTTTAGCCACCGATTATAGAATCTGGCATCGGTGACGAATTATTGTACGCTCACGATGAGATATCGGTAATTGTAAACAGCAAAAGTCCAAACTGGGGAACGATTTCTCAATCCCAAATTACGCAATTTGGGATGGAATCAGTGATATAATGCAAATTGAAAAAAATTCTCCATTAGTGCAGAAAAAAAGTATTTCAGCTATCAATTGTAAATTCCTCATAAGTTTGTATTGTCACCGATTATCGGTATCATTATTTTATCAGGGAGCACGACAAGACCAATGCTACTCATCCCGATATTTTGTCAGTGCTTTTTCCGTAATCAGGTGTAAACTGAGCATAATGGCCATTTTCCACTGGCCAACTATTCGGCACCAACCTGCAATCGGGAACCGCCGATCGATTTTGGGGGCATACGGACCCTAGATTGGTGAACGGAAAAAAACCCTGAAGAGAAATGCTCAACGACTAATTTAGCACAAAATATGCAATAAAGCCACGACCGACTTCATTGGTGAACAACGGACAGAATCAAAACGCTTTGATTTCATCGGTGAAGCTCAAGGTTTCAGCCTGAAAATCCATTGATGTGGAAACCAGGCATCCATGGCAGCATCAACAATTATTTGATACCGATCAGCAGTCAGTGGCCAGTATCAACAGACTTTTAGGGGATCTCAATTAATCGGTACCATCTTTGTAGGCCATTCGGAGTGGAATATAACTGAGCAGGTTTGAATTTTTGCTGTTCATATTCACCGATATTTCATTGGGAACATGTAAGAATCAGTCGATGGTGGCAGATTACACTATTTGGAGTTCAGAAATCGTTGAGCATGCTTTCATGTTTGCTGTTTACATTTCCGATATTGTATCGGGAACGTGTGATAATCGGTCAGTTGTGGCAGATTCTATAATCGATGGTCAAAATCGGTAAGTGTAAACTTGGCTGATATGTTACTGATATGTTATCGGAAAATAATCGGTCGCCGGTGGCAGATTCTATAACCGATGTTCAAAATCGGTAGGTCTAAGCTGGGCCTGATATGTTATGGGAAAATAATCGGTCGGCAGTGACAGATTCTATAATCGATGGTCAAAATCGGTAAGTTTAAACTTGGCCTTACCGATAAGTTATCGGAAAATAATCGGTCGGCGGTGGCAGATCCTTTCATCGATGGTCAGAATCGGTAGGTGTAAACTTAGCCTTACTGATATGCTATGGGAAAATAATCGGTCGGCTGTGGCAGATTCTATAATCGGTGGTCAAAATCGGTAGGTGTAAACTGGGCCCAACGCTATTAACACGAGGCTGTAGTTTGTCCGGTACGACACAAGCACTACGCGGACCTTAAACCCCACCCTCCACCTCCACCTCCCTCCCCTCCACCTCCTCCAGTAACACCGCCGGCCGCACACGTACGAGCAGAGGGCCACATCGCGAGTCCCCGACCTGCAGTGCAGAGCGCCGGGGAGGACGTGGAGGAGGACGACAAGCCCGGAGCACGGTGCACGGTGCCCGGAGGCGGTCTCAGGGTCGCCGCGGATGGAATTTACGTGAGGACCGTGTGGATGTGAGTGAGGATGTGACCCGACAACGGCATGTATCGGCAACAGGTACGTGCACATTAACACACACGTAGTATCACTCACTCGGATTGTTTTTGTAACTTTCGGTATTGTTCCCCATTGTAATTTACAATATGCATATATAATGCCAGTGATATCTGCTAGACAGACTGGTTCGGGTATGTGTCCTTCACTACTCATATAAATTAGGAGCATGGTATACATGTTCATCATTGATAGATGAGCGTGGAATTATGAATAAATAACAATCAAGAGGTTTGGGTTATATTCAGTCTATGGATCATTTCCTGTAGCCCACCTGCAGTCAACTTGATCCTACAATGGCCTGTCTAGGATACACATATATACCAATCACCAGTGGATCAATGAGGTATTTCAGCCTCTAGTGATTGGTCCTGGTCAGCTGGATACGCCTCTAGGACACTGAGACACTGAGTCTTGTACCCCTCTCCCAATGTCACTGTGTTAGCACGCAGATAGTGAAGGGATAGTGTTTTTGCAGCCAACTGAAATCCTATGTGAGCACTCTAACTTTTAGGGAGAGTATATATGAGCGTGTGGCCCACTCTCAATAAAGCAGGGGATTCCGTCAGTCCCTTATTAAATTATTTTCAATTGGTTACCATGATGATACAATTTATACTAGTTAATAGGTCAGAAATACTGTTTTACCTTAGTTCCCTGGCCAATCCAGATCAAGAAAAAATAGGGTCTGTGGTAAAATATAGAATCTCAGTATTTATATCAGAAACAGCTACAGACAGAAGTGACAAGACGTCAACATGGAGATTCAACATTCCTAGATAGATTGGAATAAGTGATTTGAATCATTCTGATGTTGGGATGCTATTCTAATGTCCGTGAATGGGGTGAGAAAATCCAAAATTTTAATCATACTTGTAAAATAAACAAGTTCCACATCTATCCACATAGTGAAATTGTTAGATAACACAGTTCAATGGGGTTCTTTAATGGTTTTATTGACAAGACAAAGTGTTCACAGGAGTTCTCTGTAAGATACATACTGGTAGGCGAAGTCTTCTGATAACTCTTTATAGACTTGACAGAAACATTTCACAATCCATGGATAAGTGGATATGTACCAGAGATGTGGAATGAGTTGGTGGTGAGATGGTAGGAGGACCGACTAGCTTATATGGATAAGTTACACCCTTCAAATTCTTTGTCGTCAATTCAGTTTTACAGCCCAAGGTTGTCCTAGCGAGCTATCAATTAAATAAATTCAAACTTACAACCTTATAATCCTACAAAATTAGACAATGCAAGCTATTAGTAAAGTAAATTCAGCTTTACAATCCCAGGTAAACAAAATGAACTATATTTACACAGTGAATTCAGTTTCCCAACCCAAGGTAAACAAGATGAGCTATTAATTAAGTAGATCCAGTTGTACGACCCAAGGTAGAAAGATGAGCTAGTAATTTAGTAAATTTAGTTTTATAACCAAGGTAGAAAGACGAGCTATTAATCTAGTAAATTTGGTTTTATAATCCACGTCAAAAAGATTATCTGAGTAAATTCAGTTTTGCAGCCCAAGGTTGTCAGGATCACATGTCAATAAGAATATAGTACAGATGTAGTTCCTTTACATATTTCTTAAACACACCATTTGTTGAGGACATATAAAAAGTGTGAAAGATCAATAAACAGCACAGAGATCGGCAACCTATGAGACACGCCATCTGATCTATCTTCATACCCAGGGGAAAATGTGACAGGTTTGACCATGTGACAGGTTTGACCACACAAGTTTCTAATAATGCTTTCATATTCAACCAATGTTTGAAAGTGGAATATCCCCCAATATCGCCTTTACCAAAATGGACGTCCATAGAAATTGTAGGACACTGTGAACGAATGCATTATTACTGGTGTAGGCTGGCGGAGAGTGGCACAGGGAGGTGGCGGTTAATTGTCCACCAGAGCGCGTTGAACTACATGCCTGGAAACCTCATTGATTTACTCAGAGGTATGAAATGCCTATAGGTGCCATGCAGGTGCTTAAGCCTATGGTATTGGCTTAGTGAATACTTATATATACATACACACACTGTGAGGCAGTTGACAATATGGTTGATTATGACTGGAGTTCTATCCTTTCTACCATTTCATTTCTATAAGTGAAAAACCTCTGCATCTCAATTGTTACCATTTTGGACAAGGAAATATTAAGAGAAAACATAGTTAGTGAGCTGGAAGCGATTGACACTTGAGGTCTTTTAACTACTCCCAGACATCAGAGGCGGAGGCCGTAGCTATTATCATATACAAAAAATCCACCTTTTTATCCATTGACCAAGTCATCAATTGATAGCTCATTCACTACGTCTCGGTGAGCCCGAACTGCACTCCTTGCAGCCGGTAGTATTTCATAGACATTCGGTCATAGGTATATATAATAGAGACATAGTTAGGGTGACTGAATGAAGTCTGTATTGGTTTGTGTAACAGATGTAATTCAGTTACCCTTACTATGGCTCCTTATTATTACATAGCTGGAAATAATTAAAAAAGCAATATCACACTTACTTCTTCATCCACTCAGCGAGTCATGTGGTACAGAGGGAAGTATCATTTAATAGTTTATCACACTATCTTGAACGGAATCCATAAATCTGACCAGTACGTGTTAGACATTCTCACAGGTATATTGTGATATCTCTATTTGGGAAAAGAACTAAAATTTGAAAGAAGCATTTCAAATCCTGCATCCCAATTGTCACCATATTGGACGCGGGAATATTTACCATACAGTGAGATATCAACTCATGGGGTAACTGAATGGATTGATGGGTTAGTGTGCAGCATTCCTACTGCAATACTTACATTATGTCATAACTTATATGCACAAATATACATTAACCATCCGGAAAACATATGATTAAATACTTATGAAAGTATATCCTACGCTTCCCGCCAACTGCTGCCCATGCAGTATTTATAACGTACATCAGTAGGTGACATACGCAGAGGGCAGGCTATCCAATCAACGTGAAGAGAAGATCGTCGTACCCAATACCAGTTGGCTATTTTGTATACCAAGCAATAGACCTTTGAGTACAGGGTTCCCATGTTAAGTTTACAGAGAAAAATATACCAGGGGTGGGATAAACGATAATATGAAAACAGGGTATACATCAAAATTACTCGGTAATTTTGTTAGTCAGATATCCCTCTGCCTTCCGCATCGGCATAGCTGAACAACTATCGTAAAACTGGATGAGTTTTAATCTTGACCACCGTATGCCACGACTGGAGTTTGGCATAGTGATTTCACGAGGCAAAGCCGAGCAAAGTCCGGAGCCAAAACTCCAAGAGTGGAATGCAGTGGCCACGATTGAAACGAATCAGGTTTTGATTTTATCCTACCCCATCTCCTCAATTTTGGAATATTACGTGATAAAAATTCTGTATGCCACTAGTGGCATATAAAACTCTGTATGCCAATCAGCGTGGCATACGGAAACTCAATGTTAAGCCTATGGGATTTTATATCACGGGTAGGATAAAACATAACATCGTATGTTTTAATGACGCACACAAAACTACAGTCTCCGTTGTAATGTCAAAATGAAAAACTGACAAACGTGTTCGGAGATTTACAACTTATTTCCACCTGATGACAAAACTCTCGGCGATTTTTAAGAATCACTCGTTCTATGTAAATAAGGGTAGGGTGGTGCGAGCGCTAAAAACCTGTAATAATCGCTGATTTTGCCGACTGATTTTCTATATCATCACATACTTGTGCACGGACTTCTACGAAATGCTGCCCACAACTAGGGGTGCAGTATAAATGATGTGGGGGTCCGCTGTTTTCCCATGATTTTCAGGTACATGCCATTTTCCATTGGCAGACGAAAGCGGCACTGTTTATTTGAGTTTTCCTGAAGGTCTGTCAGTGTGCCACCGACTGCATGTCAGGATCAACTAGTCGGTTAGATTGCAGTGGATACCTCGTTTCTCCTGTATTTTACAGGTGCCTACAAACTTGATGCTTGTTATGAGACCTTGAGTCTCACTGATGAAATCAAAGCCTTCTGATTCTGTCGGTCGCTGACAAAGTTGGTGTATGGTGGCCTTATTTGATAATCTAAGCAAAATTGATGGCTGTTTCGAAATCTATTGGTGGTTCCCAACTGTAGAGCAGTGGAGAATAATCTGACAATGAAAAAATGGCTTTATATGATAGTTAAGAAACATAATTGCTTGTAGTGATAGCTGTTCTTAGTCTTTCATCCTTGGCTCTTGGCCTAAGGTGTCAGGCCAGTAAAGGGCCAAATCCACTAACGCGAATTTAGTGGTCGCATGAAAAATTCGTTTCAGTGAATCAGGCGTTCGCATGGTAGTCGCTTGAGAGTCGCATGTGTTATGCGAATATTAAAACTTTTTGATATTTCTCATGTGATCGCACGGTCGCATGTATTCGCATTGTTTTCAATCATTTCTTTATTGACTTTAAGAGGTAGTTTGTACAAGTATTTTGATTTCTTTGTAGAATTGTTCATGGCAACAAAGAGGCCGGTGACATCAGCTAATAACATTTCGGCTGGTTTTCATTGGCAGGCATGGTCCCATTGTCGCATGGTCTCACGAGAATTCTGTGCAAATTTAGTCGCCTTAGTGGATTTGGCGCTTTATTTGACTAAATACATTAAATGAGTAGTACTACAGGCTCAGTAACGATGATTCCTCATATTACCCCTTCAAAATTCATCCCTGACAAAATCAACCCATGTTTGAAAATGCCCAAATTCTGAACAAACATTAATCGGTCGCCAACTTTCTTAATTTTCTGTTTCCTTTTGGCTATTTCTGACAAAGAGGAGACAATATCTGTCGGTTAATCTTAGGCCAAAAGTCAGGAGGTGGAACCAGGCCTATATCGTCACGAATATCTGAGACATTCTGATCTTTAATAAAGCGCATTATCTAAAGAGTCACTCACTACTAATACCCCCACTGTAAGTATCGTTCAGGATTTATATATTCTAAAATGATTACTCTTTATGGAAGATGTAGTAAGGCTTTGAAACGTAACATTATTTGCCAAAAAATACAGCCACCCAACTTGCCATCACGGTTATCAGTGCGGGTGATACAATATCTTGGTGGAGGCGTTGTGTGCGATACGATATCTTGGTGGGGGCATTGTAGGATACAATATCTTGGTGGAGGCATTGCATGTGCTACAATATCTGGTTGAAAGAGTTGTGTGTGATACAATGATTTGGCGTTGTGGTGGTGCTGTGGGGGATACAATATCTTGTTGGAGCCATTGCACACAATACAATATCTTGGCATTGCAGGCAACATAATATCTTGATGGAGGTGTTTCCTGCGATACAATATCATGGTGGAGGAGTTGCAGGGATGCAATACCTTGGTGGAGGGTTTTTGGGTGAGACAATATTTTAGTGGGGGCATTGCAGGCTATACGATATCTTGGCATTGTGTGCATACAATATCTTGGTGGAGGGGTTGCAGGCAATGCAATATCCTGTTGGAGACATTGCAGGGATACAGTGTCTCGGTGGAAGAATTGCAGATGATACAATATATTGGCATTGTGAGGATACAATATATTAGTGGATGCATTGCAGGCAATACAATATCTTAGTGGAGGTATTGCAGGGATACAATATCTTGTTGGAGGCATTGCAAGATACGATATCTTGTTGGAGTCATTACAGGGATACAATATCTTGGTGGAGCTATTGCAGGCGATATAATATCTTTGCATCACAAGCGATATAATATCTTGGTGGAGGCATTGCAGGATACAGTATCTTGGTGGAGGCATTGCAGGATACAATATCTTGGTGGAAGCATTGCAGGATACAATATCTTGGTGGAGGCATTGCAGGGATGCAATATCTTTTCGGAGGCTTTGCAGGATACAATATGGAGGCATTGCCGGCGGCAGGTCTTCGGCTTCAGTAGGTGGGGACTACTTTCACGTAATTAGCGCTGAGAGTTCTGCTCGCCCGGCGCGCGTACCCGGCCGTGTGGCGCCGCCTCGCGCACACCGGGCTTAACTGCCTCGGCACGGTGCTAATATACGCACCACAAAGCACTTCACGACTTAGGCTGTTTTTATACCCACGGTCAAGATCGCTTTGATTGCATGGCGGTCATGTTCACTGAGCATGGACAATGCGCCTGGGGAACTGCCAGCGGCAGGGTTTACTCATTATGCTAAGGGCGTTGGGCTCTTGCAGGATGGGGGTGGCGGTGGGGGTGGCCGTGCTAGCAGTTATAGAATATATGTTGTACTTATGACTGTTAAAAGCTATTTTCCATTGGGCAACAAAAATGGCGCTGATCAATTATATTCCCCTAAAAGTCTGTCGGTAGTGGCCACCTACTGCATATATTTCGGGACCATATAATCGGTGAGGGTGCAATGTGTGTGCACATTGCTATCACTGCATTTCATCTGTCCCTACCGATGGATCTTCTAGGGATAAACTTTGAACCTCTCTGGTCAAATCAAAGCGTTTTGTATTTGTCAGTAGTTGAATAAGTAGGCCGTTGGTGGCTTCATTGCATACTTTCCCCCAAATTACTCGGTGACCACAGTAGACTTTCACCTAACGACCACCTTCACAAAGCGACCACCCCTTAATTATCTTTGGACCTCCCATACTCTCCCCCTCTATTCTTTGTTTACAAAATGTTCGGTAATGCAGCTACCACGCTATTCCGCCATGCCTAAATACCGCCTATTTTAAGAGCCTAATATAGAAATTACTCACACAAATGTGACCAGGGAGGTGTTTTCACAAGAAAGAACGATGAAAGAGTTGATCTTATCGTGGTATTTGTTGAATTCTCATAACCTAGAGTGATCGGTCTTTATGGAGGACGGTCTTACAAGACGATAGCTGAAAAATCGTAAATTTGAGTTGTTGAGAAGGTGATGACGTTTACCTTTTATTGATCCGTTGCTATGTAAAACTGATCGTACACAACAAAATGTCCTCCCATACGACAGGAGAGATAAATTGAAGAAAACTTCGAAAGATGATTTGGCTTTCTGGCAACCACGTTTAAAACACACGGAGTGACATGAATATCCTAGTTAGTATCGTTATGGTAGGTCCTAATCGTAGTCTTACAGTCATTATCGTTCTTAGTTATAAATAAATCACCTCCCAGCTGTAGAATCTACAGCTGGACTATTTTGATTTGACACATTGTAATGTGTGTGAATAGATGAGAGAACCAGATACCATAGGCGTAATATTAGGAAACGTCCTTACTGTGGACGAAACGGTTCCTGTTCGAGGTCAGGCGTCGATATCCTACTGCCTGACGCCTTAGGCGGAAGGCAGTATGAAATCGATGACTAACCGAGAACTAGAATCGTTTCGTCTACAGTCAGGACGTTTGCTTATTATCATATATATACCTTAAATCGATTAAAAAAAACCACCATTTTAATGACTTATTAAATCACTTTCACAGCGGGCACGAACATTATTATTACTGCACCCCTAGCAGCGGGCAGTATTTCATAGACATTCGGACACAGCTATATAATAAGAAGAAATAGGAGCCAACTCTGAAGTCATGACCACCTCGCCAATGCGACCATTTTAGAGCGGCCCCTATGGTGGTCGTAATAGCGGCCGTATATCTATTCAGTGTAAGGATCGAAACATAATCGTTGCAACACAATTAATTGAAAGGCAGTCTCCTTTCCCTTCGCATCAGGATCCGTCAACTAACAATGTTACGGTTAAGAGGATCAAGGGCGGCATTAATCTTTGATCCCGCCCCGAGTAGTGATCCAATAACGATTATCTGCGGACGGGCGCACGCGGCGAGCTCAGCCGATCGCCTCGCGAGGGGAGGCGGCAGTGGTAGAACGAGTAAACGTCTTCCCGCGTAATCCCACCTCCCCGCCATGGGCTCAGTACACGACCAATCCCCTCAGACCGCTTCAGCAGAGAATCAAAGACGGATTATTCTGAATAATCGCCTCGCGTCAAATGTCCCGTGATCAAACTGAATATATGTAAACAAGAATGGGCTACCAGTATTTAACCAAGCCCAGCTGTACACGGTTGCTATATATGCTTCTCCTTAGGTAAAAGATTTGTAGATTTTTTTTCATTTAGATAAAAGTGAGTTGTAATCTATAGTTACATACCACTGCTGGGGTGTAGTAACTACAATTTCTATACAAAGGCCCACGTTTTCATACCCAGGTTGGTGTTTCAATACGAAAAGTTTGACCGTGTGAGACTGTCGAGACGAAGATAGGTCGAAGCTTAGATGCGTGAAGAAAATATACAACTTGAAGTTACTCGATAAAAGTGCACATGGCTACCCTATTGATCTGAGATCAACAAATTGCTATTTTTATAAATACTTCAAGGTATATAGGAATAGAGAAACAAATGATGTGTTAATAATCCTTACACAGTAAGGCCCGGCGTCCACCTACTACGATATGGCACCGATATGGTCTACGATGCACCTCCCGATAAAAAATCTAAATCGCGTCGGAAGGTTACCTGACATCGGGGCAGTTGACCACGTTTCTGCGATAAGACACCGATAAAAAACGCACACAACGCATGGTGGATTGGCTTGTCTAGACATATGTCTACGATTTTGCACCTTCCCGATATGGCACCGATTTTGACATTTTGTATCGGTGCCATATCGGGAGGTCTACGATTCTATCGTAGTAGGTGGACGCCGGGCCTTAGGATACTTAAATTTACCTACCTCGGCTAGCGCCTTGTTATGTAACTTTAAGCATCCTCGACATCTAACTTTTCTTTTTAAATTTCAATAAGCACACCAGCTCTGCTCGCAGGCAGATCTTCCGCTGCAGCTGTTACATACACATCCATACACCCCAATATTTACAATATAAAATGTGACACACTTATTTACATAAATATGATGGTGATGATGATGATTTTAATACATTTATGAACATCGCATTGTTGTCACATGTTGACACATACTACATACAGATGGTGCGGGATATACATCTACTATTGTCATTTCCAATCATTTATTGATGTACTCCTTTTCGTGGATTCCTTGAATACTTTCATGATTTCAGTCTTTTGAGTCCGTTGTTTAAAGTCTATTCTGAGGGGAATTTTCACCAGTTTTCCTCTAAAACTGTACTCGTCCTGTGGGTTTTGCTTGGCTTTCCTACGCTTTCAGGTGCCTTTTAAACGGTTTTTGTTTTTGTTAATTGATTTATCTAAATTTCCCATAATTTAAGCCTGTCAGAAAATCAATTTTTATGCTTTATGTTGATACAAGTATAGGTTTTGTAAAAGCTAGGCATTAACGCATGACTCACAAGGATATACTGTATGTAGAAGGCCCTTTTCATAAACCTGCCAGTATGAATTATCTTTTAATTAAAACCCGGCACTGTCCACAGTGGTATAAAAAATCATTTTGATAATGAGGAGCCTGCATTGAGTCCAGCATGGGAATTTCCACAGTGTCGCAGGAACAGGGGAATGGGGTTTGTTATGGAGTAGGAGTGGTAACACCAAAGGCATTGCTTAATAGGCGTACAATAACAATTATGTAAGTGTGGGAAAACTATTAGGTAGGACGGGCATCAATTAAACTATTTACATGGAGTCTATTTATCACTCTAATGTGTGTAGAAAGGCCCACGGGGGTTTCTACTTTGGACATTCGAGTTGAATAGATTATTATTTGTATGTAGTTATATTGTGGCAACTTGAGAACATTAATGCGAAGATAGAGATGAATAACTCGACTGGATCAGGTTTATAGTTATATATATTGCACTCCTCTTTCACTCGAAATGATGTAAATGTTGGAAGGTAGATTGGATCTTTCGATTGTGTAACTGTTGTTGGAGCATTGAGATTACTTCGGTAAACCACTTGAGAGTGAATGGGTACAACGAAATTACGTATTGCACATTAGATTGAGCAACCTAGATATTCGGAGGCTTTCAATAACCAATAGTGCAACAGCATAGTACCCCGGCAACATTGTTTTTTTTACAATTCCACGCTCATTCATCAATGATGAACATACACTCTGTTCCTAATTTCCATAGGAAATGAAAATGAAAATGACACCGGCCTAAAAGTATGTCGGTAGTGGCAACTGCACGTCAGTATCAAAGAATCAGGAGCATTGTATGCATTGTTTCTATTGCATTTCCCTAGTTTGTTTGATTACATCACACTATACTTATCCGTATCCAGTACTATTTGTCTGCTTTGAAAAAAATATCAACATAATTAAAATAAGTCTCCAATTAATCAAATTGTCTTCAGTTTCATTGCTGATGCAATCAAATTTAAATAGTTTTGTCCATAGCATAAAGTAAAGGAGACAAATAAATCTGGACCAAAGATTCAAACAATGCAACAACACTTTGAGATGCTCTCGCTTAAAACCTATATATAACCAAATGGTTGATACCAATTTAATGTTCCCACTAAAACCTTGTGGACCACCGATAAAATCAAAGCGTTCATTCTGTAGGTCCTTGACTAAGTCGGTTGGTGTTGGCGTTATTGCGTAATCTTCGCCAAAAACGTTAGTGACCATTTGAAATGCTGGGTCATTTCCATTCATCGATTTTGTCTCAGTGGTTCCCAACTACAGATTGGTGAGGAATAATTGACCAATGGAAATGGGCTTTAAAATCCTATTTGGTATTGTGGGAGGAAAGGTCCGAGTGGTTATCTATGATACTAGTTGAACATCATAAAGCTTTGTGTTATCCTGAAAATAGTTATCTGTTATTAAACATCTTATTGTTTTGTAAAAGAGTATTATTAAATTATGTTATTGTCTACAAAAATGGCCTCATCAAATGATAGGATAATGTTGAGTAATATCAGTGTTCATATTCACGTATATTATTGATATGATTCGCTATTTTGTAGCAGGTGCGGACACTACATTTGAAAATTTAACCACAAGTTTTACTGTCACTCTTGTAGACTTATTTCAGTTAATGTTTTCAAAGTTCATAAATTTGAAGGAAGTGCATCTCTTTCTTTGGAGTATTTTAAGACAGCATTTTCATGTTGTTCATGCAGGTTATGCTGCACAAAGAAGGGCACATATTCCATTGTTGAACTAAATCAGCATTCTTCCATTTTTGTTGTCACAGAGATACATACTTATATAGAACTGGATCAAAATCATGTAAATACACAATACTCCACGAATTTGGATGCGCCGCAATCACCATCGACGTGAAACCGACTGACAGTTACGACACATCCAAACGAGTGGAACATTGTTTATTTTACGTTTCAAGTGCGGTTCTGGATTTATCTCACCCCAGATATTTTTTCTCCATATACTTAACATTGGGAACTCGTATCTAATGCCTATTAGATATTTATGAAAAATATCCAATGGGGGATAATGTCACAAATGTTAGCCCATTAGTCAATATTAAGGATGAGATAAATTCAGAAACCCATTGAAGTTTAGGGTCAGAGCTCGATCCCATCTCATTTGAATCACGTAGTAATTCACTCGGCTTCGCCATGTGAATTACTACGTGATTCAAACTCGATGGGATACGGGCTCAGACCCTTAACTTTCATGAGTTTCCTCTATATTAACTCACCCCTTTTATGGACATTGGAATGGCATCACAATATCAAAATAATTACTACGCAGATCCAGTTAAGAATATATAATTCTCCATATTGATTTTGTGTCTGGTCTCTCAAATCCTGGCCGCTGATTTGCCAGCTGATTATGACATCATCTCACATCACTCTGCCACGACCATGGCATAGTATTGTCACTTTCCGCAGGCTATCATTGCATAAAATAGTTTAAGGTTATTCCTACGGCTAGGCGTGTATCAGAGGTGAGATGATGTGGTTACTGAGCCCATAGTGATGGTCATTCAAAGTCTTTCGTCCTGCAACTATGGCCCAAAGCTGTAGGTGAAGGGGTCATGGTTACTGAATCAAAGAGAATAGCCATCACTACGAGCTTAGTAACTATGTGTCCTTGTTATTTTATACCTGAAATTCACATAGAAACGCCATTTTATGGATAGCCTGACAGTGCTCCCGTATATTATGTGTCATGCTCAGCAGTATTTCAGAATTTTGTGCATAGGTATATGATAACAGATATCATACAGAGATTATAGCTGATGGATAGTAAACTGAACTCTTTTTCTCCTTGCAGGCGCCAAGCTGGTTGGAGGAGCTGTGGAGTCCCGTCTGGTGATCCGGCCGGCGAGTCCCTCCTCGATCTGCTCCTACCTGCTCAAAGCTGCATACAGCTGCCCAGAGCTGCTCAGAGGTGCTCAGGGCTGCTCAGAACTGCATTCAGCTGTTCAGCGCTGCCCACAGCAGATCAGAGCTGAGTGTACCTGCTCAGAGCTGCTCAAGACTGCTCAGAGCAGTTCAGAACTGCTCAGAGCTACTCGGAACTGTTCGCCATGAACCACTTCAACTTCAAAAGCTACCAGGGCATCCAGTCGGACAAGACTGAGACACTAGTGAACCCTGATATCATGACTGATGGCCAAGCCACCAAAGGAGAGCCTCCAAGCGGCCTCCAGCGGAGGAATCCCAGCCAGAAAATGTCGCTACTGGCACGCCTGCCGTCTACGAGTACCGAGCTGCTCGAACCCCCGCGACGGAGCGGGCTGCCGTCCCTCAGCGTCAGGCAGGGCGACGGCAAACTGAGGCGCAAAGTCCCGTCAACGTCGGCACAAAGACGCGGGGTCACAGCACCCTCCGGGGCCCCCTCCCAGCCCGCGGAGGCCCGGAGGAAGGACGCCACCTCCTCCCGCCCCGCCCCCGTCGTCAGACTCCCCTCACAACCCCGCCTTCAACTCCCCGAACCCGAAGTCATCATAGAAGAGGACGAGAGGTCATCGGGCGGCTTCTCCCTGCTGGCGACCACTCCGGCCGAGGCCATGCTGGGGGCGATGGGGGCGCGGCGGTCCAGTCTGGGGCGTTACTCCCGGCACCGGTACAACTCCGGGGCACTGGAGGAGGACCTCGCCGACAGCGATGGCGACGACACGCTCAGTCAGACCGGAAGTTACGCCTCGGGCCGGTCGCGGACTTTGCGGCCGCCAGGCGGCGCGGCGGCGGCGGGGCGGGCGGCGGGCGGCCGGAAAGGTCGGCGCCGCACCGAGCAGAACTCGTCCCCGACCAACTGGGACCACGGGCGGCGGCGACCGACGGTGGACGACGTCATCTCCCACATCATCAAGTTCCGCCGGCGCGGGGAGGTAAGAGAGATGTCTTTATTCAAGAAAGTTTGACGACAATAACTTTGATATGAATAAGTAGAGATCTTCTACACATACATAGAGTCACATATATACACACAGCACTTTTCTGACCTATGAGGTACAAAGTCCGGTTTAAAATGTATGGGCCCAGCAAACTACTACCCATTGTTTATTAGTGGCCAAAAACCACATCCTTGGTTTACAGCTTTTCGAAACCCATTATCATTGATAACCATGGGTAAGATATACGCCAATTTTGAACGGTCAACTCTGAAAACCACTCGAGGATGACAACGTTATACACTCGCTATTGCTCGTGTATAACTATGCGTCCACCAATCGCGGTTTACGGCTGTTCGTCCAAAAAACATTGATAATTGTCTCTATAAAGAACGACCTGACCATGCTGTACATGATATATAACAAGATTGCCTTTATGGATTTATGTAGGCTATGCTTATAACAGATCCTGCATGTTGTGGCAAAATAACTCGAGCAACAAACCAAAAAGAAAGAGTAAACAAGTACATAGGAAAACTTACTTGGTGTTGTATCTGTTAAGAAGTATCTACGTCCCCCAACGGTGGAAAGGGCATATGTGGGTACAGGGGTGTATGAATATTAACAGATATACACGCCTAGACGGTTTTCTCTTTATCATATACCTTTTAAATGTTTAAGGCCCGGCGTCCACCTACTACGATAGAAATTTAGACCTACCGATATGGCTCCGATACAAAAAGTCAATATCGGAGACATATCGGGAAGGTGCAAAATCGTAGACATATGTCTAGAAATGCCAATCCACCACGCATTGTATGGGGTTTTTATCGGTGTCTACTGGCAGAAACGTGGTCAACTGCCCTGATATTAGGTGACCTTCAGACGCGATTTTGATTTTTTTATCGGAAGGTGCATCGTAGACCATATCGGAGCCATGTCGTAGTAGGTGGACGCTGGGACTAAATATACTTATATCATACCGTAAATTGACTTAGAAACTATGTCAAAGCAAAATGGGCCAGTCCGTATAACAATGTACGGCACAGGGTGCCGTACACAATATATCCGGTATGGGGAGCAACGGTAGGTACCTAGTAACAGTATGTTCATGGATTTATATTACAGGGTATTTTTTTCTATAGTCCTTTTCCCACCTCTTAGTCATAGGAAGGATTTTTTAATACACATTTGCTCATATCGTGGAATCCTCGCTACTCTATATTGTATTGGTGTGAACCACTCATTAAATTTTAAGATATGCTTTCAAGGCACTCCACGCTTGAGGCTCCCGGGTTCATGGCATGGCTGAGGTTATTACAACTCGCCACTCAGACTGCAGCACACTAATCGTTAAGGTTAAAATGGTACAGACTTCTCAGTGAAATACAAATATGTACAGCTGCCAGCACCTCGAGAGGTTAGACTCGAGTGGCGCCAGACTTTCTCAGATATGCTTGCGGCTATCTAGTGGTGCTGCGATGCAACTTAACCGACCTCCACACCAGACTCAACTTAAATCATCCACAAATCAGAAAATGAACGGAAACTTGCTTACTGTTTTTGTACGTCCAAAATATGTGGTATGATCAGATGTATCCCGATGCTGTAGGCCGAGGGGTATATCTGATCAATAATTTTACCAAGTATTTTTGAAGTGCGAAGACAGCCTTTTTATCGTATTATTTTATACCCGAAAGAGCACCGGTTTTAAAAATGTTTTATACAAAAGATCACCGGCTTACAGGGGTATACGGTTAAGGGATCAATTGCCTGCGTCAGTCTAGAAGATCAGTACCAAGAAGGAATTTGAGTTACAGTTACTAGAGCATTGGCAGGGATCAGCTTGACGTAGAATTGAAGAGTTGTTGTAAGTCTTTATCATATCATCTTTAATTCATATCAAACATTGCCAATGGATTTATCCATGTACACATACAGCTTGATGCAATCGTGTTATCCTGTTGTTATGTCTTGAGAAATAAAGTTCTCTTAAGCAAAAAAACTAAAACAAAAATGAATAAGATCCATCAATAAGCCCACCCACCATATATGGTGTTTTGTTTGGAGTCGCGGGCAGGATGGCGGCCTATATGTAATGCTCGCTACGCGCCGTTGTATAGTGTTTCATGACGAGGAATTCTCGGTATTTCCTCTGAATAGACCAGGATATATTCTACAAACCATTTTTAATCAGTGTAATATAATACCTCCTTTCTTGTCCTTGGGTTTCCAGTTTTGGAACTTGAGATCTGTTATACAATACCAATAGTGTTTCACCTCTAAGGAGACTAATTATTCATGCCCACTGAAGGTGATCTAATCAGTTGATTCTATATGAGTGGGCGGCCTCGAGTTACCTCGATCACAGCCATGTTCCAAAAAGCCGCACACAAAGCTTACAACGATGCGTTTTTTTCTAGCCAAGAAAAAGAACCCAATCCTTTAACCTAAATCAGGTATGTAGTAATACATATCTTCCGTCGATAAGGTCTTTCCACCTTGGATCATATTCCTAAACTTTGAGTTATATCATAAAGAAATATGAAACGCACCAGAAAATGGAGTTAGAATTAGTTTCCACTGTTCTTTAACATGGGAATGGAGATTTCAAAACATTGATTCGTAAATCAATCTTGTAGATGTACTTAAGTAAACGTGGAATTCCAAGAATTCAATTCAATAAATTTTTGAGCATTAAGATGTGTGTAATTTGGTAAAATATGTCTGAAAATCAATTACATATATCTCATTTTTTGTTTTACCAATTTATGATATTTCGTATTTAATTACGGGTTTAAGTTTGGCTTTGGTTTTATTTATGAAACATATCAGGAATATAGAAGGCCAACATAAGATCAACGAGACTCCACATTCAGTCAGGCGTTTTATCATATTTATCAAGTTCAACTAGAATGTGTACAAAGAAGGAAAATCACAAATACATCATATTTGATACCTGGACTGACACATGCATTGTTGTGTCCAATCTTTTAGATCCATTATATACAAATTATATTACAATTCGGGGATGGTTTTAACAAAAAGAGAGGACCCTGCTCTACGACGGAGTAGAAAAGCTGACAAACTATATTTTAGCAGATTTAGGCACCGGCTCCTGATTCACTGAGAGTGACTGTTCACTTCGCAGCAGGCAGCAGGGTGGGTTGGCAGCGGGTAAACTGGATTGACGCGGGCTAAGACTCTGGATGGCTTCCAGGTGAAAGGATACGTGGTTAGCTTACAAGCTAGAACCTCTAAGTGCGTGTGCGCAACCCAATGTTTCTTTGATTTGATATTTTCGGTCGGGTATTTATATATATGACACTGGTCAATGTCAAACTGGTCCTTGGGCAGCTTACCTGGGACTGCTTATTACAGAATTTTACAAAGGAAATTGATCCTGTTTTCATTTTCTTCCAGACCTGTGGTATTCTTTAAGGGTCTAGCTTATATCTAATACCATGGCCCTGTTGAATAAATCTAGTTATTAAGTTCTAATGTTCCATTTGAACATGGTCCAGAAGCAGAATTTGAATGGATACATACAATGTAGACTTATTTCCTTATAAAGCAGAGCCCTATAGTACACTCCCACGACTACAGCTATTTTAAAACGGAAAATTACACGTATACATTCATTCTGTTGGTTATCTTTTAATATTCAAAATATGCATTGCTCTCTTCATTGAATATTTTATTAACATGTGAGCCTTGAAATATGTGTATTTTAGATGTGGACTTCCAACGCTGTTTTATATGTGATCCATCCCTCGATGATCTTTGGCTTACATCGTACTTGCTATATACAGACAGAACTACAAGTTTTTGTTTTTCACCATCAAATTATTCTTTACATATAACATGGCGGTACACTTCCTTTAGTATATACCTTCTTTTAAAGTTTTTTCATTTATCTAGTTCATTTAATAAACCATTTACTTGACTTTCAATAAATGAAATAACATTGATTCAAGTTCCCCTATGAATACAGAATGGCGTTAGTGACTAAAGTGATCGGCATATGTTAGTCTATTGGTTATTATTCATAGGTGACTTTCGTTCTTTTGGTAGATTGTCAATTCCTTTGTTACACGATTCTCTCGCAAACGGAAAGCCTTCTGAAGGTAGATAACTAAATCTGATTGATTGGTGAAGATGCACAGGCTAAATCAGATTACAATAAGACCAAACATATGAAAGGAGGAAAACGAAGGACTAAGTTTATATTATGTAGCAGCCCTGGTAGCCCAGTGATTGCTCTCTTTTATATCATTGAACATGCTCTTATAACACCTGGACTGATGAATTATTATATACATATGCTGGTAAGTCACACAGATACCAACCTCTGCTATGGTATTGGTATTCTTGTGAAACAACACAGTATGCTGGTATGGAAACAAATGCACACATACTCTGAATAGGCAATTGACTAAAGCGAGAATAGCGTGAACGGAACGATCAATAACACAGAAAAACATGAAATATTAGCATAGAAAATACACAGACAATCACATGTATAGTGTGATCATGCAATTACAACATATCTTATGAAAATAAAATTGTTGAATACATTCAAATCTTTTATAAGAAACTAAACATACATACTCAGTATGACTTTTTCCATATCAAAACACTCTGGTTAGCAGCTTGACGTACTCATGTTTTGGGTAAATACTTCAATATCTATTGGAGGTATATAATGACAGTAAATATATATATATTGTTTCTTTAGGAAAATTGATTGAACTCGCCCTATGGGCCCGCTTAGAAAATTTCCCCAACAAAACATTGCACATACTAAACTCGCGATAAGCTGAATGCATTTTACTAAATCATTACATGGTTATTTGGATGCGTAACTGATACTGTTTTTCCTGGACATGGTTATTTGGATGTGTAACTGGATACCTTACCCTACCCCTCATGTAAATCTCCATGGACCTAACATAGTGAGACTGTATGCCACCGTTATGCCATTAAATATTTATATGCAATGGGTGATAGATGCAATTAACAACACATGACGGGGTAGGATAAAATCTAAACGTCACTCAAATTCATATACTTGTTTATATGGCGATTGTCTTCTGCTACAAATATCATTCAACTCTGCTTTGTGATATCACTCTGCGAAGACAACTCACGCAATATAAACAATTATATGGAATTTTGTGATGTTTCTTGGTAGTATTTTCTGGACATGGTTAATTGGATGTATGACACATACTGTATTTCCTGGATATGGTAATTTGGATATGTTTTTGATATTTCATTATCCACCTAATACAAAGTGTCCATAGAATACTCATAGAGAGTGTGTATCACCATACCTGGAGCATACAGATATGTTGTGTGCTCCGGGATACAAAAGCTAGCGCAAAAACAGTGCATATGAAAGAAGTGGTACGTTCCTAAATAAACTAATATTGGTGCGCCAATTGTCAGGAAAAGGTGGATAATAAATACAACATAGACTGCTTTCAGTTAAAGGCAGTGGTATCTTCCTCGGAGTTGACTCTGTGCAATGTCTTCGCATGCACTTGGATATTACTATTGATCAACTCCTTAGAGCATACAACAGCTTGTATCTGAAACTAGTCGATATTGTGTATGTATTTCCTGGACATGGTTATTTAGATGTGGAATTGATGCTGTATTTCCTGGACATGGTTATTTGGATGTGTTACTCATGCTATATTTCCTAGACATGGTTATCTGAATGTTTAACTGATACTGTATTTCCCCGGCAGGCATTGACACTCTTCAAGCGGTCAGTGAAGAAGGTGATGAACGTCCTGACGTGGATGGTGGTGCTAAGCAAGTAAGTCACGCTCTGAACACATTTACACAATATTGACTGTTTTAGGATACAAACAACCGTATATGCGTCGAAGAGTTCACGAGCAGTAATATGCGAATGAATGCGAGGATGTTACATAGAGTCAAAGCAGATGCCCTAAAGATTGGTGCTGAATAATGGGCCAATAGAAACAGAAACAGTTCCTAATGTTATTAGTATAAACGATTTACATCAAGTCAATCGCTAAAACGTTTTTGGTAGTATAGATATGACCCGTAGAAGGTTAAGTGGAGTTGGTTGGGTGAGTAATAAAACTATTGTAGATTGCTAAAAACCTCGTTTTATCTCACCCCTTGTGATAGGGGTTAGATCAAATTTGAACCGCACAAGATCCATAGCCACTGAAAATATGCCAGTCATCTTCGTCTGCAAGTTAATCTCACTCGGCTTTGCCTTGTGAGATTATTCCACAACCAATACTCATGGCACATTTTCAGTTGTTTCAGGGATCTTGACGGAGTTCCTTCGTAGTCTGTTTGATGAGTGTTGGTGCTTGCTGGATGCACTGTAGACTGGCTCCAGTCCCTGCATCTTATGGCTCCATCCTTGCATCTTATGGCTACCCTCCTCGTTGGGATACATAGGCCAGTCAGAGAAGGATACATACTATAATGAATCACGAAAACATGAAATAAACAGTTAGTTAATTTGTGGGTTTCCACCAAGGTCTCCCAGTTTTTCAGCATTAGCTGATGCTCTATACAGTCGGGTGTCTTCTGAAGGTCGATAAGTAGGCAAAGAGATGTAGATAGCCTATCCCGGGCCTCAATGAGCAGGATGGCTAGATATAAAATAGCCTAAAATAGGACTGATAGTCGTTATTTACGTAAGGCTGATCGTTCCTTCAGACAGTCGGATCTTCATTGGCCTTGCTATACTCATGAATGTTTTCAATATTTCAGAAAAGACTCAAAGATAGAGAACCAACTGAAGACATTCTTTGACATGGCTCAGGAGTTGGAGGATTCGTCGACCATGAAGCACATAGAACAACAAACGGGCATTTCTTTTGACCCCAAGTACTTCAGGACAAGTAAACAGGTACATCCATAATACTTCTATTCTAAATAGACACGAACACTACATTTAATCTTTAATCATTTTTTTAACACCTTTCTTTCAGAAACAAATTAAATGTATTCCGAGTTCGGCTTGAAGCCTTTTTTTCGCTCACCTCCGCTTTGGTAGAGAGTATGAAGATAACGAAGCAAATTCAAGAAAATCCTAGAGTACGTAGCAGTGAAAATGAGGGTGAAGATGAATGGGTCAGTCCATAAACTGTGGTGGTCATGGCTGTTAAGACATAAGGGTGTCTTTGTGGAGAAAGTGGGCTACAGTACACAGAGTAGTCTAAATCTGACATTGATCAAAAATCACTGATTGTGAGGGTCAAAACCAACCGCACATTCAATGTCTATAGATTTTGATAATATTCTTATTGCATATACATGTTATGTATACACTTAGTAGAAACCGAACTCGAGTTAGCCTTGTCAATGTCTATGCCATTCTGGTCAGGTCTGCTCCTCACTACACTCGGCTACGCCTCGTGTAGTAATACGCGACCTTCCCGTCATTGCATAAACATTGTCAAGTCTAACTCGAGTTCGGTTTCGTATTTATCCTACCTCGTCTATGCTTTTGCATTACTAAAAGATAAATATTGAGTCAATGACCAACAGAACTTTTTTTCATAGTAGCTGACATCCTGCTCTCTGATTGGTCAATATTGTTATTACTCTAGTGGCATAAAAAACACTTTATGTCACGGCCTGCCACATAAAATTTCCCTATGTTAAGTCTATGGCAGTTTTTTTATTAGGGGTAGGATAATGTATGTTCCAGTTCTATTCTGGCCCATCGCTAGATAATCGTACAGCAGTAGACTTGATTTTAGCTTCAGTATGCTGTATGCTGTATGATAACCAACTGAGTGGATGGAGCATGAGAATACTCCTCAATATATTACACATTCAGTGACCTTTTTTTTTCTGATTTAGAATAACAATACAGTTCCATAAATTAAGATGTTCCACTGGAGTTAGCAGTCCATGTACATCCACCTCCGACGTCGGGACGTATTCTATTTTACAAACGGCCATCCTACGGGCTCAGTAACTACGTTTTCTTTTAATATCAGCCGCTATATGTAGCTGAGTTTATGAAAACAGCGCCCGAGGCAGTTAGACGCCTAAACGACAAATTAGTATGTGTGAGGTCAAGCGTATGCCGTGTGCTCCAGCCTGCAGAACGGTCTACTCAATTGGCCGACTCAATCTTGTAAACTGACCAACAAGAACACTGTACACTTACATACACATTGTGTGGAGCAGGAACGTGGGGTGGATTCTGTGGGCTCAATTCTGATCCAGATTCAATGAGTAATTGGCAGGAAGTTGGTCAGAAGGGGGCTGGATGGTTGGTAGGACCGCTGTAAATTAAACAAGCTGATATAATCAGAATTTTATTTCATTTTGGTGTTAGAATGATGAACTTTTCAGAAAGATTCAGATTCTTTAACAAGTCTCCATATTATCATTTCTAAAAAATGTATTATTCTTAATGAGATTAGCTCTTTTATTTTCAGAATTTAAACATTCGTCAAAGGCATCAATCTTTGGTAAATCAAATTATTTTCATCCTCATTGTCTATGCAATTCAATTTTTACACATGTTTGTCCTTAGAATCATGTAAAGGAGGTTGATATAAACCTGAAGTTGAGATACTTCTTACTGAACATACAAATAACAGAACGACAAGTTGGCATGAATTGAAACTTTAATTGAAGCTTAATAATCTTTATATATTCACCTGCTTTGAAGGCAATAGGTAATATGAGCTAGCTCTGTTTTTTGGGGTATTTCTTCTTTTTATTGCGATCATATATCGTTATTATTACTTCTGCATATATAGTGGTTTCTAACATCAAAACGGAGGTGTTTAACGTGGTGGTGGGGTCTGTGGAATATTCTGTGAAGAAAATTAGCTCAATTAACCTCCTTAGTCACCTGGTCATTGAATTTTACAAGTGACACACAAATTTACGCAAGATCAAATAGAGCTGATTATAAACGAGTACATGTATTTGACAATACCTACGTGGTAGTCGACTAGATAAACAGACCCACTTCCCTCAAGTGACCGGCGTATTTACTACACCCAAAGATACCGGGAGGCGAAAATCAGAAAACTACATACGGGTTGGGGGCTTGACGGGGGTACCACGCGTAGGGAGGGACTTGTAAAGTTTACTCACGGTGTAAACACACGGAAACACGCGGAAACACCTTGTAAAGACGACGATCACACCTTGCTCTCACAGATTCAGTCTACACGTCGGCAATTCAATAAAGCCTTTTTGGAAGTAGAGTCAACATTGACGCAGGGAGAGAGTAAGGGTTGTTAAGGTGGTGTGCGCCCACACCCCGGCCAGGGCTTAACGCGGTGGCCGTGTGGCTGTGTACACGACCACCACCAACATTGACATCAAGGGTCAGAGGTCTGCCAGGCTGTGACCACTGAAAGACTTGATCGTGTCGCCAATGCACGACCTACGAGGTCGTCCAAAGAGATGGTGAAGACCGCAAAGCGCATACATTGTTGACACATGGATTAATCTCAAAGTGCGAGCAAACGCGAATGACCAGTGGATTGAAATAACATTCAATCTCATTTACTCGTACTGCACGCATTTGTTGTAGTTTTAGATTCATACACAAGTACAAGTTTCTCTTAACGTCTCTCCTTTAAACATCTGTTATTGTGTACTTATGCGCGAATGTCTCACAATTACGTGTTAGTTCGAAGAACTTAGTACGTCTAAACACGCCTAAACACACGAGGAAAACGGCATTTCTTCAGCCACCCTCATCCAGTCTTCTTATCCCTGAATATCCTTTAAAATCACATTTTACTACTTAGACAACATATGGTACGAAGGGACTAGCTTTATTCATTCGTTGCCCGGCGTTTAGCATTAGACGACTAAAACGTGACGACTGTGGATTGTCTAGCCTATAGTCCTCAGGTGGTGCTCTATTACGTAATGTCGGCCGCAATAATCATCAACCCAAGAATTTCTTCAAGCGTTTGCACTTTTTATATGAACAGACTTTTGACCATTGACATCTGAAAGTCGTCAGGTGGTGCAAAATTTGAAAATCGCCACCTATAATCGACTAGAATAAACGCCGGGTAACTGATCATGAGTATTGAATGAAAGTGAAGCCCCGTTCACACTGTACGACTGGAGAGCTTGTGAGCGGGTACTTATACTCGCCGACTGGAGGTACTGCAAATCCGGTATGCCCAGTCGCAAGGTGCTCTCAAATATGAGTGTGATTCACACCATTTGTGACTGGAGCGCTTGCACCTGGATGAACCTCGGTACACTGGGCGTACCTGAAGTGGGATTCACACGATGGGATTCATGTACCTAACAGGGTGTTTTTCTGAGACAAATCCTGCTGAGATTCTGTACTCGAACACAATTTCTTCGTCTAAATTATAGGGATTCATTTCCCTGAAATATCTTTTCCTCCCTGTAAGTGTTAAGACATTTCCCCCTAAAACGGAACAAAATCGCATGAGATTTTGAGCCCTGTGAGGTACACAAATCCCATCGTGTGAATCCAATTTGAGGTACCTCCAGTCTGAGACTGGGCATACCCGGTACGCCCAATCTCAGACTAGCGGGAAGCGCGCAGTTCACACTGTGCACTTTGTGGCGCTATGTGCTCACAGGTACCTAGTCCGTCCACGCACCGCGCCGCCTTCGGGTTACGGTACGTGAAGGTCTAACAGAGCATGGGTCCCATTGGCCAGTCCCATGTGGTAAGAAGCACTGCAGGGTTGGCTGTTCTATTGATAGCATTGGTTTGACAAGAGGGATACCGTATCATATTGCTGGTGACTGGATCGCAATACACACGAGGTTAGAACCAGCGATCCGCCATTTTTCAGGTGCATGTTGGGAAAAAGGTAGGAATTCCCACCTTAAAATGGCAGCGCAAAACAGTCCCAGTATGAGCCTGTGTGCCCTGGCCCTGGCAACAACGGGCTGTACTACAGTCTAACAGGTACCTCCAGTCTGAAACTGAGCGTACCTGGTAACCTCCAATTGCACAGTGTGAACTGGGCATTCGTGTACAGGTATAATGGTAGTATAGCTAACATTTGACTTCTCTAAAAAGTACATAAAGGAAATGGTGTGTGTATTAGTCATTCTCAAGAATAACTGGGATGGGGAAGGGTCTGAAAACCAGGCCAAGTTAGGCCTGATGCTCACGCCATGTTTCTTGTTGTCGCATTATCAAAGCAACTAAAGACATGACACTGTAATGTTTTGTACTATATTTATGGCAAAAATAAAGACAATGTTCTAAAAAAAGAAAAAGTAAATGACAATATATTTCCATCATATAGTATGGTTCTTATCTTCTGACCATGAAAGGCATGGCAGGGGTAAAAAAACACACAAGTCTTTCTTTTTTTATATTATTGACAAGTGCTTTATTTTCATAATAGTACAGGATTACTCACTCGGTTTTTAAGTCTGGAGTCATGACAGAACAGATCTTCAATGTATGTTACACTTACAGAGTTTTGTTGAAACATCAGATTTTCAATACATCGAGACTACTAATGGCTGAAATATTATGTCTACATATATGAGAGGATTGAACTTATAGTTGCTTATTTCATTGCCTCTTAGATCTTTTTGGTGAGAGATTTTAAGTATGAAGACAGTTGAACAATTAGTATGTGTATTATGTGTCTCAGATATTTCACATCATCTTGAGTTGAGGAAATGTTAGTGAGAGATTTTGAATATAAGACAGTTTAATGGCTGGTCTCTGTGTTTCAGACATTTCACATCACCTTTGAGCTGAGGAGGTGCTTGTGAGAGATTTTAAAGACGAAGACAGTTTAATGGCTGGTCTCTGTGTGTCAGACATTTCACATCACCTTTGAGCTGAGGAGGTGTTAGTGAGAGATTTTAAAGACGAAGACAGTTTAATGGCTGGTCTCTGTGTGTCAGACATTTCACATCACCTTTGAGCTGAGGAGGTGTTAGTGAGAGATTTTAAAGACGAAGACAGTTTAATGGCTGGTCTCTGTGTTTCAGACATTTCACATCACCTTTGAGCTGAGGAGGTGTTAGTGAGAGATTTTAAAGACGAAGACAGTTTAATGACTGGTCTCTGTGTTTCAGACATTTCACATCACCTTTGAGCTGAGGAGGTGTTAGTGAGAGATTTTAAAGACGAAGACAGTTTAATGGCTGGTCTCTGTGTTTCAGACATTTCACATCACCTTTGAGCTGAGGAGGTGTTTGTGAGAGATTTTAAAGATGAAGACAGTTTAATGACTGGTCTCTGTGTTTCAGATATTTCACATCACCTTTGAGCTGAGGAGGTGTTAGTGAGAGATTTTAAAGACGAAGACAGTTTAATGGCTGGTCTCTGTGTTTCAGACATTTCACATCACCTTTGAGCTGAGGAGGTGTTAGTGAGAGATTTTGAATATAAGACAGTTTAATGACTGGTCTCTGTGTTTCAGACATTTCACATCACCTTTGAGCTGAGGAGGTGTTTGTGAGAGATTTTAAAGATGAAGACAGTTTAATGACTGGTCTCTGTGTTTCAGACATTTCACATCACCTTTGAGCTGAGGAGGTGTTAGTGAGAGATTTTAAAGACGAAGACAGTTTAATGGCTGGTCTCTGTGTTTCAGACATTTCACATCACCTTTGAGCTGAGGAGGTGTTTGTGAGAGATTTTAAAGATGAAGACAGTTTAATGACTGGTCTCTGTGTTTCAGACATTTCACATCACCTTTGAGCTTAGGAGGTGTTAGTGAGAGATTTTGAATATAAGACAGTTTAATGACTGGTCTCTGTGTTTCAGACATTTCACATCACCTTTGAGCTGAGGAGGTGTTTGTGAGAGATTTTAAAGATGAAGACAGTTTAATGACTGGTCTCTGTGTTTCAGACATTTCACATCACCTTTGAGCTGAGGAGGTGTTAGTGAGAGATTTTAAAGACGAAGACAGTTTAATGGCTGGTCTCTGTGTTTCAGACATTTCACATCACCTTTGAGCTGAGGAGGTGTTTGTGAGAGATTTTAAAGATGAAGACAGTTTAATGACTGGTCTCTGTGTTTCAGACATTTCACATCACCTTTGAGCTGAGGAGGTGTTAGTGAGAGATTTTGAATATAAGACAGTTTAATGACTGGTCTCTGTGTTTCAGACATTTCACATCACCTTTGAGCTGAGGAGGTGTCTGACACTCATCTCCGACTGCAGAACGGAGGACATGGTGCAGCGGGTGAGATTCTCAAATATTTTATTTTATTATCCACCTATTACATAGAGTCAACTATTAGGAGAATGCAATCACACGTATATGAAAAATGGATATTGTACTTAATATCCACCTTTGTTGTCCACCTTTTATCTTAAGATCTAAAACGGCAAGAACTTACTGCAAAACTTTTTTTTACTCTCAGAAATTCGACGAAGATCACATCTATTATATATGTGGTTCCTAAAGTGCCCGTGAGGTGGTAGCACGAAGAGGTTCTTATATCCTCTATTATGAGGATACACAAGTTTGTATTCCCCACCGATAGCAATACACACTCCCAATGTGTTTTCAACGGAGACGTGTTGTCAGGTAAATAATAAATACCGGAATCAATGAGCATATACTCTCCTATTATTCAAAGCGCCCAAATCTCATATTGTTTTTATTTCTACAGCTTATCATTAAACTTGTAATAGTAGAAGCAACAACAGAATTGTTGGAAGGCCTTCATAAAAGGTTAAAGCCATACCTGTATGTACATTTTC
Organism: Alentia gelatinosa; assembly: GCA_950022655.1. Classification (NCBI taxonomy): domain Eukaryota; kingdom Metazoa; phylum Annelida; class Polychaeta; order Phyllodocida; family Polynoidae; genus Alentia; species Alentia gelatinosa. Next base: position 49,153,060 of record OX465586.1, read on the forward strand.
AGGTTGTGACGGGTCTTCAATGCTTGGAATCCTTCGCGGAATACCCGCTTCACATGCAGTTCAAACTGGCGCAAGTGGCTTGGTATCAAGAGTAAGTCTATTACAGACCTTATCAAACTTGCGGACTTTAATAATACCCATAGATTTGTCGGCTTCTATTGACCGACTCTTTTCCCATTTTCACAAAAAACCGTCAGTGGAAATTGGAAAAGCTAAAAGTCGCCGACAAATTCATCACAGGCGGATTTCGTCGTGAATGAATTGGCTCTTGATAGTGACCAAAGGTCGGTAGGAGAAGTTCCATTGCGTTTTTTTAAGAATCTATTTTCAGAAGTGGCTTAGAAAGTCGGTTGTCAAGACATTTAGCACTAGACCACCCTCACATAATTTGCATATCTGAATCAGTGTTTCCTAAAAGTAGCCATTGATTTTGTCAGCAAATTCTAAAAAGCTAATTTGCCTATTTCTGAATGCGAACATAATGATATATAGGAGGCACTCGTTCTAATATGCAAATAAGGGGAGAGTGGTGCAAGTGCTAAAACCTGAGCTAAATATTGGCGATTTTGGTTATCAGTGGTCTGTTTTCAACTGCTCACTGACCTTTGATCCGTCTTGCTGAACTCACCACCATCTCCTCCAGGAAGTGGTGCAAAAAATCCAAAAGTCTAAACAGATCGGCCGTCGTCTTTTTAATTTTCTATTTCCGCTTCCTCGTTTCTGACAAAAATAATTAAATAAATCCGTCAGCAGTGGCCGACAAATTTATCTGAGGCAAAAAGTCGGCATGAGGAAACAGGTTTTATTAGTCTTAATACATTAGACAAATTCACGATGTGTGTCGACATGCAATTTAGATTCAGTCTCTGTTTACAGAAGAGACCACAATTTAGACCACAACCCTCTATTTGGCTCTTCTTGTAGGTTACCGCCGAAACGCATGATCATTCGTCAAGGACACAAAGCAGAGAATTTCTATTTCATCCTCAGTGGGACAGGTTAGTCTTTTTGTCACTTCATTACAATTCACAAATATATTATTCTCAATTGCCCCGGGGACTATACATCATGACAGAATTTCGAAACGTATGGATGTGGGATAAATTACAAAGGAAAATACATGATCGGATGGATATACAGAGAATCATGATACCATACCATGTAGTGTTGACAGTTACATAACGTATATGATCCTACGAATGTGCCATTCTAAATTAGAATAATACATTTCTTCGATATAAATATTTTGCACTCATAAGTGAATTTATGTGATAAATCAATAAAGACCGCAAAAAAAATAAATCGAAATTTCACATGATCTCGTTAACGCATATTATCAATAATTTCATATAGGTCAAACCATTACGGCAGGACTTTTTATATTCCTTGAGATTACTGATGCCAATAATGAAAACCATAGTACTTATGTATTTATGTGTGAAAGGGTGGCTAAGATTTGTGTTCCACATTCAGGCATTGCCAAGCAGCTGGTCCGCGAGGAAGGCACAGGCCGGGTCATCAACCGGGTCATCGCCAGGCTTCAGAAGGGCCAAAGCTTCGGGGTAAGTTATCAAATACATATTACTATCTGTCCCTTACAAAGTTCCCATTGAAATTGTATTTGGCCACAGCAAACCACTATCTATTGTTTCTATGTTATCAGAGATCATAACCATTAATTTGATTTGGAAATCATTGATTACAGCCTGAAAGACATTGATTACGGGAAAATAGTCCCTTTGTGCTGGAGAGCAAAAGAATAGTCCCCACTGACATTATACCCTATAACGTGGCAAATCCTGGGTTTAATTATGGGTTTATTCTGGGAGATGGATAGTGAACACATAAAATGATGGTTTTGTTGACAGACGGTTCTGTAAACCACTCCAAGTTGACTTCATAAAACACTCGCTAACACTCGTGTATGTCTATGCGTCAACCTATCATAGTTTATGGCCGCTTTTCCACAAAAAAACAATTGATTATTGTCTATATAAATATTGTCTAATAATTTTGTGACCAGGTGGCCATGAACCTCGAGTGAGTGTAGTAACACACGAGCGATAGAGGGTGCATTACCTCAGTCACGTGTGGTATTACAGAGCCACTCGGACACGAAACCATCGTTAGTTTAATTTTCACCTTCAGGAATAGATTAAAATCAGGAGTCATAGGGTCTCTCTGTAGTACCTGTTCTTTTGGTCTTTTTGGTGGATAAAGGGGGTAGAAATCTGTTTGGGAGTCTATGTCCCCGTAATAAATGACTTTGAGGCCCGCAATCAAGAAGATGTAATCCCAGAGGGGATGCGATGCTGGTGCACCACTGGGGGCGGTTGGCCACCATGGAGAGCATCTCTCACATGCAATTCCTGGTGTACTTTGGCCACCAGAACACACTGACGTCAGCTCTGGGGGAGTCCGATCTGCCCCACCCTGACTGGTACTCTCTGAGCTGATCTTTTTACCACCAGAATCATAATCCCTGCTAGAAGAGTGAATCATTCTTCCAACAGATCTTTTGTTGTGGTTGTACTCTCACAGCCCCATGTTCATATTATCATTTCCATTTTTTAGAGGATTTTGATGAAGAGTGCAGGTACTTCGACTATGCTATCAATTACTTCAGCTAATGACGTCTTGCAGTGAGTATTCATGGTTTATATTTCACGATATCCAAAATTTTACTCTGCCGCAAGATATTTGTATGGAGCCCTTGTCTAGAAAGCGATCAGACCATACCCACCTCTAAGTCGGAGACAGAGGTGGTGGTCAATCTACTCCTGGTGTAAATTAAAGTAGTCCCTGTTTGTTTCAGGAGGTGGCGTTGGTACACCACACGGAGTGGTCGGCCACTGTGGAGAGCGTCACTCACATGTAGCTCATGGTGTAAATTAAAGTAGTCCCTGTTTGTTCTAGGAGGTGGCGTTGGTACACCACACGGAGCGGTCGGCCTCTGTGGAGAGCGTCACTCACATGCAGCTCATGGTGTAAATTAAAGTAGTCCCTGTTTGTTTCAGGAGGTGGCGTTGGTGCACCACACGGAGCGGTCGGCCACTGTGGAGAGCGTCACTCACATGCAGCTCATGGTGTAAATTAAAGTAGTCCCTGTTTGTTTCAGGAGGTAGCGTTGGTGCACCACACGGAGCAGTCGGCCACTGTGGAGGGCGTCACTCACATGCAGCTCATGGTGTAAATTAAAGTAGTCCCTGTTTGTTCCAGGAGGTGGCGTTGGTACACCACACGGAGCGGTCGGCCACTGTGGAGAGCGTCACTCACATGCAGCTCATGGTGTAAATTAAAGTAGTCCCTGTTTGTTTCAGGAGGTGGCGTTGGTGCACCACACGGAGCGGTCGGCCTCTGTGGAGAGCGTCACTAACATGCAGCTCATGGTGTAAATTAAAGTAGTCCTGTTTGTTCTAGGAGGTGGCGTTGGTACACCACACGGAGCGGTCGGCCACTGTGGAGAGCGTCACTCACATGCAGCTCATGGTGTAAATTAAAGTAGTCCCTGTTTGTTTCAGGAGGTGGCGTTGGTACACCACACGGAGCGGTCGGCCACTGTGGAGAGCGTCACTCACATGCAGCTCCTGGTTGTCAGCCGTGAGGACTTCCTTGACATCTTCTTCGCCACCACTGACGGCGGCGAGCCAGAGCACCTCAACTTCTGCAGGTCCGTCTTCTTTACCATTGTTTTTTCTCTTTTCAAAGATTTAAGCATCTTTCTGCTTACCGATCTTGTGTTTTTACATGTGCACACCCAATGAAGCATGATAAAAAGGAACTACTTCAAGATCTGTAGCCACTGAAAATATGTGATGAGTTCTGGTTGCAGAGTAATTTAACGAGGCAAAGCCAAGTTCGATTATATAGCAACCCAAAGTAAGTAGCTGTGGATCGAGTGCGGCTCAGCTTTTATCTCAACCCTATCTCTAATTGGTTGCTTAACATTTGTGACATTTTAGCCCATTGAGTAATTTTTAACAATACTCCATGGGCGTTGAGTACTAGTTCACGATGTTAAGCCTATGGGGAAAAGATACCAGGGGTGAGATGTGACTTCCAAAAAATAGAAATTATGTACACGTGGTCAATCCGTCGCTGCTCTTTGATGTTTTCTTATATCTCATCGAATGAATTATGTTAAATGGTCAGACAGTCATCGGCTTTACTATCAATATTTGTTCATAAAAATAGTATGCTACAACAATGAAGCAAATTAATATTAGGATTTAATCTCAGAACTAGTAGTCTGTTTTGTTTCGTCTCCTATACCTGGAGCTACATTTTATACACATCTAATTCTGTGACATCATATGGACTCTCTTTTAGAGATGGCTTTTTCTTTTTCTAAATTATGTGTACAATGGCTGTCAATATATATGACTCGTACTCTTTCTTTTTCCCATTTAGAAATTAAAAGTTGTATTAGACTTATTTAGCCATAATGGTCTATTGGGTTCTTGATTTAATTTGTCATGTTTTATTGAGATTTCTATACATTTATCATGGGAGGATGGTATTAGAAGGATAATGCAGTGGACGTTCTGCGGACAGAAGAACTGTTGGGTTAAACTAAATTTGAAAGAAGGAATGCTGTGATTGTACCATACAAAGGTGGATAATATATTCATTATATCTCACTGTCAAGGAAATATCTATGATAAAGTCCTTTTTGTGACATACGTAGAGTCTGAAATGTATAAAAATCCTTAATGAGCTACCCGACTGAACCTCCCTAAATAAGATATCTGTGTTCCAGACAAATCGACTTCCTTCGACATTGGCCGATGGAGAAGGTTCAAGAGGAGCCAGAAGAAGTGCTATTCCATTACTTCAGGTACATATTGGGTATATAAGGGGGAGTTCATGTGCAATTTGCAGTTGCCCTCATGAACAAGGACAGATGAACTAAAGAAGTATATATGTGTAGCCCAATCATCTCCACATGATTCCTATACATGTATGTAAACATGAGGAACATGGGGAAGATATTGTGAGGTAAACTAACAAGAGAAGCGAATTACAAAGAGAGACGACCACCTAAAGGCTAGAAGTTGTATTGCCGAATCTTCTACTATGATATCGATCTGAGAGAGTCACATTGTAAAGTTCAGGTATATATTGGTTATAAGAAGTAAGTGATCATCAAAGGTACTCGTATTTATCGATAAAAAAACTGAATCGGAACAGTCACCACCTCGGACTCTTCTGATGTGTGCAATTCTACTGCCATACTTCGAATGACATATTCAACCCCCGTTTTTGCTCCCTCCCGTTCCTAACCTACCCACAGGATGCTCAAACAGTGACACAATGAGATGTAAATGTCCTCATAGGCATGTGCGACAGACCGGTATGAAACTGGTCATCCCCTATTGGCCGTTGGTCCTGCAGCCAATCAGAGCACAGAGCACACAAGCCTAAGCTTGCAGTGACTACCCCCTTCATGTTGTATATAGCCCTCCAGTCTTCTCTGACTCATAGTTTTTCCAGGATTTCGTAAAAAAAAAAAAAAAGCCCCCCACAGACAAGATGTGATCATCAGGTGATCATATGACTACTATTCATGAAGATATTTCCCTGTGTCTTAGCATGTGTTATGTAATCTATGTTCCTGTTATGAAAAGAAAGATCTTGTCCAAAGCTGAGCTGTGGTTATTTTCTTCTCTTTTTGAAGACGGGGAACCGTGGTTGTTCAAGACAGTCGAAAAAATGATTGGATCTACATTGTCAAATCGGTAAGATTACCTTAGTACAACCGGTTAGATCGATCGTGGCTTGTTGGGTATTCAAAAGGGCATCTGTATGCCAAGATCTCTTATATATGCGAGAAGCAGTCATAACGGTTTGATGGTTTAGGTCTTTTGGAATGCTTTTAAATGTATTGCTGGACCGATACATCTGATCCAACGGAGAATGGACTCCTTGGAATATTTTAATTTGAAAAAAGGCTGTCATTGAAATAGACAAGCGGGTGTCACCTTTGGCCAGTTCTATCAAACCTATGATACTCGTACAATACCGTGGGCCAATTTGATACAAAGTGGATAATGCAAATAGATCAGACAGGAAAAGGAAATAGTTCCCTGAGCCGAAGCCTCTTAAAAATGAAATGTGAAAGTGTTACAGGAAACACTGTGTGCTGATGCTGTTGAGTAGACTTGTGTAATATGAGGAAATGTAGTTACTGAACCCGTAGTTATGGGTGTTTCATAGTGCTATAATTATGCATGTGCAGGACTGTAATCATGGTATCTGCGACCCCTAACATCACAATTGTTTTATTTCTGTAGAATACCTAACTGTTCTATGGCATTAAATAAGATGAATAAATGTGATGAATTCCTCCTGATTGAGCACCTTAGTATTGTCACCCTTCAAAATATTCAAAGAACAATTTAAAACAATTATTGAGACTGGATTGCAAGGTTGGTACCAATGTTATGAAACAAAATAAGGGTCTGGCTTGAGTCATGGCAGCGACTATTTCAGTCTTCGAGTCACAGCTCATAGCTCTAAACCATACTCTCTGATAAATTTATTCTCAACTTTCTTAAACTTTGCTGGTTTATTACTGAAACATTCATTATTATCACCAGACTCAATACGGCACAGCGTGAATGCGGTGCTTTGTGGGGATGTTGTTTGGCAACAATATGTCAAGTGACAGCAGGGAAATTCTGACAATGATGCCAAGAGGCGGTCTATTCCCTGCAACAAACAGTAGGTCATACACGTTCGTGCATAAGTATTATCAAGAAACGTCACGAAATTTCATACAATTGTTTATATGGCATGAGTTGTTTTTGCGGAATGGTATCACGAAGCGGAGCTGAGTGATATCTGTAGCAGAAGACAACGAATGCCATGTAAACAATTATATGAAATTAAGTGACGTTTAGAATTTATCCAACCCCGTCACATGTTTTTAACCTCATATTTCACCTGTGGCATATAAATATTATATGGCATAACCGTGGCATACAGTCACTCCATGGAAATTTATATGAGGGGTAGGATAAATGATAATATCTCCTTGCTCGTCATACTTCTTGTGATGAGGTTCTTAATCATTGTTTGTTCCGTTCTCAGGGGACGTGCATGGTGCTGAAGAAACTCAAGTCAGTTTACCCGCAGCGGACGTGGTGCAACCCCAAGACCCTGGAGGCATCCCTCTCCTTCCCTCGGATAGGTAAGACGGTAGATCTGTGCTGGTGGAACAGCCCTTTATTATCCGCCCAACAGATTCTCCATCCTAAATGTATAGAGCTTACAGACCGCTGCTGAGTAGAATAGAGAAAGCCATATTCTCCGAGGATAATTTAGAAAAAAGTCCCTGGCGTGTAAAGTTCTGCGTGAGATGACCGGCGGTTATTTTGTCTTTCCTTTGATAATTTATTTTTGTCATGCTGAATGATGAATACAACAGTACCAAGATTTTCATCTGCAGGGTCATATTATCCTCGTAATTGACACTGCAATATCCTGGCATTGTACTAGGCATCAACTACGCAGACAATACAACCATGCAATTCAAAATCATGGTAATAGCGTATATATCTCAACCCTGGTGTTTTTAACCATCGAATTAACATTTTGAAAAGAAGAACCCAACGAATTAAGTAAGGTTTTGAAACTATATTGGTGGTTATTGAAACAAACTAGCCTATCTTTGACCACCATTTGAAAACAGTTCCAGCCCCATATGCATTCAGAAAACCCACAGTGTGAAAAAATATGACGACAAAACAGTGCGATTCTAGCTATCATGACAACTTACTCTGACGTAGAAGGTAATCTACCTGTTTTGGCTGTTTTTCACTCAGCTTTTCCACTGCACCATATTTCAGGTTTACCAATGCTTTCACCATGTCGTTATCGTACGTATTTGCGGTGTATGCGTATCATTTCATGCCACTCCGTGTATGTCTGTTTCCGGTGAATGCACACGCAAACATACTCGTTGACTATCAAGTTCCGAGGTGATGTATAAGTATATTGTAGTGACTATTTTATGTTTCTTTCCTGCAGGACCACGGATAGATTCCAGGATCTCCACAGCCAAGAAGCGACATAAAAGTTTCGCCATTCCAAAGGCTTTATCGCAGGAGATGGCGGCCTTCTTTAACAGTCAGTTTCAGGTGCGTAGACAGCCAGGTGTCTCAGTGGTCGAGTTCCCTCAGAGTGTGGCAGATGTAGCTCAAATTTGAGCAGAATTGTGCATTCAATGACAAAATCAGGAGTTTTGGTACATAATTAGGGGAGACTATTAAAACTAATTTTTAGATGCGCCAATCATTCCAAGAGATTTTTTTTAAACAATTTTCATTAGGGAACTTTTATACAGACAAAACCGAATTCGGTAATAGTGCCGTTCTTCCATCCGGGCCCTGAGGTACCAAGGGATTTTCAAGTAGCATGGTCAAAGCAGCAAGCTTACTTTCCTAATAGACTTAAGATCATTATCCTTCTTTTAATGATATAATGTAATGATGAATGATATAGGTCAATACCATAGGTTCAATAACAGAGGGCATGTACATAATTCTTTGGGCAATGTTTGGGATGCATTTACAAAAGTTTTCAGTATGATCGTGTATTGCCGTCGGTAAACCTTCATAGACGTTTGAGCGGGCAGTTGCTCAGTTCTATCTGTGTAACAGCTCACTCTCGCTGTGTATATATTCAACATGGTGACCCCGACTTCTCAGCAGAACCACCTACAGAGAGTAAGCCATAGTCTGAGGATGTACATTTAGAGAGAGTTTTAAGTCTGTGTAGCTGCTCGTGAACACTTATCATGTATATTCAGCAGGGACCCTCTATAAGGGCGTATTCCACAGGGCAGGCTGATTGGTGGTATACGAGCACATTATTTGCTCACCGCCAGTGGCTGTACGGCAGCTGTTCGGCCAAAACCTGCTAAAAGCTGATGAACTAGCTTTTGCCTGTTACCCGGCGGTGACACCCGAACAGCTGCCGTATGGACGCCAGTGTTGAATACGATTTTCTGTAAGCATGTTTGGAAGACGCCTGGTGAAGTTGAAATCGGGCGGAATACACACTAGAGAGATAATATCGTAAAACTGGATGAGGTTTAATCTTGGCCACCGTATTCCACGACTGAAGTTTGGCAAAGTGACTTCATGAGGCGAAGCCGAGTGAAGTCCGGAGCCAATACTTCAGGAGTGGAATGCGGTGGCCAAGATTAAAACGAATCAGGTTTTGATTTTATCCTACCCTATCTCTTCGATTTTGGAATATTACGTGATAACAATGCTGTATGCCACTAGTGGCATATAAAATTTCGTATGCCAGTCAGCGTGGCATACGGAAACCCAATGTTAAGCCTATGGGATTTTATATTAGGGGTAGGATAAATGCACAGATATCTGTATATCTCACCCCTGGTATTTTTTCTCCATAAAATTAACATTGGGAACTCGTTCCCTTAATATTGGGAACTGTCATAGGTTTCCTCTATAGTAACGGTTCTGTGTATATTGTGCAGGGTGAGCCTGACATGTCTGCAAGGACCACGGAGCGCACAGACCGCACGAACGAGCTGATGATCAACACCGGAAACGACATGCCCACCGACCTCCCACCAGACGGCGCCGTCAGTTTCCAAGATGGCGCCCACGCGTCCGTCACGCCGCTCCAAGAAGCAGACGACACGCCTCGTTCTGACGTCACCGGCCTTTCCGACCGGAAGCGGAAGTTGGTGATGCGGTCTGCGCCGTCGCCGGTGCGCGTCAGTCCCCGCATCTTGGCGAAACCCAAATCGATCCGCGGAGTGCTTGACGCCTATATGGTAAGGCGATTACACACAGAGGGGGTTATCTTATCATATTTCGTCTCTCATTATGCATTATTTTTTCCATGACAATTTTTCCACAAAGACATACCCATCAAGAGAAGGCTCTAAACATAACATATCTCGAACAAGTATTTGTTTCCGTTTTATTGTAAACTTCAACTTGTGAAGCCTGTGAATAAGCCTGTTTCAGATGCTAGTGGGCGTATTCTGAGCGTGGTTGACGCGAAGTAATATCCGAGATTGAACGAAGATATATACATACAAGGAGGATGCACACGCTACTATCAGTAGCAGGTCACTATTAAATTCATTAATCGGCATTGACAATTTATGTTAAGAATGGAAAGATAAACTGGCCGCTGAATTTTCTTACGCACTACTTTGTACTCTTTTTCCCCTAATCCCAGAGAAGATTGCGACTGTTCTTAATCTCCTTGGTAGCGATCTCCAGTGTAACTCTGGATAGTTGTGGTACTTCAAACTGGACTTTTCTATCTTCCCAACACTGGTCCGTCCATGTGTGTCTTGCCATTGCCGCATATGATTTAAATACGATATATGGAGCAGAGGTTAGTAAGTGCAAGACTCACATGCACAAGAAATATGTAAATCGGAACAACAATCTGCCATGTTTGCTTTTTTGTCATGAAGTTTGAATATCTGAAAACAAGAGCAGAAATTAAATTCTAAAGGTTAGCCCATTAATAAATACTTTCTAACATATTTCAGGAGAGAGAGGTAAGTATAACTGTTGGGTTTAGATGCGACAATATTTGAACTGTACTTGACCTGTACTTGATTAAGAAATAGTGATTATAACATCGAAGCCATCCCTTTCCAGACACCCATTGTACAAATTATGTGATGTGCCTGCGTGGACAATTGAAACCTGATTTCAAACTGGAACGGCCTGTAGTAACCAAAGACAACAGGATAGTAATTCTTTTCGGGTTTGGTTCCCTTTCCCTGTACCACTGAGCGTGCCCACCCCAGGTTACTTGAACCCTATGGTATGAACCCTAAGTAATCAGGCTGTTTGTAGACATCCCTGTTTCATTAACACCCACCCTCTAATGAAATACCCTATGATTAGTTACTTACCTCATTGACTTGGAAAAAATCCCTCAAGAAAAGTTTGATTTTGTGATTGTGATTTCATTTCCAAATCGTATATCTAGAGAAGTTCCTTCTGGTATAAGATTATTTCTGAAATATGGTTTATCGTTACACAGAATTCACTATTGTAGAATTTCGTTTTGTGAATGGTCAATTCCTTTTACTTTAAAAAAAAGTGTGATAAAAGATGAAACGTTTTATCTATAATGTTATTAGTTATTAACGGATATATCAAACAATGGAAAAATTTCCACTCCCCCAATGTACTACTTCCGGTAAATGAAATCAACAGCCATTAAAACATCGGCACAGTAGATTTAACACTGGAAGTGCTACAAATAATGATAAAACATGCTGTCCCCTTCATGGTCTACCTCTTAATAACAGTGGCACACACTGAACATCACTTACTGGAGACAGTTGAAGTAGCATGATTTGGTAAAGTGGAAACTGAGTTATCATTACCACACATATGTCTTGCGCTCCTCTTGATTCAGAAATCGATGGAGACGTACATTATGCGCTTCAAGGAGCGAACACTGGACGAACATTCTTCTAAAAGTGCCCTCTGGAAGGATCGGCCCGAAGAACCATGCTTCGTGCAGCTTCGGAAACTTCGACCCAGAGATGCTTTTGTAAGTAACGCAAATACCACATGATGATTATGGTCCTTCATCGATTCATGGTGGGATTTTCTTCTAATTTTTTACAGCCTATATTGATTTTCAATAGTGATAATAATATCTAAATTTCCAACAATTGTCAAATTAAGAATCTTACATGGTACATTCTTAGAATGATATTTACTGATTACATAAACCAAATGGTATGTGTGTAACCCTCTGGTATGATAGATTCCTGATGTTTCAATCGTGTAAAGAGGATCCTTCTCAAATGGATGCAGAGTGTCACCACGACTATTACCATGTTCGATGTGCCGTGCCAGTTCCTATGTCTATTTAACGTTGATATTGTTGGTTATTTCAGGGACTTGAGGAGGTGGAGTTTGATGATGAGAGGAGATATGACGTCCCCGACACATCAGTCACTCTGGTAGGTCTAGACATAAAGAAGTACTACAACCTCCATGATAACATACAGATTATCTACAGGTTTAAAACAATAGCTAATATCTACAGGCGACCTCCAAAGTTCAAAGGAATAGCATTCAGGAATATGTATGCTGCCCATGGATGCACAGCTAGCGCCTAAAGAACTAAATCTAAGAAAAAGGTGGAGCACAAATGAGTATAACATAATCACAACAGACATAAACCAAGTTAAACTGTCTCATTTCTATCAGATCTATTCATTATCAAATGTATTGCTTGTAAATTCAACTTTCTGTCCAATTCATCCAAAACCAATAGGTAAGGTACACTTCCATTGGCTTCATTCGCATAGGAAATGTACTGAAAAAGATGGATTTTATGTATTCTTTTATGATACTCTTACAATATTGATCTACATATAAAAAACTAGCACAGTGACCCCATTTTGGAAATGAACCAACAACACCTGGAGATTATCATATTCAATTTCCAGGAAACTAATTTATTTTCTGACCAAATTCATATTATCCAATATGCATTTAACAGATATATGAATATCAATAGCTGTTATCCTTCATTTCCAGGTGAGTAATGGCGCAGAGATGGTGATGCTGTCGCGAAAGTTCTTCACCAAATATGCCAACGACCACGTGAAGCAGTTCATCCGGGAGAAGATCCGGCCCTTCCCGAGCGAGGAGACGTTACAGGAGAACCTGCAGAACAAGGTGAACTGGGACCTGTTCCGGCAGCACACCGTCAACGACGTGCTCACCTACAGAGGTGACCTCAAGTTCTCCAAGGTCGTCTACTCCAACACCTTCCTGCCCTGCATCTGACACCACACCTCCCTCACAGCACCGTAAATGTCTGTTAACATCGGCCGATTATCCTGCACCGATCTGCAGTCGGAAGCTTCCAGCGCAAGATCGGTGAATGGAAACTACCAGCATTTGAAATAGTCACCAACTCTTTTGGTGCAGATTATGCAATAACGCCACCACCGACTGTTTGGTTTCATGGGTGAAGCTCAAGGTTGTAGCCTGAAGATTCCGTCAGGATGGACATGTGAAATGCAGTAATCCTGCACTCTCATCGATTATTTTATACAGATTTAGTCAGTGACACCAACGGCATTTTTTTTCTCCATAATTCGGTGCCATTTTAGTCAGTCAATGAAAAGCTTTGGGACAACAGAGAAAAACATCATAACAATTAGAAAACTAATGAAGAAACCAACAAGTTTTGGTCAAAGTTGTTGTTCGCCACGAGTTTGATGCGGAGGGATATGAATGAGGCAAAGACAAGTGAATATCGCATATCATTCAAACTAGCTGGAGAACGATGACCTTGACTATAACAAGATGTTTTCTGTATTCATCTCACCCCTGTACACACTAAAAGAAAGGACAACACACTGGATATATGACGTCATAAACTGTAAAGAACAGACTGTGATACTCGTAGCAGCATGGAGAAAGTGTTACCAATGTTAATGCTATGGGTAAAAAATACCAGGGGTGAGATAAAGATAACAACCATTGTTTTTACTGAATTTCCAAGATTTTAATGTAGATATTTGTTTCGAGAACAGTTAAATTGGATTCAATATTGTTTTTAGTATTGGCGTATTTTGAGGAAGGTGATATGCCCGATTGGCCTCTTTGGGTCATTGGGAAATTATCATTGTCCATGACGCACAGCAGAGGGGTCTGATCTTACAATAGTTTCGTGAACAACCACGAATTATGCTGCTCCACAAGAAGACAGCATGTTCAGTCTCCAGCCTTCATGGAAAGACAGGGGGCCATTCATAAAGTATGGACGGAAAATTTCTGAAGATTTTTATCCCCCATACCCATCAATACCTACGTACCTTATGGATGGCCCCAAACCGATGAAGAACATTGTCAAAATAATCTAGCAGGATGCTCTCCAATATATCTTACACGACTTTCATTAGAGGTAGATGCCAACACTGTGTGGTGATAGCTTCATGGTTAGAAGAAGCTATGCCTATTGTACATAGCATGTCGAGAAACAGTTCTGCTGTATGGTTAATATATAGTTGTGACACAGACAGGATTATTTGACGGCAGAAGGCACGTTTGTGGACTTAGTGTCTGTGTGTCTACTTATAATGTGATGGCATGAGGTTGTGAATACATTATTGAATGTGAATATTTGTATATCTTACGAAATACCCAAATAAAATATACATTCTGAACTGGTTGTCTTGTCTCTATTCCGCACCTTATTAGGTTTCTATTCTTTATCGGCCAATTATTACCTAAAGTTAACCTACACGGCGCCTGTAATCCTCGAACAGGAGATACTGACCACCCAGAATCTCCTACAGTAGATTCCCGAAAAATAGTCTCATCCAAAATGAGGTCAAATCATTATTTTTTTAAAGCTTTTATTTACCCTGGAGATCGGTTTAGGGTTTGTGAAACAAAGTCCTATCTTCCATCATGTACTTCGAAATAAGCTTCTTGTATGTTTATTTAATATTGATTATATATAATTGGTTATGATAATCTTATATATCATTAGAAATCAGACATGATACGTTTGCATGCTTAGAATACTGAAATATAGCGAACTATATGGATAACGCAAGTGTACACCACCATGCTCGACAATGCTGAGTGTCGTTATGGTGTAATCTGGTACTATACATATATCTTGCAGTAGACGTTTTCTTGCAATAGAGTAATTATCATGTAGGTGGATAATGAATACAATAACGACTGGTTTTATTTAAGAGTGACCTAATCTCCTCGTAGTTGATGACGTCATATCCTCACTTTCGCTCGGATATTACTACATGTAAACTCCTCGGAGTTTACGGCAAAACAAATGCAAAACCAGTCATTATTGTGTATCTATTGGCTAAAAATTAAGAAACATAATCGAGGAATCTTTTTTCAGAGTACAAGTTCAAGCGTATTAGGACCATAGATACCTTATTTATTAGTGACGACTTGCTCTGTATACAACACCACATTTATGAATAATGAGTTCACAGTAGGAGTGATACAATTGTGAAATATCAATCCTCATCTAATGCCCTTAGAATCACCCAAACTACACATTTGGAGGGCATTATCCACCTTTCAAACATACATGCCACATGTTGTTCATTCTGTAATATCCTCCCTTATAATGGCCAGGCCTGGCGAGCTCTCCTTTGCCTCATCACCACCCTTTCGGCGACCACTCGATCCCACATGACCATTCTGCGCCCCGTCCTTCGTCGACACACGTATACTCGACGCTCCTGCCTCCTTTCGAGATTTAATAAAGTCTGCCACATTTTTGTCCACAGGTAGGAGCTTGGTCCTCTCCTTTTTGGCACGAAATGATCCCGTGGACTGCTCAGCCTTCACGCTAAACAGCTGCGAGATGTTGGTGCTGCCCACTGGAATCACCATCTTCAGGGATTTATCCTCCTCGTTTTTTTCCACAATCATTTTCCCCACACTCCTCCTTTTCCAGAGTTCACTTTTTGAGGGCGGGTACCAATGCGCGGTGCGAATACTCCTCGGGCTGATCGGGCTTCTGTTTCCTCCCACATCCTTCGTCGTCAGGCTTGGCAATGATTTGGAGTATCGTAACGCGGGTTTCAGTGGCGGTAAATCCCGAGCGGTTGACGTAATTTCAGCACCGTTTAATAGTATCGAGATCCCATGTTTACACTGTTCATTGTGTGCTGTGTCCGCTTGGAATAGCGCAGTGGCGTGTGTTGTGGCCTTCCTCAGGGCCTTCGCCTCGTATATGGCCTTCAGCTCGTGGCTAAGGCGGTCGTGGTACGTCGGGCCTTTCCGCTCGGCCGAGTTGGGCGCGCTCCAGGGCCGCCCCGTCTTCCCCGGATACATCACCCGGGCCAGGCTCTTCTCGTGCCTCGAGGCGATGATCTTCACGTGGCTGGGTCTGTTGTGTGCGTTATTCAGCTGTGGCATCCTCCCAAGAGTCTTCAACGTGATCACCTTCTTGGCTTTCAGTCTCTTATCCACGTGTGACATCTCCCTCTGTCCCTCCGTGCCCCAGCTGTCGGCCATTTTGTACTGCGCGGTGTCGAACTGGTAGGTGCTCGCATGCCCTTGCTTTCTGAGAACATCAACGCAATCCGCGTGGCCGAGTCTCTTAGCGAGGATATAGGGTGTGAAGCCGTCGTTATTGGCCACGTCCACGTTAAGCCCGATGTTCACGATGGCCTCACACAGCACCCTGCACGTCTCCGTGTTACCGTTCATAACCACGTAATGGAGGCCAGTGTAGCCGCCGTTGTCGCGCTTACACAGGTCCAGGCCACTGAGTCCTTCCTCGAGGATCAGCTTCACCTCTTCGTGGCGGTTCAGTACGCATGCCCAGAGCAGCACGTCACGTCCGGTGCTCGGGTCCACGCTGAAGACGTTCGTGCCTCGGCGCAGCAGCATTTTGAACATCCGGTTCCGCCTCCGGGGGTCCTCTACCATTAGGGCGGCCACCAGTAAGTTCTGCCCCTTCTCATTTTTGATGTTCACATTCAGCCCCGAGCGGAGCAGTAGCCTCACTTGGCGGGTTAGACCAGCTGCAGCGCTCTGAAAGGCAGTGCCCACCATGTTGGCTCACATAAGACCGACTTCTACCTGCCGACAATAAGATCGGCGATCTTTAGGTACCATTCGTTCAAATATGCAAATGGTGAGAGGGTGGTGTTGACGTTAAAAATCTGTTCACTAGATGGACAATTTTCACTATCAGTTGCCTGTTTATACTTGCCAACCGATTTCCTGTATCACTTCTTATGGACCCTCGAGCTATTGCTTTTTTCAACTACATCAAACTGTATTGACTTGATCCGCAATTACTTTGGTGGGAAGTAGTGCCAAAAAACGCGGAAAATCGGGACATAAATTAGTCTCGAACCTTTTCTTGGTTTCTCTCAGCAGGTGGAGACAGGCCTACACATTCAAAACCTGCGACACGTAGGCCAGATCGTCGGATGTATCATAGTGTACCAGAAGTCGACTCAGCTGGAGAAGGTTAGTTTGTAGGAGTCTGTTTCAGAAAATATCTCTTGATCTGAACCCCAGTACCGTTTGAATATGTCGTTGCTACTTGTGTATTACTCCATTTTTGCACAGCAGAGATCCAGCGGAGGAGTTTTCACTTCCGGTAGGAAACGTCAATTGCCATGAAAACGTCGCCGATGTTGTGCAGAGTAGATTTAACACTGGACATGTGAGAAGTGCTACAAATAGGAATAAAACAGTCTGCATACTTCACATCCTATCTCCAAGTGACTGTGGCACAGCAGAGTTCTAACTTTGAAATCGTAGTAAGAAATGTCCTCCCCATTTTCTCAGCATGGAGTGTTTCCCACGATAGCGCGCCATTTCACTCCCAGTAGAGAACAAACAATTCACCAGTAACCAAAGCTATCCAGACGTGTTATCCAATTGGGAAACTACTTGCAGATATCATAAATGTCATTCTCCTTTTGAAGACACAGTCTCGTCTTGAATCCAGAACACAGTAACTCAAAGTAAATCCAATGTTGACGGTTACTATATGAAGACGTTGGTGATTGTGTATACCCGACTCCTTGTAGATTGATACCTGTATATGGCTGGAGGTTGGTGCTCTGTTCTACTGACCACCGGGCGACCACCGACCCTGTCTGTGTCTGAGAGGTTTGGGTTGTGATCAGGGATTATCACCGGGATTACCTGGTGATCGCTGCGGTAATATGGTAGGACCCCCGTAGAAGGTTACTAATCCCGTTAGTGTAGTTACAGGTGCCACAGGTACAGCCTGTAGCATTTATATTTATAGTCTTCATTGCCTACATTTAACCACGTACCTGCTGATAATATTACCTCAGAACACGAACAAATCAATCCGTACATGTATATCCTCTTAGTTATCAATTTCTTACAGGTTCTGTAAAACAAAGCCACAGATATACTAAATTTCATTGGTAGTTGTGATATATCTTAAACTTTCTAATCATTTATTTTGTTATTGGGATGTAGTTTTAGTGTCAGCTCTAGCCTCATATTCAATTAAAGAGTCAACAACAATTTTAGTAAAACACGGTAGTAAATCTTTGTGTCATAAGATGTACATTTTATTTCGCATTACCTTTCTTGTGTGAAAAAGAGATTTTATTCAAATGATGTACCTGTTACCTGTGACTGTCTCGCCATAAAAGTGTGACTTAATCAGATTCAGAATTCTACATGCAATCACTTGCAGATATGACAGTGGAGGGATTATGAGACAGCTAGATATTAAAGAGATAACCATTTAATACTTTGTGAGAAATTTATTAGACATTGGATTTATAATGTACAGCATAGTGCATATTGATTGAAAGTATATCCTAAATAACTCAAATAGCAATGAACCATGATACTATCATTGTAACAATCTAACCAAATAACAATAAACAATGATACTATTGCTACAATATTCCCAAATAACAAATAACGATGATACCACTATCATAATCTACCCAAATAGCAAATAAACAATGATACTATTATTACAATATACCCAAATTACAATAAAGTAATAATAATCAGTGACCATTTCAGATACCAGGCTATTTCCATTCACCCATCTATCGTCGTTATACTAAAGATATCGATCGATTTTTTTCCGACTGCAGTTCGGTGCCGAATAATCGGCCAATGAAAACGGGCTCTATATATTTTCCATAATAGAGATAGCGGTGTTTCTATTTGTGCAAATAGGGTGAAGGTTGAATTTGAGGTCCGTATGGGAAAGCCTTGGGAAAGGGAGGTGGTCACCGATGGATCCACGGTAGGATTCGTCAGTTTGTCCACGGTTATATGTACCTTAAGAAATCTAATCAGTGGCCCAAAATGTCGTTAGGTGCTGTTAAATTTGCGATAAGAGTTATCGACCTGAAATTTGTATCTCCTGTACCACCTGACGAGTATCTGCACAAAATTGTCAAATAGTCGGCGGGTGGTGCGAAATGTCATAATCGGTTGCAAAAATCGTCAGGTGAAAACACCGCATAAAATAGGGTCATTCTTAATGTGTCGCTGATGTACGGGTGGAGGTAAATTACTAAAACATAGTTGGCAACCATCAAGTAGTTCTTGATCCCATATTTCATCCCAGAAGATGAAGCCTCCTATTCCTTTGATTTAACACAGAAGGTGTTATATTGTTCCTCTTACAACGATTGTTACTCACACGAGGTTTTCAGTATGCCAATGATTATATACCTATATATACGTCAACGTCTCAGCCCCGCCCAATGGATTATATAACAAATAATTTATATATTAGAGTGTTGTTGCCGCACTGTCTCGCCACAATTGATATGTTGTCCCTCCAAAGTTTTCCTCTTACACGCGGTTAAGATGCATTCCATTCTGAAACTATCTGCCAGCGCGGGGTGTCCGCATGTATACGCAGGGTAATCCTTTACATGGGGTTAAAATAAACGCTTAATACAGGGGAAAACGGCCCGTTTCGAGGAAAGTTGTCCCCTAACGTGGGAGGTTTACACGTGGTCACCCTTACGCGGGGTTTCACTGCACAACTCACACCTTACAGCAGTCGACACTCCTTCTCCACCTTCACAAACTCCTTGTCGAAGTGCTCGCCTTGTAGAGAAGGGTAGCTTTGATCCATGTACACTCTGTGGGGCAGAGAAAAGCATAGATTACAAATTAGTGACGCATTACACTTACAATAGAGTACGACACGAGAACAGAAAATAGACCAAGGCTATAAATTGGATGCAGTATTTAGCGATTTCACAAGATGTAACCGAGTGAAATCCGAAGCCCAAACTCCATGAGTGGCATGCGCATATTAAAACGAATCAGGTTTTGATCTGATCCTACCCCGTTT
Organism: Alentia gelatinosa; assembly: GCA_950022655.1. NCBI lineage: Eukaryota > Metazoa > Annelida > Polychaeta > Phyllodocida > Polynoidae > Alentia > Alentia gelatinosa. The sequence continues at coordinate 49,172,929 of OX465586.1, forward strand.
CGTTTCGTTGGAATATTACAAATATATACGCACTCATCAACCAACTTTTACGTATGCCAGCATTCGATTTGCTACTTGTTGTGGCATATATGCACCGCTAGGCGTAAAATAATAACATAAAATGTATATACTTTACTGGTACATACTCACATACCGCGTTTCTTTCGATAAAAATATTCCACGAGCTCGCAGAGCGAGTGGAATATTTTTATCAAAAGAAACAAGGTATATGTGAGTATGTACCAGTAAGGTAATACATTTTTATTTTATTATATACCTTCAAATATAAGTATTTGATGAATTACATAAGGAAATATGACAATATCCGAGCTGGATTCAAAGTGTGCTGGTATATCTCTTGACATTGAAGTGAAAGTCAAGCACAGAATATGCTCCATGCACATTTTGTACTCTTATTTTCCCTTTAACTCCTGTGATCCTTATGCAAGTCACTGGCAGCACTTCCTAAGTAGGTTAGTGCAATTTTTTTTCAGCCAATCAGAATTTGTATTCAAAGTAGGGTGGTACATCATTTTATACCACCATACTGTGCCAGTATATATTTAATGCCAATACCCTAGCAGAGGTTGGTATTGGTGTAACATATTGGCACAGGTATAATATAATAAATATTCAATTGAGTTCTCACCTGAGGCCGAGCGAAGCACACCAAATGAGTGAAGGAAGAAATTTCTGAACTCGCACACTATACAAATTTCTCTCGCTGATTTGTTATTGGTTTGATGGAGCACCCCCTTTATACAACATGCACCTGCATTAAGGTCTCACCTGACGACGTAGAACATGTGGATCTTGTCGCCGTCCGTGTTGGAGTCGTCGTTTCTCTCTATCCAGTCGCCCCTGTAGGTGCTCAGCTGGTTCAGAGATGGGCGGCTGGGGTCGTCCAGTAAGCTCTGCGGGTACGCCAGCACCTGGGCCCACAATGGGCGCCCCACTGCCAAGGACAACAATTTACTACCACCAGATACAGAATGTTCCTCTAGAAACCAGTTTGATAATCTAGGGTCGTACATGAAGACCCTTTACAGTGTGCCATAGGGACCAAGGAACAATGTGGGTCAACACTAATGGACGACCTTATGGACGGCTAATGTTGTATACGGGCAGAATTAAATATTAATAAACGATAGGCCTTGTACGAGGCACAGAAATGGGTCTTCATGTACGATCATAGATTATTAAACGGACCCCAGATGCCAAGCCTTCCTGTGCTTCCCTCGCGCTGGGGCATGGATACAACTTGGAACAGATGGTATGTTCAGCATTGATGAATGAGCGTGGAATCATAAAGTATAACAATTAAAAATGCATAGATTATCTCACAAAATAGCATCTTCTGATTCTAAATTGAAGTTGGTATTTCATGATATTTGTTGGCTATACATGAGTTTTGACACAACGTTTCAGCCAATGTTGGCCTTCTTCAGGTATGGGTTATATTTGGTCTTTGGGTCATTTTCTGTAACCCATTTGCACCCAGTCAGTTTACTCTTACACCTTTTCCAATGTCACAGATTTGGCACGCAGATAATGAAGGGATAGTCTTTGCAGTACACTGAAAGTCTATAACATCTCCCTAAACAATTTGATACTGATGCATTCCAGGGACCACCTATATATACCTTTAGGGGAACCCAAATAATCGGTGCGTGAGAGAGCTTTGCATGTCTGTCTAACACCTTTGTCACCAAACTAGTGAAACAGGTCCATGACGTGTAGATTTGTCTAATTCTTATGTTTGGGGTCTGTCTGTACCTAAGGGCAGCTACTTGTGTTGTCACGAAACTAGACAACCCCAATGTCTGTATGGTGTCACAGGCATGTCACGAAACTAGTGAAACAGGTCCCTGGTGAAAGTTGTAGCAGGTAGACGAGGCGTAGCAAGGTTTGACACTCTTCTTCACCCAACGCTTTGCGACCACGGAATAGAGAGAAGCGGGAAATTGACAAGCGGACGACGCCGCTGTCAGTCAGCATACCCCGAAATGCGGCGTTTTGATTGGTCGAGAGCTGTTTATGTTGATTTTCAGGTCTCACGTCGGTAAATAGAACCGTGCGGCGTGCGAGTGCTTCGACCCGACCGTCGCTGGTTGGTTCTATGGGGAGCCAGATGTTTCACAACTGGAAAAAGATCACTATCATCAAGAGATCTTATACCGGGAGAGATTCCAGTCCCAGTGGCAGGTTTTTTCGTGCTGCCATCCCCATTCCAATCTGTCGCCATCCTGTCTTTTGGCACTACATGGTATTTCATACCATATAGAGGATATCTCCGCATGTAGCGAGGATATTTATTCTCGTGGTTTCGACTACTAACCAGTCTCATCAGGCAAGGTGCGGTAGGTGTTCTTCTGTGGTCTTTCTGCTAAAATTTCATTCTAGCAGCGGAGTATGTAGTTCCATTATTTTTCCTAAATTCAAGAAAAAATAGTCGATTCGTTCTCTCTATTATTTATGTCGTTCTAATCTTCACTTTCTTCAGGGTTGTGGGGGGATCATTTTGGTGTAACTTTTTTCGTTCCTTTAGTCCCTAAATGGGGCTTTGGTTGGAAAAAAAATTTTTGACGTGGCATTAGACCCTGAAGTGATCGTGTTTGTGATGATTAGCCGTATCTATTGTCGGGCGTGTTGAGGCCCTCTGGCGTTTTTTAGCCTGTGGATCCAGTTAAACTCAATTTTGTTCCTTAGTCTTGAGGCTTCTCTTGACTCGGGATGTCTATATATATAGTCGAGTATATATACTTTGACGTCCTGGGTCCCGTTGTGTGTTTTCTCGTTGAAATGGTTTGGTACTTCGTTCTTGCTTTCATGTTTCTTTATGCAGTTTAGATGTTCTCGGATTCTTTCTTTGATTTTTCTCTTCGTTTGACCTACATACTGGGCATTGCATGTTTTGCATTCTATGCAGTAGATGACATTAGAGCTGTTGCACGATGCGTTCCATTTTGTGTCGTGGGTTCTCTGGGTGGATCTTGATTTTATTTTGCCTCCTGTGTCTATCAGCTTGCAGTACTTACAATTTATCTTCTTGCATGCGTTTCGGTCTTTGTTATCATTTCTCTCTTTCTCCTTTTTGTGGGTTTCGTTTCTGGATTCCCCTTTGTCTTTGTCGATCTTGTCCTTGTCGTTGTCTGGATGATAGTTGGTCCTTGCCTTTACCAGGATGTCCCTGATGTTTTTCGGTCGTCGGTATCCCTTGATGACTTTTTTCTTGTGGATTTGTTTGGTGGTTATTGACCGGGCTAACAGTTCCCAGTTTTTGTCCACGATGTTTCCGATGCTGGCTTGGTTTGGTTGGTACATGGTCACTAGAACTAGGTCTTCGGTTTTGGCTTTTTGGGGTTTCTCTCCATGGACCAGTTCGTTTCGGTTTTGTGAGTCTACTTTACTTTTGCAGTCTAGGATTGTTTTCTCTGGGTATCCTTTGACCCTGAATTCCTCGATTTTCTGGTTGCAGTTCTTTTCATAATCCTCGTCTTTCTTACAGATTCTGCGTAGTCTTAAGAACTGGGAATATGGTAGGCTTCGTTTGGTGGCTGGTGGATGGGCTGAGTCGTAGTTGAGGTAAGTATTGGCGTCTGTCTCCTTCGTGTAGAGGTCGGTGTATATTTCTCTCGATTCTTCATCTATCTTCACCCTTGTGTCCAAAAACGCAATTTCCGTTTTTGAATGATCCGAGGTGAACTTGATGGTTGCGTGGCTTGAGTTGAGACTTTCTATCCATTTATTGAATTCGGTTTCTCCATGGTTCCAGATTATGAAGATATCGTCTATGTATCTGAGCCAGACAGTGGGTTTCAATTCGTTGTCTTTTTCGAGTTTTTCTTCCAGTTGTTCCATGAACAGGTTGGCATATGATGGTGCCAGTCTGGTTCCCATTGCTGTGCCGCTGATTTGTTTGTAGTGGTCTCCGTTGAATTGGATGTTGTTATTTTTCAGTACGATTTCTAGGAGCTCGACCAGGGAGTCGTTCGTTGGCTTGAGTCTGGGGTCTCTTGTTTTTTGTAGTTTTTGTCGAATCGCATCTATTCCTTCATCATTTGGGATGTTGGTGTATAGTGATCCTACATCTAGTGTCGCTAGGATGGTGCCGTTTTCCATTTTTCCCAGCGACTCGATTTTTCGGATGAAATCGTTGGTGTCCTTGACGTGTGATTTGATTTTTGGAACTAGTGGCTTGATGAAATTATCGACGAAGGTGGATATTTTTTCGGTGGCGCAGTTGTTTGCCGAAACTACTGGCCTTCCTGGTGGTGGTCGTTGGGGTTTGTGTATTTTCGGAAGGAAATACACATGCGGTGCGCGGGGTTTGTCTGTTCTTAAAGCTCCAGCTGTCTTGAGACTTATCTCCCCTTCTTCTATCATTCTTTCTATCGTTACTTCCACCTTGTTGTGTATTTCCGCTGTGATGTCTCCGTTCGTTGGTTGGTAGACCGATTCATCCTTCAGTTGTCTATTCGCCTCCTTTATGTAGTCCATTGTATCTTGTATGACCGTTGCGCCTCCTTTGTCTGCCGGTTTGATGGTTACACTGTTGTCCTTTGCCAAGGCCTTCAGGGCCAGCTTCTGCTCCTTGCTGATGTTGTACTTGCCTTGTGTTTTCTTCACTTGTCTACTGAGATCTATCTCGTTTAGAGTGATGAAGCCTTCTAGATTCTGCGATCCCGTGGGAGGTTTCCAGTTGGACTCTCCTCTGAGTTTTCTGTTGAGGTCTGTGTCTTCGAAGGTGGCGAAACTGCCTTTGATCTGTGGATCTCTGACGTTGGTGGCTGTCGGTAAAAAATATCCCAGTTTTTCGTTGGGTTTCGTTGGTTCTTTCGCGTCGAAAAATTGTCGGATTCGTAGTTTACGGTGAAATTTGTCTAGGTCTATTTTGCGGTCTCCTTCCCCCAATCCCCCTTGGGTTGGGCAGAAGTTGAGACCCTTCGCCAGAACTGAAGTTTCTACTTCTGAAAGAACTCTATTTGATAGATTTACAACTATACTGTTTTGGGTTGTTGAGAGGGGTTGAGGGGTAGAAATGTGGTTGTCGCTAATGTTGGCCTGGGGGGTGTCTAGCTTTTTACCGATGGGGTGTGGGTGAGGTCTGGGTTTGACAGGTAAACACTGAGTCGTTAAACAGTTGGTAACTTTATTAACGGTAGATACAACATTTGCAGCCTCCGGGTTCAGTTTATTTGTAGAGGGTTTGTCTCTGGAGGTCTTCTCCTTGGTTTTCTTGATGGGATGTTCGGTGTCGAGTCGATGGGCATTCTGGTCTTCGTCTGAGTCCTGGTCCAATGTCAATGGTTCCCAGCGGTTGCTGGTGGTCCATATCGGCCATGACTCTTTCGGTCTCCTGTTGCGTTGTTTGGGTTGTCGTCGACGTTTCGGCTTGGGTTCCGCTGTTTCAGTACTGGTAGGGCTTCTCGTACTGCCAGTGTTCCCTTGGTTTCTCATCGTACCTTCCGCGTTGCTGGTGGTAGGGGGGTCTTCCGCCGCGGTATGATTTCTTGCTTCCACGGTAGTCGCGGTAGTTTGGCTTGTCCCTCGACTCATACTCGTGGCGTCGATATGAGTCCTGTCTAGTTGGCTCCTTGTTTTCTCTCTCGTGTGGGTAGTCTGGAGTGCCCCCTCTCGCTCTGCCAACGCTGCTCGAGGGGGTGGGTCGAAAGGGCTTTTCCTCACGTTTCTGGGTGCGTTTGCTATCCGAGTCTGCTTGCTTGCGGGCAGTCCGGAGTATGCTTCTAGACAAGTGTACCGTATCCTCCTTCTTGGGTCCACTTGTCTCGAGTTGTTGCATCCTCTTATTCAGCTCGCTCTCAATCATGTAGCCTTCTTTTTCCCACTTGGAATCCAAGTACTCTGTGAGTTTTTTCATCTTGGCTTGGACGTCGTCGGCACTGTCTCTATCGTACAGTTCTTCTCTCACATTCTTGAGGTTATCTTGCATCAGATTTCTGTTGCGGGTCTCGTCTTTGTCGAGGTATTTGGAGACTTCTTTCATGATCTCGATCGCTGCTCGGTGTCTAACGTCGGCGATCATGTCTGTGAGCTCGTGGCTGTCTTGGATGAACTGCGGCAGATTCTCCAAGCCGAACGCCCAGCTGGCTGGGAGGTCGGATTCCACCGCACTGTCCATCCATAGCTTGCGGAGGTTGCTGCGTAGGGTGTCGTTTCCGTTTTTCCTAACAGCTCGCCAGGTTGCCTGCAGGTTTTGTCCTAGTAGTTTGTCCAAATCCTGCAATGATATACATTTATTTGTGTCAACAGGTGTTGGGTCATTGTGTTTGTTGTTACATTCAGAATTAGAGTTTACATTCAATACCCCATCATCCGGTGTCGCTGTGTTGTCATTGTCAAGTTCAAGTAAGATGGACAGGGTTGTGTCTCGGTCTCCGTGTTTGGATGGAGGGACGAAATTGCCATCGGCATTCCGTTTTTTACCTCTACGTGGTGTTTCGTTGGTATAGTCTGTGTTGTTTGATTCAATGTGAATGGTGTTACATACCTTAGACTGTGTGGTGGTGGTCTTGTGCTTGGTTGACAAGTCTACAGTGGTGTGTCGGTCGACATTCTGCATAAAAAGATCGCTGGTTGTGTGTCTTGTAGAGCTCTCCCTAAAAAACTGGTTTAATGTAGTTTGTTTTCGTTTGTCAGTACATATTTTGTTCTTCACGAGTTGTTGTGTGTACTTTAAACGAGAGAGAGAGGAGGTGTACAGGTCGCGCTGTTTACGTTGAGCGCGGATTGGGAGTTTTGAGGTGGTCCCTAGTAGAGTTGGCCTGTTGCCAAGTGGGTCAACTCTCTCCCCTACGTTTTCAGTGGGGCGTTTATATGGTATATTTGTACAACCCCGGTTATTCACATTCATACTAGTATCTGCACAAACGTTAGAGGTATCAGATATCTCATAACAGGGTTTGCAAGAAACAATGCGATCAAGTTTGAGTAGCGCCGTGTCGGCGTGCGTACTTACTGCGTCGTGACGGTTGTCATCGATGGTTGACAGCGCGCTCGTCTTTGAGCTGCGAAACGGATTCACGCTTCTGGTGGGTAGAGTGGCGAGGAGATTGTCGTCTCCTCCCTCACGTTTCTCCCGTTGAAGCCGTCGTTTTCTACGCATTTCTTCCGTTTTGCGTTTCATCTTCTCGAATAGGGCTAGATGCTCTTGGAAAACCGCCTCTTCGGGCAGTTCTCCGTCGGAGTCGTTCGTCGGCCTGTCAGTCGCGGGCCGTCCGGCGATATCCACGGGCATTTCTTCTTCGCGGTATTCTCCCTCTTCACGATCCGGGAGCGTCTTCTGTCGTTTGGAGGTAGGCTCGACCATGATACGTTTGATGTTGAAAGTAAAGAAGAGTAAATAAACTATAGCAGGTAGACGAGGCGTAGCAAGGTTTGACACTCTTCTTCACCCAACGCTTTGCGACCACGGAATAGAGAGAAGCGGGAAATTGACAAGCGGACGACGCCGCTGTCAGTCAGCATACCCCGAAATGCGGCGTTTTGATTGGTCGAGAGCTGTTTATGTTGATTTTCAGGTCTCACGTCGGTAAATAGAACCGTGCGGCGTGCGAGTGCTTCGACCCGACCGTCGCTGGTTGGTTCTATGGGGAGCCAGATGTTTCACAACTGGAAAAAGATCACTATCATCAAGAGATCTTATACCGGGAGAGATTCCAGTCCCAGTGGCAGGTTTTTTCGTGCTGCCATCCCCATTCCAATCTGTCGCCATCCTGTCTTTTGGCACTACATGGTATTTCATACCATATAGAGGATATCTCCGCATGTAGCGAGGATATTTATTCTCGTGGTTTCGACTACTAACCAGTCTCATCAGGCAAGGTGCGGTAGGTGTTCTTCTGTGGTCTTTCTGCTAAAATTTCATTCTAGCAGCGGAGTATGTAGTTCCATTATTTTTCCTAAATTCAAGAAAAAATAGTCGATTCGTTCTCTCTATTATTTATGTCGTTCTAATCTTCACTTTCTTCAGGGTTGTGGGGGGGATCATTTTGGTGTAACTTTTTTCGTTCCGTTAGTCCCTAAATGGGGCTTTGGTTGGAAAGTTGGCCACATTCTCGTGCTAGGCTATTTCCCCGATCATTTCCAAAGGCGGCGCCATAGTTGCTAAAATGAGGTTCGGGGAACTTCGGGCATTTGGGCATTCTGGAATTTCTTTGCATTGTTTGCCTAAATTAGGCCGTTTTATGTCATTGTTTACCGTCTGTTTTCAAGCACTGCCATTGAAGACGCCTCCATTTTGGCAGTGTCCACCATCTTGGATTTGTACAGTACGATGACAATTCGTCAGTGTTTCGCTGATATTGTGGTTAACCAACTAATAAAGGATACCAAAAATGAATTATGTTATGAATTTGTATAGCACACTCTTCTTTGGTTATCAAATTTTGTCTGGACATTTTTGACGCTATATTTTCACACCCAATCCTGGGTGAGCAGGCAATGAACTGGCGACACATTACATCCGGCAGGCGCCTGGAAGCACCAGGCAGGTGCTCTGTAGGTGCAGAATTTCGGTACCAGGGGAAACCAGGCACCTGGCAGATGCATGCTGGAGATATAGTCGAGGTATTCCACCAGGCAGGTCATCGCCTGCTACACGCCTGGGACCTGGGACCTGTTTCACTAGTTTTGTGACATGTCTAGATAGCGTCTAGATGGTGTGTCCTGTTTCATAAGAACTAGACATTAGACTTCGTTTTGTCCGTTCTTGCTTGCACTGTTGGTGCCGCTTTTCATGTCTGTCTAACAATTTTGTCACGAAACTAGCGAAACAGGTCCATGATGTGTAGATTTGTCTAATTCTTATGTTTGGGGTCTGTCTTTTTCCTAAGGGCAGCTACTTGTGTTTGTCACGAAACTAGACAACGTATATGTCTGTATGGTGTCACAGACATGTCACGAAACTAGTGAAACAGGTCCCTGTTTCAGTAGGCTCGTGACATTAGGCCTAGACAGACATCAACAGCGGCACCAACAGTGCAAGCAACAGCGGAAAAAGACAAGCAAATATCAGAAAATCTGAGTGGCCTATCTTCTTCATATTTGGAACGATTATAGGTTATATGTATCCCCTATTCATGTTTAAGTGTCATTGCTTAATTCCCACGAAAAGTGAGTGAAACTCCGTGTGTCATCGATTGCAATCTTGTGATCTGTCCGTATGGTGTCACAGACGCCATCTAGACATGTCACAAAACTACTGAAACAGGTCCCAGGTCTACTGACATCCCCCTTACGGGCCCGCACACTAATTTCGCCTGGCTGGTGGAACACACCCTCTATGACATACAAACCTACCTGAGGATATGATAGATCCTGTAGACGATGGATCTTCTGCAGCTAAAAAGGAAATACAATTACATTCGTAAATAAGTACATGAAGACGTAAGAGTAATAGGAGATTGCGTAATAACTGATATGTAGAAGAGGTACCTTGAAGACATGTCATTAATATCCTAAAGAATTATTGAGTAGAATATTACTTTGAAGGAAGTAATTCAAAGTAGTCCATCGGTTACAGATGAGGTTATGAAACCTATGCCATACGATGACAACTATATATATATATATATATATATATATATATATATATATATATATATATATATATATATATATATATATATATATTTCTCCATCCTTATTGATTTCATATATTGAATAACAGGCATATAGGCAAAGATCATGAATTTTCATGGAAAATAGCAAACTGCCATCTCTGAATTAATCAACAACTACCTAAGGTTTCTAGGCGAGCAGATATACGGCCGACGGTGCGGACCAGTCCCTCGCATCTAACATAGAGCACCTTGCTGTAGCCCGACTTGTCGGCCGTGATGTTAGGCCTGAACGTGTACCCCACCAGGCCCCGCGGTGACGTCGGCGTGGTGACGTCATCAGCGTCTGACGTGAACCAGGCGACGCGCAGATAGAAGACGCGGGGGCGTTCGGCAACCTTCTCCTCCATACCGACGATGGTGTTGAGGCGGGTCGGACCTGACTCTGTGAAGGTTAAATGAGTTTTATCTTCCACCCAATAACTAGGAGCAATTGGTGTGTTCATCATTGATGAATGAGTGTGCAATTATAAATGAATAGTAGTAGTATAGTAGGATAGCAGTGGGAGAGCTTCGTGTGTGAAGAACTGCATGTTTGATAAAATGATTTTTTTTTTTAAAGGTTTGGGTTAGGCCACTAAAAAAAAAAAAATTGTTTCTCATCACCAAGCCATGAAAAATATGACGAGGGCGCTTTTTTTTTTTCTAAAATCGTTTTTTCAGATGCGCGCGGTGATGAGAAACAAGTGTTTTTTTTTGAGTGGCCTTATATTCAGTCTATGGATAGTTTTCTGTAACCCACTTGCACCCAGTCAATGTGCCATTTCTACCTCAAGACCAGTGGGTCTTGAGGTATTTCAGTCTTGAGTGATCAGTTATGGTTAGCTGGGCATGCCTCTAAAACCCACACTGACACCCTGCTCAATGGGCCACCCACATACTATGCCATAGTGGTGGCGGATTGATGTGAGATGACATCACAGGGAACTGGCCAATCAGCGGCCAGGATGTGCGAAAGTAGACAAGACATCAACATGGAAATTTATATGTTCCTAACTGGATTTGCAAAGTAATTTGAATTATTCTGATATCGTGATGCTATTCTAATGTCATTGAAAGGGATGAGATAACCCCGGAACCATACTCAAATCATAAAATAGACAATAATCCACGAGTTTGGATGCGTTGTAACCATAATTCTGCTTTGGTTCAATGACGATTGTGACACATCCAAACTCCTGGAGTATTGTCTATTTATATGGTTCTCGATCTAGTTCTATATGAATGATTAATGGCGGAACAAATGAATGTAAACTGATTCATTCTACACTTTTACACTCATTTGATCAAATATACTTATCATACTGTCAAAATGAAATAATAAATACTTTTGTACATAAAAAGGTTACTATATCCATTCACATTTTGACCCATAATTCATTCTACATTTTTACGCTCATTTGATCAAATATACTTATCATACTGTCAAAATGAAATGATAAATACTTTTGTATATAAAAAGGTTGCAATATCCATTCACATTTTGACTCATAATTATGCCAAATGTCAGACAGCAATTCATTTTCAAACGTCAGACAGCAATGATTACCTCTTTCTGTGCCGTACTTTGAGTGCAGGGTTTGGATGTTAGTTACTCGAAGGTCCTGTGAGAGAAATATATTCAGCAAATTAGAATGGATATATGTTAGCTATACTAGGAGAGAAAAAATGTACACAAGAAAAAACATTATATAAACTGAAAATGACACAAGGACTGCATTGGAAATGCGGAAAACTGCAATCTCTGCCTACTTCATTCCTTTCCCTCGCTTACTCTATTCCCTGAATCTCTTTTTTCAAAGTCAGGCACTCTTATGTCTGTGTTATGCATTTACGACACTGCCCAACATCAAATCTATTCACAGCTAAATAAACCGATTTCCAGTACTGGTAACTTCATATTTCGACAGATAAGCATACACACATACTGGAGGCTGTTGTCTTTTACAGCCTAATATAAGATTTAGCCTAATATTTCAATATCTTTATCCCTTTTTCCTTCATTCAATCCGAACGATTGCCTCCCGACCCTCACATCTACAGGCCTGCCAGTGGCGTCTTACTTCCTCCCTCCCCTGCATCAATCTTTCCTATCCTTGTGACTCTCCTCACTGCACCTCTGCGTAGACCTTATCCATCGTTTCCCTCCAAACATTTACTCCCTATTTCTGGTATGTTCACGCATCCCTCGCCCCTTACTCTATACCCCGTAACCCCATTGTATATAACTCGGGAGTCGCATCACAAGGTAAGGAAGTAAAGCCCAATACACATCTACCAATTTCGTAACATTTATGTACCTTTGTCGGCGACAAACGGATGGTAATTTATCTCAGCCAACAATTAGTGAACCACCTCTTATAGATTTTATTTTGCCAACGACAAGTTCTCATTTCTTTGTTCCTAAATAGTGGCCAAAAGTTTATCACCATGTTGATAAATCTAGTCGCCGACACCGGAACATTGGTAAATGGTGCTTGATTGGGTGACCGACATGGGCAGAGGTATTACATAATTCGCCTGGGACAAGTTCACCGACTCTTATACGATTTTGCAACTATAGTCATTCAACCCTGAATCGGCAGATGTGTATTGGGCTTAATAGGAGAAATACATTGAAATATAGGAAACTAGCAAGTGAATTCATCAGGATTTCAGGGGAACATCACCAAAGCGATATCTCTTTGATATTACCTTATTTTCTTCCATCCATTTCTCTACTTTTGGATAGAGGGAGTCAAACGGTGCATACACCGGTAGCATGGTCTCTGTCCGTATTCCTTGGTATGCTTTGGGCTTGAAGTCTGTTATTCCTATGGTAATAACCAAAATGTATATCACACTGTATGAAAGGTTAACTTTTATCATATGGGACTGCATTTCATATATTTCTATATAGGAATTTGTTGTATGGACGAAGTTCATTTCAAAATATGTTTGTATATATCTGCACAATATTAACCTATTTCTGGTACTAGTGTGCTTATCATCACATAGTTGACGCCTAGTGATATCCGAGCCTGAACAAGGATATTGTGCAGAGTCATCTACGAAGGCGATACGAACACCAGTATCATATGCAGGTTAATATTATATTTATCATCTAGCATTGAAATGGGGAGATTCAAACCAATGTCATTTTGTCATGGATGGGGTACAATTAATATTATCTTCATTTCATGCAAGTAAAAGGCATATTTGTTTAATACTTATGGCCAAATATCCTATGAATACCACCTGCCCCTACCCATGTCGTATTTATGGCCTTACGTCACATAATCTTTAGGGAGTATTTTTGGTACAGTATAAGTCTTTCCACATTGGGTACATAGATGGACCTGCCAAAGGGACTATAGCTTCAATTGCTTAGCAATTGGTTTTCATGGCTCTGCCTTGTGATTGTGCCGTAGTGAATGAGCATCAACTTCGGGTCAACAGGCTGTGATTCGATGACTACGTCAGTAAATATAATGGCATATTTTTCATGTTATTTAGGTATACTACAATAATTAAACAGCCAGACTCCCTAGAGATGCCATTCTCGGTCTTTTGTAACATAAATACAATGATTCTCAAATTCATATTTATGAAATAAATCCCAAAGACCATGACCGGCCATCTATACGTGCTGAGTAATCACGTTTTCTCTTAATACTATCAAATGAATAAGTGGATTTTCACGTATTAATGGAATGTTGCTGAGATACAAACCTAGCTGGTAGATTTGTGGTGTACCTTCCATGTACCACAGGCGGACGAAGAAGGCCGAGAGCTTGTCGAAGATGTCCGTGTAGCGACTGTGGACGGGGTTCAAGCCTTTAGTCCCTTTGTACGTGAGGATGCGGCGCGGCATCGTCATGCTAACCGTCTCTATGGTGAGTAACTTACCTGCCATGTAGAAACAAGAGACCGGTGATCTGATACTGATTTACAAACAATGCAGCTCATTACAAACAAAATATTTATATAGAACGTCCTGACCATTCTGTACAATTCACAGAACGAGATGGTAATTTACGGTTTGTACGGACCGAGGCATTTATGCCGAGTTCCGTACAAACCGTAAATTATCATCGAGTTCTGTTAATTGTACAAATATGGTTGGACGTTATATATTTACTATATACCCAAAATTATAAAAAAAAATCATTAATTTAATTTTTAACAACCGATATGTTAATAAACGTGTATGGCAAGGTGGTCCATATTTTAGTGTACGGACCAGCGGTCCGTACAGTATTTTTACGTCATATGCCAAAACGGTGCGTATTTACAGTATAATATACGGCATGAGTATATCTTAAACCTGGATACGTTCAGAAAAGTTACAAAATTACTAAAGGGAAACCGGGCGGTGATGTGTTGGAGTTTAATGAAGACTATATCTGTTTCAGATGTACCGTTTTTTCATTAGTAAAACTTTTTTATTGATTGCAAATATCTTGAGAATTTGACATACTTTCTTTTCCGATTGCACGGAAGAACGACGTCTCAACTTCGAATACAAAGAGTTGATAAAAAAAATATATGTATGACTATACCCCGATGTAAACTATACATGTGGACTCTCCAATGCTGTTGAATCATTCTTAGGAATATAAAGTATTTCAGTTAAGCAGAGCGGTTTAAGATAACAGTAAGATTTTATCTTATTTCCAAACGTCTTCAAATAATGGGAACGTTTAGAATTGATTTGTAATTCATTGATTAAGTAGAAAGATCTAAGATAATGTTCATAAGCTAACCTTATTTTCGGGCCTGCTTTTTTGTACCTATAACTTTTAGAACCTGAAGAGGCTCACATTGGCCGAAACGATGTGTCATACCCATGTATAGGCAGAAAATATATTCAAAAGCCACCTTCATGATCAGGATTTATTGGTTTTGTGAGAGTGTATCCGGAGTGAGTCCTCAATCAATTCTTTATACGCACAACAGGAGCACATACAGCTCAACAGACAAAGACTGCATCACAAACACATTGATATCTATTGACATGCCATTAACATTGCCATGACATGCCATATGGGAACCGATTGAAACCAGCACTAATGTTTGTGCTGACGGCAAACCCCACTTTGTTGAATCAAATGAATTGGAAAAAAGAAGTGATGTAACACAGATATAGTATCAATAAAGAAATTCTGAAAAAAACCCAGTGTTGATGGCTATTAACTTTTAGTACTTGTAGCAGTTGTCTCAATCCATTCACTTTGGTTTGCTGCGTAATCTCAGCTTTGCTTCGTAAGATTACACAGCAACCGAAACTCACAGCATATTTTCAGCGGCTATGGCCCTCAATGGAGTTGCTTCTTATTTTGGATTGCTCATTTCAATGAGTTTATTTACCTGGTAGTTTCATTGCTCGTTGATTGTACTTTTCCAAAGCTGTTACGAGTGATTCATACTTCAGGCCATCAATCCGCTCAGGCAGGACATCATAAAAAGCCAGTTTGTGTAAATCGTCAAAGCCCTGTGCATGCTCATGACCACCCTTTGTCAGCCAGATTCTGGAAACAAGCAATAAGAGACATAACCGACATGGAAATAACATAATCTACAAGAAGGCTTTGTTATAGCCGAGATACACCTGTGCACATTGTTCTTATACATTTATCTCACCTCCAGTATTTTTGTCCCATGGTTAACATTGGGAACTCGTCTCCATGCCCCTAGGAGTATTGCAGTCTGTTCTCCATAGTCTATATCCTATGTGTTGTCCATTCTTTTAGTGTGTACAGGGGTGAGATACAGCAACTCGTTTTGGTCAAAGAAGTTGTTCTTCAACTCGTTTTATGTGATATTCACTCGGCTGTCGCCTCATTCATTCAAGTGCTCTCGTATTAGGTGGACGCCAGGCCTAATATGCAACCAAAATGAGCCCACTGTAGCGGCAGATACCTGTGCTCAAAACAGCATTTCTCAATGGTGGCACTCAGTTCTTTGTAATATCATATACCAACTCCCATCGTATTAGTCAATATAATCTTGTTAAACATTTTGAGTATACTACACATTTAAGAGATCGGGTTAGATCGGGAGGGAGCCAGAGCAAGCGAGATAAAATTAAACCCTGGTGCAATGAGGAATGCAGGCAGAGGGTTGTTGGCTGGTACCAGAGATACCTGGTGCCTGTCTGTGGCCTCCATTTCCTACCTCTCTATTAGAACACTCAGAGGATTGTTGGCTGGTCGCACAGATACTAGGTGTCTAAAACCATATGAAACCAAAATCTATGACTGAAAACCATTGGAACTACTCAGCCATTAGCCTTTTGTCACATGTTGGCCATTTGGGATTCGAAGATGGCTGCCAAAATACCACGGTAGAGCTATAAATCAGAAACTTCTACAATTATTGCCAAATTTGCAAGTGCAATGTTACCTGATGCCGCGCATGTAAATATTGCTGCTGGACGTGGCTTTGTACTGCATGACGTCTCGAGGCACGTCCTTCGTGTACGTCACTTTCTTCTCCGCTGTCTCCACATTGAGCACTTGGAAGGCCGGGTGTGTGGCCAGCCAGCTACTGGCGTCCTTCACAGGCACTCTGAAACATCCAAAAACCATCATAAGAACTGGGGAATAAGTCAACATTGGATAATCAAGGGATGAGGTTGTGAGGCTACTCGGGCAAACTTGCATCCTTGGATTCCTTGGACTTTTTAAGGTCCATTCATTTATAAAGAGGGATTTTTTTGGCATGCCTATGTAAAAATAGCTCTACAATTTTTATCATTCTATGGTCACGTCCGAAAATGTCACATTGGTGATTTATTATCCCCTAACAGAATTGTCCATAGCAATTAGTAGAAACTGAATGAGATTTGATAGTGTGACTGTTTATTGCATGAGGGACGGGTCGTGTTACTGCACGAGGCATTAGCCGAGCGCAGTGAGTAGCCAACCTGACTGGAGTGCGATAAACACTCACACTACTAACTCAAGTTCAGTTTAGTATTTATCCTACCCCCTCTCCATGACTTAAGAATAATAATTAGCTATTTTCGTTTCTCCAAGTTGTTCGAGCGAGTGAAGTTTGTAGCTGCCAATCTGCAAAGTAAGGTCAAAGGTTGTCAACAATTCATAGACGGCATTAGTGTGACATTGCTCATGTTCTGGCCGCTGATTGGTCAACTTTCTATTACCCTGGTGCAGTAAATAAAACTTTACTGCACCCACGCAATATCCTCAGATTCGCTCGGATATTTCTTGGGCGTCAACTCCTCGCAGCATACTGCAGTCTGTATCTGAAACCAGCCAATATTGTGTATATGTCACCTGTCTCGTGTCTCGTTATGAATGTCAGCGAAGTGAATTGGCAACATTATGAATGCTATTCACCGTTTCCATATAAGCATACCTCACCTGTTATTCAGCGAACACCGGTCACGTGACCCTCTGCCGGGTTTTTCTCAGGAACCACGGACATCAATGGATGGCAACTGGCTTGTATCATTAGTCTTTTGAGTGTCCCATTACTATTTTTGGTGTAGGAGCTTTGCTCTTTCTTTATTTGCACTACATTTGAATATGCATATATATATATATATATATATATATATATATATATATATATATATATATATATATATATATATATATATATATATATATATATGATACACCGAACGTTTTACGTGTGCTCATTTTAACTTGTAGTACCTCAGATAATCTTCAGAAGTGCTTCATTTAACAGCAAACAATACATTATCTCGTTTCTCTTTTTTTCAAGAACAAAAATAGGTTCCAGCAGTAAACAATGCATATGCTTAGAACATGGATGAACAATACAAAGTTAAATTAGAGAAAAAGGCAGGTACTTTATCCGCAGGTAACACTACAACTACATGCGCCCAAACCAACAATGAACATTACGTGGAAAAAAATTCTTGCCATCCGGAAAATCGGGCCCCTGATTTTCGCCAGGTGACATACACAGTATCGGCAGCTTTCAGACCACACGTAATCTCCACACGGTGAATTGCACCCTCCCACGAGCTTTTGTATGGAGACTTTGTATTAGGTGGATGGTAAAAAGATGTAATTGCCCTATAGAATGCTGCTTCTTCCTCTACAGCACATACGACAATCACTTTCTATAAACCACAGATCATGTTAATTTTACTTTATGTACACGATCCTGTTCATTTTGACACTAAAATAAGTTGCAGATAAAATGCTTAAAGGTAAGGCTTGATATTTCCTTGCTTGGAATCATCAACTATATATTGTAGAAGTAAACAAGTACAAATAAACTACCAGAAAATTAGATGTTATAGATAAATGTCGTGGATAAGGGCAACTTTTCAATTAGTGGCATATATCTTCTTGGCGAATATTCAGGAGAGAATGCAGCAATATTAAAGCCTGATTCCATTGCGCCGATTTCACTCCCGATGTGGTCCAGCTGACGCCCAAATACCCTGTTCCATTGTGCCGATGGCCTCCAGACAGACACCAGACAGAGGCCAGTTTTGGTGCCAGGCCTGAAACTGGAGTACATCTAAACCATATCGGGAGTGTAATCAGCGCCATGGAACCAAGCCTTTAGTTTGACAGTCACATGTTCTTAGTTGCTTCAGCCGAGAAAGAATGGTGAAGGAAAATTCGATGACAATGTGTCTTACGTAAGATTGTCAAATTTGCAGTATCTGGCCTTTTTCTCTCGGATTCCTCCAGGTTTTTGTTTGGGCCAGAATTCCTCCACTCTCAACGGCTCGGCTGTAAGTATTTGCTGAAACATAATTTGAACCAACGAAAAGTTAATAATGTAGCAGTGAATAGCGTACTTCATTACCTAGCAAATAAAACTATGTGCAGAAAGGATTCTGTCGTAGACGGACAGCGCAGAAATCCTTAATACACCCCTCCCCCACCTCCAACAACGGTACAACAATTAGTCTCGCTGAAAGTCCCTTAAACGTGTTGTTGCCACACCCAATAGCGCAGAAGCAATATTCTGGGGTAAAAAGGCATGATTTCGACAGGATCTGCAGAAAGTTGCTCCCCCATGGAGACAGAACCAGACCTGTCTATAGAGACTCAGGTGTGCCTTTTTATGTTTTATTTCTAGAAAAATTCAATGTTGTAGTTTACTGAACTCCTTACTCTGTCCTTACCCTGAGACAAGCCTCTGACAGCCTCCGCCATTGTACATTGACGCAAGGTGATCCTGGTCCCTAGATTGTGATTACATTAATATTGTGATCTGTTATGGGCAATCAGCTAAGCCTTCCCTGACTATATAATATAAATCCTCAGGGTCTGTCGTATTTTTCAATTCATTTTGTCCAGTAACCAATAGAAACGGAGGTTGATCCATTGACGACTGTAGACGTTCGTGATTATCTCTGAATAAAATCTGAATAATGGAAAACCTAACTTTATGAGTTTTCCATTTACACCATCATTGATATTCGAGGACAGTAATAATTAAGTATTTAAGGCAATGATGTCCCTCATTCAACCGATTTGCCATCAGAATAATCCTTGGTTGGAGAAGGTAGGAAACTCACCTGCATGGCTGGCTGCTTCTGACGACTGCCCACAGGGTGTGGTCCACCTGGCGGGATCACCTGGAAACACTCTACAGGTGCGCACGCACGCCTCGCTTATCAGACATATCACTGACAACATGGCTGTCCTCGGTCGAGTTACTTCACTTTATTTCTTCAAAATAGCTTCATATTACGAGTCTGGTCATGTGAATACATGATTTTGCCTGTTTTTGGTTCGACGTCATTTAACATCTAAAGGTCCTCATAGATGTACACATATCTAAGCTAGAAAATTTATGCTTGCGTAATCTCGGTGATTTGTAGGTGTTGACAGCCATCAGTTTTTAATTGGTTTTAAAGCCCAGGTATGCTGCTTTTAAAAACGTCATTTTGAGTCTTTAGAGTATTGGATTGGACATAGATGTACAGAGCAAAGTCTAGGCTTCAGGGAACTGACTGCTTGAGAAGTTTGAACAAGGAGACATCTGAGGGTTTTTCTACTCATTATTCACCAGCAATTACCACCCCCACCACCTTGACCTTGACCAGCAGAACTTCACCAGGCCCGCCTTGGGGGTAGTTGTGCCACGCTTGTGATAAATTTGCGGATTACAGAATAGCGACCCAAGGACAAGACCGTTACTCCAAATTATTTTATCAATAATTGACAATATCTAAAAATCACCAGGAGGCACCACCATGAATTGTAGGATATGCCTGATAGTCCAGCAAAATCGTGCGAGATGACTTTATTTTGGTATAGAAGCATAAAACTTGGCACAATGGTGGAACTTGATGTACCAATCAGAAATAGAGTAGGGGCCAAGCTCAATTTTTTTCAATATGGCCGTCAAATCCAATATGGCTGCCAAGGTTGATACTAACTCATCAAATATTGATTATACATGAATTCTGATTACTGCTTTGGATTTGTGGCCTCCAAAAACACTAAACTTAACGTGTCACACTAAAAGATGTGATAATGAATAGCTTATTACGTGACCAAACAATTGAATATCAGTTTGAATGCAAATCGACCCGTCCCCTGGCATTATCCCAATCCCAAGTACCCGCCCCGACCATCAGGGCTCTGCCAGAATCCCGCCTTTAAAGGGTTAATAACTGAATATTCTAGGTTCATTCCTTCTGATTATACTGTCATTGCAGGCATAATAATGCTACCTTAGAATTAATCTTGAATTCAAAATCTGCTTCAACTATTCATTTTAAACTAGATAGGCTGTTGAATCTTTCAGGTAAAGTTAATTCTATGTAATAATTTCCTCACAAATGCTTCACATTGAGAACCGTTCCACAAATTCTATTCATAGGTAAAGTTACCAAGATCGCAGTAAACAACAAGTAACATTTTATTTTCTCTAACTTTATGTATACAGATACCTTGTGTGTACATATTCCTTGTTGTATAAATAACTCATCATCATAAATAATGCACTGTTCAATATATCACAGTTGGAAACATCGACTAAATGGACGGAATGGTAACATATTTTCTATGGCAAGAGTTTCTAAAATACCTTCATACCTTATCAAGGAATAAGTAATAAACTATCAGCAGTTTACCGATGTGGCACGATCTAGGGTCGAGCTAGGACCATAGAGTGTTGGCTGTTTATACATAAATACACATGGACGTATTGTTTGACTATACCGTAGATGCTATCTACTTCTCATATCTCAAAGAGATGCCACATATTTTTCTTCACTGTTGAATTATAATCACGACGAGCCAATGGCTGAGTCTCCACTCTACCAAATAATGCTATTTTAACTGTTTCTGGTAATTGGTGTTAATTTTATGCCGCGGTCACTTGGAGATGGGACATGCAGGATACAGGGTGTTTTATCACTATTGATAGAGCTTCTCATATGTCCAGTGTCAAATCTCTTGTGTACAACATTGTCGATGTTTTAATGGCGGTTGTTGTCACTTACTAGAAGTATTACATTGGCTACATGGAAACTCTCGTAATGGGATACCTTTCCACTTAATTACACCATATAAAGATAACCAACCTTCAGGGATGCAAGTTATGATTAGAAAAAAATATCGTGAACAAAACCTACAAGGAAAATAGACTGCAATGTGTGGGGACTGACAGGAAAACAAGCAGAGAGCTGTAGGAGATAGATGAATCAGACTAGGGGACTCAGCCGCTTTAAGAAAATGAAATAAAAAAAGTTGGCATATTTCAGCAGCCTGTCTGCAGCCTCTTGGGGGATTCGCCGCGTCTGGTTGGGGTATGGTCGGCTGCGGGTGGCTTGTAATTATTGCTGAATATTAGACAACAGGGCGGGAGAAAAAGATGAAAAAGAAATCATTGCTGAATATTGAACATCATAGATACAAATCTTAGAACTTCGGATATTTGTAGTTGATGGGAATACTTGCATCCCTGGGGCATTCTTTAATGGCTGGTCAGGAAACTCAACGTCGTGACGGTCATGTACTTCTGCCGCACGCTACAACCTCCAAGGACTTATTACCTGAACCATCGCCTCTACGTAAGTTCTCATTCCCTTATCGGAGGTTTCTACAAATATCAGGAGGCCTTTTGTCATTAAACTGGGATCGTAGCGTGGCTGCGGTTCAGTCCGTGTGAGAGATAAAATTCCATCAGTGACTGGGCCTGTTGTAAGTACAGGTAGCTCCCCACTGTGACTGTACTGTTACTGCTGTTCTGGCCGTGTTAGATAAGACTACAGTTCGTCAGTGGCTGGGCCTGCAGTAAGCGGCTCTCCAGTGGGACTGTAGCGCGGCTGTGGTTTGGCCACGCGGATCTTGGCACCCTGAAGCTCGATGGCTCTCTGGTAGTCCAGGATGGCCGTGTCCCTCTGGCCGAGCTTTCCTCGGACGTCAGCACGTCGTTTTAGCACGAGGGCGTCGTCCGGCTGTAGCGATAGTGCTGAAGGAGAAAATGAAATAAAATTGTTAAGTTATGTCAGTCAAGCCTACACTCAGGGATGTCAGTTAAGCTTCCATTCAGGATTCTCAGTTAAGCTTCCATTCAGGGATGTCAGTAAAGCCTACATTCAGGGATGTCAGTTGAGGTCAGAAAATAAGCAGATTTTTCTGCCTCAAAGAGGCTGAAATAATTTAAGTAAAACATGCTAGCATTGGCCACAACATGCGGCATAGGTTCTTTTATATATGAAAAATTAGAAAAGTAAATGTCCATGGAAACTCGAAAGTTGCCGTCTCTTCTATCCCCACTCCTAACTGATCTGATTATTATAATCATCTACAATGGCTCAATTTCCACTTCACCAAATCATGCTATCTTATTTCAAGTATGTGATGTTCATTTTGTGCCACTGTGTAACAGTTACTAGGAGATGGGACATTAAGTGTACAGAGTGTTTTATCATTATTTGTGGCACTTTTCACATTTCAAGTGATAAATCTACTGTGCTCAACACTGGCAACATTTTTATGGCTGTTGATATCACTGACATGAAGTAGTACATTGGTGAAGTGGAAACTCCCTATTAAGAAGCTGAAGTCACTTTCGTGATTTTTTCGTTCTCGTGAGAGAGGTCCCTTGTTAGAGAAAAATTAGCCCATGAAAAGATATAGCTGTTTGTACTACTTGAGTTGATAACGGAATTTAACAGGTTTAAGAAGTTTACTCACCCTTGGAGTAGTCCTCCTCCGCCTTGTCCCACAGTTTGAGTGAGGCGAACAGGTTTCCGCGGTTAAAGTAGACGTGGGCGGCGTACGGGCTGAGACGGACTGCCTTCTCAAAGTCAGCCATCGCGCCCTTAGCGTCACGCTGCAGAACCTGCAACACATTATAGATACATGTATATAATATGAAAACTCATGTAAATATCGGTAATATAGAAATAGTTATAGCATGAAATATATGTTATATCTATAGAGTCCCTCAGGGGGATATCCACACAAGAAAAAAAAGTCCACAGACTATTTGAAGATCAACATGAGAAAAATGTGTAGTTTATGGTAGTTATGACAACAGATAATATCTATTACTGTGCGGATCATTCTCTGAATAAATTCCACATTACAGAAACGAGTCGTATCACATAATAGTATAGGGCTAGATAGGTAAGATTTCCTGGCCTGCTTTAAGTCATCCAAACCTGGGATGGGTGTAGAGAGATAAAGGAGGCAAATTAAAGGAATAAAAGTCAGTTGAATTTTGTAAGAACTAAGACCCCCCGAAAAGCGGCACCATCGTGCAGATAGTAATGACGGCCACCTGGTGCCTGATTCATGAACTAACTATTGCTCTCTGTAAAAAAAAAGTTTTGCCTTTTTTATCTTCGTCCTTTTATTTTCAAAAGAGACCATAATAACTTGGGGAAAAAAGAAAGAAAAAGATTGCCCTCTGCCCTCATTGCCTGTGATTGGCTGGGAGGCCTGGCGTACCTTGGTGATGGCCCGGTTGAGCAGCGCCGACTCGTCCTTGGGGTTGTAGTTGATGGCCTGGCTGTAGTAGGTCATGGCCTGTTTAAATTGGCGGTTGTGGAAGTAGATGTTGGCTGCGTTGAAGTAGGCCAGGGAGTAGGTGGGGTCCAGCTTCAGTGCATGCTGGTAGTCCCGCTGAGCGTTCACGCGGTCGTTCATGAACTACAAGCAAATAGAACCACGTCTAAAAGAGTTTCTCTGGTTTTTAAATAATCTCCTCAGAATTTTTCATATATATATTTTTTCCAAGCATCGGCTTGAGAAAAGCGTGTTCTGTCACATTTAGTAAATTGTAAACATTTCGTTGGTGATTTTTCAAGGTCGCATCAGCTGTATGTAGATGAATTTAGCTTTATTGTGAATGGCTCACCTGATAGACGACCTCAAGGTGTACACAACAAGGTAAATCAAACTCTATCCTGACCAACTCACCTGGTATATGACACCATGGTATATACACACACAAGGTAAATCAAACTCTATGGTGACTGGCTCACCTGATAGACAACCCTATGGTGTATACACACAAAGTAAATTAAGCTCTATCATGACTGGTTCAACAGGTATATAATCCCAAGGTGTACACAACAGGGTCAATTAAGCTCTATTGTGACTGGCTCCCATGATAGATAACCCTGCGGTATATACACACATGGTAAATAAGCTCTATTCCGACCTGCTCCCATGATAGATAACCCTGCGGTATATACACACATGGCAAATAAGCTCTATTCTGACCGGCTCACATGATAGATAACCCTGCGGTATATACACACATGGCAAATAAGCTCTATCATGACCGGCTCACATGGTAGATAACCCTGCGGTATATAAACACATGGCAAATAAGCTCTATCATGACCGGCTCACATGATAGATAACCCTGCGGTATATACACACATGGTAACTAAGCTCTATCATGACCGGCTCACATGATAGATAACCCTGCGGTATATATACACATCACTATTGTGACCGGCTCACCTGGTAGATGACCCCACGGTTGGTGAGCAGCTCAGCGGTGGGTTCCAGGTTGACGCAGGTGTGGATGTCCTGGAAGGCGGCGAATGTGTCGCTCATTTGTAGATTGATGATAGATCGCCCCTCCAATGCTGGTTTGAACCCTATGAAAATACATTTCAAAATTTATAGCCGCTTCGAGATATTTCCCTGGTGCTTCAGAGACTGGGACGATACTTTTTTCATTTTTTACCAAACATGACCGATTTCATTAACTATTTCGAGGTGCAAATCGTCCATTTTGGTGTCTTTTTTTAAATAAAGGATATATAGATATAAAAGGAAACGAAAATCATAAAAAAATGATAAACTGACGAATTCATGCAACTCGCTGAATAACAAGCCAGCTTTTTCTTCTTATCATCTACATCTAAATTCATGTCAATATCGGACAAATTGATGGTTCACACTTACGGGGATTGATGTTGATGGCCGCGGAGAACTGGTGCCAGGCCAGTTGGTAACGCCCCGCCACCTGCAAATTGTAGCCCAGGTTGACGCGAGCCTCGACACAGCAAGGGTCCAGGATCAAGGCCCTCTGGTAGTCCCGCCTACAAGATAAACAAACACATTACACACAGCACAGGTCTAGCATGAGTACCTTCTAGTAGTCCCGCCTACAAGACAAACATGGCGTCACACTTAACACAGGTCCAGTATCAGTGCCTTCTAGTAGTCTTGCCTACTGGAATGGGATTGAGGGTAGGTGGAGAGGTTTAAACCATTCTTTGGCATGAGTGAAACTTACTTTAAGCTATCTTCTTATTACACAAGAACAAATATTTCATAACCTGGAAATGAAAACAAGGACTGCCATCTCGGAGTCTATATAAAATAGATCGCATAACTTGTACATGCCTTGTTATCTACATATGTATGATAATTAGAAGAGGAGCTCACTTGGCGTAGGTGTGGCCAATGTCGTGACCAAAGTCCATGAAGACGTTTCCACGTCCGATATAGGCGGCCAGGAAGAACTGGTCGAGAGAGATGGCGCGACTGAAGCTCTTCACCGCCTCCTCCAAGCGCCACAACCTTCACGAAGACAAACAGATATCACATCACAAGACATCACAAGACATCACACATGTACTTTCAATATGGTAAACCTGTTGGTCAAATTGTTGTTTCATACATAGGACCCTGATGGCCGACAACCGCGATAAGCAGACCACCTTTGCTTATCATTATATACTTGTGGCCATATCTCCTACATATACCGCCTGCTCCGACCCATGTTCTATTATGGCCGTACATCACACTATGACGTACGGGGTACAGCCAATAAATCGACATCAATAGAAGGTAAAACTTGAAGGTGTTGACCTACATTCTACCATTTCTCTCCTACAAACTTTGGATGTAGAAACACAGCAGGGTCTGCCTGTTGTTATTCAAAGTAAAGCTTCCCCCGACTTCATCCAATAGGTCATTTGAATGAAACTACTCTGTATAAAACGGGTATTCCACCGGGATGCCGATCCAAGCCGAAATAGGTGACTGGAGAGGTCAGGAAAGATCTTATTAACATATGCGGCTGGGACGGTCCAGTGGAAGAGAGCACGTTCTATATGATCCAGCCTGTCAAATAAGGTATGATTTCCTAAGATTTATCCCGGTGAGGCCACGAGCCTACCAATGTGACCCGGTGCCACCAGTTAACTTACAATTCTGGTGGGATACCCATTTTGAGAGAGTTTTCTCCCAAGCTAACTGACAGGTGATTATATAGCAATAAATGTGATGGAGTAGGCCTCAGCTCACTGCCGGAGGTCGTAGGGCAGCCGCACAGCCTGGGTCCAGAAAAACCTGATTAAACAGTTCTTACCTGTTACCCGCCGGCAACCCCCGGACGGTCACCGTGCGGCGTCAGCTGTGTAATGAGTGTCACTATAAGCATGTTCGGCGAAAGGCTGACAGTAAAAATCCGGTATATCCAGTGAAACACCCTCTTTAGATATGCTAAGAACACAGAGACAACACTGAGAAAAGCCGATGTGTGAGCACATACTTGTGGTAGCAGAGGCCAAGCGTGTGGTGCACCTTCTTGTCCTGCGGGTTTACGCGGGCTGCCATGAGGAAGTCGTGCAGCGCGTTGCGGTAGTCCTTGTGCTCGAAGTAGAGCAGGCCACGATTGATGAGCACCTTGAGGATGAGCTGATCGCCGAGCAACATGACGATGCCGTAGTCCTGTAGGGCCTGTGGTGGACAGACAGTGCAGGGTTAATATACTTATATCTACAGGTACAACGAGCAGCATGACAATGCCGTAGTCCTGTAGGGCCTGTGGTGGACAGACAGTGCGGGGTTAACATACTTATATCTACAGGTACAACGAGTAGCATGACAATGCCGTAGTCCTGTAGGGCCTGTGGTGGACAGACAGTGCAGGGTTAACATACTTATATCTACAGATATAACGAATAGCATGACAATGCCGTAGTCCTGTAGGGCCTGTGGTGGACAGACAGTGCAGGGTTAACATACTTATATCTACAGGTACAACGAGTAGCATGACAATGCCGTAGTCCTGTAGGGCCTGTGGTGGACAGACGGTGCAGGGTTAACATACTTATATCTACAGGTACAACGAGTAGCATGACAATGCCGTAGTCCTGTAGGGCCTGTGGTGGACAGACAGTGCGGGGTTAACATACTTATATCTACAGGTACAACGAGTAGCATGACAATGCCGTAGTCCTGTAGGGCCTGTGGTGGACAGACAGTGCAGGGTTAATATACTTATATCTACAGATATAACGAATAGCATGACAATGCCGTAGTCCTGTAGGGCCTGTGGTGGACAGACAGTGCAGGGTTAACATACTTATATCTACAGGTACAACGAGTAGCATGACGATGCCGTAGTCCTGTAGGGCCTGTGGTGGACAGACGGTGCAGGGTTAACTTACTTATATCTACAGGTACAACGAGTAGCATGACGATGCCGTAGTCCTGTAGGGCCTGTGGTGGACAGACGGTGCAGGGTTAACTTACTTATATCTACAGGCACGCTTTGCATCATAGTGATACCGCAGTCTGGACTGGTCCACGCATCCCCCTTCTACACTTCCCTCATGCCTGTACCACGGACACATATAATTTCATGCCAGTATGGGACTGGGGGAAAACATGAGAAATCCCCCCCCCCCTCGTTGGTGGGGGGGGGGGGGGGCGCCTAGGGCTCGAACGAGGGCCCAGGAGCTTCTGCATTTTGGGCTAAATCCTGGTCTCAGGAGAGTTAAATGGCCAGATTTGCGCCAATATTGCTCACCAACTTTTAATCTTTAACCGCGACCTCCCCAACTCCTAAAAGGGTTTCTCCTTGGATTACATTGACCTCAAGAACGACCCTTGGGGTGTTAACAAAATATTGATAGTTGAACAATTGAGAAGATAATATAAACAATGTGAACAGGGATAAAGATTGTGGATACTGGTATTCATACCTGTTCATATTGTATATACATGGGGGGTTGCACGCACTTACCTTCTGCCAGTTGCCGCTGTCATGGTAGCAGACCGCGCGGTTAAAGTAGGCCAGCGCGCACTGGTTGTCGATGGTAGCTGCCTGCGTCAGGTCGCGGATGGCCAGCGCGTACGCCTTTATGTGGTACTTCAATGCACCCCTGAAACAGGTTACAGTTTATCTATAGTCAAAAAGGAAGGATCATCATATACAGTAGAACGGACACCCCGCGTTAGCGGGCACTTTTGCTCGGAAGGAAATTTTTTCTCTCTATTAGATGTTTATTCTAACCTCTGTCTCCCCTATTCATCGGTATATAACACATTTATACTGGGCTGGAGGAAACTTAAAAACTTTGACCCGGAACGGAGGGTGTCCGCTTACGCGGGGTTTTACTGTAGTAGATATTGATGATACCAGGACAAATCTTTCTTAATGCAGCTGAAATAAAATAAAGTCAGGGTGTGTTTATGTGTATAATACCTTATGCCTCCAGCTAAAATGGGGGAGTTTCTACTTAGCCAAGGCACTAATTTCAGTATGTGATGTCAACAGCCATGAAAATATTGCAGGTGTTAGAGGCACATTAGATCTAATGTGAAAAGTGTTATAGATAATGATAAACCATGAACAAAAAAAAAAAAAAAATAATAATGATAAACCACTGTGTAAACTTCACGTCCTATCTCCGAGTGACAGTGGCACAAAATGAACATCACTATCTGGAAACAGTTGAAACAGAATGATTGCCATTGCTTATCAACCATGTGAACATGGTGTTGAGCAGCAGTAGTTCCATGATTTACACTTTCTCATATAACAGACTGGAAGGAGTTGCCTTACCTATAGAGGTAGGCTCTGACGCTGTTCGGCTGTAACTTGATGGCCTGGTTACAGTTGAGGATGCCCTTTGTGTACCGTCCCTTCAGTCCGTAGTAGGCAGCTCGGCTCAGGTACGCCTAGAGAACCACAGATCCGAAATTATGTCTAGAGAATATCAGAATTCCGGCCCCGCCCACCAAAAAATTTAAATTATTTAAAAAAAGGGCAGACATTGAGAGCTCCTTTTTTTCTTTAATGACTAAATTGTATCAGAATTCTCCCTTTTTTGTAGGTTGCCGTGAACTTGAAGAATTATGCACAAAGCAACATCTTAAATCTCAATATTTCTGAGATTACATTAGGTCCAGCAATGCATAACGTGGCATCTACATTGTACTACACATCGATCAACCAAGGCTTTTAGAGAGTACCAATAATTCTTTTTAGATCATGGCAGTGACAGGGATGATATTACACCTAGTCTGACATGAAACTAACAATATTAATTGATAATGTCTGACCTGGAAGAGCTGCGGATTGAGAGCCAGAGCTCTGTTGAAGTCCTGGATGCCCTTGGACTGTTTGAGCTTCATGCGGACGAGTCCCCGTTGATAGAATGCCTGTGAAGAGTAAGACAGCCGTGATAAGTCTCCTTATCATTACATACAGCAGTTGTACATAAACAGGAGTTCAGGTTGGTTATTCATGTATATTTGACCGAATATGCACCGAATACTGCCTTGATAAGCAGCTCACTTTGGCCTCACCTCGGGAAACCTGTAGTTACTGTAGTGTGAACTGAGCATACCGAGGTGTACTTTTACCTGTATGGTTCTCACTTCAGGGTACCTGTATTTACTGTATTGTGGACTGAGTGTACCGAGGCCTACTTTTCCCCATTAGGTTCTCACCTCAGAGTACCTGTAGTCAATGTTGTGTGAACTGAGCCTACCAAGGTGTACTTTTACCTGTATGGTTCTCACTTCAGGGTACCTGTATTTACTGTATTGTGGACTGAGTGTACCGAGGCCTACTTTTCTCCATTAGGTTCTCACCTCAGAGTACCTGTAGTCAACGTTGTGTGAATTGAGCCTACTTTTACCTGTATGGTTCTCACTTCAGGGTACCTGTATTTACTGTATCGTGGACTGAGTGTACGGAGGCCTACTTTTCCCCATGAGGTTCCCACATCTGAGTACCTGTAGTTACCATAGTGTGGACTGGGCATACGGAGGCCTACTTTTCCCCATGAGGTTCCCACATCTGAGTACCTGTAGTTACAGTAGTGTGGACTGAGCATACTGAGGCCGACTTTTCCCTATGAGGTTCTCACCTAAGACTACCTGGAATCAATGTCGTGTAAACCAAGCATACCGAGGCCTACTTTTCCCCATGAGGTTCTCACCTCAGAGTACCCGTAGTTTGAGTAGTGTGGACTGAACGTACCAAGGCCTACTTTTACCCATGAGGTTTGCATCTCAGAGTCTTTTCCCTGTGAGGTTCGTACCTCAGAGTACCTGTATTAACTGTAGCGTGGACTGGGCTTATAGAGGTCTACTTTTACCTGTAAGGTTCTCACCTCAGAATACCTGTAGTTACTGCAGTGTGGACTGAACATACCAAGGCCTACTTTTCCCTATGAGGTTCTCACCTCAGAGTAACCGTGGTAACTGTAGTGTGGACTGAGCGTACAATGGCCAACATAATAAGCACCTTAATTCACCCTCTTACCTCAGAGTACTTGGGGTCGACGCGGATGGCATTGTTGAAGGCGTCGTGAGCGCCCAGGTAGTCGCGTATCTCCACCTGGCACATGCCGATCAGGTAGTTCATCTCAGCAGCCTCTGCCGGCCATGACTGGTTCTTCTGCCACGGTTTCTGAAACAAAAAATTATCATGTTATATACATGTCTCTAGGCCAAGGGTGACGTGACCAGGGAATAATCATAAGGGTTTTTCTAAAAAGAATTTTTGTGATAGCTTGGTCTTTAACCAAAGATGAAGCCATCATTTCCTGGAGGCATTCATCAGAGACTTTTGATAATGTAACTTTCTGACAACCAATGAAATGTTACACCTTTATACTTTCATTTACACTTACAAAAGAATTTTGGTAAATTTTCGCAATCTGATTCCTAAATAGGGTTTGAATGTAGGCTTCTCTAAATCATACGACCATTACTTTATAGTCGAACTTTGTAGTTCTAAATGTCACTTAAATGCTACTTAGAAGACAATCTCAAACCACGAAAAGAAAAATGTATTCATGTAACTCCAAGATAAATTTCCATATTAAGATGAGGAGGTTAACGGATACCTGCACAAAAATCATTTTTGTGAATCATGTTTGTGGCTATGTTTTTGAATCGCAATACGGCATAGTGAAAAATTTATTTTAGTAAAATAAAAAATTTACAACAGATTCCTCTTACCACAATATCCAGCGCCCTCTCGAAACTCTTGACAGCGTCCTTCCACTGGCGTGCTTTGATCTGAGTCTTCCCGAGCAGCACGAAGAGCGGCGCCACCGGTTTGACACGAGTCGCTCCGTTCAGCGCCTCAACCGCCTGCAGAGAATGTGCACTGAATGATCAGGTACGGGCGGCTGGTGTATGCTCTAAGTGTCTAGACATTAGTTATTAGTGTATACGAGAATATCAAATATGACCGATTTAATTTCAAGTGAACCATTACAGATCCTTCCCAGATCAGCTTTTCCCACTGATTTTACAGCACAGGGGAGGTGATCGAATCTATATGAATTTAGGTAGAAATCTCACTCCTACACATTCACCATGGCGATATTTCTCTTACTTTCAACACCACATAGACATGGTATGAGAAGGACTGGCCTTTGACATAGCAGTAAGTTTATCACTACTGGGGATGAAGGAGAAAGGTGCCTGCAGTGGGACTCCAATACACAACCTTGGGGCTATGAGACCAGTGCCTTAACCACTCAGCCAACTCCTCACCCCAATCTAAACAGAGTTTGTTTGTGGTTTAACCTCCCAGGGGACCCTGAGGGTATATAGGGAATAATCTAAACAGAGACACATACTGACAATAGGTATGGCTGGACTGGCGTATGCTCTAGTCATTAGTGTACGCAGTGTGAACAGAGACAGTGCGGCTGATATATACTCTCAATTCCCTCACTGGTTGTTATGGAGTCCACACGCACCGACACTGATTTTACTGGGGATCTTTGATCCTGATTATACACTAGAGCAGTGGGGGAAAGGGCAGTGGAGAAAAACATCATTATTTCTGGGAGGAGACAAATCTAGACAATAGAGACAGTGACATACCTTGTCGTAATTCTTGAGGAAGGACTGGACGATGGCTTGTTGAGTCGGGCTTTGACCCAAGCCGGCATTCAGCTCTGCCGCGTGCCTGAGGATAGACAAGTTTTACATGAAAAAACAATGACAACAACACATGCCCTACACATACTCCAATGTATAAAACACATGACAAAACACTGACATCAAGACACACTCTACAACTACTCCAATATACAAAACACATGACAAAACAATGACAACAACACACGCTTTACTCCTACTCCAATATACCAGACCTTATAACTTCAATATATTCAATCTCTGTAAAATTCTGTCTTAAAAATGCGGGATTATTACAAAGCAAGCTGCGTTTAGGGGACTTCCTTTAGTAAATGACTTACCTGACACAGAAAGCTGCAAGCTCCAAGTTCCCAGTCTTCAGCACCAGTTGTCCCTGTAAAATATTAATAGTAACAGATGCAGGAGCTATATACGCATCTCATTGACAATGCAAAACCTACATCAAGTTTATATCCTATAAAACAAAAAAACAGCTACGAGGAGGTTTTGTCGTTCTTATTGGATTCAGAAAACCCTTGCGGGATTTTCAACTATACAAGTAAGAGTACATGTTTTAAAACGCCTTATAACTAATATATAATGTTTGTGTAAATTGTGAAGTATATTCATGTAGTTATGTCCCTTTGTACATATAACTCACCCTGTAAATGTAGTAATGTGCATAGATACACCAAACTTACCCTGTACATGTAGTAATGTCCCATGTCGGGGCGCAGGTGTATGGCTCGGGTGAAATCAACCAGAGCACTCTTGATCTGCAATCAGACACAAATAACATTTAACATTCTCCTCGCAATAACCTCCATTCCGCCTCGCCTATGGGTGTTTGGGTCCGATCTCCAAACCAATCATATTTTCCATTTATTCATTTTATGATTTTAGAATTGTAACCATGACCATATGCACAACTGACCTTCGCATTGACCTTTAATATCAGTCTTATCTTGTCTTCTCTTTTTTTTTTACTGTACATACTATTTATATGTTCTCTACATATTAACCCCAAAATTACCGACATGTTTCGGGCCGTTTGGCTCTTCATCAATCTGTAATTTATTGCTTAAATATTATAGGTAATATAGATTTCAGAGCGGTTATGGGAGCTGTCTTATCTTAGTATCATAGTAACAAGTGTTGTTGACGTTTAAAAAATTGAAAAATCATAAAATGATAAATGCTCACGTCGTGCACCCTGGTGTGGGCCTCGGCGCGGCAGATGATGGCCTTGACGTAGGTGGGGTCGGCCTTGAGCGCCGCCGTGAACTTCTTGATGGCTCGGTGGTAGTTCTCCATGTGGATCATGTAGATGAGTCCCAGGTTGACGTGCGCCACGGCCATGTCCTTGTCCAGCTTCAGCACGGCCTCAAAGTCGGGGATGGCGTCCTCGTACCTGAGTCACAAACATCCAGGAAATTGCAAAAAGCATCCTGAAAAATTTGGTAGGGGATTTGGGGCCGCCTAGGTCTCTAAATGGGGGTGCCGAGGAGGGGGGGGGGGGTCCCCTGAAGCTCCTGCATTTTGAGTTATTCTATGTGAAGTCCTGTCCCCAGCTAATTAGAGCTAAAATGGTCAGAATCACCCAAATATCACTCTTCATCTTTCAGGTTTTCATTTTAGACTCCAACCCACTACACCATTAACTGTTTAGCTTATGAGAATGACGGAACTTTCATGGAGAAAACTTGCACCCAATTTTCATTTGATTGGACCACAGACACATCCAGGCATTCCCACTAAGGGGATCAAACGGCAACCATTGGTATTTCTATGGAGGGGACGAAAGATGCCATGAGATCCAGGCAGCTTACTCTCTTAAATCATATCTTCTCGAAAATTTTGGACTCCGTGAGGAAGTCAAGAATTTCTCTCGTACCAGTATTATAGAAAACACTGCGCATTGCTGTTACAATCTTCCCGCCCTACGAATGATCTATATAAGGGCAGGGAGGGAGGACATAAACCTGTTCTATGTAACCATAGGGAGAGAGATCCTGTGGCCTTTCTATGTAAGGGTGGCCAGGGAGATCCTACAACTGTTCCATGTTAGGGCTGTGAGGGAGGTCCTACACCCATTCTACGTCAGGGCAGGGAGGGAGGTGGATTTAGATGACCTACCTGCCGACGTCCGTGTAGAGAATTCCCCGGTGTAGATAAGACAACAGGTTCTCCTCCGTGTTGTTAATCAGTAACGACACGCTGAAATCCTGCAGGGCGCGCTTTGGATGAAGTCTGAACGAGAAGAAAAAACAGAACAAATGTAATGTAGCAGGTGGGTACTGCACTACCCCTGGTCAATACACACTACATGACTCCCACTTCACACAGACTCACACAGAGCCCAGGAATCTCCTACATCTAGGCGTACTTTATGTGAATTCATTGACTCTTGGCGAGTTAAACGGCAAGAATTGCACAAATACAGTAAAACCCCACTTAGGGGAACAGCCTCCGTTTCCAACCAAGTGTTTCCTTAAACGGGGTGTCTGGAAGCGGGGTTTTACTGTACTGCTCACCATCTTTCAGGTTTTTATTTTGTATTTCCACCTCCCCAACCTTTAACCAAATAGCTCCTCGGATTTATTCTGATCTCAAGAATGACCCTTGGGGTGTAAGTAAATTTTGAAATCCTAAGATATCCGGGAAAATCCCAAGCCTGAGTAGAGCGCTGTAGAGCTCTGAGAACACATACTTCCTGGGGATACAGCCACAGTAGTAGAATATGGTATAGCGGACACATACTTTCCGAGGATACAGCCACAGTAGTAGAATGCAGTATAGCTCTGAGGATGTAATTTCTGAGGATATAGCTGCAGTAGTTGAATGTGGTATAGCTCTGAGGACACATACTTTCTGAGGATACAGCCGTGGTAGTAGAATGAGGTATGGCTCTGAGGATACAGCTACAATAGTAGAACGGGGTATGGCAGACACATATTTTTTTTAGGATATAGCCGCGGTAGTAGAACAAGGTATGGTTGACACATATTTTCTGAGGATACAGCTGTGGTAGTAGAACGCAGTATAGCGGACACATACTTTCTGAGAATACGACAGCAGTAGTAGAACGAGGAATACTTTCTGAGAGTGCGGCCATGTTAGTAGAACAAGGTATAGTGGACACATACTTTCTGAGGATACAGCCGCGGTAGTAGAACAAGGTACAGCGGAAACATACTTTCTGAGAGTACAGCCATGTTAGTAGAACACAGTATAGTGGACACATACTTTCTGAGGATACAGCCGCGGTAGTAGAATAGAGTATAACTCTGAGGACACATACTTTCTGAGGATACAGCCGCGGTAGTAGAGCGCCGTGTAGTTCTGCGGGTCGAGATGCACGGCCGCCGACAGGTCCTCCACGGCCTGGTTCCACTGTTTCAGCTTAGAGAAAGCCCGACCACGGTACAGACGAGACTTAGCATCGTGAGGGTCGACTTTTAACAGCTCCGTGAAGTCATTGATAGCCGCCTGCCAGTTGCTGAAAATGTAACATAACTCTATGTAAAATAAGGTTTTGCGTTTATGCACTGTGATCAACAGACTATCAGTAAAGTGAGTGAATCCTGCTCAGTACTACTCTTTGATGAAAGTTTGGAACACCATAGAAAAAAGGAAATAGGAAGAAGACCGGAAATAACCAGCCAGGCCGACTTCTAGGTATGACTAGACCCCCCAAAAAATCCCTTAATTAAATTTAAAAAGAAAAAACAATTAAGACTTGGCTGAATCCAATAAAGATAAAAACATTAAAAAAAGTATATAAAATCTAAAAACTTTTACCTATTCATATAGTCCTCTGGAAATAGATAGGTCTGGTATTACACTAAAATGTTCCCTGATATATCCGTTAATTATCATGTTACCTTCTAGTATGTTGTATCTTTAACGTAATTTTGATTGGTATTTCTATGATAATAATGTTGAATTAATAATATGTGGCTTATACACTTCTTAACACAGCTGATGCTACCTTGAAAGTGACAACTACATGTCAGAACCAAACCGTTACTATGCGATCTCCCAGGGGACATTGTTATAAGAACAATGCAGCATAACAACCACCCTTCACGACAGTGACATCACACTGCCGCGGCTGTTCTCCCAACATATTTAGGTGTGGGGGGGGGAAAGAAAAAAAAAGAAGATAATGTTGAGTCGGAGCATGAGTTCATAGAATATGGAGTGCACCAGGGGTCTGTATTTGGCCCCCTGCTTTTTAACCTGTATGTGAATGATATTTGTCATGGTCTGAATACATGTAAAACTATTCAGTATGCGTATGGCATCGTATCGTAAAACTGGATGAGGTTTAATCTTGGCCACCGTATTCCACAACTGGAGTTTGGCAAAGTGACTTCATGAGGCGAAGCTGAGTGAAGTCCGGAGCCAAGACTTCAGGAGTGGAATGTGGTGGCCAAGATTAAAACGAATCAGGTTTTGATTTTATCCTACCCTATCTCCTCGATTTTGGAATATTATGTGATAACAATGCTGTATGCCACTAGTGGCATATAAAACTCCGTATGCCAGTCAGCGTGGCATACGGAAACCCAATGTTAAGCCTATAGGATTTTATATTAGGGGTAGGATAATTATTTATACTAGCGAGCTGTTGGAGGAAACTGCGAGGAAACTGCATGTGAAAACTTACAGCTGGGAGTAAATGTTTATCTAAAATGTAAGAGATGAGGGCTCATCAATAAAAACTATACAGTTGCCTTTGGGTCTGCATGTTATATCTCCTTAAAAAATGTGAGCCCAGTTCCGGGTCAGATTCTGTCACAATATGAGCACCTGTTTTTGAAGTAGTGGAGACCGTGTCTAAAGAGGGCCTCCGTCTTGGACGGCATCAGTTTGGTGGCCGTGGCGTAGTCCTCCATCGCCAGTAGCATTTCCCCTCTCTACAAAAAACATGTAGTCAACAATAATCTTATCAATACAGGAGGTCTTCTCGACAAACAAGGTTTAGTTACACTACTGCCCGCTTTGAATTGGTGTGATATGTAAGGATTTTACCATCTAAATACATATGCGAGACTTATAAATTGATCATTTGATGTTTACAAAGTTATTAGTATTTTCCAGTCACGTAGGCCAGAAAAAAGAGTAAGTCGTACTTTTTGAATTTTTTCTAGCTAAATGTATTCACTGACATGGCCATTGGAGGGTTATCACCCACTCCTACCCATGTCATATTCATTGCATGTCCATATATCACACTGTCTATATAAAGGGCCTGTATAAAGGTCTCTAAACCCACCTTCTCGTACATCTCAGCCCGCTGGTAGTATGCCTCGTAGTCGTCTGGGTTCAGTTTGATCGCCTGAGTGTAGTTGACGATGGCCATCGTGATGTCATTGACTTGACGGTAAATAGCGGCACTAGATAAGGAGAAAAAACATATTTAACATCTGGAAATGAATATGTCAAATCTATTTGAATTTATAATAGAGTTTTCTACAAGCACATTTTACTTTTAGTCATGTAAAACCACTTACTGAGAGAGGTATGTGCTTGCATATGGCAGGTAATATACTCTCTCCAGGCTCATTTTACTTTCAGTCATATAATACCACTTACGGGAAGTGCTAGGTGCCTGCATATGGCAGGTAATACTACACTATCCAGGCACATTTTACTTTCAGTCATATAACATCACTTACTAGAAGCAGGTAATAAATGCTACACTCTCCAGGCACATTTTACTCTCAGACCAATAACACCCATTACTGTGAGCAGTAGGTGCCTACATATGTCCGGTAATACGAACACACTTTACTTTCAGTCACATAACACTGAGAGAGGTAGGTGCCTGCATATAACAGGTAATACTACGCTCTCCATGCACATTTTAGCATCAGATCAAAAACACCACTTGTTTGTTTGGGTAGTTTAACGTCCAATTTGTTCAATTGGACTTAAACACCACTTACAGGGAGTGGTAGATGCCTGCATATGACAGGTAATAACTACACTCTCCAAGCACAGTTGATGAATAACACCACTTACTGGGAGCGGTATGTGCCTACATATGACAGGTAATACTACTATTTCCAAGTACATTTGACGAATAACACCACTTACCGGGAGCGGTAGGCGCCTACATATGGCAGGTAATACTACAATTTTCAAGCACGTTTGACGACTAACACCACTTACCGGGAGCGGTAGGCCCCTGCATTGTTCTTGGCGTACTTGAGCAGCACGTTGAGGTCCTCCAGCGCCTTCTGGCGGTTGTTGAGGAGTAGATAGATCACGTGACGGTGCCAGTACGCATTCAGCAACATCGGCTCCAGCTCGATGGACTTGGAGAGGTCAACCAGTGCAGTGTTTAGCTGGCCAAGCTGTGCAGATGAAAAATTACATACATTGTGATTCAAAGCTAGGGGAGTTTTTTAAAAATCTTTTTCTAAAACCTCCAAATTCCTTTCTAAGCGTTACATGGTGCGATATATACCATTATTTACCTGTGCATGAGCTTGTATAAAATACTACCCACTAATAGGCATCATATACAAATAATGTTCAGGTGCACTGTCAGGCTGTGCATTTTCATGATTTTCAAGTATATTAGGAAACGTAGTTACTGAGCCCATAGTGAGGTCTGTTCTTGGTGTCTTTCATCCTGCAACTATGAATTCTTTTTGTGTGTGAATAAGCTGAATAAACCATCCACTCATACACCTGCTGCCTCCCCACCCTTCACATTATGAGATTTGGCAAAAATACATGAATAGTACATCAAATATGCATTTCACTTAAATGGCACTTCCTAGGGTGTAAGCAACTGTCAGTGCCAGTTAGGGAGATGGAAAATGTTATAGTCTGTCCATAAAGGAGTTCATAAAGATGGACCTGTGACTCAAAAAGCACCCCTCTCTCCGAGATCTCTCTTTTAAAAAAAAAATCTAAGTCAAAATACTAAATACTGAAACTGTAAGAAATTGTATGGCCATATAACCATACATCCAAAACAGAAATCATATTCCTATCTGTACTTAGTTAGCTATAAAAAGCAAAAATGTGGTCAGGTCACCTAGTGACTCTACAAGCAGGTGTACTACAGTAGGCTATAGCCATAACCTAAAAGACCAACAGTCCACCCACTAATAACGCAAGAGAAAAATATGGACAAGGGAAAACTGAAAAAAAAGGGTCTGCATCAGTCATATCTATTTTAATATCCTTCATCTACCAGTCCCGACTGTGGCATATCTAGGCATATATCTGAGGTAATAACAAGAATTTAATGTGATAAATCCATTTACATCATGTTTGACTCTACGTACTGAAATGGACCACAAAATACTATTCATTGCGAGTCACACCTTTCTCCTGAGTGCGCCTCGCCGAGCCAGGTCGAAGGCACGGGGTTTGAGCGCGGACTCAATCTCCACCGTCAGTTTGTTCACCTCGTCTTCGATCATCTGTTAACAGAGTAGATGTTGAATAGTAGATGTGAATACGTTCAGCAAACACAAGTCAAATTCAAGTTACTCTGTACAAAAGGCTGTACATGCAGTATAATTAAAATTCATTAAAGATGAGAGGTGTATTCATACATTTTAAACCAGCTGATTTCGTTTAGTACTGTCCATGTCCTCAATCTGACGAAATTTTTTTTAAGAGGTGAATTTATATATATCTGTCACCGAAGTGAAACACAGATAGATGAACTAAAAATGATGATATCAAATTTCTCTCTTTAATCATTCGGCTTTTCAGGCAAACTGCATGTGCTTTGTCATTAGTGTAAGTGGAGTAATTTCATGGTCCCGTACCTCTATGGTCATCTCATCCTCTTCGTCCTCAATGATGGGGTCAACCTCCATGCTTTCTGAGTAGACAGTGCTGATTGAGGCTCTCCTGTGACAAAACAGCAAACCTCGGTTAACTCCTACAGTCTCTGGTCACCCTATGTCTACTTACACCACCGATCTAGGTTTACTCGGTTGGTTTGTTTGTTTATTTAATATACCAGGGGAGCCTGATATTGAGACTTCCTAAAGGTTAAGCTTTTTTGCTGTTGATTGAATATATGAGATGATTTTAGGTTTATATCTCACCCCTACACATTTACTAAGGTGAGAGTTTTTTTACCTCCCACACCATATAGCCATGGTATGAGGATTTGTCTTTGACATACCAGTAAGTCTACCACTGCTGGGGATGAAGCAGGAAGGTGGCTGCACACTACACCACATAGACATGGTATGAAAATGACCGGCCTTTGATATAAAAGTAAGTCTACCACAGCTGGGGATGAGGGAGAATGGTGGCGGCACACACAGACATAGTATGAGAAGAACTGGCCTTTGATATATCAGTAAGTCTACCACTACTGGGGATGAAGGAGAAAGTTGGCTGCAGTGGGACTCCAATACCTTGGGATTACGAGTCCCGTGCTTAAACCACTGCGCCAACTCCCCAACCCTATCTGGTATATCTGCTCTATTAGATGTCCGTACCAGATTTACCATCTAAATCTCAAGCTTCTAAGATTAGATGTGCCAGGAAAAGATAAGCCTCAGAATTAATTTCTATTTGAATGTAGAAGATCGGGTAAATAGCAAGAAGGGCGCATTGTAATCAATTCCCATCTATATCCTATACAGAGTAATTACTAGTCCCGCCATCATCCGCCAGAAATTGGTATGAAAGCACCACTTTAGCCGACAGGCTAATACTGTTATCAGTTGTTGAAATCCATTAATGAGATGAGGCTATAACCTCCATTGATAACTGCACAGGCCACCTGGCGATTTGTTTGGCATCAGGCAAGAGATGACAGCCTCCATAACACAAGAGCTATCTACCATTTAGGCATCTCCAAATGGAGTTAGAGAAGTTAGAAAATGCTGCCTCACCGTTTGGGTTTCTCCTCCTTGACCTCCTCCTCCTCGGGCTCCTCCGACTCCTCGTCGTCCCACTCCGACTCGGGCGGCGTTGGCGGGAAAACCTGGTCAAACCACGTGTTCCAGACGCTGCGGTAAAACTCGCGCTCACTGTCAAAGTCGTCTGGTCTGAGGCAAGGAAAAGTACATGATCTTTATAGATGAAACATATATGAATGTGACAATGAATTAAGATATGGTCTTTGGTAATAGAAACAACTCCATGAAAGTGTCAAGAAATTAAGTCAGAATTTTCGTAAATACTAGGAGCGAGTGCAATGTTAATTTTCAATGGAAAGATCATGTGGGTGAGACTGGTGAGTGGGCTGCCGAGGAGAGGGTCCCTACACTCACACCCAAACTGCCACTCGACTCTCGCTGGTTGTATAACCGATGTACTTGTCCCAGTCTGAATAAAGTCTTTAAAAAAAAAATCTAAAAAAATCATTGCACTCTATTTTCAATTGGTGATTTTGGCGATAGATTCAACTAAAACGGCGACCCTGGCATTTTCCTACATCCGTCATAAACCATTGTAAATGTGAACACAGGATTATGTCATGGATGCAGGACTAGGCACCGTATATAGCGCATGGGAGCACGCTTTAATAACATGTATGATTGAACACGTTACAAAAGAATAGGTAAATGAAAACGTAAAATATACTAATATCATCATCATGGAAAAAACATGTGTTCTCGAATTGGATGATGAATAAAACAGGGCAAAGCTCGAATTAAAAACAGAACAATATACACCAACGATTCATTGACTTACTTGTAGCCGCGGCGCCGGTTGTAGGACTCGTAATCAAACAGGGCCGGCACGCTGGACCTCCTTGTTGAACGCACTTTCCTGAGGAAATGAATAAAAAGATTACTCCATTTCTCTGACACCATTTGATAAGAAAAACATGGTCCTAAGTCAGCTGGAATACATAAAATGATATCAGGCACACTGGCCTGAGTCAGAATACATCATGAATACGGCCAATTTGATGATTACACTCTTAAACCAGTCTAGTTGGTCACAATAGGGATGTAGAGACGAGAAATTTACAATGTGATATGAAGCATACGGGCCTATGTCAGATAGAATACATAATGTATGAAGACATGGTTAGTGTGCCTGAATGGAATCTGTTCAGAGGTATTTTGGTGGGAAATATTCACAGAGATCGAAGAACGAGGTGAATTATTTCCAACCAAAATATCGAGGAACAGATGGAACTCAGGTACACTCACTATGTCTCCGTATTATGACATACCTGTAAATCATTAAAATTGCCATTTTACAGTGGTCACGTGGTACGGAGGGACGTATGAATATCATTTCGTCACTCAGTGACGAACGAAATCTGTACTCCTTGTCAGTAAAAGGGAGACATTTGTGCATAGGTATGTAATATGATAGAGGGTGCATTGACCATATCAGACTTACGCTGGTACTCGCAGCTCTCTCTCCACTAGGCGGTCAATCTTCGGCAGAGATTCAGTCCTGGTGAGTGTTGACGGTTGTTGTGCTAAGAAGCGCTCGAGAGCTTCAATGCGAGCCATATCCAGAGGCTTGCCCTTCTTTTTCTTCTTTCTGTGCAAACAAATGAAATAGAATAAGATTTGATTTTAGAACTCCTGCTAGACCATCTAATATATCCAATAACAAATATTAGCACTTTACATAGTTACAACTACAATATTGTAATGATCACGTGAAAAAATCGCCATATTCCATGGTGTTTGCCTGGGAGTTTGCCACGAAACTTAATTTTTGGCTTGCCATATCCCGGACTATTTCGAGCCTGATCCTTTTCCCCGTTTCCATATACTACTAACATGGAAATTCTGACATTATTTAATCTAGATACAATATTGACTCTTTTAAAGCACTATCAGTGGATATATACACACAGCAGGCAGTCAGCTATCAGGGTTCATCAATACATAACATGTGACAGGTGTAAAATGGCTCAGAAATAGTTCTTGTCCATGTGCTCAGATTCCTTTATTCTTTGTCTCCTGGGTGAGTGGCTCCTACCATGTGGTCATCTTATGATCCCATGTGTAGAATATCTAGAGAGAATGAGTTGCTCTCGACACTAAATGGAGATACATGACGGTATAACTTCTGAAGTTGCCAATAGTATGCCAGTAGGTGGCCAATACTACAATTGGCTGTTATACAAAAAGCCAATGAAGGATGGATCAGTCTAGTCCCGGTCTGCCGCACATGGCTATAAGGGCACTCGCGACACTAACATATCAAGAGTGTCATTTTTAGAACGCCCTGCCACCACATAGGCAGGTTATGAACTAGAGCGGGCAATAATGAGGGTAAATATGCCATTCACAAGATGCCAGCCATATTGTAAACATCAGCACAGGAGAGAGCCAATCCAAAATGGTGTCTGTTACAATAGTCAATTTGTAACTAATAGATATGGACAATTTTGATGATTTACAAATCAATCTCTTCATATAGAAACCAATGTCATTGGTCACGATAGGGAGTATAAACCGGAATATTACAAGCTCATTGTTACTATGCACAGAGACAAGGCATAAAGCGTCCATAAAAAATTGACGATCTAAACCAAATTGACTTGTAGGCAGGTATGAGATTTGGAAATAACAAAAAATCCAGAAAAAGGGTTTAAACTGATCTCAAGATGAACCTTGGAAGTCCAAAAGCCGGAATTCCGAAATATATCCGAGGAAATCTCAAGTCTGTGTAGAGGTCATTCAAGGACTTACTTTTTTGGAGGCAGGAGGACATAGGCTCGCCCAGCCTGCAAAGCGATCTCCGCTAGAGTGGGTTCATCTACTGAAAAGCAAAGAACATATCTAATGTACAATTCATAATAATTCAAGTAGATGCCTGTGGCGACTGTAAAAGTATGATTCACTGGCAGTATTCTCCTCTCAAGGGAGAAAATTTATGTGTAGGCTTCTGAATGCTTTGCACCCATTTAAAAAAAAGAAAAATTCAAATTATTTGAATGAATTTATTTCTATTTCTACCTTTGGAAACTCCGAATGCATATATAAAACATGAAATTACTCTCTTTTATCCATAAAACTTAAAGAAATGAAATGAAGAAAGGAAGGAAGATTTTAATGGTTCCAACAGTCAGAACAGCGGCGAAGCAGGCTGGCAAAGCCAGTAACGAATCTAGACAAACTATCAAAAATTCGACAGTGATATTCTCTATTTGTATATGACACAGACCTCACCTAGAGAAGATAATGCTCAACATTCACAGAGAAATGTCCACTCACCTTTCTTCTTACTCAGAAGCGAAATTTTATCGGGAGAAGGGGACTTCTCGGTGATGGTCTCGAGTTTCTCCGGCAAGCCTGTCTCCGCTGCCTCCGCTTGTTCAGCTTCGACATTCTCCTCCAGCTCCGCCTCCTGAAGCTCCCCATGTCTCGGTGGATCCCGACGTCCTTCCTTGATGTCCTTTAATTGTTGACGCTGTTTGTCTAACTGTCAGTGTAAACAGTGGTATCAGAAGTCAGCTGGCAGTGTAAATAGCGTAGTTAAAAGCTGCCAATGTGAAC
Source organism: Alentia gelatinosa (assembly GCA_950022655.1). Classification (NCBI taxonomy): domain Eukaryota; kingdom Metazoa; phylum Annelida; class Polychaeta; order Phyllodocida; family Polynoidae; genus Alentia; species Alentia gelatinosa. The sequence goes on from OX465586.1 coordinate 49,217,653, forward strand.
AGTGTAGTTAGAAGCTGTCAGTGGAGTTGTAAGTTAGCTCTCAGTGTAAACAGTGGAGTTAGAAGCTGTCAGTGTAAACAGTGGAGTTAGAAGTCAGCTGTCTGTGCAAACAAAGGAGTTAGAAGTCAGCTGTCAGTGTAAACAGTGAAGTTAGAATCTGTCAATGTGAACAGTAGAGTTAGAAGTTAACTTTCAGTGTAAAAAGTGGAGTTAGAAGCTGTCAGTGTAAACAGTAGAGTTAGAAGCTGTCAGTGTAAACAATTGAGTTAGAAGTCAGCTGTTAATGTAAACAGCGGGGTTAGAAGTCAGTGGAAACAGCGGAGATTGAAGCTGTCAGTGTAAACAGTGGGGTTAGAAGCCTTCAATGTAAACAGGGAGCTGTTTCACTAGTAGGGGGGTCAAAGCGAGAGGTAGGACTGGAACAGTGGCTCCAACAGTGGCACAAACAGTGGCAGGCCCAAATTTGCGTTTCATCAGTGCTGTCGCTGTTGAGGTGGGACTAGCTGTCACTGTTGGCACAGCTCTCGCTATGCACATGCGTTTGACATTTGAATTTATTTGTCAACGGGCCGGTATGACATGGAATTTCACCGCAATGAAATTTTTACACGAGTAAGGTATATATATAACCTATAATCGTACCAAATATGAAGAAAATCGGCCAAGCCGTTCCCAAGTTATCGGCGTTTAAATTCTGTCATAGGAAATACTGCACTTCCCGAAAAAAGAACAGCGACTAACGCAATCGCACAGAGGGAGTAAAAAGTTCAAACGCCGATAACTTCGGGACCGCTTGGCCGATTTTCTTCATAGTTGGTACGATTATAGGATATATGTATATCTTACTCGTGTAAAAATTTCATTGCTTAATTCTTACGGGAAGTGGGTGAGAGTATTCTATACACGTAACAAACGACAGGGTAGACCCTGTCACTTACAGAGGCTCCACAGTGACACTAACAGCAACACCGATTTTACTGATGAAATGGTCACTGCCACTGTTGGTGTCGCTCCTTTCCCGAGTGCCGTTCACGCTTGAGTGCATCTCTTAATGAAACGCATACTGTCGCTGTGGTGCCACTATTACAGAGACCGACACTTGCAGCTGCTAGTGAAACAGCTCCCAGGTGTGTTAGAAGTCAGCTGTCATTGTCAAGACATTGTAACAAAATATGCAGTGAACAAGTACATGTATATTATATGATAATGTTTCTGAATCACTGAGTCAGGACTAATGTGTAGCGGTGTTTATGCTGATGCAATCTTCCCTTGGGAAAAAACGGAAATTTAAAACACTTTAAAAGATTTAATTCATAACATCAGTTTGGAACAGAATGGCTATGCATAGATATATATTTTGATTTTACATGAATATGCTGTTACTTTTAGTATTTAATGAGAGATGAATGTGAAACTGAGCAGGAAATATAACTCTAACATTGCGGGTACTGCCAGCACATAGGAAATGTTTGAATTCTGTCATCTGTTTGCAAACTTGCAGCCTTGTATATATATATGCATATTTATAAACCACTCAATTGTGTCTTTTAGCATGTTGCGGGCAGTAGAAGCCGACTCACATCTTTCATGATGACGTTGTAGTCTTCGTACACCAAAATGTAGTCCTCGTCGTCGTTCACAAGTCTTCCCGGAGCTGATTTCCTACGTCTTTAAAACACATATAAAACATGGATGTCAGTTGGGGTCAGTTAGAAAGTGGACATATTCCTTTTGTGGAATTCGCTTCCTCAGAGCGATTTGGAAAATATGTTGATATCAGGTTGATGGTCTGTGTGGAGGTTTATACCACTGTTATATTAGGGTGAATAATGCTCAGTTAATATCATCCTGGTTTTACACAAGGAAAACTATCGAAAAACATGGATTTCCAGGGAAAATTGAAAAGCCGCCATCTGCAAACTGAAGATGTATTATCTCTATTGCTGTTTGTAACTTCTAAAACATTTACATAATGGCTGAACAAGATCTCAATGCTATTAGAACTTCTAATTGATTCTTGAAAATTAAAAAGAAACTTTTTTATTCTACTTTTTTGGGGGAATCGTATGAAGTGAGAGTAAAGAATTGTTTTAAAAATTGACTGACCTTCTTGGTGGGAAGATGGGGAAGATCAGGTCGTCGGGCATTTCTGACTGGATACTCTCCTCTGTCGGCATAGCTGCAGCGATCGAGAAGCGCGCACGCAGATCTGCGAAGGAGATGGGGTTCGCAGGAATGATGCTGCCCAACTCACTGTGTGTCGCGCCTGGAACAAAGCATTCAGTACTGGTGAGTCTCATTGGTGGGCTTTCCACATGTGGTGGTGTTTTAGTGGGTTTTATATGTCTACATCTTAATATAACTGATAGAAAGAAGGGATGTATTTTCTGGAAATATAATGAAAGCCACAACCAGTTAATACAGCTGACCTCTGCCCATTTATTGGCAAAGAAATGGTGTGTTCACCTTTATGTAATTAACATAAGTTATGGAATAATATTTTTTGTATAACGAATAGTTGTATAAAGCAAAGATGATATCATAATCTTGACAAGGGACTGTACTCGGAATGAACATAACAAAAATGACAGCTGAAGTGTATACGTCAATAAAAATTTGATGAACATATAAAATCATTATTTTTTCCCAATCTTGGAAAAAAAACTCCAAGAACACTCCCACAAGGTGTAAGGAACAATTCCAAACAAAAATGAAAAAATAAAACCCCAATAAAATCATTATTTGTAGGTCTAGAGTCATGATGATCACTTAATAGATGGATACGAACCCTCACTGATGGACTCGAGGTCCGAGCCCCGCATGCCGGGGCGGGGTCGAGCCGAGTCGGTGCGAGCTGTGCTGCTGCCGGCCGACTCGGTCGTCATGGTCAGCAGACTCCCCGACTTACTCGTGATGCCGCCTTGCGTGGTGCGCCCAGCCTTCAGGTCCTCCTCATGCTGCATGTAAGCGCGCACCAGAAAGGTCAGGTCTTGAGCTGAGCCGTAGTTACGGTGGAGAACCCTGAATGAACAGATGAGAGCATTTGTTTTGTGTTTGTTTCATTTTGAATCCAGTCAACTATTACAGGTCCTTTCCAGACTTTCTTAATGTTCAGCTTTTTCTCACTGCTTTTACACCACAGGGGTGTTGATTATCATATCAGGCATTATAGACGTAGTATGCTCATCCAGTCAGTCCCCCAATGCTAAAGAATATATGTTGCCAGGTCTTTGTTTGTCCGTACACCTTGTGTAACTACGCAGATACGTTGCACTACAGGCCTGTGGAAAAAGGTGTATTTCCTCTTTGTAACACAAAAGGAAAACGAATTTTATAGACTCATAACACAAAAATGTGGATTTCCATGGAAAGGTGGAAAGCTGCCGTCCCTGCTTAAAGAGTATGTTCCACTAAACAGCGCCGTACGGTTGTCATGTTAACACCTGTCAGACTACTATATGATAAACAGGTATGGTGGAGCAGGCCAAATGTTCACCTGCGGCAGTCATACGGCGGCTGTACATGTTGGTGCGCCATGTCAAAGCTTAAACCTGGTTATATAGCATTTGACTGTTACCCGTCGGCGGTGACCGTACATTTGTCGTACAGCATCAGTCCCGTGCTCGTTGGTTTGTACACTATAACCATGTTTGGTAGATACCTAACAGCGTCGATATCTGGCCTAATCAGCGGTCACAGGGATGTCATTTGGGCTCAGGACAAAAATGGAAATATTTCTCATATGGATTTTTCTTCCTCAGAGACGCCGGAAAACTTGGATAATATGTCCTTGTCGGCCAAGGCATGGTCTGTCTGGAGGTTCAAACCACTGTTTTATTGGCGTTAATAAGGTTATATCAATATCATCTTCGTTTGACGGAAGGAAAAGCAATTGCATATACTGAATATGAAAAAAATGGATTTCCATGGAAAAATGGACAATTGACATCTCCGAGTGGAACACACCCTAAAACAGAAAGAAAACTAAGATGTGTTTGTTTGAGGTTTAACGTCCAAGGAGATCCTGGGGGTATATAGGGACCATAGCAAACTTAAAAGGGCGTGTTGGTACCTGTCCCTGGCCATGCGGTCCTCCGGCAGCATGGTGTCGACCACCATCTCCTCCTCCTCCTCCTCGTCCTCGTCGTCCTCGTCCAGCGGCTTGCTGCCCTCCAGGTCGCCGGCCAGCGCCGCGCCGTGGTAGCTCGGGAAGAGGTGCTGCTTCACCGTCTGCGGCGCCACGTCCCACTTGGGCGGCGCAGGGGTCCAGTAGAGGAAGGACTCGTCCGCCTTGATGTCCACCTTCTTCCCGTCCACCGCCATGTCCGACACGTCAAACTGCGACACGAACACGAACATCAAGGTGATGTAAGATGAGAGATTCACGCAGCAGAATGACATAATTATATATGTACGGAGATGTCAGATGGGGGTAAGTTAAAAAAATGGAAATATTTTTTTCATGCGGAACCTGCTGACTATAAAGGATAAACAAAAATTGTAAGACCACCATTATTGGTGATATTTGTTGAATTTTTAACTTCTCAATCTAACATTCTGAACAATGACGGATAAGAAGTTTGTGTCTATTTTTTTGAGTGAATAATACATCTATTTTAAAGCTTATTAATCTAACATTCTGAACAATGACGGGTATGAAGTTGGTGTCTCTATTTTGAGTGATTAACTTCTGAACAATGTTGTGTAAGAGGTTGGTGTCTGCTTTTTGAATGATTAAAACTATTATATTAAAGCTGATTACTTTAACATTCTGAACAGCAAGAGTAAGAATTGGGTGTCTATTTTTTCAGTGACTAACTGTGCTATAATTGCTGCTATAATAGACCTGCTCACTTTAACAATCTGAACACAGACGGGTAAGTAGTTGGTGTCTGTTTTATGGGTGATCAAATCATCTATAATAAACCCGCTCGATTTAACGTTCTGAACTCTGACGGACAAGAAGTTGGCGTCTTTTTTGAGTGACTAACACTTCTATAATAAACCCGCTCAATTTAACGTTCTGAACTCTGACGGACAAGAAGTTGGCGTCTTTTTTGAGTGACTAACACTTCTATAATAAACCCGCTCAATTTAACGTTCTGAACTCTGACGGACAAGAAGTTGGTGTCTTTTTTTGAGTGACTAACACTTCTATAATAAACCCGCTCAATGTAACATTCTGAACACTGACGGGTAAGAAGCGGGTGACTGACCACTTGGTGGGCGCGGGAGGCCCAGGCTTCGAGGCTGTCCCCGCGGGCGGCGCCCAGCTGGTTGGCCTCGGTGAGGATGCGGCGGGCGGCGGCCGACTGCACGCGGACCAGCTTGTCGCGGTGCTCGGCCGTGCTCAGCGTGGCCGACGTCGGGTACGGGTCGGGGGTGGGGTCGGCGCCCGGCGGCCCGTGAGATGTGCCCGCCGCGCTCTGCAAAACAGAGAACTTCATATCAGCAGGGAACTCAGTTTAGGCGAGGAAAAATAGTGGAAATATCATTCAGAGATATGTCAGATGAGGTCAGAAAAAAAAGTGAAATGTAAATTTTTGGATATATTTTTGTTCACCTGGTTTTAAATTTTCATATATTTTCATTCACCTGGATGTAAATTGTTACACATTTTTTCATCAGGATGTAAATTTGTATACATTCTTATTCACCTAGTTGTAAATTTCTAGACATTTTCATTCACCTGGATGTAAATATGTATATATTTCTGTTCACCTGGATGTGAATATCTCTATATTTTTGTTCACCTGGTTGTAAATTCATAATTTCTTGTTCACCTGGAAGTAAACTTATATATATATTTTAGTCAGATTGTATGTAAATTTCTATATATTTTCCTTCACCTGGTTTTAAATTTTTATCTTTGTTCCCCATGATATTAATTTTTATATATTTTCGTTCATGGTTGTAAATGTGTATACATATACATGTATCTGTATTTTCATTCACCTGGTTGTAAATTCATATATATTTTATTCACCTGGCTGTATTTGGGCTGGAGCACATCTAGCTTACTGGGCACGTGATAACGCCTCCACACACCCAGGTAGGGGTCCGGCAGCTGCACGTCTTCCCGCACCGTACAGAAGTGGTGGATGCTCTTCTCGCCCGCGTGCCGCGCCGGGTTCAGCCCCGCGCCGCCAGACGTCGCCCCGGTCGTCGTCCACGTCGACAGGAAGGTCTTGGCCCCCGCGCCGCTAGGAGCGCTGTCTTCCGGCTGGTCGGCGGGGTCAGACGGGGGGCCGTAGGTGGGCGCGGGCTGCGCCGTGATGTTCAGGATGTCTTCATAGCGAACTGTCTTTGGAGCTAACAGGTCCTCCCACGCCTGGAACAGAAAACCAGAGAGCATGGTGAACATTGTTCCGTACATCATGGAGGCTGAAACATTGGCAAATAGCAATTCGATTATCACCAAGACGTATAAAAAAGATAGTGTTATTTTGAAAATTTTAGAACTAAGTGTCTTGACTCTGCTGTGCAGACTTGTTTATGTGTGGTCTTCCAAAAATGTTTACTCCGTTAGACGTTAATATTACACCGTACGCCTCGTCCCTACACAAAAAAGATATAGTGTGTCTATAAAGAGTTAACGCAAAAATGTTGTCTGACCTGTGGTTTATCGGTCAATTCTTCAATCGATCTTTTTTTAATTTTTCCTTTTTTTTTAATACTGAAGTGACTACTAGAGTTAAAATACCCTCTTTTTAGTGGGCCCCAGTGGCTATGGTCAGATGTAGAGCGCAATAGCTCATTTCGGTGTATATACATGGAACTACTAAGATTAACATCATGCATATAGAAAGTAAGGTAAAATATTAGGTTAATGACTACTACCATTCTTGCCACCACAGGTCCAGTGAATTTAGGGCTGATCAGCCGAAATAAAATGACTACAAGACGAGCCACTATTAGCATTCTTCTCTATCTATTCTCCTAAATCTTTACCATTTTAGCGTTGATATAGTCACTGTAATCATGTATCTAGTATAATTTCTACTAGCCTGGCTGGGCTCCGAGCCCTCTTGTGGTGTTGTCAGGTATAATTGTGTGTGAGGAGATACAAACCTGTCTGAGGTCTAATGTGGCCTTTCCGTGCTCCAAGACCTCGCATAGCATTGATAGGTCTAAGTGTGTGTGTGAAATACAGTAAAACCCCTCTTCCGGGACACCCCGCTTAAGGGGACACCCTGCTTAAGGGGACACCCTGCTTAAGGGGACACCCCGCTTAAGGGGACACCCCGCTTAAGGGGACAATTTGCTCGGAACGGAAATTTTCCCCACTATTAAGAGTTTATTTTAACCCCGCTTAAAGGGCCACCCCGCTTAAGGGGCCACCCCGCTTTAGGGGACAGTTTTTCGGTACAGAAATGCTTAAAAACCCCGCTAAAGGGGACAGTTTGGAAGGACATCATATCAAAAACACTGAAAATCCAAGTTTATGGTGCCCGTTTGTACGGGACAGACAGAACAATAGACTGAGCATTCCCGTGAGGACCTGGGCGGCCAGAGTGTGTTTTTTCATAGTAGTAACCACATCTCTAGCGGGTCTGGGCGGATAGAGCGGGTCTGAGTGGAGCGGGTCTGAGTGGATATTAGTACTAGTGATTTTCGCGTCTGCTGAAGGTGCCAGGTAAGAGGCCCGCTTACAGGTTAGCTGTGGGCGACACAGGGAGGGCTGGGGGCTTTGAAGGTGCGGTAATCAGTGAGCCGTCGCGGCTCTGGGCGGCTCACGATGAGTCCTTTTAGGACTGCTGATTTCTCTCAGAAGTTACTGGGGTGGGGGTCGGGGGGGGGGCATTGACCGGGGGTATAAAAAGGAGCGAATTTCACAAGGATTGTCTATGTCATATTCTTGCCTTTTTTGTTTTTCTTTGTTTTGTCTTCTATGTATCCCATATAATATATTGGATCTTTTCTATTATTTTCTGTTGCCTACCTTGATAGTTAGGGAATCGCAGATGCTACCAAACAACATGACTTACAAATGCTGGTTATTGATTGTAAACAGGCAGTTACTGCCTAATCGTACCCAGGGTAAATAAAGCGACTTAAAAAAAAAGAAAAAGAAAAAAAGGAAGGCATATTCACATTCAACCTCTATTATCTATTTTTTATTTTTTTGTATATTTATATTCATTTATAATATATAATTTATATCTCTTTACTTAATTATGTGTTATTGATAAACATTTTAATCTAATAACCATCGTTTCCTTCATTTATGTAGGTATTCTCTATTGTATAACCATTGACAGACTGAAAACCCCGCTTAAGGGGACACCCCGCTTAAGGGGACACTTAGCCCGGAACGGAGGGTGTCCCCTTAAGAGGGGTTTTACTGTACAAACCTGTCTGAGATCTGGAGTAGCCAGGCCATGCTCTACACACTATTGTGGTGTCGTCAGGTCTAATTGTATGTGAGGAGATAAAACCTGATCTGGTGTGACCCAGCTATACTCTGAGCCCTCTCGTGGCATTGTTAGGTCTAATTGTGTACATGAGATACGAACCTGTCTGAGGTCTAGTGTGCAGTACTGCGCTCCGAGCCCTCTGGTGGCATTGTTAGGTCTAATTGTGTGAGTGAGATACGAACCTGTCTGAGGTCTGGTGAAGACAGGCCGTGCTCTGAGCCCTCTCATGGCATTGTTAGGTCTAATTGTGTGTGTGAGATACGAACCTGTCTGAGGTCTAGTGTGGACAGGCCGTGCTCCGAGCCCTCTCATGGCATTGTTAGGTCTAATTGTGTGTGAGATACGAACCTGTCTGAGGTCTGGTGTGGACAGGCCGTGCTCCGAGCCCTCTTTTGGTGTCGTCAGGTCTATCCGCAGGTCAGTCCTCTCCTCACCTGGTTTTGCAGATGTCACCCCTGCTTCGGCCAGCTGGTCCTGTAAAGAAAAATAGTGTGAATCATTTCCCCTATCTAATGTAAAGGGATACAAGTCTTGGTTTGGAAAAAAAGATCAGAAATAAAATCTAGATTTAGAAATCTCCAAATTAGACTGATTTAGAGGTATCTGAATTATTTTCTTTTAAAAAAGCCCACACAATTATTGCGTATAACATGCTTGATGATGGAATTACATGATATGAGCTAATTTACTAATTAAACTGCTTAAGCCTAAAGCTAAGAAATAAAAAAAATTAGATTGAGAACCAATCAGATGTATCTTTTCTGTCAATTAAAATTTTTTTTTTAATTAAAAAAAAGAAGAGAAATATAGTTGATAAATCAACCACAAAAGTCCACAACAGAGATAAAGTGTTTTGATTCTTGAAGGACCAGGCAGCAGAGCAACGGCGGCCGAGCCTGGGAAACAATTGTAAGTCCTCATAATAGTTCAGGAGCGTGCTGCTTACGAGTGCCTGCTGTATGGCGGGCGGCGGCTCGGAGGCCGGGAACAGGGACGTGGTGGCCGCCGTCTCCGTCTGCGACACGACCGTCGTGCCGTCGTCGGCGCCCGTCCGCTCCGTCTCCGCCTCTGTGTACCAGACGTAAAATAATTAACACAATTTTATATAGGTTTTATTCGAATTTCTTCTATGGGAAATTTGCTGCCTCAGCGAGACCTGACAACATATACACATGTACATGGTTCATACAGGAAACCAGAATTAAAATTTCCTGACGTTCGCCTGGCCAAATTATGATTTCGCTGACCAAAGTCAGAAAAAAAACCCACATTTAACCTTATCGCGCTAGGTGCCTGCAGTGGGCATAGGGCCAGATTTTTACCCCCCCCCCCCCCCCCCCCCACTATTTTTTTTCAACTTTATTACTTATTTTGTGAGGAGTGACGGCTGTTTTAGGAGTAGTTGTGAGGGTAATAGGGCATATGCCATGCAAAACTAACCCTTTAAACAGTATTTAAAGAATATATCTATGTGAAAAGACTTTTTCCCCCAACAAATTCCGTCCTTGAAAAATATTTTTTCTCTCTATCTTCCCCCTGACCTGCATGAACCCTGATATAGGCAGGGATTCCAGTTGGAACAGAAAAAAAACATTGAAGTATTTTCCATTGCAATACAGGGTTTTAACATTACTTATACATTACAGTAGGGAATCAAGGCAAAGCTCAAGGTTTCACATGGGTCAATGAGGGATCATGGGCTGTCTGAATTAGGTTATCTAGCAGTTGGTATATTAATATTACACTAAGAAAAATAATTGTTTATCCTGAAAACGAAAACATGAATTTCAATGGAAACATTGAAAACTGACATCCCATGGGTTTCTGTCCCATGTCACGGACAACACCTATAATAGGTGTTGTCCGTGACATGGGGCAGAAACCGTCTGTAAACCTAGACTTCAGTCGGGGTAACATTTGGGAACCGAGTCCTGAAGTACTCTTTTACCATTAAAAATGCCGCAGTGAAATGGTTAAATAATCAGAAACAAGTACAGAGAAATTGAAGAATCAAATGAGTTTAAAGTATTGCCAGTAGCACAACACCTTTGATACAAAATTCTACGAGTCTAATATCAGTTTAAAAACTTGAGAGTGATCGTTTAGCTTACCAGTTTCCTGAATATCCAATTCACCAAAGTCAATGTCCGTGGAGCCTAACGTGGTGGTTTTGTCCTGGTTTAGAGTTTCTTCTTCTACAACATCACACACATTCAACATGCAAATTAGACTACCAAATCAATGTACAGCATTTGGCATCTATTTCACTACCTAAACTACATACACGTCATTTGATGTTATAAACTAATGTATCGTTCATTTTCAAATTTGAAAAAGTGAAATACACATGCACAGGTCTAGGAATTGTTACACAATACCATGCGATAAAACTGTGTTAGATAAACGACGTTTCGTTTTGCAATATATTTGTTATAATTAGTCTCAAGACACAAAAGACGATGAATATAGAAGTGAAAGAAGCCAATCCTATACACATTTCTGAATTTTCGCTGTTGAAAAATAATTGTGTGAATTAAGGTGGTATTCCATTTACATGATTTAGTGGCGTTCATGATTGTAGCATATTCATCCCAGAGTCTTATCCTCTTTCACCATTTGTGGCTGTAAGCCCACCGATGCATGTGTAGCCATTTCACTTGCACAACTAGGACATAGTCACATTCTTGTGCCACTTGCGGCATCATCGCTGCTAAATTCATATAAATGGGATACTACCATTAAGTTGTGGTAGGAGTGTGCTGACAGGCGAAGAGCTGTGCGCCCTGATAGCAATATCTTAAAATCACATCTAGCGTAAAAACGTAAATTTCAATTTTGATAAATCATAGCCAACTTGTTAAACATCTATTTGGGATGAACTGTGAGTTATTCGAGATACCGAATGGCAATAGGTGGTTAGGCCTGTCCGCATACCGCTGACGCAATAAAATAAAATATATATCGAGCTTGGTACCTTAAAGCGTGCTGAGCAGAACTGGGTGAAGTATTTGAAATCATAAGAGCGTTAGGCTCACCTCTCTGTCCACACAACCCATCAAGGATGAATTTTGGAGATTGTTATTAGTATAAAATCGAGGCAGTGCAGTGAAATCACATTTTACAAGCTATCATAATTCGATCAACTTATACCTGAAAATGAAAAACTGGATCTCCATGGAAAAATGGAAAGCTTCCATCTCCGCTTGTTTTATATAAAAATACTATTTAAGACCCTAAAAAGGTTAGAAAATTGTTAAATGGCATCCATTTCATAAGCTATGATTTCCCAGCTCAGTTTGTGATTTATATCATGCCGTGGTTATTTACAGTTGTATTAGAAGTAATAAGCTGTTTACAGCTATATGGTTTGGCCAGTGCCCGATGAGGGCGCTGCGGATAGAACCCACCTTGTGTCTCGACTTCCTCTCCAGTGGCGCCCTCTACAAGTAGAATGTTATTTAATGAGACGTGGCACTAATACCTCTAATCCAGCAAAAATAATTTACAAAATTTACGAGTAGAATGTGTGTAGTAAATATTCTAAAATCTTTAAAGCATGATTCAATTTTGGGTTTTGGAAACAAGTTTAACATTAAGTCGATAGATAACAGTTAGTGATACAGGATCCATGGGTTTAAGGAGACTGGTTTAATGTTGCATCACATAGCTATTATGCTATGGAAGCGGCCATCTTGCCCCCGACACCATCCAAAACATAAGGTGGTGGGACCAATCATCAATGGATTTTATCAAAAGTATTTTTTGAGACTTGCCATGAAGGAATTGTAGCGTCATCGCAACATTGGTTGCCCACCTCCTACAGTGGCGCCATCTTTCAATTTCCTGGCTGATAATGGAGGAACTTTACCCTGAGCCCTATAGATAACAGCGTCTGATACAGGATCCACGAGTTTATGGAGAGTAGTTTAATGTTGCGTCTATAAATAAGCGGGTGATACAGGATCCATATTACACACAGGCTGATGCATGTAATGGCTCTCTGTAGACAGAGTCAAACATTACTCTGCTCAATACCACCACAGGTGCATGATCTGTGAAGATCAGGATGGTGATCTGCAATACATTTTTCTCTCTCTGCGTAAATCCAAGTAGACATGATACTAGCTGTTTTGGGGAGACATCTCCGAAATTATGAATGGAAAAGTAAAGAGACATAAAAAGACAAGAAAAAATATGGATTTCCTTCATTTGGAGAAGGTGGTTAAATCTGGAACTGCACCTACAAGCAGCTACCAAAGAGAAAAAAAATGAATAACATAAAATGCATCTTCTTACCAACATCTGTTCCCAGGACCGCAGCAGTTCTGGACAAGACTCGCTGCATGATCTCCTGTATCTTACGGTCAGCCTCTGACACTCTGCAATCAAACAGGGATAAACACTAGCTCAGATTTAGTGGATGAATATTGGTTGATAAAGACAGGGTGTAGCATTAACGCCTACTCATCATCCAGTCCTGACAGGGTCCTTAAGTAAAGCGATGATCTACTAAAGTTAATAGTTCACATACTGATTTAGTTGATAAATGTTACAAGTATGACGTGGCGACGTCCTACTCCCTCAGCGATGCTACCTTGAATGACAGTTATTAGAACTGCCCCTAACCACCGTAACCATGGTGCACACTTAGTCGTGACATCACTCTGTCAACAACCGTATCCCCAATGTATCTATAGTGATCTATAGGTACAGGACAGCTGCTGCTGTGGGTTTTATTTTAACAAATGTTTATTGTTAGTCCTAAAGCAAATACTTTTAAGGAAAATGGGGTCAAGGTTTCGCCGTGCTCGGCTCATCAGGCATCTTGTTCAGCTTATGAGGGTTGTTTCAAGGCGTGGGACCAAAAGGTCCCTGCTTTTTGGTGTCATGCCCAAGTGATAATTGATGTATTTATTTGATATAATAAAGGTACACCTGTGTTTGGGTCATGAACGTATTGTGCAGAGGTTACAAATTCCCCGAGCGGGGAATCGATCACCAAGTGCTCCCATGTTTTGGGTTTATTGATCACCCGTATACATAAAAAAAATTTGACGAGGCAAAGGGTATGATCTCACCCCTCAACGGGAGGCAGTGGGATAGATGGGAGTGTCTATTAGGTTCATGCCTTCGGGAATTTGTGTCCTGAGGCGATGTATCCAGTTCTTCTCTATTTTGTTTCTCAACCGCTGGGAGTCGTGGCTCTCGGGGTTGGAGTGTATGAAGTCCACAATGTGGATGTGTAGGTCATCTAGGCCCATATGGTCCTGTGTATTATAGCGTTTGCCCATGTTGGTGTCCAACCGACGGTATGTCACCTTGTGAAAATGGTCTTGGAAACGATCCATTAGGCGTCGTTTCGTCTAGCCCACATATTGTATGCCACACCGTGTGCATGTTATACAGTATATGAGATTTGAGCTCTGGCATGATACATTATGTTTGGTTATGTATCTTCTACCAGTGGTTGTGGAGGTGATTTGGCCCGACTTGTCAAGTCGTGTGCAATAGCGACAATTTGTCCTCTCGCAAATGTTGTATGTTCGGCCTGCCACTGCCGATTTGTGAACCTGTTTTTGATTCGGATGGAAGTCTAGCCTCGCTCGTACTAGACTCTCAGAGTTGGGGCGTTGCGCATCGCAATCACCGGTCTCTGGGCATGTATGTCTTTGGTTCGGTTTGAAAAAAAAAAAAAAAAAAAAAAAAAAAAAATTGTTGATAAATGTTGGTTGATGAAGCGGGTGATCCATTGGGCTGCCCTTGAATCTGACACAGGCATCTACCAAACACTCTTAATAATCAGGGATGTCAGTTGGGGTCAGAAAAAAATAATGAAATATTTTTCCTGGCAATACAGGGTTAGACATTAGATCTAAATATATACACCAAAAAGACCTAAAATATAGTAGATACAAATAAAATACTCACTACGGAACATAGGTCTGGAGGCAGGTTAATTGGGGGATTCTGGCTGATTTGAGTATTTATTAGTTGTTATTTCTATTTTACACAAGAAAAAAGGATTTCTTTTTCCAAAAATTAAAATACGGAATTCCGTGGAAACAAGGAAAACTGACATCCCTAAGAAGTGTACAAAAACGCAGGTAAGTTCAAAGGCCGATGCTGCACAGAGGCTGTGAGGTCTATTCTTGTAGTTCTATTTTGGTCGTTCAGTCAGCCCAATGGAACACGCATTTTCGACCGGGTGTAACATCAACGTCTACTCACCCGCCAGTCCTGACTGGGTCCTTCAGAGAAGCGATGATCTGGTCCACCGTCCTGTCCTTTGTCTTACTCTCCTCTTTAGGGTCGGATTTCTGAGATGTTGACTTCAAGGATGACTTCATCGATGATTTACTCGATTTGCTTCTCTTGTCTGAAAAAAATTCATGGTCCCAATAAATAGTCTTCAAGTCCTGTGGTATAATTAATTCTCTTACAAATTTGGAGGATCGATTGTATTGCTTGGTTTGGTTGATTTAGTGTCTAATAATGGTAATCAAGATTTACAAGACCTTCAGTGGTTTCTTAAATTTTAGATTTAAAAAATTTTTTTTTTTAGCTTCGGTTGGGGTCAGAAGTGTTCTTAGCCACGTTTTCTAAATCTACATTTGAGATCAATAAGCTGTTCACTTAGTACATTGTACAAGTGACCCGGTATTAAACACTCAGTTGAACGCGGCATAAACTCATCAGAGAGAAGACTATGCCTCATATAACCTTGTGTTACTACAGTGTGGCACATGATATGTATGATTTAACATTATAACCTTGTGGTACTAAAGAGTGGTATATGGTATATAATGGTGAACAATGGTTTAACCTTTTGGTATATATGTTAAGTTAATTATTATAATGTTTTAACGTTACTGATACCTCGTGGTGTTTTCTTGTCTTTCCTGCTGTCCTCAGAGACTTTGCGCACCCGGCTCATATACTTCATCTCACCCTCACCAGGGGTCGCCAGCTGCTTCGCCTCCTCGAGCAGATCCTTCACAGACTTGACCTGATCGTAAAGTAGGAAAACATGGAGCTGTATTTATATTGTGTAATCATAGTAACAACACAAAATGAGGGATTCAGATCCTTCACAGACTTGACCTGATCGTAAAGTAGGAAAACATGGAGCTGTATTTATATTGTGTAATCATAGTAACAACACAAAACGAGAAACTTACATCCTTCACAGACTTGACCTGATCGTACAGTAGGAGAATGTGGAGTTGTATGAACACTGTGTAATCCTAGTAACAACACAAAGTGAGGAACTCAGATACTTCACAGACTTGACCTGATCGTACAGTAGGAGAATGTGGAGTTGTATGTACACTGTGTAATCCTAGTAACAACACAAAGTGAGGAACTCCGATCTTTCACAGACTTGACCTGATCGTAAGTAGGAAAACATGGAGCTGTATTTATATTGTGTAATCATAGTAACAACACAAAACGAGAAACTTACATCCTTCACAGACTTGACCTGATCGTACAGTAGGAGAATATGGAACTTGTATGTATGCTGCGTAATTATAGTAACAATACAAAGTGAGGAACACAGATCCTTCACAGACTTGACTGTTAAAATTATTCACTTCTACGTTTGTGTTCGATCTTACAACATTGCTTGTACACAACAAAACTGTTGACAGCTAAATCAAACACATGATGACATACCCCATACGTCACAGTGTGACGAATGGCCATAAATACGTTATGGGTAGCAGCAGACTGTATGTGTCATATGTGTATGATAATAAATGATAAAAGTGGTAAAATTGAGACTAGTATTACCGTGTGTGCGCTGGAGGTGCGGCTCTTAAGATCTGATGCAGAACCCTCGTAGGAAAGACTTCCCTCCTCTCCGCCTCCCTCCACTCCAGTGTCTTCTTTCACTGTGAATGAATGTTTTAAAGATAAATGGAATGTAACTCTATAAATTACTAGCAGTGGTTGGCCTGGCAGACGCAAGTCAGTCAAACCACAGAAATAAGCAAATGGAGTGTAATTTGATTACTCTGTAGCAGTGGCCAGCCAGTCAGATGGAATGGGGCTTATGTCATGGGCAAACCACAGAGATAGATAAATGGAGAGTAATTCAGTTAAGGGTACGCTCCACCAGGACGGCCATAAGGTTACAAATGAGCAACAAAAAGCTGTCGCACTGCGCCCATGACAGCTTGAGCATAGAGACCGGTGCGGTGGAGTAGGCCATATGGTCACCAGCAGCTACCACATGGCGATAAACTGGTAAAACCTAAAAGATCAGCTTTCATCATTTACCAGCCAGCATCACCTGCATGGCTGTCGCTGGCGGTAAACATGCTAGTGAGTTTGTACACTATAAGCATGTTTTGTACACACCTGGCGGAGTCGGATTCATGTCAGCCTGGTGGAAGAGTCCCCTTACTCACTAACAGTGGTCAGATATGCCTGGCAGATGGGAGTGTTTATTTAACAGACAAAGAAACCACAGAGATATAGACAATTATCGATGGTTTTGATAGATTGACGCATAGTGATACAAGAGCGCTAGCGATTGTATGACGAGGTCAACCTCGAGTCGTTTACAGAGCCGCTTGTGTACAAAGACATCGTTTGTTGTATTTATTATCCATCTTTTTGAATGAACTAAAACCAGCGATTGCCATATTAAAGGGTATAACAATAGGGAATATTTCTTTGCTCTATAGTACAAAGGGACTATTTTCCCGTATACTTATGTTGGATGCAGTATACCACAGATTTCAATCCATATACCACGGTTATGGTATCTAACAGGTTTTATATAGTGGGTCGTTGTTTATTGTGTCCCCTTACATTTTCAATGGTGACTTTGTATACTATGGATAATAAGTTTAAATGGAGTGTAGCTCTGTTACTCACTAACAGTGGCCGGCCTGGCAGTCGGGAGTGGTTTATCTAACGGACAAACCACAGAGATAGTTAGATGGAGTGTAACTCAGGTACTCACTGACAGTGGCCGGCCTGGCAGTCGGGAGTGGTTCATCTAACGGACAAACCACAGAGATAGTTAGATGGAGTGTAACTCAGGTACTCACTAACAGTGGCCGGCCTGGCAGTCGGGAGTGGTTTATCTAACGGACAAACCACAGAGATAATTAGATGGAGTGTAGCTCTGTTACTCACTGACAGTGGCCGGCCTGGCAGTCGGGAGTGGTTTATCTAACGGACAAACCACAGAGATAGTTAGATGGAGTGTAACTCAGGTACTCACTGACAGTGGCCGGCCTGGCAGTCGGGAGTGGTTCATCTAACGGACAAACCACAGAGATAGTTAGATGGAGTGTAACTCAGGTACTCACTGACAGTGGCCGGCCTGGCAGTCGGGAGTGGTTTATCTAACGGACAAACCACAGAGATAGTTAGATGGAGTGTAACTCAGGTACTCACTAACAGTGGCCAGCCTGGCAGTCGGGAGTGGTTTATCTAACGGACAAACCACAGAGATAGTTAGATGGAGTGTAGCTCTGTTACTCACTGACAGTGGCCGGCCTGGCAGTCGGGAGTGGTTTATCTAACGGACAAACCACAGAGATAGTTAGATGGAGTGTAGCTCTGTTACTCACTGACAGTGGCCGGCCTGGCAGTCGGGAGTGGTTTATCTAACGGACAAACCACAGAGATAGTTAGATGGAGTGTAGCTCTGTTACTCACTGACAGTGGCCGGCCTGGCAGTCGGGAGTGGTTTATCTAACGGACAAACCACAGAGATAGTTAGATGGAGTGTAACTCAGGTACTCACTGACAGTGGCCGGCCTGGCAGTCGGGAGTGGTTTATCTAACGGACAAACAACAGAGATAGTTAGATGGAGTGTAACTCAGGTACTCACTGACAGTGGCCGGCCTGGCAGTCGGGAGTGGTTTATCTAACGGACAAACCACAGAGATAGTTAGATGGAGTGTAGCTCAGGTACTCACTGACAGTGGCCGGCCTGGCAGTCGGGAGTGGTTTATCTAACGGACAAACCACAGAGATAGTTAGATGGAGTGTAGCTCTGTTACTCACTGACAGTGGCCGGCCTGGCAGTCGGGAGTGGTTTATCTAACGGACAAACCACAGAGATAGTTAGATGGAGTGTAGCTCTGTTACTCACTGACAGTGGCCGGCCTGGCAGTCGGGAGTGGTTTATCTAACGGACAAACCACAGAGATAGTTAGATGGAGTGTAGCTCTGTTACTCACTGACAGTGGCCGGCCTGGCCGTCGGGAGTGGTTTATCTAACGGACAAACCACAGAGATAGTTAGATGGAGTGTAGCTCTGTTACTCACTGACAGTGGCCGGCCTGGCAGTCGGGAGTGGTTTATCTAACGGACAAACCACAGAGATAGTTAGATGGAGTGTAGCTCTGTTACTCACTGACAGTGGCCGGCCTGGCAGTCGGGAGTGGTTTATCTAACGGACAAACCACAGAGATAGTTAGATGGAGTGTAACTCAGGTACTCACTGACAGTGGCCGGCCTGGCAGTCGGGAGTGGTTTATCTAACGGACAAACCACAGAGATAGTTAGATGGAGTGTAGCTCTGTTACTCACTGACAGTGGCCGGCCTGGCCGTCGGGAGTGGTTTGAGGCGTGTCTTGGGTTTCGGTGCTGGTGCCGGTCGTTCTATCATAGGGACAGGCCGGAGTGTGCCAGTACCAGCTATGATAGCAGGGCGAGGACCGGGATCCCGGGGATTGAGGATGGGATCAAAGTTGTCGCTGTCATACTCCGGGCTCTGCTTACCCGATACAGCCGTATTTGCCTAAAGAAAAGGTATATTTACATTGACAGTACGTTAACAATGTATAACAAACATTCTAGTGTAATTGCAGTGGTCAAAAAACCTTCCTCGCGTTACCGTTCAACTCCGCTTTCCCGTTGGGGTGTTGGAGGTCGCGTGCGGCGAAAGGAAAATACAATTTCTAGTGTAATTGCTACATATATATATGAGACTTTTCCTACATGATACAGCAGATACAACTAATTTATCTATTTCATAATTTTTTCATTCACTTAACAAATATTACATTAAGGTTTAAGATGAATATCGAGACAAGTATGGTTACAACTACAGTTTATGGTTATTTCTATAAGGCGCTGGGTAAACGATTATTCGACTATTTCTGGTCAAAGTTAAATAGCCTCCTATGATTAAAATACTGTTTCATCTTTCTGTTAGTGTATTTTATGTTATACCCCATTGTGGTTCCCTGTCATTTACATTATTCCAGAAGATACTAATAGTTGTGTTTATATTTTTTGTCTACCGAAACAGGACATATCAAGATGATGTTTTATTATCCTACTAACAACTTGAACATAATGCAAAACAGAAGGCTATTGAACATAATCAGTTGTCTTTTTTCAATCAGTTGTAATGGTCATGATCGAAAGTTCCCATAAGTGTTCTATGGGTCTCACATCAACCGTTGAGATCCTTATCATATGTAGGCAATGAACTGGTGTTAAATGTGAACTCACGCGCTGAATTGGTCCAATCACCGGGTCATTCTCGGTCTTCATGGCAGGTCGACCTTGCATCACCACTTTCAGGTCCTCTATGGCCAGACTGAGGAAAAATACATGTGGCAATCACTTGTTGACTCTAACAGATTGGTAACAATGAATGGCAGTACTAAATTCACATATATATATATAGAAGTAAATGTAGGACAAGGCTATGTTAGCAGTGTTGCAACTAACACTTTAATGGGGAACAAAATATATAGAAGTTTTTTTTTTTTTAGTTTCATGTCCAATATGTTCTATTTCGTTTACTTTGATTGGGTGTAGAGATCTGACCCCTACATATTTGCCGAGGTAAGAGTTCTTTTAGTTCCCACACCACATAGACATGGCATGAGAAAGTCTGCCCTTTGATATAGCAGTAAGTCGATCAATGCTGGGAATGAAGGAGTAAGGTGGTTGCATACCACATCACACAGATATGGTATGAGAAGGACTGGCCTCTAATACATAACAGTAAGTCTGTCACTGCTTGGGGTGAAGGAGAAAGGTGGCTGCATATCATTTCACACCAACATGTTATGAGAAGGACTGGCATCTATTATATAGCAGTAAGTCTACCACTGGTGGGAATGAAGGAGAAATGTGGCTGCAGTGAGACTTGCACTCACAACTTTGGGATTGCAAGTCCAGTGCCTTAACAACTGAGCTTCCCATTATTGTATATAGAAGTAAATGAATGTTTATTAAAGTTGTTCTACTCCTTACCTCTCCCTGGTTGGTACGACACCCACTGAAGAAATGTGAGGTTCTTTGATCTCTGTGGGAAATTAGCAAAACAATAAAAAGAAGTACTTATAGATCACAACCACAAACGGACTATTTGTGGGTTTTTTTCTCTTTAGATATACACAGTATGTACTGCGATGTCTTACTTAGAAATCACACTTAAATCCAGACATGTTCATCAAGTGTAGATGTGAACATTTTCTGATGAACTCGGATGACTAGGAACCAAAAACTATATTTGACTATAGAAATTACACACCAGATTAGAAAAACACAATACGATTCATAAACATTAATGATGACCTAATTGGTTCCACTTACTTTGGATGGAGATCAATTCATCCTTGCTAAAAGGAAACTTCTTTGTTTTCTGTTTGTCTATCTTCATCAGTATTTCACTTTCTTCTCGATCCAGAGCATTGTAAGGTGCGATAACTATTGGTTTCGGTGACTAGAAAACAAAATGCAAGAATTAAACGGAAATACAACAATAAATAATTTGCAGCAGATTCCCTGCGTCATATTGTTTAAGATTAACGCGGGTCAAATGTCAACGTTCGAGTTCCAAATCGGCGTTTAATATTTACGCCAATCAAAAAAGGGTTTTATCGTAAAAGGCCGAGAGGTACTGATCATAGGAATGAAAGTCGAGACTAACCAAAAAAGTGGGTAATCAAGAAAAAGACAAAAGTATATATTCGTATTTTCAAAAATCACACTGTTCGTTTTAGATTGAGATATTTTCAATATCTTCAGTGTCAGTTGTAAATATCTAAGCCTGTAATCACTTCATTCAAATCATGTTGTGTTCTAATCAACTATGTATATAAGGAGAAGAGTACTGCCACTCCTAGATATGGCCTCAAACTGCCGGGACCTGACTGCCGTCTGTTGGGGATTCAGGCAGGTGCTACCGCTGTATAAATATTGCTGAATTTGTATATTTTATTTTATTTTCATAAAATATTTCGAAATTTTGAATATCTGTCAATTGGTAGCAAACTTTCATCCCTGTTCGGATCATATTAAAACGTACATCCAGAGTGTAGACTGCGAACATTTCTTTTATGGGAGAAATAGCTATACCCATGTCTCATGAACTATCACAGTACTGGTAAAAATCTACATGTAATATCTACATTGGGTTAGCTCTCTCATGCATCAGGGCCTCTACCTTTGTTCTGGAGATCTTGGGGTCCGGGAGGTCATCATGGAATATAGGATGCGTTTTCCGCTTCTCGATAATACGCGATGCTTGGAACTCCGGCAACAACTGTCTGGGAAATAAAATAAGACGAAAATTATGCCTATGTCAAAGATCATTCTACTTGGCAAATCCTGACGATTTGGTACAAATTTTGGATACTATTTCCTCGTTACTTAATCACTTGTTTCTCTTCCGAAAAGTCGAAACGTTGGACAAATCAAGTAATTACTATTATTTCTTGAGAGCCTCTAGTGATAAATGCTGATTAATGGCAACAGTATCAGTGATACTTTTCAATTCTAACAATGGCTTAAACAGAAGGACTCTTTAACTATTTCCTATAAAGCACGCCCTTTTTATAGTTTGAACAATCTCATTGATGGCGCATCAATGAATGTTCAAGGGTTTTCTACACAACTTCTGGTAAAAATGAGTATATTGATCAACAACAAATGATACACGTGGGAAAGACTAATATTGTTCTATATCCAGCTTTCACATACAAGCATATGATTTAAATTAATAACAAATTCTGAAAAATAGTTTACTGGGGTTCTGTATTTCTAGCTTTTCCGATTGAATTTCTGGCCTCAACCGAGAGCTGATATAACTTTTTTTTCATTATGCTACTTTATAGAAGATAAAGAATTTGCCAGTTTTACCAAGGAGATAAAAGAAAAAGAAAAAACATTTCCCAATTTATGTAATACAAAATATTTAGAAAGGGGGGATTTAATGTACAAAAATGATGTGAAACAGCACCGATAACTTGTGGTGAAATATTCTGAACTGTATGACTTATACAAAGAATAAGGAAATGTGACAGCTGCAATTATCTGAAATAAACGCTTCTATATATACAAAACAGATGACAGTAATGTTACCTGGTGGTTTTCTGTGCGTCAGTCAGAGGAATCTTCATGTCGTCTTCCTTCTTGACGAGGAGCTCAGCCAGGGAGCGCTTGGTCATGCCCTCCAGCTCCTGCCGGAGAAGCAGCTCCTGTCGCCGACTCATGCCGTGCTTGAAGCTCTGACTTGGCCTCCCATGACCCGACGGGAAGATATCTCTTCCCGCCATCTTCCTCCTCAGTCTAAAAAAAGGGCGATACTGAATCAGTGATAACAATTTACATGGGCGATACTGTCAAAGATTTTCAGTTCAATTTAAAAAACATTATTAACTGTTTCATACAGTTTGGAGATTATAATTGACATTGCTTACTGCAAAGCAAACACAGAGAAGTTAACACAAATGCAACATAAATAAAACTATTGACAATGAAAAATAGCCCCAAAAAATCAAGTAAATACCAATGTAAGGTATGCTTGGCCATAGAGATTCTTCAGCACTTAATAGGATAGGCAATGCCCTTATAAAAGATTGACTGATGCTAAATGTATTTTCTCCTTTGTCAGAATTCAAAAGAGTGACAAGCTTGTACATGCTAGGCCTTTTACATAGCTCATGAGATACTATTTGTTGAGTTGCACTATTTCTATATTGCTACAGTAAAAAGAAGAGGTGGTATTCACCACCTATCTCTCCATCACATATTTTACATTTAAACTAGTTATTTCTAAACTTTCCTAACACTTTTTGCAGCCTGGCGTTATTTGTGCATAGCCTGGTCATAGCAACTCTATTAGCCTTTGGTAACTCTGTTAGGTATTCTTCAAGCCCAAAGTTCTCCTTCACTTCCCTATAAAGGGTGCATGAACTATGATCATCCATGTCTGTGTGCCACTGTTGGATAAACTGTTCCTTTAGTGTTTGCTTGACAAATCTTTTAATCCAGTCTACTTTGCTATTCAGTGGGTCTCTAAATATCTCAAGTTGTTATTGCAGACCAGTTTCATTGAGTGTGTTCCTAATACAATTTATCCATGCAAAGTTTTGGTTATCTTATGATGTTGCAAAGTCATACATTCTTTAGCTTAGTTTATTTTCCTACCCTTCTATATGTCTAGCCCAATAACCAATCATTTGGTTCTCGATTTAAATTGAGATGGATATCTACCAGTTTAACCATATACCATGATGTTACATGAGTTGTTATACATGCAGAGCATGTACTTTAGAAGCCTTTGTGGTAGTTTTTGACAAACATGAATATGTTCCTCATACTTCCACACTTCACAATTACATAAAAGAATAGGAACAACAGTTGTATCAAATAGTTCAAGGACTGTGTCAAGGGGGAGGTGCAACTTTTGTTTTAGTTCTTCAAGCATAGCTTTACTTGCCTGTGCTTCTAAATTTATAATACATTCCTTGAATGGTTGATTTTGTGAGAATCTCACCATTAAATACTTTAATGTATTAATTATTTCTATCTTTTTCACATTCAAACAGGAACTGGCACTTATCTTGTTTTTTTTACATTTTCACCAAACACTGATTTTAGACTTGGAGCAAGTTAACATTGATCAATTTTCTAGGTTTCCAGCAGATGGTCTAATGCACTTTGAAGCTCTAGTAGGCCATTAATCATTATTAGGGTGTCGTGTGCATAAATGAGGACAATGAGTTTTTGACATAGTAGTTAAGGTTTTCAAAGTGCAGGTCAATGAATTCACAAATTTTGTTCTAGTAGGAATTTCTCAATGTCATTCACAAACAGTAAAAAATGTAGTAGTGATTGGTTTTCCCCTTGCCTTACACCAGCTAGGCTTACAACAAAATCAGAGTGCTTTATATTTATGGGTATGTTCCACCAACTAGGCATTATTTTGATGCTAGACCAGTCTCTCAGCCAAGCTCCTGGCAGGGCCGGCTGGGCGAAAATGGCTCACTTTTACTGTGCTCTTCCACCAACCCACCTATTCTAGCTGGCCGACGACCACACACCGCCCATACACAAACAGCAGGCACCTGTCAGATGCAGGAATGCTGAGCTGATTGTGGAGCTGTCTGGTGGATGTTGGCCACAATGCTATGCTAGGCAAGTTCCCCATTCATTCGATGGAGGGGGGGGGGGGGGGGGAGGAGCGTTGAACACGGTTCGGCAGAACGAGGCAATTTCTGCCATCTTGGGATTTGTATGTATCCATGACAGCTCTTGAATTTTCTGCTACATACTGTAGTTAACTGAACAATGAAGGCAAATAATGACACATGTTGAAGTTATGAATGTGTATGGCAGACTGTGGTGCTAAATTTCTGACCCAACTACTAGAACTGTTCGAATTTTTGGCCTCCACTCACAGGTCAGCGGGTAGCAGATGTCACCCTTTCATGTTGACAGCGTCCATTACGGTATAGGCTGGGAACAGTTGACATGGGAGCCTTACTCTCATCAAACCTACTGGCCGGCCGCAGCTAAAACTAATAAGTCGTTTTTTGCTGGCTGGGAGCCCTGATACCAGGCAAACTGGAATATGCAAATATACCAAGTGGTTTGGTGCCTGCTTTCACACCCTGGGTGGTGAAAGAGCAACCAAAATTACTTTCTCAGCCAGCCTGAGGCTCGGAGTCCAAGCCGAAGCTCAATAACCTGCAGGAAGAGCAGAATTGACTTTTACTATTTTGAAGATGACTTTTACTATTTTATCAAATCCACCTGAATTATGTAACAGAGTGTTTTTCTCCATACACAGTCAGTAGTTTCCTGGCTCTTCTTTATTTCCCTTCACCTTGTAAATTGTTATAATCATACCAGCAGTCTACTCAGTGGGGAGTTCATTCAAGGATCTTGTTGAACAGTAACATGTACACTGGTAAAAGCATATCAGAGCTAGCTTGATTTACTCATTTATTACCTTGTCTAGACCTGTTGCCTTGTTGTTATAAAGCTCACCAATAGATTTCTTTATTTCTGTGACTGTGATATTGAATCTAGGGAACCAGTATCAAGTGCTAGGTGGTCTTATTCTGTGCATGATGGGTCTTCCCAATCATTCTCTCCAGCATCTAGGTCTTTGAAATACTGCAACATTTTATCCATTTCTATCAGTATGTGTTCCTTATTTTTATGCCCTTACATCAGTTTCCAGCACTCTTTTGGATTTTGGATTTGGGTTATCAAGTGATTATAAGCTCTATTTTTATAGACCAACAGTTACATTTGTGATTTACTATTTCTAATTTTATGACACTTTGATTTGGCTTTGTGATAATCCTTGCATTTGATCTTACATTCTGTTTTAAAAGAACTTGATGGTATTCTCATTAATAAGCTTTCTTTCTTTGTGGGCGGGGGGGGGGGGGGGGGGAGAGATGTTAACATACCATGATCAATACTAGTGAGGGAACCAGTTATATCAAAACATATCCTGCTGTCTATCTGATCAAAGTCATGTATGGTGAAGTCCTCAGCTTTATTATGCATGAATCTGTCATAATTACCATTACTCCCAGGAGAATGTAATTACACTGACACAGCAGTTGCTATAATCATTACTATCTTAGTATCTATAAACATCAATACTTCTATAACTCTGTTTGGTGTTGGCGTTCCTAGAGTGTGAGAGTCAGTGTTGACATTGTTATTGCTACGTAATAATACCATTGCCAATCTGATTGATAATGATATGATATGTACATTTATATGTGATTATGAAGTAATAAAAATAAGGAACTGCATCGAGATCCATAGCCACTGACAATATGCCATGAGTTTTGGTTGCGGAGTAATCTCAAGAGGCAAAGCCAAGTGAGTTATGTAGGCTATTGAGTATTGTAATTTATAGCAAACCAAAATGAATGGCATATTATCAGTGGCTATGGATCGAGTGCGGTTCAGATCTTATCTCACCCCTATCACTGACTATTTGACTTAAATGTGTGACATCACCCCCTATTGAGTATTTTTCGACAATACTCCACGGGCGTTGAGTACGGGTTTCCAATGTTAAGTCTATGGGGAAAAAATACCAGGGGTGAGATAAACTCATAAAGTCTAGCCGAGGGCTTTTACTAGTTTTAGGTTATTGTTGCCAAGCTGCTTTGCTCGTTATGACTGCATAGCCGAAGGTTAAAGTTCTAAATGAATTTGACAGACACAGTTATCAGTACAGAGACTGCATCTCGTGAGTTTTAGATAATCTACAAAACTATATCCCGATTCGATCCTCGATTTCATGTGTACATACTCGTACTCGAGTGGACCGAGCACAACTATACTTGTCCACCCTAGGGTCTAAAGCCTAACCCACCACAGCAAAGTATAGTCTCACCAGGTAAAGACATGGCACATTAAGTTATTCAATATAGAAATAGATATATAGAACATCGCCTATAAAGTTGTCACTCACCTTGTCACAGCACGTAATTCGGTAACTTGTTGGACTGTGTGTTAAGCATATATTCCGTTAGCAAACACGGACCAAAACAATCTTGGCCGCCATATTTCAACTAACCCGTGGTTGTCCGGCTACAAATTCTCGCGAGAATATTTATTTGTAAAACACAGAGAATATATATCAAGCTAGTTTCATGAAATAGTAAGATATGATATTTGATCAATAATCTGTCACTAAAATTGTTTAGGGATTCTAATGATGAAAAAATTGATATAACACTCCTACGAGATTGACCCAGTTTTTACAAATAGGTCACCAGGTCGTGACCGGAATGCCATCGTACAAGAAGTAAACACAGGACTTAAAACACAGGTTTTTCAAAAGACAAAAAGGTAAATGGTCTATATTAGACGTCAATATTGAGATGGCATTGCATATTTATTAGCTCCGTTGATTAGGTAGTCCATGATTGAAATATATTGGTGCCAAAATCTGTAGAATCCAAACACGTGAGGTACACCGTACAGGCACCGCTTGGCCTTGGCAGAAGCTGTCAGTGTCAAACTGGACAGTTCTTTCCAGTGTTGCACACCCACTATTCCTCCATGATAATTATCTATGTTGCTGTTCATAATATTGGTCCACATATACTTCGTCTGAACACCATATGAAGATGGTATACAGAGCCATTTGTTTATACAAAGCAATGTTAAGTGTCGCCAAGCTAAGAACATCCACCCATTATCGCTCAGTGGCTGCCACCGTGGGGACCGGTGCGACCATACTGATAGATAAATAGTCAGCGTATCCGACATTCACGGTCCCGTAAAAATGACGCCCTACTGCTACTGTCAGGAGGGTGTCAGCGCAAAATGACAATTCAATGGAACTATACATCTACTACAATACATATGGAATAGCAAATACAATATTCATTGCAATAGCCAATACACGCCCCCCCCCCCCCCCCACCTCCCAAAGTATTCATTGCACCCTAACACATGTCTCTAGTACCGTTCTTAACAGACGTACCCCATTGATTTTGAGCCTTCCTCAAATATATAACTTTGCTAGAAGGAAGGAAAATACACGCATAAAGAAAATTACACTCATTTGATATGCTCCTGAAAACAATTGTCTATTCTCGGGAGCGGAACGTTCAACCCAAAACGAGGCAAAGGGTTAGACCAATTCTCCGATCCGGCTTGACACTTCCGGTTCAAAATACCCTACAAATCATGCAAATTCACCTGACAACGGGGCGATCCGCCATCTTGCCTGGTGAATACAAAGCGCTGTCAGAGTTTAAAATGGCGAAAAACTGTATTAATCGACCTTCTCTTGTGCATTTTGTACATGTGATCGTTAAAACGGGATTATTTACATTATTCAGACCTAATTTAAATGTGCCAACTTGAAGAAATCGCTTGTTTCGACGACTTGTTGACATCTCGTTTATTCTCCGATCCGGCCAGGAAGTAGGTGGCGCTACGAACACCCTCGGCGGCCATTTTTGAGAATCCCCTAAGCAGTGCTAATCCTATGGGACCGTTCGGACGTCCATTTATCATACTATTTAATGTGTGAGGATGTTTTAAGTACTTCTGAAGAATTCTCTTGGTCAAAATTAGACTTCCCTGCAATTTCAGATCAAATGAGTATGTGGTAGCCCTAGATTCGACTATAAACGCGATGTCAACAAATCGTCGAAACATCCGTTTTTCTTCGAGCAGGCATGTTTAAATTATGTCTGAGTAATGTAAATAATACAATTTAAAATGTATCATGCAGAAAATTCACAGGAGAAGGTCGATTAGTATATTTTTTCGCCATTTTAAACTCTGACAGCGCTTTGTATTCACCAGCCAAGATGGCGGATCGATCCGTTGTCAGGCGAATTTGCATAATTTGTAGGGTATTTTGAACCGGAAGTGTCCATCCGGATCGGAGAATAGTTTAAACTGAGGTTATCATATAATCATTTGGTCTGAAAATGCGAGGGGAGTCTGATTTTGTCAGGAGAAATTCTTCAGAAGTACTTAAAACATCCTCACACTTTAAAAAGTAACATAAATGGACGTCCAAACGGCCCGTAGGCTTAGCACTGCGGAGGTGTGTCTCCAAAATGGCCGCCAAGGCGGTTCGGAGCGCCACCTACGTCCAGGCCGGATCGGAGAATTTTCGGAACCCTAGCTTTCTGTTATTATCGCTCGATCGACGAAACGTAAATCGATGTTTGAACTTTCTGTAAATTAATAATATGCATAATCAAAGGTAGTTTGATGTGTTTCTAGCAAGATATATCAATAAACTCTCTGGGATAGAAGTTTGAATGTCTGGATCTGCACATTTATGTACTTTTTAGCAAGTTTTTATTTTGACATTTGTAGCAGCCTGTCATTGCAATTTCGGCAGATTGCTGGAAAAATGACCAAATAAAACAATCATTGCAAAACAAATTGATACAAAAAAACCCCACCAAACACCTTCCCCTACGCTTTATCTCCATTCCATTTTTTGTTTGATGTCTCTATGTTGGATATTTACTGAGATATTACCAGAGACAAACAGTGAATTTAACATTGGTTTCAATGGGGTGAAAAGTTGTTTAACCCTTCGTGCATACGAGAGTGCACTGCACCGCTTTCGGGAAAATAAACTGCAAAGTGAGAAAACCGAGCGACGCAGTGTCCGTTTTTGAGGCTGGACGTACCCGTTACTACGTTGCGTGACGTCGGCGCCGCTCCCGAGAATGGAGAAAACGCATTGCGACTGGAATGTTGAAAATGCCTAGGCTTTAATTTAGTTACTGCTTTTATTTGGAGTCACCAAGTCAATTATAAATAAAATTCTGACATATATTTGAAGGGGTGGCATAGTGTCCATCGCCACCCCCCCCCCCCCCCCCCTCATGAAAACCAAAGCATGCTTGAATAGAAGCCTAGTCTCCATGTCCAGATACCAAATGTTCCATGTGAAATCTCATACTCCCAAGGAGTGCATTTATGGAACTCTCTGCCGGCCTCAATACAACTATTAGAGACTGACGGTATCTAGACACTACGCTTCGTAGCCAGCACGCTTCAGTTGTCAGCGGGTGACCAAGGAACACTACACTTTTTTTTTCGAACTTATGTCAGAGCTCTATCAAGAGATGACGTAGGAACTTTGAATAAAGATCAGTAGATAACGAAAGATGTGCAGAATATATTTTGATTCACGATAGGCAACATATGATTATTTACCGTTGTTTATTAAGGGCTGGTTCCACCAAAACGATGGATTTGTCGTGGTATACCTTGGCGTATCTTGTTACATCTTACAGTGTCAGGATATGTCATATCTCCTATGTCACAAAACGTAGCCATGTCTTGTGTGTGTTTTGGTGCTCCACCAACGCGACACCTCAAGGTCCGATTTAGCAACACAACCAAATTGGGAGTAATCTCGCTACATTTTGTGTGTTGGTGGAATCAGCACTATCTGCAGTTCGCCTCAAGTATGAGAACCTCACCTCCCAAAAAGAAAGCGTAGCATCCAATTTACGAAGCGTAGCATCCAAAGCATGCTGGCTGCCAAGCATAGTGTCCAATATTGAAACTGCCTATGTTTACCTAGGTTAACACAGAACAATATCTAGTCCGCCAAGGGTGTTTCCCCTACCATCACTGTATCTGAAACACTCAGATCTTCTAGGAGATACTTTTCCTAAATAAAAGAAAACCCAAAACGTGTTCCCTTGCTAGCCGCGGTCTGTGGCGGTCTATGAGGCCTCGATAACAGGTGTCGATGTATTGGTGTCATCAACTTATAATTTCCCCTACCATCACTGAAACACTTGGATCTTCTGAGAGATACTTCACCTGAATTAAAAAATACCCAAAGTCTTCCCTTGCCAGGCCCATCGCATCTACTAAGGGCCACGATGGTCTGTGGCGGTCTACGCAGCCGTCTGTGTTAACAGGTGTCGGTGTATCGCTGAGGGGCCTTTGTGACCGGGTGATTGTGAGAAGGAGTGATGGTGAGCTGTATTCCTGTGTTCATGTATACGACAATCAAATGAATATTTCTCAAACTGTTGTCTTTTAGAAGCCATGCCGTACGGATTCAAGGGTTTGCCAGGAGCCTTCCTGACGGATGCTCAGAAGTTGGCGAAGGGCATCTGGCCGTGGACGGAGGGGATCCGGGCGCGGTTACCGGAGCACTTCAAACTCCGCTTGATGGAGAAACACCAGGTTCAGCCGAAACCAGTGCACTACCAACCCGACCCCCGCAAATACACAGTGGACGAATATGGCGTCAGGCAAGTTGGGTTTCGTTTCTTACTTTTTGATTATTTTTTCTTATCAGTTGCGGATATCGAGCAGTGTTAGATCTGTTTTATAAGAGGTGTCCCTGTGCCCCCCCCCCCCCCCCGCCTTAGTTGTGAAGTGATATGCCGTAAATTCCCGCGTATAAGACGCATCTTTGGTATAGGACGCACCTCAACTTTGGGAAAATCCTATAAGACGCATCCCCCTCCCAGCACCACACCCCAAAACCCCCTACCTTGTCCTTGTCAGCGGGAAAATGTGGTTCCAGCCTCCCATAGTGCAAATATTTGTTGGGGAAAAAATACGTCGATCACTTGGATGAGCTCTGGTTCTCCCTCTGAAAGCATGGCGTGATATTGGTGCTATTGAGATTTTAATAATGTATTTTATTGAATACACCTGCCTTTGTCTGTTTATAGGGTAGTACTCAGAATGTGCAAGCCATATCAGAGTAAAATCTAATCCGAACTGACCCACAGGAGTGCCGTTCGTTTGATGTAGCTCTATATCTTCTTTTTCTTTCATCTCTTCCTTTTACATATTTCAGCATTGTATTGCCACTTACCGTTGGCTGGTGTAGACGTTCATAGGCTTAACATTAGAAACTCGTACTCGTCACGCTTGCGAGTACGGTAACTGATATTTAATGGGCGACAAGCCGATAAATATTTCCAGGCTAAGATGAAATCAGAAACATATTCGTGTTCGGCATCTCGTTTGGAGCTCATAGTCGCCTTATTCATATTACAGCACACTCCAAACTCGATGGCAAACGGGGACACAGTCCAAACACTCATCAATTTCTTTCTTAATACTTGACAGTGAACTTTTTCTCTGTAGGAGACGCATACAGAATGTGCCTATCCCACTGACATACGTACCCGAACAGGACAAGGGTTTGTGGGGCGGTGAAGGCTTCGTCGTCGGTCTGAGGAAAAGAAAAGACGACCCCATGAAAACCAGGTAAGTCTGGAATCTCTACATTCCACCCCGCCTTTTCTATTCTAATGGATCAGAGAATAAATTTTGGAGTTTCCTCATATTTAGTTGCTCCGTAAACACGGCCTATGAGTCGAAATATCAACTGACATGATGGTCATCGTATCTCCGTCACTTTCCGCCAGTGTCCCTCGAAAACCTTAACTTACCCCATTGTTAGTTAGTTCCGATCTCTGTATATAGGTATACCACTGTTTTATTGTCATTATTTGTCAGCCCATGGAGAATCCCATCTTATATTAGCAGTTTTGATAACGAAGTCATTCTGAAAGTCAATTGGTTATCATTTAATTGTTAAACCTTATTGCTGTGTGAATTTTTTTTAGAGATTTTTTACTCTTAAAGCAGCTACTTTCTGTGAACTGGAGTTAGGCCACATATATATCCGTGCTTTCGTTTCTAATTTATAGAGTTATTTTTCTTGTACAAAAAGAAGATAGTATGCACACCCTCAGCCATCCAAGGTCAACACTGATGTGCTTTTCATGGGTTTTTTTCTGTCTCTTTGAGGCAGTAAATTCCACATGAAAAATACTTCGACTATTTTCCCTGACCCAAACTGACATCCTTGTTCCTTGTTAAATTTTACAAGCATACAAAAAAATTACTCATTTTGACAGGACTCCTCAGATCTGGAAGCCGAGATTGAAGAACCGAGTCTTCTACAGCGAGATCCTCGACAAGTGGATGTCGGTGGTGGTCACTCCACGCACCCTGGATTTGTTCGACGAGGCATGCGGCTTCGACAACTACATCCTCAAAGTAAGAAACAACGGAAGTAAAAACAGAGCGACACATAACTTGGAATATGTATTAAGAAAAAAAAACTTTAAAAAAACTTAGAGTATATAATGTACCATGGTGTCAAGATAAATTACATTAGTGTATAACGTGGAGAATATGTTTTAGATAGACTAATGGTTGTACTTCTGTCAGTATATTCCTGAAGAAGGCACACCCGTCGAAACTAGTAGGATGACAGTGATAATCACCCTTATAAGTTGAACAGAATTACTACCATTTATCTGAATAATAACTCAGACAAAGAACTAAGAAGTTCTGGATACTCTTTGGTTACTGGCTCCATACCATCATCTTCATTGGGTATTGATTTTCTCTGAAACAGGAATGGAAGCGGAAGAAAAAGCTGAATTGTAAAAGACGTGCTATATACATAGGTTGCTCGCATACCTCATAGGAGAATTGAATATTTAACTGAACTTTAAATCTTTTGTAATGGATTATACAGCTCTTTATTACAAAAAAAAGAAACAACTGGATGTAAACTATTAGCTAAATATTAGCTAACTCCCTCAATATAGGAAGTACAAACATAAATTTGGCTCGTGATTTGTGAAACTCTGGATGTGGTTCACGTCTTATAAGGTTGACTACTTAGAGACGCCTAAATTTAAAATGTGTATCCATCTTGTCAACAATAGCTTCTATAAAACAACTGTCACTCTACCTTTCATGTAATATATAAATTCATACTGGTAACTATTTACTTTTTCTAACCATAGGAACTAGTGTGAATTTTCTCGAAGGCAGTATTGGTAATTTTGACGTGTTTTTCCCCTATCTGCAGACTCATGAAGTTGATCTGAATTCCAAGCTTGGCATGAGATTAAAACGAGAGATGTTGATCAAACTGGTGACCAAAAGTTTGTACCCGGATAACCCCGAGCGACGAGAGGCGGTCTACAACAAGTACCAACATTTCCTCGTGCCGGTAAGTGATATGTCAACACCCCATCTCAGTATAAATAACATTCATTTTCCTTTGAGGAAAGTATTTAGGTAAGTACCTCGGGCAACTAACTATACAGCAGGGATGCAAGTTTGCTGAAAAATGATGGAAACCCGAAATTTCGAGTTTTTCGAAATTTCGAGATTTTTATTCATAATATTAATAAAACGCACAAATTCAGCGATATTCATATACAATAGCAGCACTCACCAGCGGGAGGTACCCGGTGTTTTGACCGTCACCATCACGGCCCAAGCTATCATAGGCCACTTACTTCTTAAGCGTACGTAGGACAAAATACCTCCTTTTCTCACAGTTAATGATTTCCGATTTCTTGCTCAGTCCCAACTTTCATCTCTAAATACAGTGTTAGGCAGAATTGAAGCAATATGCCGTGTATTTGCCGTGCACTTGCCAAAGCACAGCCCGACAAGTTGTAGGGGGCGGGGGAGGGGAGGGGTCCATGGGGCCTACACGGGAAATTTTGAAGAAAAAACATATGTTCCTATGGTAAAATGTTGTGTATTCTGAGTCAAGCTGGATTTTGTCCTAAATTGACTCAACTATTTTAACTATTGCGATACACAATTCTATGGAATTTTTTCTTATAATGATTAGCATTACTCTTTGAATTGATGGCATGATGATTAAGATCGAGTTCTAAGTGGTCTGATTGGGTGTTGTATAAAAAGTTCGACACCCTCGAACCCACTTTCCTTTTTCTACTCTGCAGAACTTGCATAAAAATATGATATAGATAGAAGATATACTCATTTTCACTGCACATATAATATCGTAGGGACGCCGTTAAACCACAAACAAACAAACAAACAAACCCAATGTTAAGCTTATGGAGGGAAAATACCAGGGGTGAGATGAAACCAGTTTCCTTCTGAGCGCTGACTGGTGAAACTGGTATATAGACTCCTCGTCCAAGGTGATATCCATCCTAGTCCATCCGTGGCCACCTTGACCCAATGGCGGGAACTGTTGTTACTCTCCTACCAGGTCTTTTGTACTGCTTGGAGAAGAAGTTGTTTCATTAACTCGAAGCCGTGACCTTTAATTCTACTCAATGTGAGAAGAATTTTTTCTCATTTCTGTGAATACGATATTATTGGAGAAAAAAATACGCTTTACTTTCTATTCAATGCACATATCAATATGTCTGATGTACGTGTTAATAAATTGCTGTAAAACATGAAATATGTCTTTAAGTTTGATATTTCTGATGGTTTTTTCTCTTGCTAAACGCCAATGTTTAAGTCCTGCTTTCCGCTTAATTGGGCAGAACGAGAACGTTTACAGTAAGCTCGTACATTAAATAGGGACAATGATATAATAATAACAATGACTGAATTTATCTTAGATTTATTTAGAAATTTCATTTCAAAATTACCCCTAGTAGCCAGGGGCCTGTTTAATAATCTAGGATCGTAGATGTCGACCCTTCTCTTTGTACCATTGAGACCCAGGGATGATGTGGATCAACTGTATTCAATACTTATGGACGGTCATATGGACGGCTAATACTGTCATGTAAAGAACAGACTTAATTAAATAGCATTAAAGGATATACCTTGTATGATGTGCAGAAAAGGGTCTGCATGTACGATCCTAGGTTTTTAAACGGGCCCCAGATTAGCGTCACTGGCTGGACGGGGAGGAAACGAACTGCCATCTAGTGTGAAATAGGTGAACTCGGGGCATGTTCGTGAGGTGGTCGCATTGGAGGGAGAGCTAGCAGCGGGGAGGAGGAACCATAAACCCTCACCTTATTTGTCTATTGTTTAACATCCCAGAGGAACCTGAGGAAATATAGGAACCATAAAAGATCTAAGCTTTTCACTTGGATTCAACCTTTTCGGCAATTTTATGAACTATGAAAGATGCACGTCTTTTTCAAAACGATGATTATATCTTTTTTTGGAATAGCCTAAAACAACTTCTTCATGTTGTTACTATTCTAAAGTACCTTTTCACAGCTCGGCAGGATATACTGTAGTTATAGGCACACTGCAGGTTTGACTCAAAGGGCCATCCTTGTATTATGTCTGTTAGAGGTGATGAGAGAGGAAAAATTATGTATTGTCTTCGGTTAATGTTTGCTACAGCGACTGAGTAAAAAATAAATATCAATTTTGTTAATCCTTAAAAATATAGACTTCTATTGATGTTGGCCACAGCGACTACTGGATGAAAATGAAAAAAATTGTTTTCTTCAAAATATACTATAGTTGATCCAATAAATCTCCATTAGAATGCAAAGCTTTTAATGAGTTAACTATACTTTCAATGAGATGGAACGCTATACGCGTGGAAAAATGCGAAGAATGTTATTTATGGTATTGAAATAGATATTACGGTTTTCCGATGTAAGGAATGGTGAAATTCGGTACTATTTAAATTCTATAAATCTTAATATGTATCTTCAACAAACACATTATTACAGTATATGACATTCATTTATTAGTGAGTGAATAAGTAGCTGCAATCATAGCAGAAAATCAACAATTGTTTTCACATTAGTAGTAACGAATTTAAATACAAATAATCATAACAGTATATACACTATATTACAAGTCCATTGAGGTGAGTGGCTAATGATGCCTCCGATGTAACGAAGCGAGTTTTGATCATTATATACAGTACAATTCATTCTGATCATTATATACAATGAGGCATTGCAGTGTCGGGTATAGCAGTGTATAAAGGCAGAGTTCAGCAGTGCACAAGGGGAGCCTCTTCTAATTATCATTATATACAATGGCACGAGGTAGAGAAGTGTCCAGTTCGGCAGTAAATAAGGACGACCATTATATATATATATATACAATGAAGTATTGCAGTTTCAGTAGTGTCCGATTCGGTAGTGTATAAGGACAACCATTATTTACACAATGAGGTATTGCAGTGACAGTGTCCAGTTAGGCAGTGTATGAGGACTTAGTCCTGTGCTGATCATTTTATATACAGTGAGGCATAGCAGTGTCCTGTTCAGCAGTGACAAGTATAGGTGTCAGTGCCTGTGCTGGTAATTTTGTATTATATACAGTGAGGTATGGCAGTGTCAGGTATAGCAGTGACAGTGTTCTGGTTTATATGCTGTGCTGTGCCTCCTGCTTGTCGCGGCTCGCGTTGCCCTTCATCAGTCTCCGTCCCAGCTTCTTGATGCGCTTACTCAGGCTGCGTCTCACCTGGCGCGCTTTGGGCGGGGTCACGGAGACGCCGATGCAGCTCACGCGGCTCTCCTTTATACTCGTGTCGGTGAGGGACGCTGACAGGTCGGACGAGCACGTCGACGATGCTCCAGACGACACGCCGCTCAGACGGGCCTCCCGGCGTGCACCGCGCTCTGCTGCGGCTGCGCGGTAACTGAAACGCGTCGTTTCCGGGTCGGACGCGGCGCGCGGGGCCCGAGGAGGAATGCCGGCTGCCAGCATGACGTCACTTCCGATGCAGGCCGGGCGGTCGCCGAGGAAGGCGCCCTTTTTGGTGTGGGATACGCGGTGCTGCCGAGAGGTGGCGCAACTGTGGTCCCGGCGTCCGTCGTGGGACACGGCGTTCGGGGAGTTGCTCGGCGCCACCATGCCGGCCGCGCCTGCGCAACTCGAGGTGCTGGTGCCGCTCGTGTACTGACTGAGAGTCGCCATCTGCCTGCTGTAGAAGCGCTGGTCCCGAGCTTCCTGTTGCTTGCCTCGTGCTGCACGGCCGGAAACCAGCGAGCAGGACGATGCAGTAGCGTCCGACTCCTTGTAGGAGCTGTTGTCGGTGGATGACGTCATCTCGTGGGAGGACGCGGCGTCGGACGCGGAGAGCGCGCTGAGGGCGGCGAGGGACGCGCGGGTGGCGTTCGTCGAGCATTTCATGTCGAAGACGGAGACGTCGAAGAAGGAGGAAGGATCGGCGAGGTCCGTCTCCGACAGCCCCACGGGGGAACGCAGCTCGTTGCTGAGGTCAGGTTGCGCCGTCTGGCGGCGTAGTCGTCCGTCCAGCGCCTTCAGCGACTCCATGAACTGGTGGCGGGGGAGTGGCGTGACCACTTCCAGGCTTGGGTCCTCCACGGCCGCTGAGACGTCAGACGCCCGGCGGCGGGTCGTGGCGCGCACCGCTACCGGAGTGGCGTCCGAGTCGGACCCCTGGCGGATGAGCAGCGCGGCGGCGGGGGCGGGTGGGGCGGGGCGGGCGGTGCCGGTCGGGGCGGGCCGGTCGTAGGTCAGGCGGCGGCGGTGTGTCACGGGTGTACGGGTCGGGGCTACGTCCTGTACGCGGCCGATCGGGGATACGGGCGCCGCACGTCGCTTCTTCTTCTCGGGCGTGCTGTACTGCGGGTAGCTCAGTGTGCTGCTCAGGGGGCCCCCTACGTCCACGCGGATCTCAGAGCACTGCTCGCGGTACGTCACGTTCGAGCACTGCGTGATGGCGCTGATGTCGTCCACGCGTGACGTCACCATGACGTCACCCAGCGCCGAGTCCTCGGCCGCCACTCGTCGGCTGCGTGTGTAGTCGCTGGCCGTCAGCTCGGCCGTGTCGTTGGAGCCCGGCATCGACGCCCAGTGGCCGGCGGAGGAAGCTCGCGTGTTGTTGGGGCAGTGGACGCTGGAGGCCTCCAGGTTGATGGAGGCGCGGGCGGCGGGGACGCGGTGCCGGGCGGACAGACGCTGCTGCCGGCGGGAACCCGGGACGCGCGGGACCGTGTACTCGGGACGCTGCTGCTCGAACGCCTCGAAGTTCTGGATGAGCGCGTAGAAACGTTCCCGCACCTCGCGAACGTCCAACTTCAGTTTGAGATCCGTCTCCAACATGCGAATCTATAATCAGAAAAAAATACAGCACCGTCAGTAAATAATCACCGAATATTGACATTGACACGGAGTTCGTGTGCACAGCCTGGCGTGACACGCTAATGATGTTTACTTCTGTATCACCTCTAAGGTTGATATAAACACCCATACACAAAACATCTTGATATTCCCTCTAAACACAAGAAAAAAATCAGCCTTAGTTTTGCCAGCTATATTGCATTACCCCTCGGCAACTATTTTCTTAGTAATTTTGACATAAACTGCAGACAGGGGGGTCGGTGATTAATCGGATTAGCGAGCTGTCATTGCTGCTAAAACAAAACAAGTGCGTCGCCGAGAGGAAACAATCAAGCCTCGATTTCCGCCATACGGACCGGCCACCTGCTGGGACTTTTGTTTTTCCACACGGAGTGGGGATAGGGGAGGCACAAAACAATCCCCATGAGACTGGATTTACACTGTGAAATCTGTTTTTGTTTTCAGTAGGGGACAATATAGATTGTGTTTATCCGAGAGTCTATTATCAATTGTATAGAGGAGAATACAATGTTGAATCAATATAATCCACAAATTTACACTGGTTAAAACCACGGTAAGCCAAACAGTATGGCAGTTATCTATTGCATTGAAAAACATATAATCTGTACTTAAATACTGTCACCGCATATAGGTATCAGCTTTTCCCAAGATTCCGAATTAGATTTGTAAAAGAAGACAGATACAACATAGTCTTCGCAAATAACGCACCATGACTGAAGTAAAAAAAAAAAAAAGTATAAGAGATTCATGCCCTGTGGTTTGACGATGGAGGCGAAGCAGAATGATAAAGAAAACGGAATAATAATGATAATGAGTACATACCATTTCGATTTTGGTGTCGATGAAGAGATCGGCCAGCTTGGCTTGGCTGTCGCTCTTGTGGCTGGATGAAGAGGAGGAGGAGGAGGTGGTAGAGTGAGACACGCTGCTGGCCTCCATGCTGTCCCGCGCCGAGCGTCTCGACCCGGACCGGGCCTGGAGACGCTGTGCTCGGGACGCTCGGGACCCGGACGTACGGGAGGCCCGGACGCGGGGCCGGTGAGAGGCGGCGGTGTCCGGGGCTGGGGTGGTGAAGACGGGCAGGTCCTGGACCCCCGTGAACGTCTCCGCTACAGGCATGGTGTATGATGTGTATAGATCCAGGTATGTCACATTGAAGTCCGTCTACAGGTAAGGTAGACGTCCGCGGTAATGTCCGAGTGGAGTAATCACGTATCGAGATGTGTAAGTTCCCTGCTCTGAGTCAGCCCGTGTCATGTAGTGGTGTGTGCTCGGCTGGTGCTCTCAGAGAAGTGATGCCAACTTCGACAACCGCCCGGGTCTATATTCCCGCCGATAATTACTGTCACAACTCGCCTCCTGATTGGCCCGCGCTAACAAAGCCCTGCGTTCACTACCCGCGCGTCCCGCACGTGCGACAAACTCCCGGAGCATGCGCGCTGCGTGTCTGGGGGTTGAACACCGCGTCTGACGTCCCTCGTCACCAGCCAATTAAGGCCGTGCGCTAGGGGTGCATGCGCATCGCCCTGTACTGCCTAACAACCCCCGGTGCTGGAATCACCGAGCCACCGACCCGTGACGGGCTGAGTGATGATGCGTGACCGGTCCGCTGAGTGGCGACGGGTCGAGGAAGCCGGGGCGGGTGTTACGGCGGCGCTTATCAAGCACCAGACATGCTGCAAGCACACCTGTTTACACCTTGTAACTGAGTGGTGTTGTTGATGCCTCAGGCACCTCCAGCTCCAATCTCTGTGTTGTACACGCACTTGTCGTCCACCCCAGCTGGGATCATACCCCCTCCCCTCCCCACCCGCCACCACCACAACCCCCGGGCCTTGTAGTATACTGATAGGTAACCTCACACAGGCCGCACATGTTCGCAGGGATCCACACACCTGTCCCTGCGGCCAGGTGTGGGGCAGGTGCGCAGAGATTAGCGTAGATTAGGTGGCTTACCTGTAAGAAGCCCCTCCACGCCCGCCGCCTCCTCCTCCTCCTCCTCCCCCGCAAGGTGCACCTCACCGGGGCCGTTACTGGAGAGAGCTCCAGGGTCTTTCATGTCCAAATCTCTGAGATTAACAATCACAGAAGGACACTGCCTTGATTTCTAATCAAATGCTGCTAAATGAAGCTCGTGGTAGAGCCATGACATCTGCAGTGGATTTGGGAGGGAATTCATGACCTGTGTGGGGACACTTCATTATGGGCAATTGACACAGAGTCTGTGTGAATTGACAGCCGTGGGGTTGATTTCCGCGGACAATGCACGTAATGAATCTCTCTTTGTCACTGCGGAGTTCGGTGTCTTAGCGGCACACAATCAGGGTGAACAGCCGGTAGTCTAACAATATGTACAAGGTGAAGATGATATACACCAAAGACCTGCACCATGTTCTCGGCGAATATCGTCTCCCATTATGATATTTACGTGGATTATTATTTACGCAGATGAAAGATAGAAGATTCTCCTGGTCTTAGCATGTTCGCTAGCACATTGTCAGTTTTGTTATATCAAAAAAGAAAGCACAAGGTGGGTTTATCACAAACAATGGGTTGCTACTGCGTAATCTTCACTACTTTACATGTTGTTCATGTGAATACCCCTCACCTCACTAATATACTCCATGGGGACCGTTAAAAATCCTAATGATATAATTGTTATTGAGACGGCAAATAGTTTTACATATACGTTGATCTTTAAAGAAATAACCGTAACATCTGATCTCAATATACGAGGATGGCAATTTACCACTTTTCTGTGGAAGAACTTGTATTCATTTCCCATTTATAAAATTATTTCTCTTATATAAAAATAACAGTATGATTTTACCCTCGTTCACACCAATAAAAAAAGGGTTTTTAACCTCCTCACACACACCCTCAGCCTTATTCCAGATAGTCAGCAATGATGGATTTTCCCCGTTTTCTCAGTCTCTCTGAGGTAGTAACTTCCACATGACACATATTTCCAGTTTTTCCATGACCCAAATTGGCATATCTGGATCTAGCATATATATCATATTTTCGTGGGTTTGCATGATATGTGTTGCGAGATAAGAGACTATGGTG
Source organism: Alentia gelatinosa (assembly GCA_950022655.1). Taxonomy (NCBI): domain Eukaryota; kingdom Metazoa; phylum Annelida; class Polychaeta; order Phyllodocida; family Polynoidae; genus Alentia; species Alentia gelatinosa. Next base: position 49,259,752 of record OX465586.1, read on the forward strand.
AATGAGCGCGTGTGTGTAGTAAGCGGACCACTATCTTCAGGGGTTGAAGGAAGGTGTAAAAAGGTGAGTGTTTCTCACCTGAGTGCCACCTTCCTCAGTTTGTGAGACCCCCCGCCGGCGCCCACCTGTAGCCAGGCCTCAGGTTATATACAGGACAGAGGAGATATAACCTTTCACCGTCTTATCCGTGAGGACATATCTGTTCTAGGGGCAAAGTTGGGCCAAAACAACACTAAAGCACAGAGGTTTTAACACATATGGGAACTGTCGAAGTTTGTTATAATAAACCCGATATTGCTTCTAATTTTTCATTGTGGTATCCTTTTTGATATCACTGCTTGAGTTCTCTCTATAGTTGCGTTAAATATTTGGTAATAGCTCCCAGGTATTGGCCAAATATAACCTATAATGGGATAGGGACACATCAATATTTATCAATATTTGAAAATAATTGTGCATAAAGATCAGACCTTGGTGTTTCAAAGCGAAGCTGATGTTGGAAATTGTAAAACGTGGTATCCATACTTTACATACTTTTGTCTCCCATAGCCTTCTCTTGAAACAGATCCTAAATGACTGCATACAATATCTTACCCCTGGTATTCCCACTGTCACCTTTAGTTCACCTGAGAAATCTGAGAGTTTATATAGCTCTCAGTTTTGAAGTGTTTATAGCTACATACGTCGAGAATAATTATATTCAGTGGATCATGTACAACCACATTAAATGTCCTGCAAATACACTGTAGAGAATCGGAGAACACCAATACAGTACAATTGTGTTGGAGGTGAAGCTTCCTTCAAATCTAATCTGCATCCTGCAATTTTTCTTAAAATGAATATATTATTACATATGAATGTCCTTTTCTGAAGCATATATGATGTGGCGGACACGATATACCATAATATACCTATGTCGAACTATTTGGGTGATAAAAATTAATGATAACTTTGTATGTTTTATCATAGAAATTATGAATGGAACTACATGTATGTAGGTAAATATGAGCATTTTTAAGCTTTATTTCACAACTGTGATACAGTTCTTCCTGTGCTATCTCCCAGATCATACCTATATAATCGTATATTATCAAGGGACGTCTGTGACTGTATGTATTGGGAGTTGACCGTCCATCCGTGACGGACTGCCCATCGCAGTGCAGGGTGGCGCCCGACCGTCTAGCAAGTCTCCAGGCACGGGATTCTCCCCGATATTTCCAGATTTCTGGATGGGGGGGGGGGGGGCGGTATACATCACAAGGATCTTTCTCCAGATCAATATAAATCTGAGGAGAACATCATCTTGGAAGTAGGGTGTGAACAAAAAATATGAAAATTGGTGTGTGATAATTGGCAATTCTGTCAACTCTCAGCTGAGGCCAGAATTCACTGAAAGTAGCCAAATGCAGGAGTCGGCGGGGTCTTCTGCACCTAAACCTCCCCCCCCCCCCCTTCACCGCATAAGCGACCCCCAAACCCCTTGCCTATTTCTTTTGGATGTTTTGGTGTCGTTGTTTTTTGGGGGGTTTCTTTGTTTTTTGGGTTTTTTTTTGCAAATGCCCATTCTCATCCTTGAGTTTCAAAAGGCAAAGCGTGACCAGCCAGGGGTGGGGTAGGTGGAGGGGTAGGAACAGGATACAGGGACTGAGGCCTGAGGCCTGAGTCCCGGTGAGGAGGGGAGGGATAGGTGGAGGGGTAGGCACAGGATACAGAGAATGAAGCCTGGGACTCGTGAGGAGGGGTGGGTGTGCGAAGGGGTAGGTGTAGGATACAGAGACTGACGCCAGAGTCCTGGTGAGGAGGGGTGGAGTATGCGGAGGGGTAGGCACAGGACACAGAAACTAGTATCTTAGGCCTGAATCCTTGTGAGGAGGGGTGAGGTAGGTTGAGTTAGCCATGGGACACAGGGAGTGATGCCTGAGACTTGGTGTTACCCGATCGTCCAGCAAGGTGTCAAAAGGCAAAGTCTGTGTAACGAGATCAAAGTATCTTTACCCAAAACACAATCAAGGCGCACGCTCCGACCCAGACACGCGCAGACGAATGGTTAACACCAATTAACGACTCCGTCAGGTTGGTGGGGAGGGTTTGGTGCCTGGTGCCTGCCCATCGTCAGTCCCCCCCCCTCCCCCCCCCCCCGCCCCCACACACACTCAGAGTGCTGCCTCAACACCTCTTAACTCATCAAGCGTTACGCCTTTAACTTCACAGAGACCCCTGGCGGCCGCGTTTGTTACTGCTAAAAGAGGTGAAATTGTCGTCTGCTGTTTCAATGGTCAACATGAAACGCGCGGCAAACGCTGCCGGACGCAACGTTTTGTCGGCGTCTGGCGTGGGAGGAATCAGCACGTCTGCGTTCCACACAGAACCAGACACTCTGTGATCGGCCTATTATCGCTCTCTCACCACGTGCCTTAACGTGGTTCACGTGGCGGGTCTTTTATTTCGGCGCGTGGATGTGACGTCACAGCAGACGACATTTGGATTATGTGGCGCGTGTCTTTTTTCTTCCATCAACAAATTTAACGAGCGGTAATTGTGAGGTAATCGTATCACCAAGTCTGCTATTTAATTTTGGAATGATTTGTGATTTGCGTAGCTTACGAGTGTTTCATGACAAATATGAGATGTAATGTTATTTTCTGGATGCAGTACAGCTTAGTACCGCCCACTCCTACCCATGTCGTATTTATGACCGTTCATCACACTGAGATGAACGGATATGGTAATAATAAAATTTCGTAATTTATAAGTATCATGTTATATGAAAACTGTCTTACTGACTTCGAAGGCCAAATTACTTGGTAAAATTATTCATTATATATATCATGCTGTCTACGACATCAGAAAATTGTTTTTATGTTATACAAAATACATGGACAAGGAAATCATAATTTTACAATTGTTTCAATGAGAGAATGGCCTCAGCAGTCGGTATCAAACCCCGCGCCTGACTGGCGTCTCTTGGCGGCGATTTTACTTCGTGTTGTGCGACGCGATCAAATTATCGTCAGAATACAAAAGGAGGCAGTGACACTCTCCCCTGTGAGTATCCCCTGTTGACGTGTGTGTTACGCGTGGCTGCTATAGACCAGGCGGGGGTTTGTTTGTCCGACTGTCGCCACCCCCAGCAAGGAAACCACGCGAGCAGACGACATTGAGACGGCATCGCGCGCGCTTCTCAAGCACCCCGCAGCGCGGCGCGTGTTTTCACCGCCAATTAAATGCATTATGCCGGACTGTTTTACAACACACAACACTATTATTATGTCACCACAAGTGTCGACAGTAAGTCAGGCCTGGACGCCCGGGTGGCGGGGTGAGATGATGTGGATGGTACAGGGATATCAATTGGGGACAGGCAAAAAATATGGAAACATTTTAAATATTTCCACTTTGGCAGTTTTCCTCTTTTCCAAGGAAAATCTTAATCGTATTTTTCCAACTCATGATGATTATGACTCCTGGTAGATATCAAGAAAGCCGTATTATCCTAGGAGCATACGGGGAAAATTCCTTAGCGTGCAAAATAGTGCGTGCATGAGAAGAAGATTCGCAGTAATTTTGTCTTTCCTATGATAGTTTATTTTTTGGAATGCTGAAAAGCAAATACAGCATTACCATGATTTTGATCTGCATTCGCCCGGATAATTCTTTGCGTCAACTATGCGGAGAAAGTGACCATGTTGGTCAAAATCGTTGTAGTATTATGTGTAGATGTACAAATGTATATGATATGTACATGTACTTATGTACATATGTACATGTACATGTATATGTATATACACGTATGTATGTATTATCTGAACATATGTACGTGTTTACATATATGCATATGTACTTCACCCTTTAAAGACGGTCTATGACAGAACTACACAATGTAACCCGGCTACTGGGGACTGTGTACAGTTCTAGGGGACGGGTACATTGTCCTCTGAATTCAAAATTCGAAGGTTTATCACATTATATAATTTGTTATCCTTAATATTTGTATTTCTATTATTTAGAATTCAAAAATATGATGATACACTTACATTTTCTGCAAATTTCAAGTATATTGTCAAAATATTTTCTTTTCTAAAACAATTTCATAAATATCTGGCAAATGATGCCAACATTTACGTGTACAGGTACATAATGAAACGTACATGTGCATATACATGTATATATATATATATATATATATATATATATATATATATATATATATATATATATATATATATATATATATATATATACATTTATGTGAATATATGGTGAATCCTGCATCATGCGCCGCCTTATACCTTTTACTCTCCACCACAACCAGCTGCCTTAAGTTCTCCTCGCACGACTAAACTTTCAACCTCCACCATCAGTGTTTTGTACACGAGGCTGACATAACATTCCCACCGCAGAACGGAGACAAATAACAAAAGAGAAAAATAACAACTAGCGAGCAAAAATGCGTCATGAAACCCAGACGGACGTGCGATGTTAGTTCCGCAGCGTCCCGCTCGTGTGCAGCGTCTGAGGAAGCTGCGCGCGCGACTTCCGCTTTGATCAGAGAGCAGTCGAGATAATCCGCCGCGTGAAACACAGGGCTTATCCCAGCTCTGAGGCGAGACAGAGGGATTAGGCGGCCGCTGAGGCGAGCTTTACGCGTGGCTTTCTGTCCCTGTGATGTCTTCTCTCGTATGGACTACTCACTGACTGCTCTCGGCGCTGCTCCGGATGAACCTTAGAACCGAAGCTGACGAAGCAAAAAGCTGGCTTGTGAGAAGAAAGTAGCCGCGCATCGGGATTAAATTCTAATCTTTCTTTTGTGTTTTTGTTTATTCCTTGTCTATAGGCACCGTTATTTCTTTAAATGATACAACAGTAAGAGGTCAGTACCATGGGACATACATTCGTCTGTAGTAGATTACTTCAAGGAGTTTGTCATTTCATCTTCGTATACAATTGTGAATTAAGATACAATTGTATTCATTATAAGAGTCTGCTCTGCTTTTATTTTAAGGATGTCAGTGAAGCAAAATATAAAATGAGTATCGTCAGCGAGGCTTTCATGGTATAGGAAGCGTCTCTTTGGTTTTATGTATGCATTCTTCAGTTCCTAGTAATAGGATGTGTGTGCCATTGAGTTACCTGGGTATCAATGGATAGGTCGCCTTCTGTAATTTCAGGTAATATTTCATGAAATTTCCACGGAGAAATAACCTGCACGGAAAAATTATCAATGTATTTTAGAAAGATTATACGGTCCCAGGAAGATTATACATGATCGTGTACCTGGTGACAATTAAATAAATCTGCCACACAGTTTGTCCCGACTTACTCCACCAATGAGGGGACAATGTGGTGGGATTTATACTAAAACAAAGTATAGATGAATACAAATACTCTATCGAGGATGAACCGACATGTATCCATTTCTAAAAATGACTTGTCTGCTATACTAATAACTTCAATTTTATTTTATAGTGGGGAATACTATTCAAGTGTTTATTCGGAGAACACATTTCCATACTGATATGAAAATCCCCTATGTCCTTCCACACTGTGATCACTAATAAAACTCACTGTGCTTGTATGATCTGTTAATGTGCTGAGAGATTTTCTTTCATGATGTATTAGCCAGGCCTCTCTCCATTGCGACCAGTGGCAATCAGTGGGGAGAAAGGTTGTATCTTAAGATGGGTAACTGCATCAGTATTGAGACCAATACAAGTCCTTATATGCTTACAAATGAGGATTATAACTAACAATGGCCTTCATGGGCCTATCAATGCCGATTCTAGCTGACAATGGCCTACACATCCCTATTTATGTCGATTTTAGCTGACTATGACATATGTATGCCTATGAATGCCAATCCTAGTTGCTTATATAGGATTTGGGAAAAACTATTCAATTCCTCCATTTGTCCATGGACACATATTTGGAAAAACGATTTTTTGTTGTTGCTTATTGCTAGTTGCTTATATAGGCCTATAAATACCGATTTCAGCTGGCGATGGCCAAATATCTGCCTATTAAAGTTGAAAATGGCCTATATATGCCTATAAATGCCGATTGTAGCTAACAATGGCCACATATGCCGATTTTAGTATGAATGGACATGAACTATTTATAATGTTTGTGAAATACTCAGAATACACCTGAGTCCCTACTCATCTCGGCGAGTCGGCAGATGGCACAGTGAACCAGTGTAGCCACCCCTCACACACTGAGGGTCCTCCAGGCGCTCTCCAGGCCCTCTCCAGGCTCTCTCCAGGCGCTCTCCACACGCCCCCTCCAGTGTGGGCTGCAGTTACCCCACTTTAACCACAGCGGCACGCTCTTTGATCTCTGCCCCTGGACCCCCTGGAGACACCCTCCTCCGGGGACCGATCAAAGCGGGGCGGAGGGCGCAGATGTCTCCTCCTTCTCGGGGGTGTTTCCCGGCGCTGTTTCCCGGAGGTATTTCTCGGAGGTGTATCCCGGCACTTCCTGGCCTCACAGGCTGGCGGTGAGCCAGGCTTTGTCTCCGCTCTTTTGAGGGTGTTTCGCGGCCGGATGTGGAGAAATGTGGGAAGATTATGTAGCACAATTTTATCATTCGTCACAACGGATATGATAGAAGAGCAGAGTCTAATGAAGAAAAAAAGGAAAAAAAGGAAATTGTTGGGGGGGGGGGGGGGGTCGAAAAGATATGCTTACAGCCCCTTGTTCACTGCGATGGCAGTATTCCTCTTTTCTAATGAAATCTTTCTCATTTTCAATATAGACTTTTTTCCCTTGTCTACAGCGAAAATAAGAACCTTATTCACGCCAATCAAACTAGTCTGATACTACCCACAGTCCCTCAGTCCCACGCTGTGCCTGACACCAGTGTATTATCCACGTTTTCTCAGTATCTCTGATATAGGAGATTCCACATGAAAAATGTTGTCATATTTTGTTCTGACCCCAACTGACATCCCTGTGTTCAGGCCTTTTATGGTGCAGTTAATTACGTCATGGTGATTCTAACATGAAAACACAAGTTAGCAAAAAATATTATGCCTCAGATAAATGTCGTTTATTTATGATCTTCATGTGGTTATTCTAAATGCCTTCTATCCATAGTTGACCAAATGAATAATTCGGCGATAAGCTTGACATTGGAGTTCTGGTCTATTCATCTGTAAATATGAGAAGATGTGCTGATAATTGGATTGCTGTTTTCATACACGTGCTCCGAATGATTCCCTTTATGTGTAGTAGATTTTTAATCTTCCGTAGCCTTTGTATGACTTTTACCAATTTACAAGTTTTATTTCTCCCAATACAAATAGGAATTGCTACATTAATGGAGTGGGGCGCCTACAATGGGAGTCTAATCGTTTCTAACTGTTATGTCTCGTTAAGTGATGATCCCTGGCCATCTGACTTTGACGCAGCTGTTGTTTGGGTTGGTTTTGTCTGGTCCTCTGATCAGTGTGTCTGGAACACCCGTCTCCTTCTCCCCGTACCCACTCCACCCGCGCTAACTCTCCAACTCCTCCGCACTCACTGCTAAACGCCCATCCACACCTCAACCCCGGGGGCTCTCCTCTAGTACCGCGCCGACCCGCCACGCGTCGCCACCGCCATCAGCGCGTCTGCGACGGCACGGCTTGCTGACGTCATAACGGCCGTAACGACACGGCGTCGTTGGGTGGCGTTTGATCGGGGCCGCGCGGTAATCGTCAGGTGTGGCTGGAAGCCCGACCCTGTCCCGTCTACTCCAGGGTCGACCCCTCCTCGGACTGGGACGGGAGAGGTGCGGGTATCCGGCGTGTGGCGGGCATACGTCGCCCTGTGTTGGGTTTTTAACGGGGTGCCTCCCCAAACCACACCCGCCCCAATGCCGACCTAACACTCGGCAGCTTAGCTCTATGTGTCTGCACTAAAAAGCCAGACCGAGGTGGGCTACCACACCTCCATTATTATTACAGGGATGCCATGTTTCCCTTGAAATTTATGTTTTCATTTTCAGAATATAAAATAATTATCCTTTGTGTGATATTGACATGACAACTGTGTATCAATCTTTTATAATTATAGGCAGTTCTAGACAGAATCTTCAATATAATCTAACAGCTCTTTCTGACCTAGGACCCATCCCAACCCATACCCCTTGCACAGACCCCTACAACTAAACAAAGAAAGGACGAGTACTATTTTCAATATCCTTGATTGGTAGTGATAGTGTTACTTGTATATAATACATTTTAGGTGATTTTGGTGTCATATTAGCCTAAACACTGTCTCATCATGAACAATTTAGCAATGTCTTTTTATCTGACACCAACTGACATCCCTATCCATAGATACCACCCGACAGCAAGCACACTCTACACCGTCCCCATGTCAAGTATACAACTATAGTTAGATATGAATCAGTGCACTTTAAGTAATTAGTTGTAGGCCTATATATTACACAAACCTAACCTTTACCCATAACCAAACCCTAAATCGGACCATAACCTTAACATATTTATAAAGGTTGCTGAGACACAGAACGATCAAATTAATCATTAGAATATATATTGGGAGACTTCACGGGGCGAAATCTCCGAAGCGGGGCGAGTTCTTCTGTACATGATGAGACGACTTCACTCGGGGCGAATTCTCCAGTAACCATCTCGTGTTCATTCCTCCACAAATGGCGGATCTCGCGGGGGCTGAGGACGCTCGTCATGATCAGCTGGGTTCACGGCTCACCTGATAAACAACACCTGTGTGTGCAGTCAGGTGTGACCGGTGTGACACCTGGCCGTCCACCCACAGCTGGGATATGAGGAGGAACAGAGACGGGGAGGGTCATGTCCCCAACAACGGTCAAGTGAGAAAATCTGACCTCAGGGAGTTGAGAGGAGGGAGGTGGACAGTAGGGGTGTCTTCAAGTGGAACTACACTGCCGTAGTCGCCCTAATCTGTGGGATAAGAATAGTATACTGAAACAGACTTACCGTATTCATACATCAAAAATGCCTGATGAATTATTGATCAGCATATATATATATATATACATATACATGTATACCTATAATGGCGAAATTGTACCTAATCACATGACTGTATAGTGTATACGTCACCAGCTGATGTACATATATAGATAGGTGAGCGGGTGGTATTCGTAGTTGATACGGCCATAGGGATATGATAATATTCATGAAGGACATAAGAGAAGATATCATTATGTAACACATGATCATAAATTGAATAGTCAGACATAAGCCAACCCTTTATATGTTGGCAATTCTACATAAGGACCCCAGTTCTATTTCATGTGCGCTGCCTCGTTTTGAGGCCCGCGTTCGTCCCCGTCGCGCACGCGTACTCCGCTCACCCCGGCCGTGCGGCAGCGTCCCGCGACCCGAAGCGTTCTGTGGCCCGGCATCCCGCGACCCAGGGCGTTTTCTGTGGCCCGTGTTTGGAATTAGACTTAATCCGGATTGTGATCAGTGCTTACCAGGTACGGTACTGTCTGGTGGATGGATTACGGCGAGCGGGAGGGGCGGGATGCAGGCAGGGGGCGGGGCTCACAATGCCCGCTTACACTGTGGATTATTAGATGCCACGCGGGGTGTTGTTTATGTACAGAGATGCACAATGTACGTGGTACCAGGTACCACGAGGCTGTCACTTCCCTGACCGTCTTTTTTATTCGGATTACAGACCACAGACAGCGCGATTGAGGGTTACCCTCGGTACTGTGTCATCCAGGGTGGAGGGACTCCCACCAAGTCACCATCTCCTAATATAAAACGCAGTTATAGCGCTCCAGTCTGCATCACTTAAAGATGTATTCAGTCGTATTCTTAAAGGCATAACCTTTATCTTAGCCTGGTATAAATGCCCATAGGCTTAACGTTAGTAACTCGTTCTCAACAGGCATGCAAGTACGATAACTCATACTCAATGTGTGATAAACAGATAAATATATATCCAGGCTAAAATAAAATCAGGAACATTCGTGTGTGGTCTGTGTCCCCGATAGCCATCGCGTTTGAAGCGCCTCAGAATATTCACTCGGCTATTGCCTCGTTCATATCCCTGAGCGCTCAAAACTCGATGGCATACGGGGACACAGACCAAACACTCATCAGTTTCTTTCTTAATAATTCACGGTGCCGCCAATGAAACCTCCCACACACCCTCGGTCCCATTTAATAGAGAACATGTATTTCTCAATCACACTTGGTCAGTAAAGAACACCTTCTAGCTTGAAATGTCGGTTCACTAATAAAACACGCCTGCAAATCAACTCGGCTGCCTTCTGGTTATAGCCTCCATTCACATATACTCTACATTAAAGTATTTCCACTGACCCCAACTGACATCCCTTGTATTAAAAAAAGTGGTCTTTTGGTGAGGTGGTCGCATTATCGAACATTTTGAAAAATATGAAATAGAGAGGGAACTTTCGGACTCTCCTAGAATGTCCGTATGAAGTGATCGCATCAGCGAGGTGGTGGTTAGGTCAGAGTCTTTTGTTTATATTATATGTCATCAAACTCAACCTGGATGAACTCTTTATCATGAGATCTGTATCTAAGTAACTTTATTTAGACAGAACGAATGACACGTTCCTGTATACATGTATATAAAAGGCTCTGACAAATTTAGAGGCATATCCTTCAATTCACATTGGCGTTACCTGGCGATATTTCAGTATGGTTCCCTGTACCTCTTGGATTGCCAGTTGATTAAGTGTAATGTTTTGTTCTGTTTGTCCCAACAAAATAGGGAGAATAGGCATATTCATAATTGCCTAGTTTTAATATGGAATTTTATATATTTTTTCAAAAACAAGTCCAAACAAGTACGGCGAAAACTAACTTGTCCTTATTTCTCACTGTTCTACCCAGCACAGTGAGCCCCCACTTTTTAACTTAATTGCGTGTTCTACAACGCCTTTAGGTCATCTTGTTAATCTTCCAGGACATCTTGTATGACATCTTGTTTAACTTGCAGGACATGGGTTTTGATTTTCAAGGTGGGTTGTCCTCTGTATCTTTGACGAAAAGGGACTGACTTTAATCGAAAAGGCGTCACCCATTTTACAAACCGTACCAAGTCTATTTGGTGTGGGAAGATCTCTCACCTCCGTATATGTATAGGGGTGAGATTTCTGCCTGAATTCCTCACACAGATTCAATCACCACCCTTGTGGTGTAAAACCAGCGAGAAAAGCTGAATCGTGAGTTAGTCCCTATATAGCCTTCGGGTCACTGGGACGTTAAATAAACAAACAAACCAAACCATGTTTTCTTATATTATATGGGCTACATTTATAAGTGCACGTCTCAGGAAGTTCTCTCATATGAAACTTTGAAAGGGTATCTACCTTTTCAGTAAGTTTTATTTTGCCCCTGTACTGTTACATCACATTACCCCATCCATCCCTCCCCCAGCAGTGACGAGCTGGGGGAGGGGCGAGGCAGTCGTAGGGTGTGATCAATCCACATATATATATCGTCTAGACAATTTGTTATTCATAAAAAAAACTTTTTCCTTGTAGTACATCGAGATCTCATTCTTGTGTGATTGCTGATGCATTGACGATACAATCTTTCTGTAATGGAAGTGATGATAGACAATGAGGACAATGTGTATGACTGACAAATCCAATGTTTGAATCAGATTCTCTCTCAGAACTCAGCCAGTCTTCTCACGCTCCCTGAGTCGTGTATACTTGACTTTATCTCACCCCCGGTATTTCTGTCCCATAGGCTTAACTCGTTCTTCATGCCCCTACGAGTTTAGCAGTCCGTCTATATCCTGTGTGTTGTCCATTCTATTAGTGCATACAGGGATGAGATAAATACAGAAAGCAACTTGTTTTGGTCAAAGTAGTTGTTTTCCAACTCATTTGAATGCTATATGATATTGACTCGGCTGTCACCTCGTTTATATCACTTCGCATCAAACTCATGGAGAACGACGACTTTGATCAAAATTTGTTGGTTCCTTCTTTAGTTCTTCATACTGGTTGTCCAATTCAAATACAAATAAATGAATAAATATAAATAGACGAGCGATCTGCTTGAGCGACTGCTGGTATAGATAAAAACAAATTCCCGAAAATTGAGAGCCCCCAACCTCAATAACACAGGGATGAATAGACCCTTCAATTTAAAAGTACCAAGAAATCTAAAATGAATAAGTGCAAATCTATTCTCCAAAATTGGGGTTTAAAATGACACAAGAAGATGTGATAGTGAACATGCGAGGTGAGAGTTTCACACTCTTCTGCTTGTATTGTTTGTTAAATGCATCCCCCCTCCCCCCACCCGGGGAGGGGCCTCCTGGGGCCCTGTCCGATTAACACCTCTTGTGTCCGCTGGGTGGCGCCAGCAGTGTCAGGCGTCGCGTGGCGTGCCTCAAACACCGACAATAGAGCCTTAATATCCCTCACCTAACTCAGCCTATACTGGGCGATAATGCCATTATTTCGCTCGTGCCCGGCCTCATGTATGTTTTAAACCCAGAGCACGCCGGCGCCAGGTCCGCGGTGCCATTTAGCGACCATGTGGAGATCTCTCTATTCGGCAGTTAAATGATCGATGACGTCACGGCACGTGGCGGACGCGCGCGTCTGAGGTGCGCGTTCCTGGCGCCGACGCCCCCTAGCGGTGCGCGTCCGTGAAAAGGTCGTGTCGTCACCTTTTGTTCTGATTTCCTCTCGTCCTTTTTACTATTGGGGATTCTCCGCCATTGTGTGAAAGTAAACTCCTACAGTGTTGACGATGTTGTCGTTAGTTATACCGGATTACAGTTTAGTTAGGGCACGATTCAGAGCGGACTTCCTGGTGTGACAATTACTGAACTGACACTAGAAAAGGACACGAGGAGGGTGAGAATGATGTATTGTTGTCACTCTGAAAGTGTGGCTGGATTCAAGGTGTGATGGTGCCGTGATGTCTCACAGCTCGGCACAAAACCGCGATATTATGTTGGGTATTCAGTAATGAAAACTGTGAAACTTGTATCTACATCTTGGCCACTGGAGCCTACCGAAAACACGGTAGATGCCCTAGTTGTCACTCTAGTATGAATTAAAACATTAAAAGAAATATTTGGACCTGCTGGTTAGTTCCTACAACATATATCATATACATATTATCTTTTATTATTATTATTATTATTATTATTATTATTATTATTATTATTATTATTATTATTATTATTATTATTATTATTATTATCATTATTATTATTATTATCATTATTATTATCATCGCTATTATTATCGCTATTATTATCACTATTATTATCACTATTATTATCACTATTACTTTTATTATTGTTGTTGTTATCATTATTATTATCATTATTACTTTTATTTTTGTTGTTGTTGTTATTATTATTATTATTATTATTATTATTATTATTATTATTATTATTATTATTATTATTATCATTTTTATCATTATTATTATCATTATTATTTTGAGCACAGGATACAACTGCCACGTCCCGAGGAACCTATTATATTATAATCAGCTTCCATGTTATGTTAGCGTTAATGTTATGTTAGTGATTAAGGCACTGGACTTGTAACCCCAATGTTGTAGGACTTTGAGGGTTCGAGTCTCACTGCAGCCACTCTCCTCCTTCACCCCCAGCAGTGGTAGATTAACTGATACATCAATGGTCAATCGTTCTCTTTATACATTTTCTATTTGGTATGGGAAGTAAAAAAAAACTCACCTCAGTAAAGGTGTAGGGGTGAGATTTCTACCTAAATTCATCTGATAGATTAAATCACTTTCAAACCCAAAATAAGTCTAATAGAACATATTGGACGTTAAACTACCTAAACAAGCAACAACCAAATCACAGACCCCACACCACTAATTATCGTGAAATGTAGTCTTTATGTCAGGTCAGAAATCTCCTGTTCATTTTCTGGGTTTGCTCCAGGGCAATTAATGGCTGCCTCATTGACGAAAGTAACTCACAAAATACTGCCATTCAGAGTCTTTATCCAATTTATTCACAGTGGAAATCCCAATTTTTTAATTTTTTTAAAAAATCTTTTATTTAGACTGGAGTATCCATCTAGGGTCGGGATACCCTGTTTTCAGTGGGCTCCAACATATAGTATTATTTATGCTTGTGTAAAAGAAAGATTGAGCCTCATCCACACCAGTAAAACAGACTCCCACATTCCCTTACCTGCATTCAATAAATAACACAAATGTGTCTTCCATGTTTTCTCGGTCTCTCTGAAGCAGTACATTCCACATGACGGGACACCAAAAGCGACAGTCTCATTAAAATTGGGGTTGGGTAGAAGTAATCAGAGATGGCAAATTTCCATTTTTACATGGAAATCCACTTTTTATGGATAAAGATAATAAAGGCTATTATTTTCCCGAAACTTTGTATAAAGCTGTTTACACATAATAAAGCCATCAATTGAAACCTTTTTGGGCAACTGTTGAGTTGTACTTGTTTAAACCCATTGAAAGATATTGTGAATTGAGCCTCGTTCACACCTCCGATGCCCACAGACTGTCAGCTCTATTCCATGGACAACACCAATGTTTTCTCTGTCGCGTGTAGCAAGTTGAGGAGTATTGGTGACGAGTAAAGCAAGCACGAGTGTCAATAATGATGTTCTCTGTCGTGTGTCGTGGGCTGCGGAGGTGTAGTGGACAGTGAGACTCGTAAAGCGGTGTAAATAACGATGATCGTTGTTGTATGTTGCAAGCTGTTGAGGTGGAGTGTAAATATTGATGTTGACTGTTGTATGTTGAAGGCTGAGGAGGTGGAGTGGATCTGTCTGACTCATAAAGCAGTGTAGATAATGATGATCGTTGTTGTATGTTGCAGGCTGTGGGGGTGAAGTGTAAATAATGATGATCGTTGTTGGATGTTGCAGGCTGTGGGGGTGAAGTGTAAATAATGATGATCGTTGTTGTATGTTGCAGGCTGAGGAGGCGGAGTGGATCGGGCTGAGTCTCGAGGAGGCTGAACAGAAACAGAAACGTAAGGAACAGGAGGAGGAGCTACGAGCACGCCGCCCGCTCAAAGCGCTCTACTGTGAGCAGCTCATAGAGGAACTCAAAAGTACGTACCACTCTCCTGACCTGCGTTAACACACTGACCCTCTTTTTGTTTATTTGTGTTGTTTTTTGTTTTTTTAAAGTTTATCATCATTGAAATCTACATGGTGGTTTTGCTATTTTCCAATTCACTGTTCTTTTTAAAGTTGTTATTTATTCTAGAGGGGTCATAAGAATTTCATCAAGTCCCATTGTCAGTAGGCTCCAGGGCCAAAGTTGTTGATTCAATTTTCAGTGCAGTTACAAATAAATTCATATGATAGAGAAATTCTTGTTTATTCCCATATGGATGCAGATTATTGTCAGATCATATCTGACCTAACAGAATCCCCAAATCTTCATGTATAGCATCTGACCATGATAAAGATTAAAACAGTTATTTCTATTTAAATAGATGCGTCGTCAATTAATAAAAATAGCTCGAATACTGGATATTCTGTGCTTCCTCTGTGTCGACTATTAATAGAGAAGTATAGCTCTGAGTGCCAGTATTAGAGCCTGGTGGTCTAGATTTGCTGGCGCTAGCGGTAAAATATCAAATCTCTAACTGGCAGATTCCACAACCGGTAGAGTTTTGGTGTTCTCTGGACTCAGCGTACATGTCCAGTGATTGTATTTAACCTCGTTATTTTTCTGTCTACTCTTCAGCTTCTAGCCCAGAGACCGACGATGAAGGTGGTGAAGGGTAAGTGCTGCTTATAGAAATGTTTAACAGACGCCAAATATACGAGTGAATAGATTATGTTTCACTATACATGCACATATTTCCTTTTGTAAAAGGCATATCATACAATTTGCAGTGGCTCCACCTGCCGATGTTCAAACTGGTTCCTTGTGGCCTATTCTAATGCCAAATGCCTAATATATGGTTTATTCTTTTTTGTCATATCCCAATCAGCAAAATAGGGCTATTTATATTTACTAAATTGATATAGGAAATGTTCTGAAAATTGTGGTTTTCTTCAATTCTTTCAAAAATAAAGACCTATAATTCTTAAATCTCAAAGCCTTCTTTTTTCCAATGGGCCTTCGTGAACTGAGTCTGAAATGAAGATATTGATTTGAGCTGACTGTAAGAATGATAGATTGTTGTTTCTGCCTGAATAGATTAATCATTAAATGTTGCTTGGTGTTTGTTTAGATCTTCCTGGTACACACGGATCAACCCGTTTAAAATTGAGAAGAGCTGACCTACAGACCCACGAGAAGGACGAGAAGAAAGAATCATCAACATTCAAACTCCCAGTGAGCGTGTTCTCCATGACGGACGTCAATGGACATCAACGGTGTAAAATCACTGACAATATATAACCCACAGAGTATTGTTATCATTATTATTATTACTATGTAAGCCAATTACGTCAATAAAATCACATGTACGTTTACGCTGTGTTATGTTGTGATTCTTTTCATCTTTTTATCGGCTTTAGAAAGAGGGCCTTCGTCTTGTTCCGCTGAGTGTAAAACATCTCATGCTACATTGTCAGGTCAAAAAAAGAGCAGGAAGAAATTCTTAAAGAATGTAACAGCAATATGCAGTATACACTGGCAAGAGAGACATTCTTTACTTCCTCAGGGAATGCCAGATTTTAGATAAGATTCAGATGAGTAAGATGCTTGGATCAACCAGGTAGCATATCTTATTATTCCAACAGGATATGCAAATTTTAGTAAAGTGAACCAAAGTTAGTCTAATTGAACAAATTGGACGTTAAAGTAAACAAACTTCGCCTCGTATTCTGGATTATTTTATTATTTTCAGCTCTATGAAGACAGAATGAGGGTGGCTAAATGGATCCCGTTCCCAGTTGTATAGGAGAATTTAGCAAACCGAATTCAAAGAACGGGCTACATTCAAACGCACCATACTGACTGTTTTAGATTACTGACTGTTTTAGCCTCCTCACACCATGGCGCCACCTGGTAGCACTTTCTCTACACTACGCTCTGACGAATCAAATTGATGTACAAAAATAACATCAGAGGACACTATCGTTGACATATACCAGATATTTTTGGTCATCAATACCACATTAAGTAACAATTCACTTCGTTTATCTATGTCGGGTTTTATGGGAGAAATGTAGACACTCTCACCAGACGGCATCGTTCACCTTGCCCTGTGCGCCTCCAAGCGGACTGTGGGAGAAACGAGCTTAGTACGCGGGGACGACGCGAGATGGCGTCACAGGGAAGGGTTTTATCGCCGATTTTCACAAGGCAGTGGCATGAGAAGTTCATCTCACTGAGACTTTATACACGTGACACATGGGATGGCAGCGGCCAGTAACTGGTGATAATAAATAAATAGTTATTAAACAAAAAAATATAGGTGGATTGGTGGGTAATTAACGTCTGTACAGGTCGAGAACCGAGGAAACATTGCCGTAGGAAATCGATCACGTAATATCCCGAGAGTTTAAAAGCATACTAGATGGCGTCACAGACGCAAATTGACACTTATTTCATAACATTTTCCAGGTTCTATGTCAAATCAAGTATACTGTTAAGATTTATAATTTCATTCACACGAAGTGTCTTTCATCAATAGGCAAAAGGTTATTCTATCGTAGTTTGCTAATTTTCTATTTCGATAATCCATGCTTTTGTTGACAAATAATGATTTGAATCCCAACATTTTAGCAAAAATGAGTACTTGCCCCAACTAAAAATTAATTACAAGCCTCCAATTGGTTGCAGAGTATAAACTCTCTGTCACTATTGTATATCTATATATTGTTCAACAGGAAATATGATGATATTGGGAAATTCTAAATATTAATATGTTTTGTGTCGATTTTAAGAAAATAAAATCGAATTGTTTCAAAAATTCATTAAAACAAAAATATCCAATTCTGAACAAAACGTTACTCCAAACCTGAATGGGATCATACTTGGCTATTTTTTAATTCATAAATCATTTCTTTATGTTGTATATTCAGCAATTGACACTACTCCAAAGACAAGTCATAGTGAAAATCAGTTCTTTTCGATTTTAGTACATTTAATCAAAAACCACATTCAGGAATCTAATATCATCATGTGCGGCTTGAAAATCTCTATTTAACAGTGAAAAAATAATTCAGAAATCCCCGTCCGTTCCTGATATATTCATGAAAATGTAATTCTCAGATGGTGAGACGTTTTGGCAAAACGTCTTTCGCTGGTCCGGTTTGGATTTGGTCAATATGTACTCAGGTACCAGATCACTGATTTGCAGGTTTTTCAGGTGACTTTTGTCTGGGTCCCCACCACACTGCCGGGATCCGCCAAGCCTCACGCCAGGCTCTCACACGCCAGGAGTCTCTACTAGTACTGTTTCACTATAAACCTATTTAGAGTGGCCGGGGACCAGTCTGAACATCTCTATTTCTATGAGGCTACACGCTTTTGACTGAACTATGTTTGGAGGCGTTTTTTTTTGCAGTAGAGTACGACTTCTTCGCTAGAGCCTATGAACAACTGTCATACCGTTATCTGAATGAAGTACTTTTGTATCTAGCGAAGGTAATGAACTGTTTGAAAGTTTTATGTTGGTCTGAGAGAGCGTATTGTCCTGTATCTGTTTATGTATTATGATTTCCTGAATAAAAAAAAAACAACAACAACAACAACAACAACAACAAAAACAACTCCTGTCTGTGCTAACGTAGTGTAGCTCTGGCGGCCAGTGTAACGTTAGGGGCATTGGAGATCATGAATATTCAAATAGGCGGTGATGTCCCAAAGTATCATAAAGTTGCAGAAATATATGTTGAACGGGGCCTATCGACGAGCTCTTTCCCCACCACGTAGCCAAAAAAAAATTCCAACCACAGACTCTGTAATGGCGTCTAACGGAACGAAAAGGTTACATCACTCACATATGATAAAGTTGCAGTGCTGCATTTCAGCGTGATTTAGGAACCAGCAAAACTTGCGCCATTTTAAGATGGTGGAGGCCGTCAGAGGATCATCTCAGGGTTAAGAGATCAGAAAACTACAGAATTAAATTTTGTTTTCAACATGGTTATGAATAAATTATAAGAGAAAAAGCATATCTGGGTATAATGCTACAAAAACAGATGAACGGATTCGAGTTTTCTGCACACGAGAATCTCACTATCGTGGCACTTCAGTCTCCATGGACAGGTCTGGTTCTCTTTGTCTCTATGTTGGGGAACAACTCCAAGCATATATTGTCGAAATCGTGCCTATTCATATATGGTAGGAAATTAGACAATTTATCTTGAAAATTAACTTCAGCATTGTGGGTCACTGTGCTAGTTTTTGATCTAGAGATTGAATTATTGATATAATCATATAGGATATATAGAACTTCAAAAAGGTGGGTTTCACATGATAAAACCCATGTCAACATACACAGAATATTGCAAATGTGCAATACCACACATTTGGATTTAGAAACTGTAGGTGGCTGTCCTTATTTTTGACATAACTGAAGAAACCCATATTCTTAGTACATTTCCTAAATAGATTAGACAAATGTAAAGATGACTTTTAAACATATTGAGTTGGGACAAACTGGACAGAACATAATATTTCATTCAGTTGGTATTCGAATACAAAACCGGTTTTTATCGATAAATGTAAAAATCTGAATCACATGGTGGCACCACTACGAATTATAGGATATGCCTTTGAAGGGTAATCTAAATATGACGGAAAAGTCGGGAATCAAACAAAGAATGGTGATACATTTCGAGTATTGCAAGTCACATATGTTTCCCAACTACATTAAACTTCTTGTTCCTACAGCAAAGCTTTTGGTAATTTATAAGAATGGGCACTGTGCAGGATGGGCTTTTCCTGCACACGCGGCCTCTAATAACAGTAATTTATGGTTACCACTTGTTTAGCATAGATTAGTAAATGTAGGATCTAACGACAAAGGTAAATGGTAATGAATACAAACTTCTTATAATATATTCCATTCGTTTGTATATTAGGTGTAGAAAGAGTGTTTTCTTCCATCAGTAAAAGGTGAACATTACAAATATATATGTGTACCCAAAACAAATAGTCAAATGGTACATTTGTAAGTCTAATTAACAATGTCTTGGTTTTGAAACTATTCTTTTAGGATATTCTCATGGATATATAATTACTACACTCTGGATTTAGAACATGATCTGAGACGGTTTTGATGTTTGGATAATTATTTTTTCAACGTGCCCTTGGGCTGGGGTCCAGACATGTGACCTGTGAGATATCGACCATGCCGTAAGTACTGTAACCGTTTTCATCCTCCAGCCACCACTCCACTCCATACATCACCGTCTCCTGGGAAAATATGTGAGGTGCTGCATTTAGCACCACGAGAATGCAGATACAAACAAAGATGCGACATCAAAGTGAGTCCTCTCGGCGCCCGCAGACGCCGGGCGTCCATCACAGACCCGCGCGTCCTTATCAGACACTGCGCGTCCCTATCAAACCTCGTTCCATTGGCCGACGAAAACGGAGGAGATTTTATGAGAGCCCCTAAAGTACTGGTCCCACCAACACGATGGATTTGCCATGGTATGTCTTGATGTATCTTGTTACATCTTACAGTGTCTGGATATGTCGTATCTCCTATGTCACAATAAGTAGCCGTGTGGTGTCGGGTGTATGTTTTGGTGCTCCACCACCGCGACACCTCAAGAAACATCGCGACAAATAGGCACACGATTATTCAAACCTAGCCCGATTTAGAAAGACAACCAAATCGGGACTAATCTTGCTACATCTTGTGTGCTGGTGGAATCAGCACTTTAAAAGTCATGCCATCGACTATATCGGTATCGACTTTTTTGGTGAGGGTGCATTGTATGCATTGTATCTACTGTATTTTCCAGGTACACATACTTTTTTCTGTGATAAAATCCGTCGGTGGTGTCCTTGTAAGGTCCGGCGTCCACCTACTACGATAGAAATTTAGACCTACCGATATGGCACCGATACAAAAAGCAAATATCGGAGACATATCGGGAAGGTGCAAAATCGTAGACATATGTCTTGACATGCCAATCCACCATGTATTGTATGGGGTTTCTATCGGTGTCTAATCGCAGAAACGTGGTCAACTGCCCCGATATTAGTTGACCTTCCGACGCGATTTTGATTTTGCATCGGGAGGTGCATCGTAGACCATATCGGTGCCATATCGTAGTAGGTGGACGCCGGGCCTTACATGATTTATACCAAATTAATCTGTAAGCATTCTTTGCCGTTCTCGTCTCCATTCACCGATCTGGCATGTGTCCCCCCAAAAAATCTGTCGGTGGTTCCCAACTATAGATTGGTGCCAAATTGCCGGCTAATGGAAATGGGCTTTCAGACGCTGTGCATCCCTTAAAGACAGCCACACGTCCCTCAAAGACGCCCCGCGTCCCTCACAGACGCTGGGCGTCCCTCACAGACGCCGGACCTGATCACCAACCACTGACTGCCCCCTAGCGACGGCCCCAGACACGACACACTGCCTCTAGGGCTGAGGCGGTGCGGGCGCCTATTAAACCCAGACAAAGAAGATGAGAAAGATGAAGGCTATCAGCAGCTATTCCCACCGTCCTCCAAATGGTTCCCTATAACTTCAGAGAGTCTATAATGTTTACTTTCTGTCATGTATAATGAAAGCAAGCACTGTGATGACTTGGTACATCAACTTGAACTTCAACCAGAGATAACAGAGTGACATTCATCCTACAGGGCTTTGTGTAGAGGTTAAATCCATTGTAAACAGTAAACATGCTATTATCATGTATGGTTGATTGAGATAATGATGTCAGTCGAAGCTTTTGAAGTTCTACTCAGCGAGCTTTATGGACGTGGGAAAAGGTGAGCATGTTAGGACCCTCTCATGTAGACACATAAAGGTATATCCGGGAGTGTTTTTATAAATATAAGTATCGTTAAATATTTACCCCTTCATGGAATCCATATTGTTAGATTGCCTTAGATCCCACCGGGAAATGCCTCTGGGTATTTACTGAACACATCCTAACGTCTGTGTCACTAATTTACGTTATATTCTAAGTAGGCAGATCTCTGTTCACAAGTACATTGCAATACGCAGATATTTCCTGTAGTTTCATTTTGATATCCACAAATCAGCTCATTATTCTGAAATATCATAAAACCATTATTTTCCAAATGGTGGTTAGAATGCTCTTCATTTCAGATTAACTTTCCCACATGCGGCAAAGAGGGAGTTTCCTTTAAGCCAATGTACTATTTCTGTCAACGTCAACGACCATATGCAAAGTAGATCTAACACTGGAAACATGAAAAAAAGCTAAATTTAAAAAAAAAAAAACACTTCTAGATACACTTCACGTCCCATCTCCAGGTGACTAGCACAAAATGAACATCCATTACCGGAAATGTTAAATAGCTTGATCTGGTAAAGTGGGAACTGAGCCTTTTGAAAGCCAGGTTGCCTTTTTAAAGTCTTTATGATGATTGTGTACAGGATATGATACTTTCCAGCTGCTATACTTTAATTCTGACCCACCAAGTTGTTAAAAGCCAAAGAGAATACAGCGTAGGATTGAACATGTTTTTCAGATTTAACTTTATTGCCTTTGATTGTATGATATCGTTCTTTTAAGCAACAAAAAATTCGTAGTAATTCAAACATTCCCGTGTATTTTGGATTAAACTTTATTGCTTTTGATTGTATTCTATCGTTCTTCCAAGCAACACTTTGCAGTAATTCAAATATTTCGGTGTTGATTTTTGGTAATTATAATGTTATGTATTATTTCTTAAGCTATGTACATATCACTTTCTTCTTAATCAGCGTGTCCAGCCTTAAGTTGTAATCTGAAATTTAAACCGCTTTATACTATGACCCTATATATTTATTTCAAAAGAGAAAAGGCGGCTATCGTGACCGACCGATAAGGAACGACTGCCAACGTCCCTCCACCAGGAACGAGACAGCCAATCCCCTGAGGGAAAGAATTGGTTCAAGCAATATCTATTTTAGTTTACTTATGTTTTTCAAATAACCGTTTGTTAGTTCAAAAGTCGCTCGCCACACAGACTTGGCGCTACGGTGCACGGACACTCTTGGGAAAGCCAAGGAATTGTTGCGATTGGTGATATAGAACTGGATGTGAGTAATTTTATAGATCTCTCGGTATTTAATAGCACTTGGAGAAATTACCAGGCAATGACAAATACACTTGTAAAAATGTCACATACCAACAAATAATGGGATTTCGCAAAATTCAAAATTCCAATAATTGTGAATGTTCATTTTGTTATGAAAACCATCCAGTATTGATTCGTTGAATCTGACCTTCTGTATCTGATATAAAGATCCTTACAGTTATCCAAATTAATGCCGGGGAGAGACATGTATTGTGGTGGTGTAGTTTACTTGTAATACATAGCGTTGATCTGCGTTCAGAGCCGTGTAATACCCCGGGATTCACCACGAGGTCGACCGCGAACAGCCGGATACCGGTATTTATACCGCATGTAAGTATGGACTAAGTCTGTATTGCATTTCATCGATAAGGGATCCTAGAGCTCCCTCACAAACATGTAGATCTCTATCATTGTCATTGACAGCGAGACAAAGCTGCACCCTCTGTCGGCAGCAGATCTAGATACGATACACAGACGGGGAGATCCCATTACTCGCACAAGGCCCGCCCGTTTCTACACACAGGATACTCTACATTGAAAAGGGATCTATCACGTGATCAGAGAATAAAGCTTATTAATAAATATGGCGGTTAGAAAGCAATATGAGTGTGTGGAAAGTAAAAAGAGAAGCTTGAATGTGCACTTTTATGAAAATCTTTTTACTTGTTGCACATGTATATTCCATTTATCTCACAGTGCTACCGCTTATATTGGATATCTTTTAAGTGCTGAATATATATATTACATGTTTGGAGTTTGACCACGAACCACAAATCAACCATAGTTGTTTTTTCAGACATTTTAATATTGGATATTAAACCTTATTAATACATAAACCGTTTTGTGTTTCATTGTTTATGAGTGTCCTTTAATTGCCTATATATTTCGGCCTACATGTGGCCTTCATCAGGGCTTGGACATTAATATGTAATATATTACATGTATTACATATAGTATTTAAGTGTTATTTCATATTATAGTATAGAATTATATATATATCAGCAACAATGGTAAACGTAATTTTGATTTGGTGATAATTAGACAATTTTTTTCTTTTTTTGAGGAAGAAAAACCGGCACAAGGTTTCAAATAGATTAGCTTAAACTAATGAATCTTTACATTTGGTCATTTCTCCATGTGTATACTATGGCAGAGCTACAATCTGATGAATCTCCTGTCTCGGACCCAACCGTCAGTAACAAACATTGACCACGTTGCAGTCATTTAGCGACGTCAAAGATATATTTCTCGTAACATCAACGATAGTTACTACTATATTGACTGAATGATTATGTGTTTATCAGCCAAATTGTTGTACTAAATCTTTTAGCCCACGATAAAAACGAGATGTTTTTTTGCATCTGAGCTACGTTTAAAAAAAAATATTGATCAGAAGCTTAAAATTGCCAATGGTTTCCCTCGTACATCGGGGCACTCTACTGAGGAACGATATGGATTGCCATATTCATGTAGCAAACAACAAGTACACTCTCCAACGATGAATGATTCTATATCCTCTGACCAAAATACACGTGCCCTCTCCAATAATGAACAATAGGAGTTCCTATCTATTTTTTTAGCCTCTTATACTTTTCTTATCTGGTATACTAACGTGTAATCGTCCCCAACTCTCACCAGTGACTTGTTAGAGCGTGCTTGCACGTCCTATATACATCGCCTAGAGGTTAGAGTGCTCACATATAGAATTACAGCATACTGCATGGGAACTATCCCTTCGCTATGTGGGTGCTATCGACTGTGATATTGCGAATGGGGCAGGAAGCCAGTGTCTCAGGGTCTTAGAGGCAAGCCAAACTGACCATGACCAATCACTCAAGACCGAAATACCTCATTGACCCACTGGTGCTTGTTTGGATCCTAGACAGGCAGTTGTAGAAATGGCAAGTTCACTTGGTGCAAGTTGATCACAGAAAACAATCCATAGAATGAATATAGCCTAAACCTTTTAATTGTTATTCATATATAGATTGCACACTAGTTCATAAATGATGAACATACTATATGCTCCTAGTCTCTATTGGCCTGACTGAGTATCTGAAGCTCTCTCTTTGTCTTCCTTTATTTGTAAATGAAAGGAATGAAAAATATAAATACCTTTTCAGCTGTGATTTTGATAACAATCTCATCCAGATCAAAACGAGATATGATTTTGATGTGTGGGAAGACAGTACAATCATACGGCAGCCAAGTTGATTTGGTAGGCAATGCTTTCCAAATCAATTTGGCTCCTTCATGGAGATATAATTTTCTTTGATGAATAAAAATCATCATACACATGTGATTCAAAGACCAACAAAGGGTTTAGTGTTAGGGGAAATAAAGCTTTCACAACTACAGAGATGAGGGATGTTAAATGAACAGCGCCAAATGGCATGTCCCTGCCATTGAGGCAGCCATGATTCTTCACGGTGCATCATGTGGGTTCATATGGGTTCACGCCAGCGGGGAATTACGCATTGGTTATCACGTCCTACATGCTATCCTCCCTCTCCCTCCTATTCCACACCTCACGGGCACTCACAGACTCAATTATACCACATTAACGACCTCTGGCCATGTTAACGAAGTCCACCGGATGACACCTGCAGTGCTCCCCGGCCCGGAAATAAAAATGGAAAAAAATTAACGAAAACTGTTGGGAGATGAAAATGCGTGGTGCTGGGGGCTAGGCGCGGGCGTGAGATTCCATGCTGCCCCGGCATGGCACTGACATGCTAAGCCTGTTTGTCCGCATGGTTCGAGGTTAAACGGCGAGCACGATTACCATTGAGCCTGGAGGGCCGTCCACCCGGGCCGTCCATGCTATACAGCACAGAGACCTCTTGTCCGCCTCCAGACACCACATGGTAGTACATGGGATGCGCGGTCCATGTCAGCCTTTTAATGCAGGCACCACTCCATGCTACAATAGATCATGCAATCACTCCGTCAGCCCACATACACACCTCCCTGTCTCGTCCTGCACATCGACCGTGAAACTACAGTTGAAGAGGCACTCAAGGCCCATCTTCCCATTATAGATTAAGATAACCAACGTGTGGTTATGGTTTGGCAAGTGGATTGCGTAATAGAATGGTAGATATCGCCAACTGAGGTACCCATATCTTTTCAAGGAAAATAAATGTTCTGTGTATGTACAATTTGTTGTCTGTTGGCCATATGCTCTCTGCATCCCTCTCTGCCATATCTCCTCCCTGTCTCCCGGTCTCTCTGCCTGACTTTCTCTCTCTCTCTCTCTCTCTCTCTCTCTCTCTCTCTCTCGCATTACACACTCTATTTTTCATTTTGCTTAACTTGGTGTTAATCTTTTTTTAAACATTTAATATCGGCTCACCTGTACATGTCATCTAATATCAATAAAAGCCAATCCAATTGAAAAGAAATGGTGATATAGTGGTTGTTTTGTTCCTAAACCATATATAGCTAATGATTATAGTTATTACTTTTCCTTTTCTGGTCTGTGAACTTTCTCTGATTGTGATTGAATTTGAATCATTGAGTTGCTATAGATTTTAGGAATGTGCAGGTAGAAACCGGTGTCTCCACCAGTGTGACGACTCCCCGCAGACATGGCGGACAGACGCGTCAATCATCCTCACCTCGAGGCCAGCCTCGCCCGCATCGAGTACTTAACGATGTGGCTCTGAGCGCAATGCCTCTGGTCAGCACCTGATAAAAAACTATTATCTGAGACAGTTTTCCTCCTTCTTTCTCTTGTTCTTCTAGTTCTTCTTTTCTTCTTGTTTTTATTCTTACTGTTGTTCTTGTTCTTGTTCTTCTTGTTCTTCTTGTTCCCTTTATTGTTCTTCTTGTTCTTGTTCTTCTTGTTCTTCTTGTTCTTCTTGTTCTTGTTCTTCTTGTTCTTGTTCTTCTTGTTCTTGTTCTTGTTCTTGTTCTTCTTGTTCTTCTTGTTCTTCTTGTTCTTCTTGTTCTTGTTCTTCTTGTTGTTCTTCTTCTTCTTCTTCTTCTTCTTCTTGTTGTTCTTCTTCTTCTTCTTCTTCTTCTTCTTCTTCTTCTTCTTCTTCTTCTTCTTCTTATTCTTATTCTTCTTCTTCTTCTTCTTCTCCTGTATGTGTTTGATTATACAGGCGAATGGATCTGGTTATGACAGAGAAACAAATGCAATTAGCAATACATGCTAGGGTTTCGAATTGGGTTCCTTTTATTCACCCATACACAAATACTCAACAGAAGTATTTTCATTAATTATTAGATGTCAGAACATCATCATGTAACACTGAGGACATACTCAGCTCAATGTAAGGTATGTTATATCAATGCGTCAGCACAGTATATAGTCTTACCATGTTATTGTGCAACAAAATGTATAATAAAAACCCTTTTCCAAAGAAATGTAACACTATGAAACATTCATGGCTGGACGGCCCCGGGCATGCCTGGCACTGACTGGATGTCGCTCGTTTAGGTCATAATTACCACATAAAATTAGCGACATGCTCGCATTAATCTCAGAATGTTAATGACCTTGAACACCTGTATCACTATCTTAACTTGTATCAATTCTATTTTCTTTTAAATGTGAGCTTCTTTTGAAATTATTTCACTTATGATAAAAAAGGAGGAGCTTACAGAAACAATCAGAATAAATCTGAACTATTTTCCAGAGTTTTTACCTATGTGCAGGCTATATTGATGGAATCAAAAAGTACATTGACCACCAATTGTTTGGAGAGTATCTAGTTAAGCCATGTATGAGTTATGATGAACATAAAAACATTATGGGTTTAACCTTAATTCATGTATAAAGAAAGGGAAGGGGAATGTTAGCTGAGCTAGGTAGTTTGTATAAAATTTGACTCTGATAAAAGATATCCCCACAAAAAAAAAAAAAAATACAACCTAAGCATGCGCAATTCTTGAACACGCTTCCTAGCTTGGTTAAAAAAAGATAGAGACCATTCCAGGTACTAAGAATAATAAAGAAACATCTGAGCTCATAAAACACCCCATAGTTGTTAAAAGTTTTCTTTTCTTACAGCTATCTCCGATTCCGCTACTATAATGAGACAGAGTTTTATTTATACTCCATGGAAAAATGAGTTCACTTTTTTTCCTTTTGTTTTTATTTAACTTTGTGCTAGATATATCATATATTGTACATAAATGGCAGTTTTCCTATTTCCATGGAAATCCTTGTTTTCATTTTCATATAATAAAAACTTTTTTTTTTAATTGGGCCACATTCACACAAATGAACTGGTTCAACCCCACCCACCCCCCCACCCCCCCACACACACACACTCCAGCCCCATCCCATAGCCAATAACGAAGATTTTCCTATGTTTTCTCAGTTTCTTTGAAGCAGTAAATTCCGCATAAAAAATATTTCCTCTTTTTGTTCATGAGATCCCTCTATATTTGGACCACCCAGCTTCCACTCAGAAGCCGTCCACAGTGATATTGCGTGTGTTGATGGCACCAGGAAACAATAACCACAGACTGCGGGCAGTAATCGCGTCAAGCACCCCGCGGAGCGTGGCGTATGTTCTCTCATTGAGACACCTGTGGGAAAACACGTGTGTGTCTTAGGCCCAGTTTACACCAACCACTTTTGACCAGCTATTATAAAATGTGGTACCGCCGACCGATTATTACACATTCCCTATGAAGTATCCAAGAAGCCCACTTTACATCGACCAATTATTGAATATTTCTAATGAAATGGGTAAGGTTGTACCTCCCGATTTTGACCACCGATTATAGAATCTCGCACTAACGACCGATTATTACATATTCCCAATATAATCATGTAATCTGTATATGTGTGTATCTGACATCACCAACCAATTGTTTAGGCCACAGACGAAATGAAACAGGGTTGAATTATTTGGCAATGGAATGCAGATTGAAAGGAATACTCCATCGATGCAGATAAAATGTTTAATCTGAATGTGTAAACGGAAACTTGCCGACTTTTGGCGCATTTTAGCCTACTGTGTATTTGTTGGTGGTGGCCGACAAATTTATCAAAGGCGAAAATACGCTAACGGTTGGCATGTGGTAATAGGTGAAAACAAATCCCCTCTTTGAACCGAATTTAGCGTCCACACCAACTTCCCACTATTTGTATATTCGAACGAGCGGTTCCTATGAGTCGGCGATCATTTTGTCGGGAGGTGTAAACAGGCCAATGAGGAGATAGTGAGAAGATCCCCACAGTCTGTGCGCATGGGTGGCGCGTGTGGTGGTTGATTAACGCTCGGTCGTTGTCAGCGATCCTCTCTCAGATACCTCTTTGTGTGCGGAACTCGTCTCGCATGTTTCTCGGCTCGGCTTCTCGGCTCTACTCCTAGCACGACGACCGTCTGGTTTCATGCCTCACTGCAGCTTTCATGTATGAATGGAAACCCATGCGCCAGAAATTGATGCGAAAAATATCTACATGTTGAGGTGCGATGCTTCAGCAGGCATTCTATGGGTGAAGAAGGGCAAACCGTTGTGCCGCACTTCAACATGGAGAAAAGCCTTTTGGTTAAAAAATAGTGTAAGTGGGTGGCAATTATTTGTCCGTTCTCTATCGTTGCAACCTTAGAATAACATGATATGAAAATGCAATTACTTCTTCATAATCCCAGAAGTCCTCTCCGTGCAACTATCATCGGTTCAGATGTGTATGTATGCATATATCTTCATTTTAGGAACGAATTACAGCCATGTCAGACCTTAACAATCAAGACTCATGCCATTTCTCTAGAATATGTTATTGAATATGATGATCTCGGAGTGTTGTAAATCATACATTTATCTTAAAAAGGTAGTCACCATGTAAGATTCACGCCCCTACGTTCTGACAGAGCACTGTACCTGCGCCAAGGGGTGACTGGAGATATGCAGGCTAGACTCTAGTACAGCCAGTTGTCGCCAGGGCCAGGGCACACAGGCTCTCATACTGGGACTGTTTTGCGCTGCCATTTTAAGGTGGGAATTCCTACCTTCTTCCCAACATGCACCTGGAAAATGGCGGATCGCTGGTTCTAACCTCGTGTGTATTGCGACCCAGTAACCAGCAATATGATACAGTATCCCTCTTGTCAAACTGATCCTATAAATAGGACAGCCAACCATAAAATTCCACTAACTAAAGGTGGCTGGCCACTCAGAGCCATGCTCTGTTAGACCTTCACGTACCGTAACCTGGAGGCGGCGCGGTGCGTGAACGGACTATGTGCAGTCTACCAGCGTGTATGGGGCGCTGCTGTAGTGTCAGTGACTGTGACATGGGGGCGCTGTTGTAGTGTCAGTGACTGTGACATGGGGGCACTGTTGTAGTGTCAGTGACTGTGACATGGGGGCTCTGCTGTAGTGTCAGTGACTGTGACATAGGGTGCTGCTATAGTGTCAGTGACTGTGACATGGGGGTGCTGCTGTAGTGTCAGGGACTGTGACATGGGGGTGCTGCTGTAGGGTCGGATTTTTGAAACCTGCTAAATTCCGCTTTGGTCCTCGGATAAAACATGCAATTTAAAAAAAACAAAAAAAACTTCTTTTTATATTTTATGTTAGCCACCTACTAAGTACCTTCCAGAAAAATATTATTCCAACAAAATCAGATGAATGGTTTAGATTTGAGAGACTTTTGTCGGACAACACGAGGGGTGTCATACAACACATTAATAGAATTGCTCAAAACAATGAGAAAAATAATATTTGAGGCTATAATCATTTATATTTTTAATGATGTGATAATAAGCTATATTTAACAAAGCAAACCACTCAATAACTGATAAAAAAACAACTCCAAAATCATAACTTATAATACAGGATGTTGTCCGACACCCTGGGGTGACGGACAACACGTTTCCAGTTTTTGAACCATAAAAAGTATATTTTTTTATTTAGAAAAAAATCAACCTTGGTATTCATGAGTGGTAGGGGTACTTAATATAAACAGGGATATTTGTTATTCCATTATGATTATTGTTTCTTTTATAAATTCTTTAGAGATGTGTGGTCCAACACACCATTTTTTTGAAAAATATCATGGAATCATAATGTTCTGATATCAGAATGGATAATCCGATTGTGTTGAAACTTTCAGGTATCACAGCCAGGATTCTTGTCAGCGTTGTACAATAAAGGAAAAATAATTTCTCTCAATATATTTCATTAGTATTGTCCACTGAATGTCGGGGTGTTGAACAACATGCTCTATGGGTCTCTATGTTGGAAAATTTGAAGGTCCTAGAAATTTTTCACCATTTTAATATTTTTTCAATCTTTTACCAATTTTCAAAATTATATTGTCTACACTTCTCATGACGTATGCTTCAAATATGTTAATGAATACAATTGGCTCAAAATTGTGTTTCCTAAATTTTGAACAAAAATGTAAATCACTAGAAAATCACAGTTTTTGTTGATTTTCGGAAGGAAAAATTCCTCAGAGCTCTACAAAACCCTATGTTGGAAAGAAAGACTATCAAAAGATGCACCAAATAATTTCATTTTTACATTGATGAGAAACGTTTATACAACATGAACCTTGAATAAGCTTATTTTGGCAATTTAGCAGGTTTTAAAAATCCCACCCTGTACATAGTGTTAGTGACCTTGCTATGGGTTCTGCTGCAGTGTCAGCGACTGTGACATGGAGGCGCTGCTGTAGTGTCAGCGACTGTGACATGGGGGTGCTGCTGCAGTGTCAGCGACTGTGACATGGGGGCGCTGCTGTAGTGTCAGTGACTGGGACATGGGGGCGCTACTGTAGTGTCAGTGACTGTGACATGGGGGCGCTGCTGTAGTGTCAGTGACTGTGACATGGGGGCGCTGCTGTAGTGTCAGTGACTGTGACATGGGGGCGCTACTGTAGTGTCAGTGACTGTGACATGGGGGCGCTGCTGTAGTGTCAGTGACTGTGACATGGGGGCGCTGCTGTAGTGTCAGTGACTGTGACATGGGGGCGCTGCTGTAGTGTCAGTGATTGTGACATGGGGGCGCTGCTGTAGTGTCAGTGACTGTGACATGGGGGCGCTGCTGTAGTGTCAGTGACTGTGACATGGGGGCGCTGCTGTAGTGTCAGTGACTGTGACATGGGGGCGCTGCTGTAGTGTCAGTGACTGTGACATGGGGGCGCTGCTGTAGTTCAGGATGCCCTCACACGGGGGCATTACTGTACTTTAGAGTCCTATTAGCATCTTATGACCAGGCTTTAGGGGTCTGTTTGATAATTTAAGAACGATTTCTAGGCTGGACGATATGATCATATAGCAAGCTATCAAGCGACATCAGTCCAAACGTTATCAAACGATACCTGCCTTACGAGCCTCGTAGGACCTGTCTTGACATTGTTCATTGATTATTAATCAGACCCCAGATGATCAATGGACCCAACTTTCCATGCTGGACGCAACCGTCTGGAACTGTGAGAACTTCAAAGGTGCGGCCCCCCAGGTGGGCAGGTATCGTCCGGGTAACACGTGCATTTACATGCGTCCTCCGGCTGACACCCCGTCCCCCGCCCGCCAGTCCCCCGGCGGCCCGCCCCCTCACCCCGCCCCCCCTCGCCCCGCATTCAGCACGGTGTTGTGGGTTTTCACCGCGCGGGGCTTTCATGGTGACGCCGACGTCACAAGGCGTCCCCCCTACGTCACACGTCGTCAGAGGGCCATGCCCCCCGCCCACCAGACCCCCCTCCCCTCCCCCCCCCCCGGACACTCCCCTGAACCCCCCTGACGGCCTGATTAGAAGGTGTGGATTTGTTTTATCGTTGCTTGTTGGCGAACAGAAGTAGACAAATCGCGTCTTTTGTGAGAGAGTAAAATCGTCCCCCTGTAAACTCCCCTCCTGCTGTAAGCATGTCGCCTCTGTCATTTGTGTCTCTCCCCATCGAGGCGTGCTGTGATAGAGAGTGGGTGTTGTGGTAGAGAGTGGGTGTGTCGTGCCCTTTACATGCTCCACAATATCGTATTGTGACGTGTAAGACCCACGTTTAGCACATTCACTATTGGCCTGCGAGATAACCTTATGGCGCCCGAGTAATAACACCCATTGTTGCCGTTTCTATGGCGACTTTTATGTGGATGTGGTTTCCCAGTTCGTGATAGGTCATATTAACCAATACAAAATAAAGTGTTACGAGTAGTGAGATACAAATCAAGTTTCTGTTGTCAGCATGAGCGGAACTGGATATCTGTTACATGTATCACCACGCCTATCCCGTTAGAGCCTTACTTCCTGTTTTGAAAAAAAAGTTCTACAGAGGTCCAGTGTGGTGATACAATGAAAACATTTTTTTCCCATCCAGGTTTTTAGATAGATTTACTCCAAGATAAGGCTTCCCTTGACGCAGTTTGAAAACAGAGTTAATCGCAGCAGTTCACCAAACAAATCACAGTGTTATGAGAGGCCTGTGTCGGACACTTAATAACCTGTGCACGAACTTCTATGAAATACTGCCAGCTGCTGGGAATGACATAAATAATGTATGGAGCACTGTCAATAAAATGGCGTTTTTTTCCGTGATCATATATATATATATATATATATATATATATATATATATATATATATATATATATATATATATATATATATATATATATATATATATATATAGGGAAACGCAGTAACTGAGCCTGCAGACATACCCTTATCGATCTTTCATCCTGTAACTCCAGCAAGGTCGTAGTTACGAGACTAAAAACCTCGAACGCCCATCACTACGGGCTCAGTAACTACGTTCCCTCGTAATGCTAATCGCCTGTATCCGTCATCCTTTTCAGTGAGTACTGTATCGGGTTTTATGACAATACATTGTTACACTGGAGAATATAAAACTATAGTTAAAACACACAACAACATCAGTGAGCAATTAATCCGCGACAAATGCCACATTTACCTCTAAGTAACGGCAATTGACCCATTCGTTATTTTTATGACCTATTTATAGTATTTGATGACAACGGTTTTATGTTTTTAATGGTAAAATATCTTTCCATTTATAGGCAGTGCATTTGTCAGTAGAGAATATAGAGTTGGCAGTCTTGGTCATTGCAACGAGTATAGAGAAATATACTCGTTGGATATTGCAGATGCTTTTTAGATTCTCATTTCTATCACAAGCTTGTATTTTACTTGGGAAGTGAAATGAAATTGACTACTGGAAGACTTCCATGAGAAAACAAACTATATCATAGTTAAGGGGGTGTTCCACTGGACCGACGGTAGCCGATTCTGTAGCCAGACAATCGCCGATCATTATCGGATGCCCTAGAATTTCTCAAATCTTTGAAAATTGTCATTTATTAAACTATTATTATCATAATTAAATAAACTACAATTCGTGAGCTTCCTCTACAGGGCCCAGGAACAATTGATCGGGTGAGAAATCCGCCTGGTGGAGCACACCCTTAAGGTTTGTAGTACACTTTTGAGTAGCACATATTAGTATCCCAGAACTCAAGACTTAATTCAGTATCCAGCAGGTTTCATTACTCAATAAAATATCTGCCATGCCTGATTCAAAAATTCCCATAAAGTATTCGTGTAACAGGACGAAAGACCATCAAATGGCATTAATGGACATGTAGGCCACACCATAGAATTACATCTACTGAGATGTGAATGAATGACCCTTGACATTTAAGAGGTTAAAAAACCTTTTAGACGTAATAAGACAGGCCCTCGGAACATCATTTTTTAGCGATACAGACACGAGTATGGGTAATAAATCTACTCTTACGACGTCGTAAAATATAAGATGCGTAGACATTACTGACAGCTACACGTGCATGTATGACGCCCACTGCGCTAACGGTTTACCATAGATTATGATACATTACTATCTACCTTAGCCTGGTATAAACGTTCATTTGCTTAATATTAGGAACTCATACTCAACAGGCTTGCAAGTACGGTAACTCATACTCAATAGATATGTCCAGGCTAAGATAAAACTCATAAATATATTCATGTTTGGTCTGAGTCCCCATTCGCCATCTTGTTTGGGGTGCTTGAGAATATATTCACTCGGCTATCGCCTCATTCATATTCCTGCATACACCAAACTCGATAGCCAATAGAGACCCAGACCAAACACTCACGAATTTCTTACTTAATAATTGTGGCCATATCTCATACATATACCGGCCGCTCCTATACCCATGTTGTACTTATGGCTGCATGGCACACTGTGACATATGGTGCACAGCCAATCAATCGACATCAATAGAATGTAAATCTAATGAAATTAATAGGCACACTTCAGTTGAGCATCAAAATATTGGTGAAATTGCCAATTGTGAGTTTTATATTAAAAAAAATTGCCTTTCGCGTATTTTCACCGGTCACTTGCTCAGTAGTTGCATAGCCCACGACACGTTTTACAACCAGAAATTGCCAATAGTCCCTTTGACAATTCTACCGCATACGTGTATGTTTATGTACAACTCTAGTAATCCTGTCCCCGTATTATATCATGTTTCATTCAGAATTTCTGTATAACGTGTAACATTGTAACCTCGCCCGTCGCCCCATAGACACAAGGCATCTCATACAGTGTTGTACGTAAAATACCGTCACTTCCACTCTAAATACACTATATAACTTATTATAGAGAGCACTACGGCCTGCCATATAGCGTTTTACCATGTTACCCATCATCTGTGTAATTTGATAGTATACGGAAAGAGGTTACTGTTGTTGTACGCTGCAAAGTTAACAATCAGATTATCTCGATGCCGAAGTTGAGGGACAATCTTACTGACAATTGTACTGTGTATTTTTTTTTACCTACAACTGCATCATATACAACGTATCATCATATATATGTACCTTAATATGGCGAAATTTTACATTCCATTGATGTCAATTGAATAGGCGTCCCCCATATGTCACAGTGTGACGTACGGCCATAAATATGCAATGGGTATGAGCGGGCGGTATCCATGGGAGACACGACCGCGAGTTTAAGATAGAAGCACCGTCATAATAATACAACAATATCTGCTGAATTGATAGATATTTTTACGACTTTTAATTCACCAATTACTTTGGTGAGGTACCGGGAGGGAGGACTCCGACTCAACGACCGAGCGCCAGGCCGAGTTCACGACACCGTGCCCCGTCACGTGGCCTATCACGTGGCCCGTCACATGGACCCCGTGTGAGGGCCTTTATGAGGGCCTGCTGTATAATCATAACCTCAGCTCATAAAGGTCAGTCCATGTAATCCAATAAGCACATCAAAGCGTGGTGCAGTGGCGTGGGCCTGCGGGGCCGTGTGTCGTCATGTAAGGGCGGCCCGGGGGTACTGCCCGCGCCCTCACCCTTCAGTAATACTACAGACTGACCGCCTCCTATCAGGGGCAGATCTGGGCGCGACATAACCTCTGTCTTGACCGTAGATGGGTTTGGTGACTTGTACAATGTCAGCATGTTAATGATGGTACAGAGCATCTGAAGCCATTCATAAAGTATATAGCAAAGATTCTGAAAATGTTGACCCCCCACCCCTGTGCAACCCCTCTCATTCCTGAAAGCAAAGAAGGGGCATAAGGAAAAATTCAAAAATGTGTGACCCCCCCCCCCCCCGCCCAAGTGCATAC
Source organism: Alentia gelatinosa (assembly GCA_950022655.1). Classification (NCBI taxonomy): domain Eukaryota; kingdom Metazoa; phylum Annelida; class Polychaeta; order Phyllodocida; family Polynoidae; genus Alentia; species Alentia gelatinosa. The sequence goes on from OX465586.1 coordinate 49,296,548, forward strand.
ATACTTCATGGAAGATTACTTTGCTAATGGCAGCCATGCTTCTAATGTGATTGAATAATGTATTGTGCCCACGCTTCTAACATGGTGATATGGTGGTCACACTTCTAACATGGTTGTATGGTGGCTATGCTTTTCACATGGGGATATGGTGACCATGCTTCTAACATGGCAATATGACAACATTGCTTCTCACGTGGCGATAAGATGACCACGCTTGTAACATGGCAATATGGGGACCACGCTACTAAAATGGCGATATGGTTACCATGCTTCTAACATGCTGATATGGTGATCACGCTTCTCACATGGGGACATGGTGACCCCCTTCTAACATGCCGACAAGGTGAACACGCTTCTAACATGGCAACATGGTGGCCACGCTTGTAACATGGAGATATGGTGACAGTGCTTCTAACATGGTGATATGATGGCCTTGCCTCGAACAGTTTGCTTTACACACTGGGTTCTATGGACAATATAATGAATGGCAGGTGGCCATAAACCACAAGTTGATGATTCATAGTAATACACGAGCCAGACTGAGTGTACTACGAAGTCTACCTCGAGTGGTTGACAGAGCTGCCTGGTCACAAATCCGTCGTTTATTGTATTTCTTATTCATATTTACGAATGAATTAAAACCCGGAATTAACGGACATAAAATTAAGAACAATCACCAAAACAAGGCATCCAACCCGCGACTCTGACCAGATTGCTTGGAGCAGAATCCTCATCCTTCTCGTTTATTGTCAGGTGGGGCACAATGTAACTTGGACCACTTCAACTGAGGCTGTAATATGGCCCACATAACAGGATATGTATCACTAGGATACCTGTGGCAGCGTGTCAAGGAGAAGCCAGTGGTTCCAGTCTAGTCTTACCTTTTATTCTTCAACTCATCAGTCAATACCTGACCTTAACTTTCTCTATTCTTTTCTCCTGCATGTTTTCTTTTCTTTTGATCTGTATTGTGTTCAATGTGTGTACATTGTTTTTCCGGTATTTTGTTATATATTTAACTTATATACGAGGCGCTATTCATGTTTGGTTTCATGATCTACAATATTACAACACCATACAAGGTCGTGCTGCTGTTCCTGTTGCTATTGTTGCTGATTTTTTCTGCATGTTTTCACCCATAAAGATGAAGAAAATGTAGTTGTAAACCTCTTTGGAAGGTGGAGGTGGGGTGTGAAAATAATGGACGACACAGACTTTCTCCACAGAGGACGAGAGAAGAGCAGTCTCGTGCCCTGTTGAGTGCTGAAGCATGTGACTTCACGGTAATGCCCAGGACCAGCATGACAAATGATCTGCGTGAGACTCGGGGTGTTTGAGCAGCCATATCGACTATCATGTACATGTACATGAGGGGCGAACGTCTTTGAAGTGACGACAATGAATGTTGTCACACACATCTAGCATGTTACCTGTACTTGGCACGGTCTGCTTGTATACATCTGAAGCCTTTCTCACTCCTACCTCTATATCTATAATCTGTGAGAGAGTTACTTGTAGGTCTGCTTGTATATATCTGAACCCATGCTCGCTCCCACCTATATAGCTGTAGCATGTAAAAGAGTTACTTGTATGCGCCTAAACTTGTGTTAACTCCCACCTCCATATCTATACTTTGTCAGACAGTCACTAGTGCCGCTCTCCTTATATAGATCTGAACCAGTGTTCAATCCTACCTCTGTATTACATACCTATGCCAGAAACACTGTAAATACCAACCTCTGCACGCACCACCACACTGTGCCGGTATGGCGACGTACCTCCATACTTTGAATACGATTGGCTGCACTTAACACGGAAATACGTAAATTAAGTACAAATAAATACTATTTGCTCTAAAAATTCATACTAAAATGTTCAAAATAATATCATGATAATGAATGACGCAATGAAAATGATCTTAAAGGTGTTTGAAATTTGTTTATGAAAACGTGGTTGTAAACGAAGCGCCGAGTAATGTTTGTGTATGTGTGACTAACTCATTGCAGAAAGTCACAAAAAATATCTCACTCTGTGAGCTTATACAATATTCCTATCGAAAGAAATGCGGTACGAGAGGCCTTTCCAATAAGGTATACATGTTTCACTAAAATATCTATTACTCTATCAGAAAGTTACTCGTACCGCTCTGCTTGTATACATCTGAAACCGTGTTTACTACCACCTCTATAACTATAGTCTGTCTCAGAGTAACATGTACCGCTTTTCCTTTATACATCGAAACCCGTTTTCACTCCCACCTCTATATCTATACTCTATCAGAGAGTTACTTGTAGCTCTCGTTGTTAGCGCGTACTTATACGCGCTATATACGCTGCCTAAATGTTAGAGTCATCACATATAGGCTTCTAGCATACTGCAAATACATGTACACTATCACTTCACTCTCTGCGAGCTTTTCACTGTAATACTGGGAAAGGAGCAGGGTGCCAGTGTCTCAGGGTCATAGAAGCGTGCCCAGCTGACCATGACCAATCACTCAATGCTGAATTACATGATTGACCTACTGGTGCTTGATATATCTGGACCATAGACTTAATGGCCAGTTAACTGGGTGCAAGTGGGTTACAGAAAACGATCCATAGACTGAATATAACCCAAAACTTTTAATTGTTATTCATTTATAATTTCACGCTCATTCTTCAAGGACGAACATTTGCTCCTTTGCTCCTAGCATACATCTGTACCTGTGTTCACTCCAAACGCTATATCTATACTTTGTTCCAGACATAGTTGTCTGTCTGACAGACACTGTAGTGTCTGTCAGTGTGCTCTGGCACAGGGTGTGGTCCTCTGTGTGTGTGTCACATAGGGACTTTAGTGTCTGTCAGCATGCTCTGTCACAGAGTATAGACCCCTGTGTGTTTATACCACATTAAAACTCGGTAAAGATCTAAACTGTCGGCACACCTTGTCGTTCCCACGCACCCTCCACGTGCCCTGTCAGGGTGGGGGTTGAGAACAGAGGATTGAGGGTTGAGAACAGAGGATTGTGGGTTACACACGGAGGGGTTGTGGGGAACTCGCCAGCGTCCTGCACACGTCCAGCTCGTCCTCACTGCATAACGACATAATTGATCCGAAAACGAGGCTGGTCGTACTGACCCCGTGCCTCGCGCACGCGCAGAACGTCCCGGCACGCGCGGTGCCGCCATGACAGCCAAACATAGATCACGTGACCCTGACAGGGGAATGTGCAGATTAGAAGCGGGAGGGGGCCTCGTGGTAATTGCTTCTCTGAAAACGCAATCTCATACGCCTGTGCTGAATTTAGTAGACCTATCCTGCATGTGAAATGCCCTTTCTATAGGGATTGTTATTTCACCCCTGCCATTTTCTCCCGCAGACTTAACATTGGGAACTCATACTCAACGACCATGGAGTATTGTAGAAAAATACTCAATTGGCGATGATGTCAGAAACCTTAGCCAATCAGTCAGTGATAGGGATGAAATAAAATCTAAGCCGCACTCGATCCAAAGCCGCTGAAAAAACATCATTCGCCATGGTTTGCTGTGTCATCTCACTCAGCTTTGCCTCGGGAGATTACTCTGCAACCAAAACACATGGCGTATTTTGAGTGGCTCGATACGGTACCTTCTTATTGTTGAATCACGCCTACCATAGGATTTTCAATTTTGCTCTGGATATATATTTTTGAAATTTTCTTATGAGGGGAGGGATGTCCTGTCTACCCAACAGGCACATAGAATTTATCAGTGACATATTTAGGCCTATGTATGTGCTACAGAACTATGATTTAAAGAATATATGTTTATCCTACCCCTAATATAAAATCCCATAGGCTTAACATTGAGTTTCCGTATGCCACGCTGACTGACATACAGAGTTTTATATGCCACTAGTGGCATACAGAATTGTCATCACGTAATATTCTAAAATCGAGGAGACAGAGTAGGATAAAATCAAAACCTGATTCGTTTAAATCGTGGCCACCGCATTCCACTACTGGAGTTTTAGCTCTTGACTTCACTCGGCTTTGCCTGTGAAATCACTATGCCAAACTCCTGTCGTGGCATACGGTGGCCAAGATTAAAACTCATCCAGTTTTACGATAATATGTACTAAATATGTACCTACGTTTCACGCTCATTGAAGTCTGGGAATGTGCAATAAAGGGAAATTCATTCTACAAGCTAGACTGTAAACTATCATTCCCAAAGTGGGCAAGTTAACGGTAATAAATACACATCATTGTGCCTTTTACCCGCATGGCCTCAAACGCAGTTCATGAATGGGAGATTTGAAGGCATTTCATATTCATTGCTACCTAAATTGCTTTTTGATAGATTGGGAATTGAGTTACCAGCTCCACGTGAAGTTGTGACAGCGTTTCCACCTGTCATTTAAATGCGCATTTTTCTCGTCCTTCCCGCGAGGTTTTCCGCCATTTTGCACATTCTCCGTGCGGGCTTCATTCGGAGAGACGCGCGTCCATTCTACACGTATTGTCCCTCTCCGGGCGGTCACGTGATTTATGGCGGTCACCACGTGACGCGTCTAGATCCCTTTCCGTGTCAGAGGAACGCTGAGGTCGTAACCCGCAGTAAGTCCCGCCACTCCAACCCGCCACCCGGGAGACATTGTCCCGTGTCCGACCAAACTCTCCTGCTTTCATCTGCCACAAGACGCTCAAGTCGCCATGACAACCAAGACGCGGGCGTCTTACAGAAATGTCGTCTGCTGTGGAGAGGGTCACGTCGGGGTCCATTATTCCGTTGACGTTGCTGGACATGACGTTGGGGAGAAGAGAGGGGGCGGGAAGGTGAGGGGGAAGGGGGGTGTAGAGGGGGGAATGTCATGGGCTGCCCACAGGGACTGGCCCAGCCTTGCCCAAGTCTTTGATTATCGACAACATTCATTAATAAGAAAAAAATCTACTTTGCAACATGTGGACTTCCTCTGACAGGTCCAGGAATCATGGTGAGGAGGGGTTGGGTAGGTGGAGGGGTAGGCATAGGAGATGTTCACTGAAGGTATAGTCTAGGACTAACCTAGACTAGCCTCCATCCCTGCGTCCTACCCCTCCGCCTCTGTCTCCCTGTCTACCGTATATTTCATCCTATTTTCATTGAATGATTTAATGAATATTGATAATCAGTCTTATACAAGTCTATGACTACCCGTCGGTGGGTTCCAGGTTTGGAAAAAAAGTCGTAAAACGCACAGATAACAAAATGGCCGCCTTCCTATTGTCCCCCGACTGGTAACCGCGCCGCGCATGCGCGTCACTCTTCAGGCCGAGTCTTAGTCGTTACAGGGATTATCCCACTTAGCGCTGGGGTATCTGATAACGTCCATGTACTTATATCAGCAGAGATCGTTCTAGCTTCATGGCCGGAGGGCGTTTTGGTAGATGCAAGAATGCAAGAATGAAGACTGCGAGTCCAGAGGGACGAGCGAACGATAATTCCTGTGTGAACGATAATTTGTGTGCAATGTGTGGGTCACGCTAGGTGGGGTCTCAAAGAGCCCCCGGCACGACACAGGGCGCCCCTGGTGGCCGGGGAGTGGACCATGCACGTGCCCGGTAAACCCATCATCAGCGTGTAAGGAGGTGCACCAGGAGGCCACCAGGAGGCACCACGTGGGGCTTGCTTTGTACCTCTTAATACACAATATTACCATCATTTTGGAGGCCATCCATAAAGTACCTATGTAGAATTTCTGAAATGTTTGACCCGAACCCCATCCCCTCCCAATCTTGTACGCAATAGAACAAAGAAGAAGCATACGCAAAATTTCCAAAAGATTTGACCCCACCCACCGTCAGTGCGTACATATTTTATTTATGGCCCCTTGAAGCAATATACTCGCATTCCCTTGGATGCTGCTTACTTTATTGCTCATAATTCATCCCAATACTGGTCTTCCATTATGGCTTTGCAACTATATCTAGATTCGATATCCCTTAGCAGTATTGGTTAGCTACAAATAGACGATCTATACTAAATGAAAATGAGGTGAAAAGTATGATCATATAATTATGCTTGTGGATAATAATTATCAACTACGTGGAAAAAACGACCATGCAATTAAAAATCATGGTAATGTCGTACATATTATCCCGGACTTGGGAGAGTGTATAAAGGTCCATGATATTATTCAGGATTTCAAATATAAGTTATCAAAGGAAATACAAAATGGCCGCCGATCATCTCACGCACTACTTTGCATGCTGGGACTTTTTTTCCGTATTCTACTAGGGAAATACAACTTTCTATATTCTATTTGGTAGCGATCTGCAGGCCCTGCAGGTTTATAAAGACTCCTTGTTAGGTGGATAATAAAAGCGGGGTTTTCACTGAGCGATAAATGTTGAACTTTTTAATTATGTTCCTGCCATTCCCGTATGTTGCCTCACCGTCAGGAGTGGTGCAAGAATTACAAGTAGGACATCCAGAAAATATCCAACATCTAGGAATACGACAGTACACATCGCACTCAATCGCAGGAAAAATCCAGGGTATGCCCGACTGGTGCGACGATGGAATTCCCAAAATGCTTGTGGCGCCACCTATGTGTCCAGGATATGTGTACTTCTGTAGTTCTCCAAGATGTTGGATACCTCTGATGTCATTCAAATGTAATGATTCATTTTATCGTTCATTTTCTGCACTCAGAGAAGGATAGAGATCGTATATTCTCAACACAAGAAACCAAGTTCACAAAACTATATATGTTGTATGAGGGTCTAACATAGGACAACCTTAAGTCCAACAATGCTGAATAATGTGGCTTTTATTACTAACTTTATATGAGTAGGATGTATTTAATAAAAGTAATCTTATTGAATCGTTCTTTCTGATATCAATCAAAGTGTTAAACTTATAACTTGACATGTATATTATGTAGACATACCTAGTACGCGAACAAACTTTACATGCATTTTGAATTTTCAGTTCATGAGAATACCATGCGTAATGTATCTTGAAGGGCTGAACGTACGTTGTACTGGCCAATCAAGAAACCCATCTGTTATCTGGTGAGTGTTAAGCCAGGTAAAGTAAACGATCTAATTGAAAATTAAAATCTAAAATAGAAATCTCACACAACCAACAAACACCAGAATAAATTTATAACATGGATTAAGATTTATTCAAAGTACTTAGGTTTTTAGTTACATGTTTTTATATCGGCGTTGACACAACGTTTCGGCCTAATAGTGGGCCTTCTTCAGGTAAAAATTAAAATTTCAAGAGAGGATTTGCTTGGATACAAATTTCATACATAATAATGCTGCAAACGGATAAAAACCGTTACATACCATTTACAAAGCTCTCAGCAATATGAACTTGTCTACTTCAGTGTGTTCTACCTGCTACAGAGTTGTGAGGATGTATAGACTGACAACGGAGTAGTATGGAGTGGAGTGTGTCTGTGAGGACTTGAGGGTATGGAGTGAGGGTGTGTGTGCGGATGTAAAGGTATGGAGTGAGGGTATGTGTGAGAATATGAGACTTAAGGTGTGTGATGCCGGGGTGTTGAGGGTGTGTGTGAGGATGTAAAGGTATGGAGTCAGGGTGTGTGTGAGGCTGTGAGGATGTGGAGTGGTGGGGGGCTCTCAGGTGGGTGTGACTTATGGAGAATGATAAACGCCCCCTGAGAGCTCCGTGTGTGGCGGTCTGAAGGTCGTCTGAAGGTCATTTATCACTCTGAGCACCCGCACCTCTCCACATGAGGACCGGTAGCGCCACCTAACGTCAGCAACGCGAGGAGAATCTTAAATCATCGCCGAAAACCCAGCCTGAAACTGAAGACTTTTAATTCACACAGTCCAATTTTACAGATTACAGGGAGAGATGGGGAGACGGGGTATCCCGGTGTAATGGGGATAATGGGGACGTGAGTTATGGGGATCCACTGGATGCACCCGGCACGTTGGGATCTTTACATTCTCAAGTTCACTTCCAAGGTCACTGAGGTTAATTTGTACCTTTAATCATTTAGAAAAATTACATCCTACTTTCCTCACAAGTAGCTAACTTAGGGTTAATGTAAGATCAATAATTTACAAAAAATCATTGATGCACTATTTCCCGTATTCCTCAAAGGGAAGGGCCTAGCATGTGAGGTAAAACGAAAAGGAGTGACATACTCGTTCCAATCAAACGCTAGGTAAGTTCAAACACTTTCTCCCAAACAATAATTACATGGTTGAAAAACGTCTGCCATATATATCTTACAAAAATGAGACGCATTTTCAGTTCCAATTACACTGAAAAATGATTGTTGTGTGAAGATTACAGCCCTGTCGAGTTATCGGTGGTGGGTACATCGGCCGAGGGGGTCTTCAATGTCAAAGGTCACGCCCTTGGGTTAGGTCACGTGACCCGGGTCCAGGGGTCAGACGGTAAGTGCTGTGGTCAGCGGAAGGACACAATGTAGTCCCGGCACGCGCGACGTTCACACCCAGTACTCTCATTGTATTCCTGCGCAAGCGAAACAAGAGAATCTTGTCCGGGCGTTCGTCGCGCCGATTTATCTCCTGGTGGCCACAATGGGAGAAGCTGAAAATGAGAGAGGTTGGTGGAAGAAAATAGCCACAAGCCGGGGTCAGGCAGAGGCCTCTCCCAGCAGGACATGGGAGGCTTGTGGCGGCTTTCTGATAAAACAGGAGACTCGCGTCCATCATCGTCAACCTGCAGGCTCTACCTGAGTTTACATGCTTATGGAAGGCTCTTGATAAAGCAGAAGACTCATGTCAATCATCCCCAACCAGCCAGAACTGCCTGTGTTAGGGAGTGTTCTGTGTTTATGAATCCTCTTGGAAATAACAAAAAGAATTCAGGATGCTTGGAGATAGTCATCATATGTCGAGTGGTGAAAAATTCTAGAATCACCACCCATAATCATCTGTGTAAACATCAGCATGGTAAACCCTGGTAGTTTTGATACAGCGCAATGATTCAGATTAGGCCCAGGTAGTTCTGGTACAGCACAATAAATGACAGTAGGTCCGGGTAATTCTGGTACAGCATAATGACTGACAGTAGGCTCAGTTAGTTCGGATACAGCACGGTAACTTTGAGTAGGCCTGGGTAGTTCTGATACAGTAAAATGACTAACAGTAAACCAAGGTAGTTCTGATCTCAACCAAAACCAGCCTGCTCTACCTGTGTTGGGGAGTTTTCTGTGTCTATGACTGATTTTCCCCTCTTAAAAATACCAAAAGGAATTTAAGCTGCTTTGAGATGGTCATCATAGATGGAGTGGTGAAAAATTCAAGAATCGTCGCCCCTAATCATCTAGTGTTTACAAACATCAGCAAAGTAAACCCGGGTAGTTCCAATACAGCACAATGACTCAGAGTAGGCCCAGTTCTAATTCGATGACAGACAGTAAACCTGGGTAGTTCTGATACAGCACAATGACTGACAGTAGGCACAAGTAGTTCTAATACAATGACTGACAGTAGACCTGGGTAGTTTTTGCTGACTGTTCAATTAATCTGTGATTTTTTTACGATATGACAGACCCGCAAATACTTGTCTTAACGCGGTTTGTTGGGGTGTTTTTTCTTTGAACAAAATTCGCCATGCTTGGCTGACGTTATGCAGGATGGACGTATTTATCGGTCTGTGAGTGAGTAACAATCCACAGATTAATTAATCTACACCGGGTCTCTTAATAATTATTACACACCTTGAAATATTTCAAATATATAAGAATCTACCTTTAATCACCCTGCAAAGTCTGATTTGGCGCACAAACATTTTCCATCCTTGTGCAAACGAACTCAGTCAACAACGCCCGCGCTTCTGTAGACAGTCCTGTCGTATTATAAAAGTACAGCTTCCGTTTTGTACATATATCTGTTATCCGATTAATTCTAACCTTGTGATTTTTTTTCTACATTCTGAAAACAGGGCAGTTGGAGTACTTCAAACTATTCAGTACATCATAATTTTTTACCATTGTAAAATACAATTTATTTTACAGTACACTGAGCATTAGATAGTAAGCATAGGACTGATGTGCACAGGTGTATAGCAACTCATAATCGTAGTCTTTCAGTATCGCTCTTTGTTTTGAAAACTCACACCCGATGGCTCATTCCTGATGAATAAGAGGTTTGAGGCTTTCACTATAGAGAATGTCTTAGCTAAATTAAAGACGAATGCTGGTAGGTATTGTAGTGCCTTGTGTGTCTACACTCAGAACTAAATTTAGCACTAGTGGTGCCATCGGGTATCATGAACATATGGATCATTGTACAGAAAAATGTACAATGGGCAATTTCTCTACTTTCCTTTATTCACAGAAGCTCATGGTATTTGTATTTGCCTGACATGGCTATATTTGGTATTCATGGACAGAGAACATTATAATGTAATAAAAAAAGTATATTGATTGGGTCTCTTGCCCACACCTTAGGCTTTGGCGTCATTTAAACCTGTAAAATATGTAAATTTAACATTACAAAAATGTTAGCACTGGGACATAGTATTTTTTTTAGCATTTCTCATTTGTATATATTCCCATCTATCATAATCCAGAATTAATTGAAGATAGCAATAGAACATCAGTGTCATCTAGCCACGAAATGAAAATATTGTAGTTTCCCATAGACACCAAGAGTTAAGCACTTGCCTTCTTCAGATGACGTGCCTTTTTTGCATTTTCTATTTGCTGATATATGACTCTTATGTTTCCAGGATTTGTCTTTAGATTGTGTGTATTTAAGGCATATCCTACAATTCACAGTGGCGCCACCTGGTGATTTTCAAATAATATCAAGTTTTAGTCAAAACTGGTTTCTCTGGATTCGTTCTAATTCTCCATGAGTAAATTTAACATTTTGTCCAGTTTATCCAATCTTAATAGGTAGAATAGGCCAATTTACATTTGCTTGATTAAGGCCTGGCGTCCACCTACAATAGAAATTTAGACCTACCGATATGGCACCGATTTTGATTTTGTATCGGGGGGGGGGGGGGGGGGGTATCGTAGGCTATATCGGAGCCATATCGTAGTGGGTGGACGCCGGGCCTTACATAGGAAATGTACTGAAAAATATGGTTTTCTTCATTTCTTTCAAAAACAAGGCCGGAGACCTATGGTTTTTAAAACCTAAATAAGTTGTACTATATATGTACTATATTCTGTGAAAGTTTGAGGAGAATGACTAAAACTACACGGTGACCCCCGATTTTTAAGTTAGATATGTGTTCAATAACACTTGGAGATAATAATATTAAATTTTTAGAAAATTGACATGGGTTTTAATTTTCTAGCCAAATTGTCCGATATGCCTTCAAAGAGATAATTTGATCATTCTAATTTAGTATATCTTTGTTGAAGTTTGTATAAAGTTGATAATCTAATATATAATAAAGTATCCAATTGCAATTAGTTTCAACTGCTTGAGCTGACAGCTGACAGCGACTTTAGTGTGTTTCTATAAACGGATCCACCAGCACCCACCAGAGTACGTCATCCCTTGATTTTGAAACAGACATCAAAATAAGTACTGATATACACTTTACTGCACACGGTGTAAATCAGCAGCTTCAAAATGTTACTGTTTAGTGTCAATAGAGCATCATCACAGAATTCACAACATCGTCACATATACTCTGGTTCTCCTGACCGAACAAGAAATATCCATATCACTCACTCCAATAACTACGCTCCATGCGAATCAATCAAAACTAGCAACCTTTGCTTGTTATGCTGGACATGCAATATTGTATGTCTTGTGGCATCAGTCTCCATATAAAAGGCACTGTCTAGCGTCATTGCCCATCCCAAAGTGGTTTTCTCATGCAACCTTTTCCTGCCACTACGTACCATATAAAATTAATCAAGACCAACTCTGACTGGACCCGATTTAAAGATCATTAGGGGAAATTCAATCGGATCAGTTGGATAATACCGTGAAGAATCCATATGTTGATGGAGTTAGCTGATGGGGACTGTCTTTGATCCTGGCTGTGTGTTGTCACGGGTTACGCTCGTTACACGGAGATACTGAGGCTCTGACCGTTACGGTGTGACAGTCTCATACACAAGGTGACAGGTAGATGACTGAAACCATCAGTTGATGGCTGGTCCCATCTTCAGATGTGCCGCTCTGGTCACACCGACAGACTATCCCCGGTGAACAGAGGCCACCCTTACATCAGTAATGGGTCTAAGACGCCCTCCCTGGTCCCTCACCTGGTCTCTCACCTGGTCACACACCTCTGACACACCTCAGCGCGGCTTCACGCTCAGATCAAAGCCCACACACTCTCACCTCCGCGTGGTCAGGACGGAAATATCCAGTCGCCTGCAATCGGAGATGTTGTTCCTCCAGCGCCCTGTCAAAGGGCATTGATTAATGGAGACTGAGACTGAGAGAGGGACATTGACGGGGTTTCCTGTTGTTATAAGACGGTGTCTGTTGTTGTTGAGGTAAATCTGGGGGAGATTGGTGATGCTGAGTGTACTCACATCACACACTGGGCATTCTCAGCCCAGCCCTGTCATTGCCCTGAAAGCCCCGGCAAGTTAAGTCCGACTTAAGTGATATCCCCGACGTCGGCGCAACACAAGTTTCAATTAGCCCTCTGTCTGTGTTATTGATGTTTGAAGAGTCTATTTGCGATAGGATCTAAATTGGAATGTAGAGGTGATGTTAATGTTAAGGTAAGAGAAACTCTGTTGTTTGCGGCTTCTGAAGTTCAAAGCACCCTGTACTTGATTAATGAAAGTAGCCAGGAAGTTCTAGAGATCTCTCAATTACTGACTTCACGTACAGAATGCACTTTAGTATCCACCTTATACGAACCTATCATTATGAACGTTTAGGCTCTCAAGATCGATACTGAGGAAAAGACATATGAATAGTCGTAATCTCCGAGGAAAATTAGGAAAAAAAGTCCATGACACATCGAAATTGTGCGTGTTTTTCCTTTGATAATTTAAATTTGCAATGCTGGATGAGGAAAACATTACAGAAACAGGTTAATATTGTGTATATAACCACAAACGTACTGGTAGTAGTGGACATGATGTGGAGAACACCCGATTAATCTTCAGACAGGAGTTCCAGCTCTGTCTCTATATAAATATTTCTCTTTGACTCGGTCTGTCTGACTCTCTCTGTCCCTCTCTGCCTCTCTCTCTCTCCCTCTCTGTCTCTCTGTCTCTCCCTGTATGTCTCTCTCCTCTCTGCCTCTCTCTCTCTCTCTCTCCCTCTCTCCTCTCCCTCTGTCTCTCTCTAACCTTCCCATCGTAAGCTCTCTGTATCTATGTCTTTCTTTCTGTCTATCCGTAGACCTTTTTTGTTTTTAGTTGCTAATTTTCTAATTATCTAAATAAAGGTTTGTCAGACATTTCCTTCAGAATCTGATGAGAAAACTTTGATGAAAGAATCCGCCGCAGGTGCTACGAGCTATGGCCACTGCTGGCCACAGACTGAAGGTGAAGAAATGTGTAAGGGTAAGGTTGAGGCATCTATGACATGTGACTTGATTGATGGAGCATTCTTGATAGGTTGAAAGCAACATGCTCTAACAGCTTTCAGTCCAGCTTAGAAGGTATAACATTCATATTTCCTCCTATGATTATAATCCTGAGTCAAACGGTATTTGTTAACTTTAGGGGTCGAGCGTTGAAGCAGAGATATTTAAGCTCTTTCCTTACCGGACACGGTAGAAGATGCACGTCATTAAAATGTCCCACCCTTGATACCTAACCACATCTGTAGTGCAGATCTAGGTTGCAAGTATTGAGGAAATTTATTGATTTCCATTATATTCAAAGTTGTCTGTCAATGTTTCTATGGTCATAAATATTAAATATATAATCTCTGAAAAAAATATAAAGATCCATTTAGAATTAGCTGAGATAAATGACATCCTAACAAAAATAAGAAAATGATGCCTTGAGACATCATTTGCACTGTCCACGGGAGTGTCCTGAGGCATCATTTGCACAAGCCACGGGAGTGCCCTGAGGCATCATTGGTAAGGAAAGGATTGATAATTTCACAAAGTTATCATACAGGGGCAAAGATCGCAACAATTCTTCAAATATTTCTTAGCAATATAACACAAACAGATTGCCGATGGTCAAAAGGTCATGTTTCTGAGAGTACTTGAGCATTTTCCGGAAGTGAATCGTGGTTTCGCCCACAATGCACAAATGATACTTCCGCTGCAGGAATTCACTGTTACCATGTGGCGCCATCTACCGGTCGGAGAGATTCCTACATCTGGGAACCGCCTCCCACTGTTTACCACATATGGACGCAAGATGCGTGATCAAAAGAAAGGGTTAACACTGCAAATGTAACGTGTTTGTTTCTGATATGGTGAAAATATTGAATTAGTCATAATCACAAGCAGATTTAATCACCACTGAGTTTTTAATTTGGTGCCAGTTAAACTCGACGTGGACCGGCATGTTGTTAAAGGCCCGTTTCCATTGGCCGACTAAAACGGTGTAGATTTTTTTAGTTCTCCTAATAGCCCATTTCCATTTTGCCTCAGTAATGCTAAAGGTCCGTCGGTGGTGCCTGACTGTAGATCGGTTAGGGCCAATGTAAATAGGAAATTAGGACAACTGAATAAATTCACACCATTTTCGTCGGCCAATGGAAACAGGCCTAAAGTGTGAGGGTGTTTAGCCCCTGTCGACGTAGTCAACCTAAAGCTGGTTGTACACACATTTTAGGTCCTTTACATGTAGCTACTTACGGCCAAAATCAATTCACTTTAAAAAAGGAAATGGGTCCTATTTCATGCACTGCACATGGATAGAAATGTTTTCTTGTCTTAAGATGCCATAAAAGATCAAGATTCAAACCATAAACATTTGCACATGCTGCTTGCGGTGAACTAATATTGTACAATTAATCATCAGGTATGAGTCAACATTTTGGTGGCTTTTGACATGGTCTTACATGAACAGAACCATATAGTCCACTGCCTCATGTTCTATGTAATTCTGCGTTAGATACACCAAAGAAGCCGGGCAGCCCGAAATGCATGGCGTCGTAATGGTTTTGCCATTTCAGGGGATGTACAGCGCGTATGTAAACAGTATGTTGTGGTGTTAAACGAGGCGTTTAGTGTGCGCTCACCACTGCAAGTGACTTGGGATTTACTCGGGTGTTGCCGATGTCAGCTTCTCCGCCTGCACTCTATATTCTCATTGGCTTTGACCTCCTGCATGGAGTTGTCCCCCTGTATTAACTACCATATAAGGAATATAGTATATTTCCTATTTAAATCAAAACAAATGTAAATTGGGCTACTTAGTCCGTTAAGATTGGCTAAACTGGACAAAATGTAAGATATACTCATTTACAATTAGAATGAACCACTAAGAAGCAATTTTTACTAATAATTGATAATATCTAAAAATCACCAGGTGGCGCCACTGTGAACTGTAGGATAGGCCTTTAAGGGGTTGCTGTGACATAGCTATTTTGTAATGTCACGTACAAATGGGAATGCGAGTTTCCCAGGTTCATTAAATTCTCGTCATTTAACAAATCTTCTAATATAGATATTTAGAAGGAAACATACGAGATGAATATTCATAACTTGAAGTGAAGCTGAGTGAATTACTATGCCGGGGTAAGATAAGAAACAATACAACACAACCTTGGTAAGTATCGCTTTGTTTATTTACCGCCCCAAAGACGTGGGTTTCGGACATAATTGCTCACTGACGCGTGCACTGGTCAGGGCACTGGCATAGAGCAAAACGTCGGAGACCGGAAATTGCAAATCAAAGAAACATGTACAGATGTAGATGCCTATAAAGATATTTCCCTTGATCAAAACTTGGCACCATTCTCCAATGCCCAGAACCACAGGGAACCTTTGTATATGAAAGTGAATCATACAGGGAAATTATCTTTTGATATAGCCGTGCTCGTGCATTGTAACATATGTAACATGGAATATGAACATATATCATTGAATAATGCTAGTGATAAAGCGAATTGGAAGACAATTCCAGGTACCACTATTTATTAATGTATTTCCTATTACGGAGTACACACTGTATTTGAATCATGTCATAGAATGTTTTAAAGGTAGTTCATGAATCAATTGTAATTCTAAGCACAAATATAATACAACGCAACTTAAACGCACTAATTCAGACTTTGTATCATATTGGATTTTGGAGCAAATATTTCAAAGCTTTCCTGCACTTCATTTCCAGTTCTTTCAGTTAATCTGCCGTATGATGTTTATGCAATTTCAAATATACCGGTAGTTTATTTATTAAACCGTTCAAATCGCCCATGTGCCACTGCTACATCATATCAAATAACAATCATTAGTTGGTGATAAAAAGCGATACAAGATAAAAGGTCCTATAACGCACATCACCACAGAAATCGCCGGACAAGGTCGGACAAGGTCGGACAAGGTCACTTACGTCAATACGAGGTTGTCACGTGACGGAAGTGACGTGTGGGGGTATTTCCGTCATGCGCAACCCTTCATCTGGATGATGTAGATGGTGGAGATCGCGAGTCAATCACAGAGAGAGCGGCACGAGGATGACCTGAGTGGCGAATCACAGTCATCACGTCCCCTCCACGTGTCCCCACACAATAAACCACGCCCGCCGCTCACCACTCTCACCGCCTTGGTTTTTATTCACGTGTTTAAAAAAGGTGACACTTTGACACCTTTCTCCCGCATTTTCCCAACACGGCTCTTGCCTCATTTTCCAAGCAAAGATTCTGCGCCCTGCATGTATCTCTGCGGCAAGGCACCTGTTTGGGACAAGATAAATGCTCATGTACAGTAAAACCCCGCTGAAGTTGACACATTCGGGAGTATTTTGTGTTTTACATGTAAAAAAACCAAACGCATATCATATGGTATTAAAGAGGAAACCAACAAGTTATGGTCAAAGTCGTTATCATCCAGGAGTTTGATGTGGAGTGATATGAATGAGGCGGTAGCCGAGTGAATATCACATATCGTTCAAAGGAGTTGGAGAACAACAACAATGTTGGTTTCTAGATGAAAAGCTAGCACGCTGGTCACCATTTCTTAAAAATTAGCTGTGTATTACAACGCTTCAAGATATTAAATTTCTAGGAAATTGACTGACCTAGGTTTAACTTTTCAAGGTAAATTGTCCTATATACCTGTAAATGTCTGTCAACTACGGATTTTTTATAGTCATTAGATAATCACGAGATTGGATGGGAGCAGATATTAGTATCTGAAGCCCAAGTGTTGTGTTGGATCTGTTGGGAGAGTTTTTGACACCTTTCTCCCGCATGCCCAAAACGGTCTCGTTCTGATGATGGCCGGCGGGCGGCGGCGTGCGAGGCGCAGGGCTCCAGGGTTAAAGATCAAGAGGTCATTTGGAGCTGGCTACGCTCTGCTTTGACCACTGGTCATCGGTCAGTGCAGGGCAGCGCGGTCCACCCTTGATCACGGTCCAGGGTTTGTAACTTTGTGTCCGAGCCTTTCAATTAGCGACAACGCCGACGGGCGCCCGGCTGATTTACAGAAACACCGCTGTGAGACCTGAAATGCGGGTTTTTACGACATGCTGTGAACCGGCCGGAAACTGGTGCGGGTCAGCGCCACCCCGCTGAACGGGACGCGGGGAAACTACCAATTACTCAAACTGTTTAGATTGCATGCTTTGAATACTGAATGCGGGTTTCAAATTATTCCAATGATAAGTGGTGAGCTAGCGTAATCCTACTTGAAGTAATCCCAGCTTTTCACTCAAGGACTCTGATGTACGCTCTTAATGTGGAGAGCACATCAGAAATATCTTTTCTGGGATTGAGGTGAAGCCGCCGGCGTTGAGATGTTGTCTTTTCCCACTGCTTCTGTTTGACGACAAGTTGGAGATAACGCCCTCCATTAAGTGGCCATCGAACGGTGTTAGGAGACAATAAAGTGAAACCAAACCATACGCCACGACAGCCTTATCAGTGCGAACATGATTAATGTTCTAGTCAATCATTTGTTAAAAATCAGATGGGTTTTATATCGTGAAATCTCGGGAGATTCCGAATAAATGGCTTTAGATTCTAAAAAGGATAAGCATTTATATCAGAACTAGAAATGACTCGTAAGAGAATAAGTAAATCTTAGTACAGACCTAGAAAAAAAGAATAGCAGGTTTGAGTTTGTTTTTACACGAGAATCTCACTCCCATGTTATTTCAATCTTCAAACCAAGGTTTAGTTAACTTTGTTTCTATATGGGAGTAACACTCCAACAGATCATGCCCTTTAAAGGAATATAAATAGGCGTTGGTTAATAATGGGAATATAGATATGTGACAAAATGAAACAAAAGAAAAGAATATACTCAAGAAAGATATTCTGAATAACAGAACCATCAACAGATCCTTGGTATAGATGTGACACTTGAAAATATCTACACATCATAAGCCAGTTTTTTTTTTATAACAAAGCAGCTTTATTTCGTCAAAGTACACGGTATTAAGTTGGAATTGTTGCACAGGTTATCCATCCTATCATTTACCTATACATCGAAATGGGTTGGCATGTCAATACAAAGTGTGTTTTTTTATGTTATCGTACTTAACAGCAACAGTTTAATCATGCTAGTGCATAAGGCAGGAGTCTTTGAGGGAATGAAAGTCGTGGACATAGCATCCGAGGACATCAGATATGGTTTAATATACGAGAAGAAATTACAGATATAACATGTTTATGAAAGTTATTTGAATAACTTCCATCCCAAATTGTATTCCATTCTGCTAAAATGCATCCTTTTGATGATCGTGCTTTCCACATCCACACCTAGCAACCAACGAGGTGGTAATTAGGCTCAGAGTGGGGTGTGGTGTTCAAATAGTAGATCGCCGGGATTCCCGGACACAATGTGCAAATCCCGTAACACATTTATTTGGGGATCTTGGATCTAAGCCTGGCTGCACTCTGAGCAAACACGGCCCGGCTGAAGAGCACGGGGGCCGGAATGACCGGGCCGAGAACACTTCTCCGGCTCTGTCGGTAAGCACGCATTCCAAGCTTAAAGATTAGCTTCAAGTCCATCCAAATACGAGTTCCCGTACTCAAATCTTTAATTAGAATAATTCTTATCCCCAACTTCAATGTCCGAGTCTCAACATTGAAGTTCGGACTAAACAGGAGTAGAAATACTTTGCAGGTTACTGACCAATAGTGAAATGTAAATCACCATCATTATCTTAGTAAATGTATATGATGTATAAAATTGCATTATCTCTAAACACACATAACTATGTTTAAAACCATTGATTTCCCTTTCATTCTCACATGATGAATACTGTTCACAACTCTATTGCCATTGGTGGAAATTCGAGGGGCATGAAATGTTTATATAGCAATTGGGAGTAGGGCCAAAGGAAATACAGTAGATCATAATATTGGTGAAACTAATTATGTTCCTCTTTATAAGAGGAACATAATATAAAACATCTTTTCAAAAGAAAAATAGTAAATCCTATAATATAGGTGAAAGTGAAGATTTCCTCTTTATTGAAAAAAACGACCTTGTTTTATAAGAATTGAAGAACATTATTTTTTATGTAAATCAAGTAAATGTAAATTGACTTATTTTACCCGGTAACATTGGATTAACTGGACAAAACGTTAAATTTACTCTTTTGTGATTTAAGAATGAATCACAAAGAACCAGTTTTTGACTGATAATTGACAATATTTAAAAATCACCAAGTGGCGCGACCGTTGATTGCAGGATTTGCCTTTAATATCAGGGATCCATGAATGTATTCCTCTGGTATGAAAACAGATTTTCTTTTTGTGAATCGTGTCTTTACCATTCAGCGGGGAGAGGTGTGAATCCGAGACGGACTGGTGTCACGCAGTGTCGAGTGAATCGAGCTGAGACCCACAAGTAATCAATGCAAATCACTGTTTGCCCCGCGTCGAGTGGGTTTATCTGTGAGTGCTGATTGATCTCTGAGTAACCATGGTGATTTGTGGTCAGGGTAACGGTCACCTGACAACGACATGCCCCCCGCGACACACACACCCATACACTTACTACGAATGTCAACGTCAAACTTTCACAGTCCAACAGCCACACTAATTATCAGCCAATCTAATCAGATATAAATCAATATTGAATAAAATACCAATACTAATCTCATCCACTGTATTAATCTATGGGTGTTTATTATTGAAATGAGCATACTGTAATAAGACTGTAGATAATTTTGTGGGGTGCTAAAAAAGTAATCCAAGAGTTAGGTGCGTACTGAGGGGTGTCGGGTAGGCGTCGCGCGGTGCACTATGGGACACGTCGGCACCGTCTCATTAACTACTGTGACAAATGATCGGAATTTACCAAATTACGGCTCCCGGTGGAGATCAGGACAGGCAGCTCTTCCCAGCACGCTGACCACTGAGAGGAGACAAGTGTCAAACACACACCCCCTGTGGCCGGAGTCGCCGTTAACGTTTAGCGTGGTCAGGGCGGGGGGAAGCCTCCACGTCCCGCTCTCAGGTAGTCAGAGTGTGGGAAGTCAACAAGCATTGGGCAGTTAGTTTTGTGTGTGAACAGTACGAGAGATACTACAAGTTCATCATTTGTCCATGTGTGTATTAATGTTATATGAAGTTAGATGGTCGAGAATAATGGACAACTCGGATGGAACACATAGGATTAAGTTGGGTTAGAAGTTAGGATAATCATTTTTATATCCCTCATACAGGGACAATTCTCGCTAAAGCTTGACGTTTGTGAAGTGTGGAGAGGGTGTTGTGAGTTCCTATTGCACCCGTCACCTCGGTATACAATTCACACTTGCAGGTCCTTTTATCTCTAATAACTAAAATGGGAAAAACGCAGATATATGATAACTTCCCCTAACGACCACCTCGCTAATCCGACCACCCCTTTATTACAGATAATTTGGGTATTTGTCTTTTTTCAAGATTTCTTTCATATAGTACAAATACAATACGGTTCTTTGACATAGTACAACTATACGACTACAAAACAAAGTAACAAAGGCCTATTCGATTTTGTCCAACAAAGGGGCAGGTGCCTCAATTGCAACGCAATTGTTTTTCATGGCATTGCCATAGAGTTTATGTGATATTACAGTACGATGTATAGTCTCTGTGAATTGCACTGACAACAAAATTTTGATACTAATTACGTACTGCACCATACATAACAGAAAAAATTAAGTCGCTGGTACCTTTGTTTCTTGTTATAGATATTGTTTGTGGGGTTAGCTCAGTTTTAATCTATTAAATCACTAAATATATATCTTGTACATCAATATAGGGCATTTCAGTCAGCTTATCAACGCTCTTCCTCTTTGTTATAGATTCGAACATTTTAATCGTCTCAATATTTCTTCCATTGGCTGGTTGGTGATTCCACATCTTACTGCCATGATACTGCAGTGACCACATATACACATTACAGTTTGGTTTATTAGAACGTATTATTACATACCTATGGCTGAACGTCTATGGTATACTACCCGCTCCTTGGAGTGCAGTATAAATGATGTTCGGGCGCAGTGCGCCTTTAGTGAATATTCAGGCGCATTGTGACAGTAGTGAATGTCTCAGGTCAAAAAGTACACAAGAAAGTGTTTTAAAAGGCATTTTATTGATTTTTAGGTATGTAATAATAAGAAAACGTAGTGACTGAGTCCGAAGGGATGCCATTCTCGGCCTTTTGATGCCATAAATACGTCCCGACGCCGCAGGCGGAGGGACGTATTTATGGCATCAAATGACCTCGAACAGCCATCCCTTCGTATCAGTAACCACGTTTTCTCTTAATACTATTCACACATAGTCCCGGCTCGGGATCTGTTCACTACTCCAGCACCCAACCTGCCTCCCACTGTACAGCAGTCCACAGGACAAAGATACGGGTAATGCCAAAATCCAAGTACAAAATACTTTGAAGAAACTTTATTCGTGCCACATTATAAAATGTCTGACCATAAATGTAGGCACAACTGAGTGGTATACCATGAGAGAAAAGCTAAACTTCACATGCCAAGCCCACCTCCCACAGTACAGCAGCCCACATGCCCAGCCCACCTCCCACAGTACAGCAGCCCACATACCCAGCCCACTTCCCACAGTACAACAGCCCACAGGCCAAGCCCTCCTTCCACAGTACAGCAGCCCACATACCCAGGTAACCTACCATAGCCTCTTTCCACTTACTGACATTTGCCTCCTTAAGCTTACTCCCTTATGAATTTATCACAGACAGACTTCAAATTCCCTTTCTAAGAAATCCCGAAATTAAAAAGTGCAAAAAAGCGCCTGTCAGTCAAATCTCGGCGAATTTGGGTATTGATGGTCTATTTCCACCTGCCGATCGAATTTTAATCCCTCTCGCTGAACACACTATTCTCGACAAGATCAAACCCTGCTGAACTCCTTGTTGACAGTTTCATTGGTAGGCGGTGCCACAAAATGTCGAAAATCGGAACAGATCGGTCGCCGGCTTTATTGAGTCGGGATCTGTCGGCCACAGAGAGAGAGCGACCGCGGGGAAGTCACCGCAACGTCTTTATCTTCTCCTCAAAGTGAAAAGCTTTTAGCTTGTCAAGCAGGTCAATTATCACAAAAGACATGCTTCTCGGATCATGATGGGATTCACTTGCCTGAACACTGTGGTGAGTTCATGAACTTTGAGCGTTGAATGAATCGGGAATAGGATAGTCGATGTGATCACGAAAAATGGTTAAATGATTAGGGACCATCGAGAAGGTACGTACGCAAAATTCTAACCATTTTGACCACCGTCCCAGGTCTCAATCTTATACGAACTAACACAAAGAAGAGGCATACGTGAAATTTTCAAAACTGTTGCCCCCCCCCCCCCCCCCCAACCATCACCTTACTTACGTAGGCTGCTCTGTGTATGCGCCCCCTACAAATTACGTAGGGTATTCCAAGGTTTCTTTCTGGTCTCTATTCCTTGTCCTCCTGTTTTTAATGTTTGTCGTATGAGACTTATCTCGCAGATAAGGTAGGGTAAGATGATAATGTGATGGAGTTCGTATCAATAGATAAGTTGAGGGGGCTGTCTGCTAAAAGAGACATACCCTGGAGCTTACTCACCTGTCGCCATACACCTGAGTTACACCTGAGTAAAAGTGCAGCACACAGACAGATTAACCGATAACAAGAAGCTCAGTGGATAAATCACACAACAGCCTTTCAATTAGAACACATTAAATGATTTATTCCGACGTGTACCAGCAGTCAGCAACCAGCTACATCCGTGCAGCGACCTCCAGCGTCACCACGACAAACTATCAGATTGAGCTCAATCATAAGTTTCCCACACTGCCTGCCCGACTGGTCTCAAGTACTTAGCGCTATCTCGGCATCATCGCCCTGTCTGATATAGCGGTAATTCTCAGGTAGGCACCCTTAAAGGGGGGCAATGCCGGCCATAGGCGTTTACAACCCCCTCTAGGGGCCGCCACCGGCGTCACTTTAGCTACATCCTCCTATTATCACCCACCGTAGCACGCAAAACACGGCTCTCGTTTCACGGCTTACGAAACGGGCCTGTGCAAAAGACGGATTAAGATATGACATCTTCGCTTCCTTTTGAGGTTGAGAGGGAGCCTGGAATTTTGCGGGGATGTGCTTTTGTTGGCGGTGACATTTTGCATACTCTCCATGAGAGGCCATATTGCCCCATCAAAGAGCACGCTGGGCGGGTCGTGACCTTGCGGAAGTACTTGTGGTGGACGCTGGGGGTGCCTCGGGGCAGCGGTCAGCGGCGCGAAGGTCGTCGAATGTGCGCATATTGTCGCAAAATTAAAAACCCTCTTTTGGTAAAAAGAATCGAGTCTTGGGTTTCAGCTGACCTTGACAAGTCACGAGAGGAGCTGGGAGGAGCGAAGTGGGCCTGGGAGGGGCTGAGGGGGCTGGGAGGGGCTGAGAGGGGCTGAGGGGCCTGAGAGGGGTAGAGGGGGCGAACTGGCGGCGCCAGGGCCTGCACCGACTGGCGGCGGGTATACCACTGACCACCTGTAAGTCAGTGTGAACCTACCCCACAGAGAATTATTTTTCTTTTCCAAAATATTGATTCACATTCACCGGAATAATGTGAATGTAATAAGAGTGCCCAAGACTATTTATTAAACTAAAATATATCGGTGGAAAGCCCACATGTGACCCCGTTGAAGAATTAGCATGAAATCGTGATCGAACTTCTTTACTACAGAAACAAAGATCTTGGAATCACTTCTTGTGGCTCTTGGTCTGTTATCTAATAGAGATTGGACAATTTGTACATCAAAAGTAATTTTGTTATCTGTGTCTATCTGAGCCTTAAGAATACGTCCTGGCAAAATTCCCTGCTGCAGTGATGAACTTCACTGGTAACGAACTGGAAAAGATTATTGGTCAAGAAATATCAATAGATCAGGAGGATTCAGAAAACTGGGGGTCACTTCACAAAGTCGAAATATACCCAAATCTGTCTTGGACTTCTTATTTTAAAAAAGGTTAAACGTCTCATTTCGTTTATATGTAAATGCTGATGATACAAATCACTGAACCCGCTATCTTTTACTATTTGCATAGCTCTATTATGTTTCCTGGATGATAATTATGAATATGTAATAGATTTATCATATACATGTGGCCGTTTTAATTACGTATACCGCCCGCTCCTACCCATGTTGTATTGAAAGCCGTACCTCACACTATGACGTACGGGGTACAGTCATCCGATCGGCATCAATAGGGGGTAATATTTCATCGGTTCAGGTATAGAATAATGCGAAAACAGAATGACTGTAGTTGTACATCAAAATACGTGGTATACTTGACAATGTTTCCGAGTATATTTACTTACGACTAGAGTAAGCCTGAATGTATTTTATTGTTACTCGATATATCCATTAATCATGCAAAAATCTTAGAAGGAAACTCACGAGATGAAAATAACTTGGACCGCACTCCATCGAGTTTGACCGCATAGTAATTCACGAAGCGAGGCTGAGTGAATTACTCTGCGTTCACACGAGGTGGAGTACAGACCAAGTTATTTTCATGGAGTGGGTTTCTGGTTTTATTTCAACCCGTATAACATTATCAATTGTTAAAATAGATAACGCAATTGGCCTTCGAGTATTTGGTACACTATTTTCACGGCCGTGGAGTATGAGTTCTTAACGTTAAGCCTATGCCGAATAATACCGGAGTGATCGTTACACATATATACATGTACATGAATGTACTTCTGGGTGCTTGCATGAAACCTAGTATAGGGTCATCTATAGAATAGATACGCAGGGGGGGGGGGGGGGGATTTCGGAAAATGTCCGTTTCTTCTTTAATCTATTGCATACAAGATTGGCAGGGGGCGTGGTCAAATTTTAAAGACAGTTTGCCTACATAATTCATGGACGGTCGCTAACTCGTACTGGAAGAAACGATGTTTCGTGTGTAAAAGGATTTCCTCTTTTGAAAATTGGAGAGATTAATTCAAGTCTTCAATAACGAACCATAATGGGACATGAAATGTGTCGTGTAATTCTATTTTCATCTTACAAGATTTTGATAAGTACTTAAAATGGCCAGTCATCTTAACGTATCAGGCTCATCTATATTGGCAATCCTCTCCTCCCATTTCCGGCTCGCGGGGCACTACGAGGAAATCTGAACACCTGTTTTCTGTTTGAGATTTTCATGATTATCACAATACTCTGTGTTATTCCACAACAGATGGTTCTCTGATCTCCAGTTCGGGTTTTTTCCCACGGGTCCTCGTCATAATGGCGTCACGGGAGTTTGTCAGTGTCAGGACGTCCGTGGATTACCTAACCTGGTGTCATCGCCCTCCCTTTGCACCCCGTCCCTCACTCACAAGGTCTGATTGGTCACTTTGAAGTTCATATTTACAATCTGTGTGAGCTCCAAGGTTCCACCGTGAGCTTGCCCTTTTAGCATGTCGGTGATTTCCCTACAGATATCCTCAAAGACCTCAGATAAGCCTCACAAGGTGTGTTTCAGCTGCGTTCCTGCCGCGTCCCATGACCGTTGGTCAGACGACATTTTCCCGGTCCATGACCTTCAGCGTGAAGTCATGAAGGTCACCCGTAATTGGGACAGATTGCTGGGAAACGCGTAGAAAACCCGGACCCACTTCCCAATTACAGACCAAGGCGGGCGATGCTTTGATTTCACTCGCTAAGATTTATCGTCCGCTCAGCCGCGCGAAAAGGGGAAAAGGTGTTTAGCGTTAGCCGTGTGGCGACCGGGGCGCCTCTGGCGGCGGACGGGGCGGTGTGGGGCTTTTGGCGGACGGCGGCGGCGGCGGCGGACGGCTCCACTGATCTGCCGAGCATGGCTTTGTCCCGGTATAATTGTTATAATTGAGGTATTGTCAGGACGACACCCGCAATTAGTGAATTGTGCGCCACCCGCCGCCGCCCCCTTCTGACCTCCACACACCACGTCACACCCCGGAGTCACCCAAACACCTATAGTCTCTATACGTATATGTGTAGGCGTATATAGAGTTTTTGTTCTTGTTTTTATGATTTTTTATTTGGGTATGGTTTTATTAGGGCGTGATGCATACGCTATATACGATGCCTAAAGGTTAGAGTGATCACATAAACTTCCAGGTTGCTGCAAAAAAAAACACACTATCCCTTCACTATCTGTGTGTTATTCACTGTGGTATTGGGAAAGGAGCAGAGTGCCAGTGTCTCAGGGTCTTAGAGGCGTGATCAGAATTGACCAATCACTCAAGACCGAAATACGTCATGACCCACTGGTGCTTGAAATGGTTGGATCCTAAGACTCAGGTAGTTGCAGAATGGGCAAGTTGACTAGGTGCAAGTGAGTTATAGAAAACGATCCATAGACTGGACATATCCAAAACCTTTTGATTGTTATTAATTTATAATCCACGTTCATTCATCATTGATGAACATACCATTTGCTCCTAGTTAGTGTATACCTGTGGCCGTATATCCCACGTATACACGACGTGGCAGGGTATGAGTATCACATGACTAGGTAAATAATTTGCCATTTTATATATTGTAGGTATATAATAATACATCAAAATACTTAGTAAAATTATTGATAGAATATGTCCCTGTGCCTACGGCATCGGGATATATCTGATCAATAATCTCACAGCCTACTTTTGACGTCCGAAGAAGACAACCCTGTTTTCGTACATTACAAAGTTCCTCCAGTTTCGGTAGATCTTCCACTTGGTTCTTTTGGGCGCCAATAAGGGTTTATACCTCCAAATAGCAACAGTCGCTAAGCATTAAACGAATGCCATATTTGATTTAACTATGGTGCGATGTTGTAAAATATGATTGGATATGGTCCAATAGTATTATCTGTGATAGTATCTCATAGTAAGTAATAATATTATCTGGGTTCCAAATAACCATACAGCTAATATCATTAGTTGTTTTTACATACTCTCACACACCCGTATATATACAGAGGTGACAATTTTCCAATTTTACATAAAAATCCGTGTTTTCATTTCCAATTTTAAAACAAAGATCGTATGAATTCACACCACTATAGCAGTGGTTTGAACCTCTATGCTGCCCTCAACCCTATTCCTGAGCAAGACTCCTGTGTTTTCCATGTTTTCTCAGTCTTTCTGAGGCAGGTAATTCCACATGAAAAAAAAATCCACTTCTTTTCCTGACCCAAACTGACATCCCTGTCGGTATAGCCGTACGGTGCCCAGAAAAGTTATACTCTTCTCCAGAAGATTCACCAGAAAATTATCAAAAACTAACAACACTGGCTATTTATAGCTGATTGCAATGTTAATGATGCTTAGGGTTATTTTGTTATTTGACGTTTCGGCCAATGTGGGGCTCTTCAGGTGTACATAATTTCCTCGTGTGAGCACTGATGTACATTTTAGGAGCAATGTAATTACTTGTTTCCATAATTACTACAATACATCTTGCTGGTCTACTTAGAACTAACTGTGCCTCCTACTTAAAGATCAAAATAACAGTGGGTATAATTTTAAACCCGTAATCTATTAATTATCAATTTTTAATTATGATAATTTGCTATAATGTTCCGCTCATTTCCCCAAAAAAGTGTAATGACAAAGGGGAAATAAAACGTGCTGACTCTGAGGTCTGTAAAGGTCACTAGACCCACTTCTGGGTTCCATAGGGCTTTCCTGCAAGGCACTACCAATTGTTACCATAAAAATCTAACAAACGAATATAATTTGCATGATAAGGACCAAATTATACAGATATATATATACCTGCACCCCCCTCTTTACATACGTCAAGAAAAGTCGTATATCTATTTGTTATTGTTTTATGTGGAACATAATTCTATAACGATTGTTATATTTTATTTTCCCGGTTGACGTATATGGTAACTATTTATGGTAATTGACGTGGTTATTCCTATATTAATATACATGAAAAGATATAATGTGATAGTAGAATCTAATTTTTGAGATTCTTTATCCTTTGGTGTTATTCGAGTAACGGGATCAACGAGCTGGTTGCTGGTCAGTGATGACGTCACGCTTAGAAGATAGTTCTCAGATGCCCCGACAGGTGGTATGGTGGATACCATAGTCCGAATTACCAGATATTTCTAATCATCTCCAATACAATAGAGATCTTTAAGGACAGGTTATTATGAGGCGAATTGAGGCGACGGGACTGGGTTATTTGAATCTTAATATGATCTCTAAATCTATGCAAAGTCATGGATATAGCTATCACTGTATACATATACAATAATCGATGGTTTTGTATACAGGCAGCCGGAAATTGTGAGAGGTCCACGCGTAGTAATATACGAGCCTCGAGTGGTTTACAGAGTCACCTGTCCACAAATCCATCGGTTTTTAAAAATCTAGTATCCATCTTCTCCAATAAATCAAATCCAGGCAGCTACTTTTTATGCTCTATTGCACAAAGGGACTATTTTCCCATACACAGTGGCTTTGAGGCCGTTTATCTCACACCAGATATTTTTTCTCCATAGACTTAACATTGGAGGCTCGTATCTAACTCCCATAAGATATTTAAGAAAAATATTCAATGGGGGATAATGTCAGAAATGTTAGCCCATTAGTCAATATTAAGGGTGAGATAAATTCAGAAACCCATGAAAGTTTAGGGTCAGAGCTCGATCCCATCTCATTTGAATCACATAGCAATTCACGCGGCTTCGCCTTGTGAATTACTACGTGATTCAAACTCGATGGGATACGAGCTCAGACCCTAAACTTTGATGGGTTTCCTCTATAATACCTCGGATTTGAATCTGTATACCGTGGTTATGGTATCCGGCAGTTTTTGATTAATGCCTAGTGGTTTACTGAGTCCCAATACATTCTTAATGTATCTCGAGAGCGGCAACCAAATAATGATAAGGATGAGTCAGTATGAGTGTCAGTTTACTTTTTTCATATAAAAAAAAGAAAAGAAAGGGAGCAGTGAAAAGACCATGTGATGTACCATTGATTATAGGTAACAATGACGACTCATTAAGAATGTCAGAAAAAATATAGCTGAAAAACGGGAATGAACAATATGCATGGTAATTACGTGGTAATTATGTGTAACAACAAGGAACTCACTCAACCCGAAGAATAGGCAACTCACTGTGCTTGACAGTGGATTTACATCCCAGCGATGTTCACCATTCAGATTGCCACTTGTGTCACAAGGGGCGTACCCAGGATTCTTTTCTTCTTTTTTTTTTGGGGGGGGGGGGGGGGGTATTTGGATTCTATAGATTATAAAAGCTGTCCCCATGATTTTCTTTGAAGGAGGGGGGATACATATCTTAGGTTATCTGTGAATATTGGCAGGATTCTTGCAGCAAAACCCCTTCTGGGGAGTCCAGGGGGTAAAGCACACAGAAGAACTTGAATCACATACATTAAATGGTCTGATTCAGGATTTTATTTCAGGGACAGGGGTTACACAACTAAGGTTTTCTGGGAATATTGTCAGGGGTCTGGCAGAAAAGCCCCTCCTGAGGGTCCAGGGGATGAAGCCCCCAGAAAATTTGGATTTTATAGATTATTCAAGCTTTCCCAAAAATGTAGTTTCAGGGAGCGGCGTTGCATACAATACATGTACTTATACTATCTGTGATTATTGCCAGGGGCCTAGCAGAAATGCCCCTTCTGGGGGTCTAGGGGCAAAGTCCTTGGAACAACTTGGATTATATGCAATCTGAATCCAGGAATTTGTTCCAGGTATGGGGGGGGGATAACTTAGGGTATCTGGGAAAATTGACAGAGTTCTAGTAGCAAACCCCTCCTAGGAGTCCAGGAGATGAAGCTCACTGAAGAACTTGTATCATAAACATTTTACAAACTGTCCCCGGGATTTTGTTTCAGGGAGAGGGTTACATATGTTAAGCGATCTGGGAATATTGCAAAAGGTCCAGTAGCAAGGCCCCTACTGGGGATCGAGGGGGCAAAGACCCAGGATAACTTTGATTTGTAATGCTCTACCCAGGAATTTGTTATCAGGATTACAACCTAGGTTATCTGGGAATATTATGAGAGGTTCAGGAAAGCCCACAGAAGATTTGGATTTCACAGATGACACAAGCTGTCCCCAGGGTTTTTCTTTGTCTCAGGGAGGGGGAGATACATACCTGAGACTACATGGGAAGATTTCCAGGGGACTAGTAGTATTGCCCCGCCTGGGGGTCCAGGGGGAAGCCCCTGGGACCACTTGGACATTAAAGATTACACAAGCTGTATCCAGAATTTTATTTTCAGGAGTGGGGTTAAAGCCCTTATGTTATCTGGGAATATTATCAGCAGTCCAGCTGTATAGCCTTCATGGAGGTCGAAGGGGCAAAGGCCCCTGGGAATACTTGGATTTTGCACTTATAAAAGCTGTACCCAGGGTTATGTTTTGGGGAGAGGTACACACCTAAGACTATCTGTGGAGATTGTCAGGGGTCCAGTGGTAAAACCCTTCTGGTGGTGCAGGGGGCAAACCCTGGAAGCACTTTGCCTTTTATACAATATACAATTTGTATCAAGTCTTTTTTTCAGTGAATGGAGTGGTCATAGATCTGAGATTACTTGGAAAGATCAGAAGGGGTCCAGGAGACAAAGCACCCACAAGAGTTTGGCATTTAGATTAATTTTTTTGGTGACACTGAAACAAGAGGTATAGAGGGAGTTTAGAAGGAGTGGGGATAAACAATTGGCACTACCATACCCACATTCCCCATGACTTAAAAAGACCTTGCATTGAGTTCTTATTTTCGTTATCATCTATTCATGGATGATTTGTCATAACGTCGGTGGTGTTAGAGATAGAGTCACCAGGTTCTAACCAGTCTAGTGTTCATTTTGCTCATCAATAAGTTGCTGTTAAGTATGCTCCTACCTACAGTGGAAAATCATGGGAACTGTCTGTATGCGATGGTGATGTAATACCGTGGGACCACTGACTCGGTTACGAACTCACAGACCGGCAGATAGTCTATGTATCAAATGTAAACATGTTGTCTATGTTTATAGAGTGTTGCAAGGATTGTGCGAACAGGAGGTCAATGATGTTTTCTGTGGATGTTTTTCTATGGGCGCACGAGGTTTCCCACGACTCTGAGATTCCGTATTGTCACATTGTCTAGGTTCACTCCTGACGTCACAACCCTGTACACACTATATGGTTACGTAGTACACAATGCTGTGTACTCACGGCGGACGACTTGGGACGCTGGGAGTAGGTTTACAAAATGGCGTCGTCCTTCCACGCATGCGCGATCCCATCGCGGTGGACTATGGGAAAATTCCTCTGATCGCCTCCAGGAGTCGCCACTCTACCGCGGGCGATAATACAAGGAACAACCAGACGAAGAACGCCGTATGTTGCCTTCTCTAAGCGTCCTGGATGTCGGTGGTGCCCCCGGGTGGTTCAGTGAGACACTCTCTGGTTCCTGAATGAGAATCCGACGTGGCTGGGCGGGTGAGAACACGGCATTTAGGGACCTGGGCTCCGGCACCACTCACGGTCTTGTAGAGCTAAGACTACGGGTTGTTTTTGTAGGAGAGGGACTGAAGATGCCCTGAAGCTGTCGGAGGAGGCTAACAGGCCAATATTGGGCTTTACCCGTGTAGACCAAAGACAAACAGTTCTCAGCAGAATTCTTTCCCACGCGGAGTTGTAAGTCAGAAAGGGAGCGAGTGAAAAGACGTGTGATGTAAACTGGTGTAAGACGTCGGGGGCGGTCGTGTCGGGAGAGGGGTGTCCGCGTGGAGCTGAAAGACACCCACAGATCAGCTCTGTGTGAACAATTAGCCAACTCCCATAGAACACATCTTAGACAAACAGCCCTGGTTCATCAAGGTGCAATACTGTGGGTATGAGAAGATAGAGCGTGGGAGCAGGGGTTGGTTCATAATATCATTCTCAGGGCATTGCTGAAAAGAGAAGTGATTTCAGACATTCCCGAATACTGAAGTCACATCCGTATTATGGAAGACACCAATGAGAATAGTAAATGTTGAATAATATGCCATGAAATGCAAGTATTAGTCAATTTCATGTGGTTATATGTAGTGCAACGCTGTGTGTCCGCTATCACTCCCTACAGTGGTTCGCACAATCATGTTTGTAAAGGAAGTGACATGAAATAAAAAACAGTTGAATGAAACAGCTTACATCACAATCTGAAGTCTCATATCATATGAACAGCATATATTCCATTTTCTTTATCAAATCCCCCTTCGAATCTCTGAATGGGACAGCTCCTCAATCGACCATCCACCATCCTTGAATTCTTGAATCCATGAATTTTGGATTGAGCTGGTTACCAGTGCTCATATTTGGTGTGAGACTGTGAGATTCCAATAAGTCTATGGCAAATGTTTGTTGGGACTTGCTGTCTATTCAGGGAGAGAAATAGGTAATCTCAACAGTATCAGCCTTTGACTTAACCTTTTGGGATGAATCTACATAATACAGAAATGGATCTTTTGGTTGGGATAGACTTTGATGTGCCTAGACTGTGTATGAAAGGAGAAAATGTAAGTCTCAAACTTTGCCTAGGACCTCAAGTCCGACTCTAGTGAGGCCGGGGGAGGAACTGAGTCGCACCACGTCTGACTATTGAGACATGCTGCTACGAGATGAGAAAGATATGGATAATTCAACAAATGGTCATATATATGTATATATATTTATATATATATATATATATAAATATATAAATATATATATATATATATATATATATATATATATATATAGAGAGAGAGAGAGAGAGAGAGAGAGAGAGAGAAAGAGAGAGACAGACAGACAGACAGACAGACACACACACACACACACACACACACAGACACACAGACATACACACAGACAGAGAATAAGTAATTCATGATCAGAGGGTACCCAAATACTTACTACCTCGAGGGGATTTGTTTAACCAGTTGAATAAACGGGAACCCTGTTTTGTCTGTATTGTCCTGTGATGTCTCATGTGACATTATTGGGTAAAGACGCCTCTAGGCAAGTGCGCTTGTCGTTATCATGTTTATTTACCGTATCGCATAGAAAAGAGTTTCATGGTGTAGTGATCTCACGAGGTGAAGCCCAGTGAAATTAAGTAGCGATCAAACAACCGAGAATTTGATACTCTGCTACGGATACTATTGTCGAGTTTATTCACTGGTAAAGCTGGTTAGCATCTGAGTGGAGAAATTCCCATTGGTGATTTGAGAAACCTATGCTCCGTAGGTGTCCCTGTGAGGGTGTTATTACCTTGTACAGGGAGCGTGTGATGAGTGATGGGTCTTTGTGAGGTGCTTCCCGAGGATCTAAGAGATCCGTGACCCATCACGTGACGGATCACCTACTCCACGGTTACCTGAGCGTCACTCAACTGTCACGCGTTTAACCCCGCAACTCACCTGTATCCTGCACTCTCTCCCTCACACCACACACGCCATAACTCACCTGTATCCTGCACTCTCTCCCTCACACCACACACGCCACAACTCACCTGTATCCTGTACTCTCTCCCTCACACCACACACGCTACAACTCACCTGTTACCTGTACTCTTTCCCTCATACACACCACACGCTACAACTCACCCGTATCCTGCACTCCCTCCCTCATACACACCTCACACGCCACAACTCACCTGTATCCTGCACTCTCTCCCTCATACACACCTCACACGCCACAACTCACCTGTATCCTGCACTATCTCCATCATACACACCACACACGCCACAACTCACCTGTATCCTGCACTCCCTCCCTCATACACACCACACACGCCACAACTCACCTGTATCCTGCACTCTCTCCCTCATACACACCACACACGCCACAACTCACCTGTATCCTGCACTATCTCCATCATACACACCACACACGCCACAACTCACCTATACCCTGCACACTCTACCTCACACCACACACCACAACTCAAATGTAACCTGCACTCTTTGCCTCACACCACACACCACAACTCCCCTGTATCCTGCACTCCCTCCCTCATACCACACACGCCACAACTCACCTGTATCCTGCACTCCCTCCCTCATACACACCTCACACCACAACTCACCTGTAACCTGCACTCTCTACCTCACCAACGACACACCACAACTCAACTGTAACCTGCACTCTCTCCCTCACACACACCACACACACCACAACTCGCCTGTACCCTGTACTATCTCCCTCATACACCACACGCTACAACTCACCTGTATCCTGCACTCTCTCCCTCACACCACACACACCACAACTCACCTGTATCCTGCACTCTCTCCCTCACACCACACACGCCACAACTCACCTGTATCCTGCATTCTCTACCTCACATCACACACGCCACAACTCACCTGTACCCTGCACTCTCTCCCTCATACACACCACACACGCCACAACTCACCTGTACCCTGCACTCTCTCCCTCATACACACCACACACCACAACTCACCTGTACCCTGCACTCTCTCCCTCATACACACCACACATGCCACAACTCACCTGTATCCTGCACTCTCTCCCTCATA
This sequence comes from Alentia gelatinosa, assembly GCA_950022655.1. Classification (NCBI taxonomy): domain Eukaryota; kingdom Metazoa; phylum Annelida; class Polychaeta; order Phyllodocida; family Polynoidae; genus Alentia; species Alentia gelatinosa. Next base: position 49,331,599 of record OX465586.1, read on the forward strand.
CACACCACACACGCCACAACTCACCTGTATCCTGCACTCTCTCCCTCATACACACCACACACCACAACTCACCTGTACCCTGCACTCTCTCCCTCATACACACCACACACGCCACAACTCACCTGTACCCTGCACTCTCTCCCTCATACACACCACACACCACAACTCACCTGTACCCTGCACTCCCCACATGTGTGAACCAGGTAACCAGGGGCCCATCGAAGAATTTAGGGTCGTACACGAAGACACTTTTCTGAACGCCAGCAAGACCCGGGGACGATGTGAATCTTTATTCAACATTATTATGGATGACCTTTGGTCAGCAAGGACAGTCTTTGCGAACGAACGTAAATATCATTAAATGATAATCCCTCGTACGAGGTCTCGTTTTACCCTGTACTTTCGTAGTAGTTTGTTGAATGAGTAAACAGCTGGCTTCAGTCCTAACGGTATACTCCACTATTACGGGGTACCACTCCTACCAGGTTTTCGGCAGTTTAATGATATATCATGGATGTGCTAACCTATTCATTTTGAATAGGTTATTCTGCTCATATCAATGTATGATTCACGCTCTTTTGAGTTTTTGTTCTGAAACATCAATGGAAAGGTAATCCAAATACAAATTATTCTCACTTATCCGGTCCTCTTTAGAAATTACAATTAAATAGGATAAAGCTATATTCTCAAAACAAAATGTGTTTTCCCAAGTGTAGTGTAAATCATTTTATTATAAACAGAACCAGAGTAATTCCTTTCAACAATATACCTTCTTTGGCATCAGCTACCACGTATGCAGTTGATTTTCATTGCCTGGCCTTACCCTTGATGTCATAGCTAAGTTTCATGTTCAGTTATAATCATAGAGATTATTTAATGATGTCTTCTCATCCTCAAGATCTTGAGTGTTTATGACTTATTACAATTGCCTCCATAACACGAATGCTTTCATTTTAAAAACATATAAATGTACGCCAGTTTCTCTGTATGACCGTTAATCTATATGTTATCCAGGACTGCCAGGTTTGGGCATTGGACCGGAGTGAGATTTGGCCAAGTGAGGGGCTGATGTCTGTGCGGGGGTCTTGGGGGTCACTGACCCCGTGAGCTTTTCATTTTGACATTTTTAGTGTTCAATTATAGCGGGGTGCATTGAAGTCTCTAACTCATTGATATATTTGCCAGAATGAATCTGCATCAAAAGTTCATCTATTGGTACATGTTTCCTCAGTGGGCTACAAATTGATCAGTTTCTCTATATTTTTTAATAACTTACCAACTCAAAAAGATAGAAAGGAAAATAATAATAAAAAAAAGAAGGTTACTAATCTTCACATTTCGTTAGACATTACCAGGTACCCCTGAGACCGTGGGAAATAGCTGAAATCCGTGAGGCTTGGTAGCCCTGGTTTACTCATAGATAAATGACTAAACTGTGACAGAGGACCCTCCATAAGTGTTACAGATGTTATAGTGTGGGCTGATAGTGGCTGCTGCGCTCAGGGATATTGAGGTTTCGCTGACGAGGCCTCCTTGAGTTGCGTGATATTAAACGGTTAACGAAGCCGAGTGGGCGATAATGGAGGCAGTTGGTTGACACAAAGAGCCCTCCATGTCTGCTCGAGGAGGGGTTCATCTGCCGCCCGTCAGGGGTCGCTGCACACGGGGGGCAGGGTGGGGGCGAAAACCCAATATCTCACTATGTATCATTATATCTGAAATAGGGTGAAATCTAATGAGTTTTGCGAAAATCAGCATAGAACTTACAATGTAATTCGTGATTTTTATTCAACAATTCAGAATTTATGACCGTACTATTCACTCTTGGTGCATTGTCCAGGAGGTGAATTAAATCTGCTGAAACAAAAGCTGGGTGTCACAGTTCAGAGCATCAGGAGAAAATGAATGTAAATCCGTAAATTTGGAAATCATTGTAGAAATAGTTAATCATGTGTCATATACATTAATATATACATATTTGTGATCTATCTGAAGGGCAGCATGTAAAATACAGAAATCAGATATGGATGGTTTTCAGTGTCGTGTGCAGACAGTGGCCGGTCATAAGGCGTTTTTTTTCAGAACCGCCTAAATCGTAATATAGACCGAGTATTTTATGAGAATTTAACTTGACGCTTTCTGACAACTTTTAAAAAATCTGTCTTTGGTGATCAATATATTTATTGGAGGCCAGAAGTCAGCAGGTGGAAACAGGCTTTATATAAGTATTCAAATAAAACAGGTTCACCATGGTCGTACAGCACACAAAACGAGATGAGGTTGATATTTCTTGAGTCTTGTAGGATTAAAGAGCGTAGATATAAATCTACTATATTTGGTATTATGCATGTATATACACGACAAGGTACGTTCTTCTCCATTCATCACATAACCATAATTAATACTATTTTAAAAAATCGATCGAGAGATTTATCAGGAGTCAAATATCCAGCAAGGGGAAAGAGGTCTATAGAGACAGCCATGAAGCCCGACCGGGGATATAACAAGCCCGCCGGGATGTTGGGCCCATGATGTCTGAACAACCACTGGTCCCGGAGAATGAGATTTCACGCATGCGTACTCCCCACCGGAAACCACAAAGCCACCCCGCGCGTCTCAAGTCACCAGAGGGCGGAAAAGACGGCCTGCTCACCTCATCAAACGAAACGGTGGCGGCTAAGTATCTATCGTGACTCCATCGTTTGGGGCTGAGCTGGTCTGTGTATGCAAACTATTTCCCTGGGCAATATGGCTGGAGGAGAGGGTGTGTGTGTTTGGTGGGAGGATTACCAGGAGCAGGTGGAAGAGGGAGAGGCGTGTCAGTGATACGCACAGATAGAGGTCGGTGTCTGGGGTGTGACAACCCACATGTCACCGCCAGTTACAAAGAAGCAGATTCCAGCATTGTGCACCCAGGCCCGACCTGATGGTTCAGTGTCCCTTCACTTTATGATACTCCTGTGCCATCAGGCCTATGTTTACTGACCTATGCCCAGCATGCCATAAATAAATCATATTTCACAGTGGTAGAGAGATATGATGTACTGCCCAGTGTGGCATGTACTGCCCGCTTTGACACCACAATCATATTAAACAAAGTCGAGTTGTATCATCATGGGCGGACCAGGGGGTCGTTCAATAACTTATTCCCGCGAAAGGGCAGAATACAAGGAGACCTCATGCAGGAGGGTTATTGTTTATTGATATTCAAGCTCATTCAGCAAATGCTGTTCTACCTGACCAAAAGGTCGCCCATAAGCGTTGAATAAAGTTCTCTTTGGTGAACAGAAAAGGGTCTTCATGTACGAGCCTAGATTATTCAACGAGCCCCAGGTTCGTGAGCCCAAATTGGACTTCGAATGGGGAATAGGGGTAATTTCTTATTAATTCAAAACCTTTGAAGGTGTATGATAAAAGGAAATGAAAATATGCCCCTCCCACATAAAGGCATCGGGGCAGGTATTTGCCAGTCTGGGAGTTCGTAACAATTTTCAGATTGAACGCTAAGTCTATTTTCCTAGAGTATTTTCCCCCAAAAGCATTTTGCCCTATGGAATATAAAGTAGTTTGAAGGTGTATTCATAAACCGTTTCATTGCATTTCCACTCATCATTGTCATCAATTTACTTTCACCAAAAGTTTATTTAAGTACAAAGAATGATGCTTAATTAGAGTAAATACATTTACCAATATCCATTTTGAGTCAACACTTTGAAGGCAGCCCCCACCCAAACAGAGGCACGCATTGGCAAACAAAGCCAGTAACCTTTTGAACTTAGTATCTTTAAATCTTATGTCTGTCAAAATGCCATCGTTTCCCTATAAATAAGCAAGGAAGGACATAGATAAGGCTTCCTTTCTTCACCCTGGATGAGAGTGGTAGAAATGTCAACAGAGTAAAACTGCACAGATGTATTTCTTCCTTCTAAATCCGTCTAATGCATCGCAATGCCAACACATCAGGTGTGATAGAACAAGTTCCAATACCCCGGCTCAGAGTCCCCCAAAACACAGGTGTCCCCGCTGTCACTGCAACGGGGTGCGGAATCTTCTTCGATTATCGCCCATTGTCCTGTCTCATTTGCATAACAATAAGGCGGGGTGTGACTGCCCTCTCTGCCCCTAGGGTGCGCCACAGCTCGGCGGTGTGGCTCATTAAATTGCGGGTAAATGAATTCGGCGGCGGGCTTTATTTGTGGAGTGAATTAACTCCGGCCTGGTTCTCACAAAGACACAGGCTGCCAGGTGAATGCGCGCTCACGGCGGCCACGTGGAGAACCCTCATGATGCTGCCCTCTTACGTCAGTCTCGTGCACTTCTCGCCGCCTTCTGTTCACGCGAGGTCACGCGAGACTCGACGAGGTCGGCTCTCTATGTCTATGAATTCTGACTCCCTGTCATCAGTACTATTGTGTTTATAGGCCATTTGAAAGTGGGTTAGATGCAAGAGAAATGATGCGGGGAAAGTTGAGAATTTGCATGTACGAGTATCTAACGTCGTAATGAATTCCAATCCAGTAAATAGATCTTCTTTTCAAATACTGTTTCTATAAACTCTTTGAAGAAAGCAACACTTTGGTTCTGGGCCAAACAAACTCTTTAATTACCAGCAACACTAAGGGAAGTTAACAAAGAGGAACATTGTGTTGTAGATTCTGCCTACTAAACACAGAATTATCACACAGGAGAATTGTGAATGTAATGCGTGTTGTCTATTGTTATTTACCAGTGCATGAATGTCTTACATTTACGGTTCACCTGTACGGGTTCCTTTTGTCACTGAGTGACTTATTGTCATTCACCGAGTAAAACAAAATAGCGTCATTCACTGAATGAAACAAAATGGCGTCACTGAGGTGTATGATAATAAGGATACATAGTGAGGGTGGCTGAATGAAATATGTTCCTGGTTGTTATAGTTGGAAATACAAACCTCGGTATTTGTAACTGCGTATTGTTCTTTGAACTCGGTTTGTATTCCCGACACAAAACAACACAGAACCAATCAGCCATCCAAGCTATGGCTCCTTATTTGACATAATTCAAGTGTCTCTTCAGCCACTTCTCTTACTCGTCTTCGCAAATCAAAACAGTACTGCCGCTTCTATATACTCTATACGGGAGTAGGTGAGAGTCTACCATTTGTTTGCGATCCGCAGAGCCCCATTAGTGGAGTAGAAATGCCCTGAGAAAAGCAAACATAGTGCACTGGTCGCCATGGTCGCAGGTGGCGGTGAGGGGAGCACCACAGATATTGTGCTAGACTTGCTCAAGAATTGAATATGAACATTCATTAAATAAACCAACACAATTCTGATGACATTCATTACAATATGTCATCTTCCTCTGGGAGGTTCATAGACCAGCTCTACTGTTTAGATTTGAAAATTTATTGAATAATCAAATTTATGATGGAATTCATTACAATGTGCAACCTGCCTCTGGGGGGTCCATGAATCAAACTGAAGCTCGGGTGGAGTTCGAGTCCTTGATTATGAACGTTCAACAGATTATTAATCTAAATCATAAGCCAGTCTAGGGTAAGGGAGGTGGTTATGGCAGACCGGGAGGTAGATGGGTTGGACACAAACCAGTCTACAGGGAGAGGGGTATGACACAGGTACTGAGGCCAGTCTGTAGGGGGAGGTCACAGGGATTGAGGCCAGTCTACAGGGAGATGGCTAGGACACAGGCACTGAGGCTAGTCTATAGGGGGAGGGGTAGGACACAGGACTGAGGCCAGTCTACAGGGGGAGGGGTAGGATACAGGGACTGAGGCTAGTCTACAGGGGGAGGGGTAGGACACAGGGACTGAGGCCAGTCTACAGGGGGAGGGGTAGGACGCAGGGACTGAGGCAAGTCTACAGGGGGAGGGGTAGGACACAGGGACTGAGGCTAGTCTACAGGGGGAGGGGTAGGACACAGGGACTGAGGCCAGTCTGCATGGGGGTGGGGGGGGGGGGGGGGGCTAGGACACAGGCACTGAGGCCAGTCTGCAGGGGGGGGGGGACACAGGGATTGAGGCCAGTCTGTAGGGGGGAGGACACAGGGATTGAGGCCAGTCTTCAGGGAGATAGCTAGGACACAGGGACTGAGGCTAGTCTATAGGGGAGGGGGAGGACACTGGGGCTGAGGCCAGTCTACAGGGGGAGGGGTGTGAAAAAGGACTGAAGCCAGTCTACGATTATGCTTAAAGTGTGTCCCTTGACCATCCTCACGCACAACTGTGGGCCATGCATGCTGTAACAAAGGACAGCGCGGCTTTCTGGAGACGCCTGATCCTTGGGACCATCTGGTGTGAGTTATCTATTGTGAGGTATCATCACAGATGTGTCGGTGTGCGTGCCGCTATGAATTATGCATGTAACCTCCGTTATATTGACACCTCGACTTTCTCTGTAGGGTGCACTTAACGGGACGGTATTGAACATTATTATACAAGACCGATGTAATGCGATTAGGGGGGTGTCAGGTGTATGCATAAAACATTCAATAAAGCTTCGCAATGATTGTTGGAAAGGTATAAATGTAACCAGGGGGCAATATATTTTCAAATATAGACTCTTATGTTTTTGTAGTCCAAACAGTGTTATTGCTTTTAATATTACAAGTATACGAATATACAATTTTCTGTTACATTTGATTGTTCTGTGTCCAGCATCCATCAGGATTTGAATAAACTTGCCAATTGGATTCTTTGTGGAAGATTTGTTTTAAAAATCCCTACAGATGAATTCAGCACAGGATTTAGTGAATAGTATCTCGTCTTTGCGCTGTGTATCTCTTTAATATCGCGCTAACTTGAAGCAATTGATTGTTTTCAATTTAAAGGTATTATTTACGGATTTAGAAATAAAAGGAAAAGATTTATCCTTAACCATTCCTCTTTGCAATTTAAAACTATGGGCTGTGAAACTGCCAAATTTCCAGGTCGCACAATACAATTCCGGGCTATTTTAAGGAATTTGAAAATGCCAAATTTCCTTGGGTTTTGGGGCCATCCATAAAGTACGTACGCACCGAAGGGGGTGGGGGGTCAGAAATTTGGGAAAATCTGCGTATTTGTTCTATTGCGTACAGGATTGGGAGAGAGAGAGAGAGAGAGTGGGGGGGGGGGGGGGGGTCCAAAATTTCAGAAATTCTGCGTACATACTTTATGAATGGCCCCTTTTCAAGGTTGATTGAGTTTTCCACACTTTCCAGGTGCTGTGGGAACTTTGTATAATATAGACCCATCGACGCAATTCAGAGAGGATGGCCAGATTGGGATATATGTTCAACAATTGTCTTATCATTTTCGTTTATGTGTATCGGGAGTTCTTAACCATGTATAACCATATATATTCTTTAAGTGTTTAACAATGGGAAATAATCATAAAAGGATACTGTATGAACTATGTGCATCTTTTTCTCGGTTAATGTTTATTCTGTGTCTCTCTACTTAAGGTGCTAGACAGCCTTATTCCCGGTAGGCTCGATTTACTTAGTTGAGTCCTTAGTATTGTCTGGTTATCTAGTTGTAAATATCACTAACATCGAAAATTACTTCATACTTGACAGACAACTTACCACATAACATATATATTTTTCTTTTGTTTATTACTGAAAAAACCTATATATGTGTAAGTGATATCTGATAATGATTTAGTAATAATTTATCTTTATTTATTTCTGAAAATATTCGTTAATAATCTCAGAGAAGGAAATCTAGATATATCTACCAAAATGTCTGTGACTATCATTATGTTTTAGTATAGTGGTAGACTCCCATGTAACGCTGGTAAACTAAAACAATAAAACAAATATTAAAAAGATTGACAGACCTTTCACTGGTCATCAAAGATGGGGACAAAGAGGAAATTGATTTTGAGACTAGTTGGTTTATTTCACTGTGGTGATAATATACAACGCCTCTACAGCTCTGTACACCGCTGCAGGCACACCGCCATAGAACAGCAATACACTCGTACTCCGCTCGCATATTTACACTCAATTCATACTGCAACAACTTTTGATTGCTTCTTCAGTTTTTTTTGGTAATAATTGATTCACAATGACACTTGGATGAACACACAGGAATGAGTATCTTATTGTTTAGCTGTTTGACAAGCACGTTAGGAAGAATGAGTACAAATCATATTCCTAGTATCTTCTTCATTGCCAATGCACGTCTTTAAGATGCTAGAGATTGACATCACAATAAATAAATGTTTAATTTACTCTAAGATGAGACAGAACTAAGTATTAAATAGCCTACTACTGGCAAGTATTAGTCTTTGCGGTATGGTTCATCGTATTTGAGTGAGTTTTGCTTTTTGCAAATTGTCGTCTGGTACATAATGTGTCAATATTGGTTCTTTTCCTTTAGTCAACTACTAAGTAGAATATCTGCATTGGGTGCACGAACGAAATATAGAGGAAAAGTCCCGAATAGGGTTGACAAAAGACGACTTTACCCTATGATGGTTACATCCTTTTCGAAAAGACTATACAGATGCATTTCTGATCACTCTCCTTACTGGTAAATCGGATATAGCATACCGTGGTCTTGGAATGAATAATGTACAAACGATAGCAATGAAACCCCTCACGTAACTGGGACTTCGGGTCATTTAACATTTGGCAAGAATGCATTTGCACTGCAAGAACAGAACTTTTTTTAATTAAAAAGGGAATGTGAACAGAACTCCCTGCGTTTAAAATAAGTGATACCGTAGTGGTAAGTGTATAATATATAAAATGGTCAAAAAACAACTTCATATCGTCGTTAATATGAACATGTGTGAGAATCTCATTGAATTATACAAGTATTTACAAGGACCCGATCAGGGCGACTTCCTAGCATCCCTCCCGTGAGCAGCTGAAGCCTCTCAGTGATCGTCGTTACAATATAAACCTACATTCTCTTGGTGGGTTATAATGCTCTACAAATATATTACAATAGTAAATATTAAATATTTGTTATAAATTCTCTTTCTCTCTCTCAAAATAAGGCACTCGTATGTGCATTGAGTAATTCTGTGTAAAAAAGGGTAAAATATATTTACATGTTTCTTTTGAACACATTAGTGAGATTTCCGTACATGGTAATACACTTGAGGAAACCGGGGAGGTTTCTGATATGTGCTCCGATGAAGGAGCGATTCTAGTCATTGAGAAAGATGTGTCAATCCACATTATAAGTCTGAGTGGCAGCACCAAGCACGAACACCTTTCAGAAATGTCCCAGTGTGTGAATGTGCAAGTTGCCGGTGCTCTTGTAGAAGTTATTGCTGAACTGTTTGATTTTCTTGACGAGCTGCTTCTTGCGGTCGTGCTGCAGATTGCGCGCCACGGCCGAGTGCTGCACGAGCGTGCGCGTGTTTCCGGCGGCGTCGCTGAGCAGGATGTGACGTCGTCCAGAGCCGGGCGTCGAGAAGCCCGAGTCGTAGTCATGGTGATACCGCAGACACTTGCGCGCGCCACGTCCCTCGGAGCGCGTCTCGTACCGCGCCGTCGACTCGCGGTCCGTCACCGCGTCCCCCTCCCCGGACGATGACGATGCCGACGCCTGCCTTCCCACAGTGCACGGCGGCCGCGCGACGCCTGGCGGCGGGTGGTGGTGGTGGCGGCGGCGTGGGGGCAGTGCGCTCTGGTGGTGGTGGTGGTAGCGGGCCGGGAGGTGTGCAGGAGGTCCCATAATCTCGAATTTCGGCACGTCAACATAGTCGTACGTATCGGTGGTGGGGCGGCTCGACCCGGAGTCCGTCACGTTGGGAGAATTTACGGGCACGGGCATGTCACGTGACTCGGTGCTCTCGGGGCTGGTGTTGTCCGTGGTGCTGGTCGTGGTGCTGGTGGAGATGGACAGGGGGCGCTGCTGTACGGACACCGCCCCCGTGTGGCCCACACTGACGATGGTGTCGTCCATGCTGTTGGGGCTCCAGAAGCCGTCCGAGTCCTTCATCACCTGCGACGCGTGCAGCGTGTCCTCAGACACATCCGCTTCCGGGTCGAGGTCATACTCGGAGGCGGTGGTCGTCGACAGCGCGCTGAGGTCAGGCAGCGACGACCGCGTCGCCTCCAGAGACAAGTGCTTCCGGGTCACGTCCATGAGGAAGTCCGACTCGGATAACCCGATGGGATCCCGCAGCTGCTGTTTGTCAAGAATCGTCTGCCCCGTTTGGCGCCGCAACATGCGCATGCGGCCGTTGCGGGCGTCGTAGGTAGCGGTGTAGTCCTCAGCTCGCCCGCCGCTCATCGGCCCAAGGTGGCTGCTGCTGTCGTCCACGCACTCAGACAGGTAGGAGCTGTCGTTGTCCGTCTCCGTGACGGCCGTGGAGCTGCGCGGCCGCACGTCGTCGGCGTCGTCGTCCTCCGTCGTCGTCTCCGACATGGTGAACGAGTCGTCCGTCTGGAAGATGCACGGTCCGCCGAACGTCGGGTGAAGCCCGTGCTCCTTACACAGCTGCGGCTCGCGCGTCGTCACCGGGGTCAAGGCCGCCTCGCGCTCGCGCTGCTTCAGGCGCTCGCGTCGCCGCGTGCGCGCTGTGCGGCTCTTGTTCCGGCGCGACCGCTCGCTCGTCGATGATAGTGCCGTCTGCCGCGACTCGGAGCGCTGCAGTGAGCGGATGTCGACGATGCTGTCGTCGAGCGCGCGCAGTGTGGTCTCGCGCGGTAAGATGGAGTTGGCGCGTTTCCGGAGCACGGCGCTGGGCTCGGAGATGGTCGTGCGCACGTCGGAGAAACACCGCGACTGCGCCTCCTCCATCCGGTTCCGGTGGTGCGCGCGCAGGCTGGCGGCGTCGTCGTCGGCCGGGGAGAGGTTGAGCGTGCTGTTGAGCGGGTAGTTGAGCGTGCTGTGCAGCGGGTAGTTAAACGTGCTGTGAAGGTTGCCCCCGGAGATGTTGCTGCCGGAAGACTGTTCCCGCAGCGTCTGACTGCTGACGGAGAGTCGGCTGATCTGACTCACGTCCTTCAGGTTACTCAGCGACCGTGACGTGTAGAGCTCGCTGATGACGTCACTGGTGGCGTACTTGACGGGACTGCTGCGCCGCCTGGCGGGCTGGTGGGGCGTGTTGACACAGAGGTTCTCCTTGTTGCTGTCCTCCAGTCCCAGCGGCGGGCAGTGCAGCGCGTCCAGGTTGTCGTTACTGTTGATCCAGATCGACGTCTGGTCCTGCTGCGCTGACGTCACTTCCTGCCGCGTGCCGCACAGCGCCCCTGGCGAGGCGGCCCCGCGTGAGTCGGCGTAACTACTCGTGTCCACCTCCATCGAGACCTCCATGGCGTCCCCGGAGGGCGATCTCAAGGTCACATATTCTCCTTCAAGGTCACTCAACGTCTGCGACGTCGTCGTGCCAGAGTTCAAACCGGAAGTGTACCCGTACGGAGGGCGCATGCGCAGCGCCTCCTCCTTGATGGGCGCCAGAAGCGAACTTCCGGGGGTCGACCGCGGGTGACATGCGCAGTGCTTGTGCGGCTTGCAGACGGGCGTCGACGTCGCCAACTTCCGGTTGTACTTCTGATCGCAGCCGATCACGTTACTGTCTCTAAGTACACCGGAAGTGGAGGTCGGGCGCGCCTGGTTCTCCTTATTACTGTCTCTGAGGGAGCGGCGCTCGCGGCGCGGCGTCGGTGTCGTCGTCGCCGCAGACGCGCTGGCGCCGGCCGAGCGTCTAGCGCTAAGACGCGCGCGTCGGGCCTCGTAGAGCGCACGGACGCGGGCTCGCGGCGCCGACAGCGGCTGGTCGGTGAGCGGAACGCCCGCCGCCGCCTTCATGGCCGCCGGCGGCTCCGGGGGCACCCTCTGGTGGTAGGTGTCGTAGTTCTCGAGCAGCGTGAGGAACTGCTGCTTGATGTTCTTCAGCTCCAGCTTCATGTGGAGTCCCTCCTCGATAATCTCCAGCTGTAAGCACACAAATAAACCGGGATTAGTATCAAATATACACTCCAACTATATCAACCAGCTTTAGCATGAAACGCGCGGTCTAATCACTCCAACTATCAACAGCATCACCTGGACAGTCAAACACTAGTAAATATGCGCAACACGATTACAGGGAACGTGTCTAGACAGTCATAATGGGTACAAGGCAAAAAAGACAAGATATCAAACAGGATGAAGTTATCATTATCCGTTTATGTTATGGACAGAACACAAAAAGGTCAATTGATTTGGATTGTGTTGGAGCAGCTGGTATGATAATAAAGCAATTCTGGCGGTAATAACGTATATATACATGTATTCATAAACATATCCATGTACATGTGTGATATTTCAAAGAGGATGAGGAACAGGTATATCTAAATTATGGAACACCAAAAAGAAGCATAGCACTTCAGCTATCACTATAATGTGGTTCCTACATTTAACTGCTGTCAACTGGCTTCATAAAGCATGTCTTATCGGCGGTGACTTTGTGCGGACCATGACGCGGCCAGGACTGCCGACTCAGCAGGACGTGTGGGGACCGTGTGCGGATAACGCCCGGGGCGTGGTGTTGATGAGAAGACACAGAAGGTGAGGCGGGCAAGTGACTGACTGCCGAGTGGCCCGGCGTTCACCCGCCGTGCGCTCTGCCCGCCGTGCGACAGGTGCTCGCCATGTATTCTCATTATCACGTCTCCCACAACCACTGCATCTTCTACAATATCATTTCATTCCCCATAATATCACTGCATCAGACAACACTAAACTGCTTCCCTAACAGGGACGTCAGTTTTAGTCAGTAGATAACTTTGATTTCCACAAGGAAAAGGAATTTCATAAACTGGAAATGAATTAAGAATACGAGGCACATACACTTCTTAACACAGCCGGAAAAAAAATTAAACTGGAAATGAAAACATCGATATCCATCTCCATCTCCCATATTGGTAATCTGTACCAAACTACCCACACCACACACCCCATTACAGAGCCCATCCTTTACCCCATAACACACATCATACCACAGAACCCATCCTACGGCCACACCATGGTAGCACTTGAAACCTGGCTCATTCTCCTCCTTCACACAATGGACAAGAATATGCATCCGCGTCAAAGAGCCACTTCCTTGGTGTGTGATATGAGCTTGAGGCGTTTTGTCCTACATCTCGAGGCCAAACTATGTGTTACACCTTTGTATCTGCCCTCAGTCTAACCCATCCATAGGTGCTGCTTAGACTTAATATCTACCAACAAATCTGTGCATGTACCTGTACTCCATCACAAGCTTTATTCTTCTGTTGGAACATTCATTAAGAGGTATACGTGTATGTATACGTGATCTTTGTAATACTTGATATCAAGTGATTTAGAGGCATATATGTGGTTGTTTTCCCGGCCCTTGAGGTTTTCGAACTGTAAGAGTATGATACAGGAAAGACACCGACACAGAAAATTCACTTTCAGAACTGCTCATATATTTGCGCGCCAAATCGTGTATCAAAGAGAATCGCATTGATTCTGCTCTTTGGTTGCAGCTCGTACTTGACACACACAGAGAGGGATTAAAAACGTATGACATGGAGTTACCACATATGGCAAGGGACAATACCCCAATAGAAATGAGGGAATTTGTAACGTTACTCCGGCTACCTGATTGTCTCGGCTACAAAGCCGACCCGTTCTCATTCATCTCGCATGTAAGTCCCCGCCCTCTCACAGAGAAGTCATGTGAATCGCGGCTATAGAACATCAAGGGCGCCCCTCCAGTCCTTTCTCTTGTCCACCCTCCTCATCCCCCACTCTCCCCCACCCGCGGTAAACACACCCAGCCTCTCCTCACTCTCCTCTCATCTCACGCCTTTTAATAACGAGTAAACAAAGTTGTCGTCCCTAACGCCCTCCGTCCCCTCCAACTCCGGTTTCTATGGCAACGCGGAGCCCTGTGGCCGGCCCTCAAGGCATTCCACTCGCCCGTGTCCAGCGCGGGCTACTCGGGCTACTCACATCCCCATATGCTACTTGTGGCTGGTGAGAGGTGTAGGCACGAGAGAGAAGGGCGTGAAAATACCCCTGCAAACGTGTGCTTGGAGATTACAAGGCAGTTGTTACATTACTCCCCTCTCCTAGCAGAGATTAGGAACAGCCGGTCATATCTCTGAACCAGGGTGCCTTTTTGAGGGAAATATGGTCCAGTAATAATATTCTCAATTAGCGAGCACTTTAAAGAATATTTTGTACTCTGTTTGTAGCAGGAAAGCAGACGCACCATAGGATATTATGCTTTCAATTAGTACTGGCTTATCATGTCTGTGTTATCTCCTTATATCCTAGAGAACAGAATAGTGCCCTTATTGAAAGGGAAACTTCTTCCTATTGCATGTCGTGCCAAATCTGCCAGTGTTTGGAGCTACCATCTCGTACGTAAAACACATATTCGACAGTTACACTAATTTGAGACTAATTAGTGTCTCAGTTCCTGTTCCGGTATATGACGTCATGGCCGATGCAGCAATAACCCTAAGTGTTATTAAGACTGTGCCGGGAGAGTGTCTAGGTCATCTAATTGGTGTCTGGATCGCCCAGTTCTGATGTGTAGCCGTTACTAGCCGAGCCAGCCCTCCTGGGGGGTGTTACTCAAACAGTGTGTTGTGTAAATATAAACGCACTTCACCTGTTGTTATCCTTGGCGCCTTGCTCAGAGTGTGGTAAGACACATCTTGCCTAATATCGCTCCCTAGACACGATTGGTATGAAATGTGTTTTCTTTATATAAGGTCGTTATGTGAAGTCTAGAACCGCGCAAGGATTTTCACCAACAACGAGGGAAAGTGAAATCTCAAATTCATTTAGCCATACACAACTCTTGTATATATGTGGAACTAACGGTACAGAAAGAGGAATTGCTTAATATATGTGTCAGACAAAAAGGTGGAAATCTTGTTTCATGTGGAATTTGCTGTCTCGGAGAGACTTGGAAAAGTGGAAAATATTTTGGTGTCAGCCACAGCGTAGAGCTGAGATTCTGTGAGGAAGTTAAACCACTGAATTATTAATGTCAATTGAAACCATCTTTCCTTTATACAAGGAAACTGAATTTTTATATTCTGTAAATGAAACGGGTGAACTTCTATGGGAATGTGGAGTGATGCTATCTCTAATTAAATACATGTGGGCCACAGAGTCCGCCGGACTTCTGGAAAGCCTTTTGAAATAACAGAAAACGAACTAGGACCTTGTAAAGCCCCGACCTGTGGCTCTGTGAACAACAAAGTAAATAAATCTCTGGTCTGGGATGGATTCTGACTGTATTTACTGTCAGTAATCCCGGCACACTTTGAACCAGTGTCGAGCCCGCGCACACAGACTAACTCCCGTTGTAGAAGGCTTACCGTCATTGTGCTCACTGAGTGTTGGGTCAATGTTGATGATCCCGTTTCTTTGATGCGCTACGAGCCACGGGTCAGTGTCAAACGGCCGCGGAATGAATCTGGTCCGTTAACTGGGGTCAGCACCTTGGTGCTTTCTAGTCGAGTCTCACGTTATTAACCAGACAGAAGTATGGGATCTATAAAGAGTGGTAAATCACACCTGTTGGATCCTGGAGCCGCAGATCGCCGTGTCCACCTGTACGGCCACCATAGCGGCAAGGTGTCTCTCCGTCACGTCACGCTATGCACTCTCTCCGTCTCCGTAACCGCTATGCACACTCCGTCTCCGGTCACTGCGTCACGTCTCCGCTATGCTCACTCAGTGTCCGTCTTGTGCACACTTTGCACCTCTGTCTACGTTACGTTCACGCTTTGCACAATGCGTGTCCGTCAAATCCCGCTATGCACATTGCGGCTTCATAGTCCTGTGCTCCGTGTAACTCCGAAAGCCTGGACGTTAAATATTTGCGGACGTTTCGCGGCCGTGTCAGGAATGAATGGGGAGTTGGTCGTTGCCGGTCGCCCTCCCTGGCGCTGGAAGTCGGTCCGTACACCGCTCCTTTCTCCGTCCGTCGTTCACCAGTGTGTGGCCGGGTGTTCGTAGTCTGGGCCGACTTAAAGTCCACTGAAGAGCCACACCGCAGTACGTCCTTGGCCCAGCAGGTGTCGGTGCCGTCTGCGCAATGGTTGGCTGACCGAGCCCTCTGTGTGTGTGTGTGGGGGGGGGGGGGGGGGGGGGCGCTGTGTGTGTGCACGGGGGAGGGGGTTAACGGCATGCATGCACGTCCGCCGACACACACCACGAGCGATGACGGGGGAGGGTGTAATGCACTCCGCCTGTCTGTCAGTCAGTGGTCAGTGACTGGTCAGGGCCTGGTCAGCATCTTTCCGCATCTCCCCACACTTACCGACCACCAACCACCTCCACCTCCAGCACCGATAGCTCGCGCCAGGTGCGGGTCACAGGGTCAGGGTTCCGTTATCTTAACGAGTTTTATTAATCGGCAATAAAATCAGAGCCTCGAATAACGACCCGCCGCCTTAACACTTGTACTACTACCCAAAAGCCGTCAGTATCCTTCATCACAAAAAATA
This sequence comes from Alentia gelatinosa, assembly GCA_950022655.1. Taxonomy (NCBI): domain Eukaryota; kingdom Metazoa; phylum Annelida; class Polychaeta; order Phyllodocida; family Polynoidae; genus Alentia; species Alentia gelatinosa. The sequence continues at coordinate 49,348,036 of OX465586.1, forward strand.
TATATAATTTACACTGAAAACATTGATAGCTAAGACACACAAGGTTCCCAATCTATATGTAATTCATGAGGGCAGAGGCCCTGTGTATGGACTATGACGTTTGGAGACTTGTATCCATCGCTGGAGGAGAGAGAGAAAAACCAGGAACCACGGAGGAGGTGTTGTCTGAGGTTGATGTATCGTCACGGGTTGTGATCACTGGGTGCTAAGTAGGGCGCCCGCCGCTTTGATGCCTCCAGGCGCTGCCTCCAGGCCGTGAGACACCCGTCCCTCCTGGGTAGCAGCAGCTCCTCCAGTGGCCTAGCCCCAGGCTCTGAGCCCTACCCCTCCTCTATGCAAATCTGCTTCACTCCCGGGCGTACCAGTCCCTATGTTTTACCAACGAGTCTACTCCCTGGTTTTACGAAGTAGTAATGTATGCTCAAAGAGGTGTCAGTTGAATTCATAAGAAAGTAGAAACATTTTTCATATAGAATTTGCTCACAATGTGACCAGGAAATCATGAAGGTATCGGCCACGGCGTGTGTCTGGGGTGTGTGGAGAGATTTAAACCACTGTTTTATTGGTGTGAATGAGATTAAACCAATTGGAAATACTGACAAAGAAAACGTGGATTTCCATAGACAAGTGATAAGCTACCATCATCTGCGTAACATGTAGTAATGTATGTCCGTAATAAAAGACTTCTATAGAAACTCCAGTAGTCTCAGTCTGACTGACCTCAGCCTCTGTCGTTCTACCCCTACACCTGCACACTTCTCTACACCTTCACTGCTACCTGTTAGTAGTACAGGATCACTGACTGTAATCCAAGGCAATCCGGATGATACAGAACGGCAATCCACTTCCGCCAGTTCATGGCGGGTGATATCAGTGCATGTATCTGATTATACCCAGTCGGATAGGTCTAAATCCCCCGGGAGATAATCTCCGTGCACATGACTCCGTGAGGCTTAATCCGTCTCCAGTGCTTAACCTGCCTGTAATTAGTTTTATTCCTGCCCTCATCACATTAAACACCCTGACTCACACTCCCGGGATAAGACTGGGATTACTGGACGTTTGCAAGTTGAGTACGGCTTGAATCCATGCTCCCCGTGTGTTATAGGGTTATGTAAAGATAGATGTGAGCGCGCTGGGAAAAGTGCGGGGGGGGGGGGGGGGGGGGGGCTGGTGGTGTTGAATACGAAGCTCCCCGACCGTGACCACGTGAGTCGGGATCGTCTCGGCCGGGAGGGGGGGGGGGGGGGAGACACCGGACTGCCTGCACCTGTCGGCCGGGGACGGACTCACCACCTGCCGCGGTGTTTGTCAACATGGGGCGCCCCCCCCCCCCCCTCCCGGACGTGAGATTTATAACCACACATAACCACACACACCACCCTGAACCTGCCAGGCCCGGGGTTCTGCGACTGAGCTTTGATTGCCCTGTCAGTCAGATAAGCGGGGAATCTCAGACCGACACTGTGATGGGCACGGTACGGTCTCTAACCTCACTGATGAGTCGGCTGCACCTGCCGCAGAAAAAAACCCACTTGTGTATCTCAGGTGGAGAGGTTTGGAGTGGTGTATCGGCAAGAGGAGGCTCCGTTGTAGCAAAGAGATGCGATTCTTTTATTCCAGCCTCTCTGGACTAGCGGTCATTATTGAGGAAAGCAATGAGTGTGATATGGGGTGGACAATACGCCATAAGTTTGACCATGCAGTGATTTCACGAGGTGATAGCCCAGTGAAATTACAATACGATGCATCTTAAACATTTCTCAACACCTCAGTAATGGGTTTACCTTCATGTATTTAGATGATTGTTTGAATTGGAGAATGCAGATGCATCGATGTATAACTACAAATTAAAGCAGGGCCATAACGACCTCATAAAGAAAACAACTGCTTGGCATTCTAAATACGTCCCATATGAAGCAATCTGTAGGGACAACACGTTAATGAATTACACGCAGCGACTGTCGTTAACAGAACCCCGCCATGTCTGAGATGGTTAATACTCGGTTACAAATTGCCATCGAGCAGACTGTGGGCAGAACGCGGTGCCGCAGACAATGGTCCAGGACAGATGGGGTTTAATCCTCAGCCCATCGCGTCGTCTAAACCTCATTGGAGACAGTATAGCGGATGAATACACACAGAGGTGTGTGTGTGGACGGAGTCAGAGGTGTGTGTTGACACTCTGTGTTAATGTAATCCCTTCACTCCACACTGCCCTGTCATGTGACCAGCCGCACCACCTAGCGGGCGGGCATGGCGCTAATTAGACCCTCCACGGGGCGTTAATGGATTGGTGCCCGGATGGAGCCCGGACAGTGCCCGGATTGAGGCCCGGACGGTGCCCGGAGAATGGAGGAAGTCGTTGGCACCTGACGGGGGTGGGAGACGCTGTGATTGGAGTCTCTAAGCCCTCACGATTACCTCCTGCTCTTCCAGCAGATGTTTGGGGACGGGGGGTGTGAAGACGCAGGAAGTTGTCCCCGGGTACCCTTCTTCCTCCTGCTTCGTTCCCGGGGTTGACATTCGGGCTTTGACGCCATGTGGTTTGAGGGTGGTACCGGAAGTGAGGTCTCTACATTCCCAGACGTGTCATGCGCAGTCCGGTGGCCTGGGTCGGCGCATGCGTCAGGTCGCTCGTACGTCATGTCGTCCGCTCATCAGCAAAACTTAAGCCCTGAGAAGTGCAGATGGGGGAGGACTCGAGACTGATACCAGTCTAGCGCAGCCTATCCAATATACCATACAATCAACGAGTATAGTTTCTCTATACTCGTTGGTACAACTAAATCAGGACGAAATGCATTAAAATATATACCCTTCCTCTGTCCGACCAAGGAATCAGGTGACGAGGAAGGGTGGGATACAGAGACCGGTTCTAGTCTACCACAGCCCATCACCCAAACCCATGGTCCGACTTGACCCTTCTCATATCAAAGCCCACCTTGCCCTTAACCTGTCCCTCATTGCCCCTGCCACTAAAGCCCACTCACGTCCTCCTCACACCCTCACCTGTAGGCACGCCCTGACCCCACCGGCCTGTACACAACACCTGAGTCTGCTACCACGAGAATGGGGGGTGTTTTATAAAGAGGGTCATCTTAACCTCCTCCAGGGGCAGGGAGGGTCCAATAGGGAACAGGTGGCCGTGGTCTCGTACCGTCACCGGGAGACCGGGCGCGGGGTGCCGGGCTGGAGGGCCACAAAGCCCGGCGCCGTGCCCCACGACGTGCCCTTTACCCAACACGCCATAACACAATATGCCTCAGCCTGCCCCGGTGATTGATAACACAGGTCGCGGCCCCTCACCCCGTCCACCCTGTTACCACGGCGACCGGGCCGTCCTGCTCCAGGGCGGGGGATGAAGGTGGCATGAAGGTCAGGTGTGAGTGGGCTGTGTGTGTGTGAGTGTGCGGCGCCCGGGGCGTGCAGGCACCGCGCAGAGACCCAGTGTCGGCGCCCGTCAGTGGCCGGCCACGGAGGGGCGGACATTAAGGCGACATTATGACCGGTAATTGAGAGGTGTGAGGCGGGCCGCGAGGTTTATGACAATCCCAGCCCCGGCCTGTCCACTGTTAGTCCATCGTTTCTCTTGTCAAAGTCACCTTTTACTGTGGGGAGTCTTTTAGTGGGATATTGACCTGGCAGTAAACTTTAGAGTTTGATGACGATGCACAGGACTGGACTGAGGATACACGCAGGCAAGTCAGGACACAGGACATACATAATACATTAACCATTCACTATTGCCTATTGAAATATTTCAGTTTCAGCTAAATTTAACTTTTCTTCCTGACATTAAAAAACAACAAACTTTTTTCAATAAGAGGATGTGAAGAAAATACCCCACCTCAGAATTTACATAAAAGATAAAACCATCGTATTTCTCTATTGGTATTATTCAGTTTCAGCTACCACCAGCGAGATAAGATCTAAAGTCATTCCCATAACAAATCTCTTCCTGGCATAATGCAAATCCATCGACGGTTACTAAATAGAGAAATATAAAGAGAAATGCCCGACCACACAACATACATAATGTATTCATCCTCTTCAGCCACCCACCATTATCATTAATATCTACACACAACTTATTTCTTTTAAACAATGTAAGTTTACATATAACTTGGTGTTCCAACTGTTACTATCCTTATCAAACCATACATGTACACTGAATGTATTATTAAGCAATCGCTCGGTTATTACTATGCGTCAACTCCTCGTAGCATACGGCCGTTTGTATCTGAAACCAGTCAATATTTTATATTTATCTGTGGTCAAACAAATGCGCCTCGCACCTTTATTCAAACTTGTCGGGGACAATAGTGGACTGCTCAATACGACAAATGCCGAATGAATACATACGCAGAGACTTTGTGGGACAATAGAGAAGAACCGGTGGAGCAAAGCGGGTATAATTTCCCCGAGTTATCGCGATTACATCTGCTATGCTCTTTGATGAAGGGACGCGGCCGGACAGCGGAAGTACAACACTCGTATGAAGTCGGCCAGTCCGGGCCGGGGGCCAGTAATTGGAGTCGGTTAGAGGTAGGGGGCAGCACTGGCCTTGTCCAGTTCAATGTGGGACCTGGAGGGAACTCTCAGATGTAAGCCTTGATAGCTGTCCTAGAAATATGACCTCTCCCTCCCCACACCACACACACCCTACGACTCCCGTGATGACCACCAGGTGGGGCGGTGAGCGCTCTCGACATGTTGTCAGTAACTATAGCGACTCACAGATCTGTGCACCTAATCCCCCATGTCCACTCCCGCCATCCCAAATCTCGTCTCGAGTGAGACCTGAGGGCGAGAACTCACCCACGTGAAGTGCCACTCGGGCCCGATAGGCGGCGCTGGTGTTTTTAAAAAAAGAGCCTTTTTTCTATCTCCTCTACTTGTGAGAGGAGAGCGGTAATTACTCGTGGAATCTGGAGTCAGGGAGGGTTCTTTACGGCGAGCTGGGGTAGGGCTGGGGGTGTGTGGGACCAGGTGTGATCGTTGTATCTGATGGAGGGTGAATACTCGGAGCCCTCAGCTGATTGCCGGGTCCGTGCGGGGTCCCTGATAACCGACAACAGGGCCGGGGAGCGGGCAGAGGTCATCTAATGTCAACCGGGGACACTCTTTACATTCCGCGTATCGCCGCTGTTGAGATTTAATCCATCATTAGCTGTCGGCCGCGCAATGCAGAAGGCCTCAGCGATTCTCTCTCAGCTCACATTCTGTAACCGTGAGGTGCAGGTAAACCAGGCACCACCACCTGTATCAAACACACGGGCTGAGGAGGAGGAGGGGGGGGGGGGGGGGTCTAAAAACCATTAAAAGACCAAATCGGCTCTTCAAGAATTTCCTATAGATTTCTTTGTAAGAAAAGGGACACTTTTTTGTAATTAGGGGAACACCCAATAAGTGTGTACGCACTAAGGGGGGCGAGGTAAGGAAAAAATTGGAATTTGCTCCTTCTTTGTTCTATTGCCAACAAGATGATGAGGTGGGTGGTGGTCACAATTTTCATAAATTGTGCGCATATATTTTATGGACAGCCCCAATACCCTAAATATTGAATCATTCTCCCACGAAATTCACCTGAGCTGAAGGGAGGGGGGGGGGGGTTAAATCGTAATGGTAAGACACTAAGAGGGGGGGGGGGGATTATTCTATTTGAACACGGAGGGGGGCCCGGCCCCTGCTGTGGGGTTACGGCAGGGAGGAGGAACCCGGCCTGGGCGATAATTTATCATTAAGAGTGGCGCGTGTGAAACAATAGACTGGCACTGTCCTCTAATGGCGGGCGTGATGGGGGCCGGGCCCCCCGGAGGAGGGGGGCGGGTGCGGAGAAGAACAACGCCATTGTGACAATTATAGCTCGGCCCTTTGCCCCTGCAGGTGACCGGCCTACCTCGCAGCAGGTGTCTCCGACCTGCCGGGAACAAGCAGTGGGAAAAAAGTGCCCGGAGATGTGGCGGCCATCTTGGATGAACGTGATGCACGTTTCCGGTTCCTGTGGTGGTGAGGTTGCCATCGCTGTGGAGTCTATATTAGCGATTACCACTCATGATATGAGTGACCATTGATCATAAAAAACACACCGGTATTGCTTCTAGGCTACTTCTCATTATGTTCTCCTTTACTATTTTCTATTTGAACAAGTTGTTGGTCACCTTTCTTAATGGATACGTCTACCTCCTTGCTCGCCTTTAGACAAAAAAAAACAACAACCCAGGCATGGGCCCGGTATAGCGCATCCTACTAGAGAAAAACGTCAATATTGTAACACGTACAGGCGCCAGGTGGTCGTAGGTGCAGTGCACGGCAGCGAGAGTAGACATGACAGAGTAGCGCCAGATGTGTCCTCGCCTCACCTCACGTGTATTTACACGTATCACGTATATTTACACGTATCACGTGTATTTACACGTACATAACGTGACGGCCATGTACACGCAGCTCACATTGAGTCATCAATCACGACGATTCAGGTATCACACAAAATGAAAACAAGGAAAGAGTCTCTCTCTGGTAGCAGAAAGAGGGAGAAAGATGGACGGGAAGTGAGAGAGGGGAGGGAGTGATAGAGAGTATGGGGAAGGGATGTAAAGAGAGAGGAGACAAAAAGGGAGAAACGGGGAAAGGAAGAGAAAGAATGACTTACACATCGACAGACAAGTAGATGGAGATAGAGAGATGAGAAAGAGAAAGAGAAAGAGAAAGAGACAGAGACAGAGACAGGGACAGAGAGAGAGACAGAGAGAGAGAGAGACAGAGACAGAGAAAGAGAGAGAGAGAAAGAGAGACAGACAGAAACAGAGACAGAGACAGAGAGACAGAGATATGAGATAGAGAGAGGGGCGGAGGGGGAGAGAGAGAATGTTCATTAATTCCCTTAAGACTTTACGTTGAAAAATTCTGCGTTGAATTCTCTTTACCCATCTCCTACTACTCCATGGAGATGGCAGGTGTGTAAAACCCTGCACCGTCCCCAGGTAGATGAACATGTGACGAGATGGACACCTAACTCCTCCTCACCTGTAATTAGCACAAGACACCTGCCCCCACAGCGCCCACTGCTTCCCACGACCACCAGAGGGCAGGGCGTCTGACGTAATGTCTGGTGTGACTGTCATCGCCATGCCCATCTCAGGTAAACTTTACCTTGTCTCTCCGTGTGTTCCATCGTCATCCATGTACCAGGTAAGGGCAAGGATGTTGAGATGGAGCTTAAACAAACGCTTAGGTATATCGGTTTGGGTGACGAAAACAACAAGAAATATCTTTCGTGTGGAATTTACGACCTCATAGAGACTGAGAAAACATGGGAAAGACATCGTTATCGGCCATGGAATGGGACTGGTGTGGGTGAAGGGAGGTTTAAAACACTGATTCTTTGTATGAATGTAGCCGAGTTTATTCTCTTTGTTTGGCACAGAAAATTATCTGACCTGAAATGAAAACAAGGATTTCCTTTGAAAATAGGAAAACTGCCATCTCTGGATTCTACAATTTCGCCATTTTCACTTCAAATTACATGAAAGTCATGGGGAGAAAAAGAGTACTGAATTCCTCTCCAAACAATATTCCCGACACCACCCCCCCCCCCCCCGAACGGCCATCAGTCGCAGTGACGTCACTCAGGTGTCAGCAGCCACCGCCCCCTGGCGGGTGTAATGATACGGCCGGATCCGGGGGGCACTTTGATATGTAAAAGTGTGCACACGTGAGTGAATCCGTCACAACTCCAGTCTCGTCCCCGGGGAGTGGATCTTAACGCCGACCGTCAGGCCACTTACCGTGCCGCAATGCACGCCGGGACCTCACAATGCATCACGGGATTTATCTGATCCTCACACTAGGTGGCGTCCTCAGGGATTCCCCCCGTCACCCCCGACACTTCCACACCACTGACCCGCTCCCACTCAAACCCCCACACAACTGTAAGTGGTTAATTATTCTCCCACCGGGACCCAACCGACTTCAAATGGATGAGTAGAGAAGCAAAGAAAGAGCAGTCTCCCTTTACTATTGGTTTTTGGAGTTTGTTAGGAGATTAGCATCTTTTTGAAATTCCCCGATTCAATTTCCAGTATTTGATACGGTATTTTAAATGTAATTGGTTCTGGTTCACAATCTATTTGCTGTCTGTTTGGGTCAGTTCAAGATAAGATGGAGATTGGCAGGATGGGGGATGGTTACCAGCAGTGTGTTGCTATGTTTATGACCATACTGGTGGTTGTTGGTAGGTGGGTCTTTACAGTGTGAACTGGTCACAAATCCCAAACTGACCTCACCTCTCCTTATTCCCAAAAACTGCAATGCTGAAACTGAAAACCATGATCTACAAGCGACCCCGAATCTAAACACTGGTGGATTTTTTTAAATTTCAAATATTAGTTTAAGGTTTTGGAAAAAAATAAAAGAGGCGAAGAACCGCCACCAATAACAGAACGGGGGAATTACGGGGCGACTTCGTTTCGCGGCGGGTTCTCCAGTGACAGGTGTAGTCGGCCCTCACTTGAAGATGAGCCACTTTGGTGACAGGGCCGTAGTAACGGACTGGGTGACCGTAGTTACGGGTGGCTGGCCGTAGTTACGGGTAGCTCTCAGACCGAGACGTTCCCAGCCCCCCGCGAGGTGGCGACACAATGAGGCGTAATGCCGAGTGAGGTGTGAGCGCCCTGCACGACCCCCCCCCCCCCCCCACCACACACACACACTGACCACTGTCCGGCAGAGGGCGTCCCGGGGTCACGTGATGGCATGGTAGATGACCACCGCGCCACCCCGCGGCCATCCGCAAAGTATGTACGCACAATGTCTGGTAATGTCCATACCCCCTACCTCTATATTGAGGGGATGAACGTAAAATTTCCCTGCGTAAAAACTTAATGGACGCCCCCCACCCCCCCTATTTTTTGGGCCACATACCAGGTCATGTGACCAGTCATGTGACAGGGGGTCATGTGAGAGGGTGGGGTGACCACCAGGCGGCGGGGTGTAATTTGTGAGTTGTTTTATTGGCATGCTTCACGCCTGGTGCCCGTTAGTGCAGGAGGAGACCTGTCACTGCCCACATGCCGCCTGTCCACTGACTGCCCTGTCACTACCCGCTGCCCTCTGACTGCCCTGTCACTACCCGCTGCCCTCTGACTGCCCTGTTACTACCCGCTGCCCACTGACTGCCCACTAACTACAGACTGCCCACGGAGTCCAGCAGCCAGCGCCTAATGTGCGTCAGCAAAACATTGAATCTCGATGGCACCAGTAGGAATGAGCCGCTTGGTGCTCCCGGCCTGCCCGGAGCCTGCCCGGAGCCCCTCGCGTCGTCGTCACGGCGATGGGCGGCGGTCAGCCCGGCCTCCCGCGGGTCGACCTGCCCCCGGACGGTGACCATGGCGACCCGGCCTCACCTTCCCCTAATGATATAATTGTGTACAATGGGCAGTCACTGACCAGTGGTGACCGCGACTGACCGGAGGGCGCCCGGGGGGCACCCATCGCTCCACGCCGGGTGCTTGAGACTGACGAGACTCGTTGTTTAGACCGCCCTCAGTTCTCCACCTCTCTCCCTGGGTTCCTCTCCCTTACCCCCTCATCCCTAACGCTCAACATCAACCACTGGCCACAGGGGTTTGATTCCCGGAGACTCCAGGGATGTCCAGCGTCAGGCTGAAGGTGGAGATATCTTATCTCACACCGCATCTTACACAACAGCCTCCATCTAGACACCACTAAAGTGTCACCAGTGTCTAATCTACCCCCTCCCGGCAGGTGACCCACTTCTGACTGGGGCAGGTCAAGGGTAAGTGGTATGGAATTACCCTCGCATGCCAATATCAAGTAATTAAGCCTGCACTTATGGTTATAGATGATTACCTTGGGTACCTTGAATATACAAAGACTGCTTTGCTTATTTTTTCTTATGATTCTATCTGGGCTAAGCCATAAATGTCTCCATGGGAGTGTAAATGTAGTTCCGACAGTCTGGTCTCAATGTGTATTTAGGCACAGCAAGTAGTGCCCTCGTTGAAACATTCACAATACATGTATAGGGCTTCCTATGCACTGTGGCTTGCAATAACATTATAAATGAGATGGCTATGCTGAGCAACTTCACCTGGCTAATACCCGACCCCTCCCCCCAACAAAAAAGGGGGGACAATAAAATAAAATTTAATTTAAAAAGAAAAAGCCCACAAAAACAAAAAAATAAAAAAATAAACACAAACAAATAAAAGAAAAAAAATACACATGAAAACACACATACACCTTGGTGAACACCTGACGTGTATTATGGTCTGAGAGGAGAGCCCGCCACCTGCACACCTGATCCCCGATGTGCCCCTCAGGTGTGAGGCGCACACACTGTGTACACACCGGGCCAGGTGCACGGAGCCCACTCTCCCCGCCTGTTCATCCTGCGTCAGAACAACGAGTAGAGATCACATAGACTTGCTCAGGTTCGTGATGATGGACATCCATCAAGAAATCAAACTACTCTTCAGTATGACAGGCCCAGGATGTATGCCGGCGAGGAGGGGTGGTGTTCGTAGAGGGATAGGCATATGCCAGATGAATATGATTCCAGATGTTTCCCAATAGATAGGGAAATCGGGTGACGAGGCGTGTTGAGAATTTTTTTTAGCCACACTTAAAACAGATCCTCATCTGCTTTTAAGCAACCTAAAAATTTGGAAATAAAATGTTTCCCAATATATCACAATTCTCTAGATATTAATGAATCAATAACATGCATATATATATATATATATATATATATATATATATATATATATATATATATATATATATATATATATATATATATATATATATATATATATATGTGACCTATTGAATTTAAATATTTTTGTAAATGATCTTGAATGAGATATTTTTACCACGCTGTTGTCATGCAAGGTGACCACACGCCCACTAATTGTCTTACATGTTGACCCACTTCGGACCACACTAAATGCGGCTTGTCTACAAATGACTTCAGCCGCAGCCTGGGGCGTTGGCCCGAGGGTCCGACTTGACTACTGAACAAGTTCGTCCTCCGAAATCTTCAAGTTTCACACGGGCGACGAAAAGGGAACGTGCGAAGATGTGTGGATTTTAATGGAAACAGAATGTCACCAACGTGTACTCAAAACTCAGCCCAGCTGGCTGGAGATGTCACGAACCATTAACTCGGATATTCTTTCTACTCAGGAGATAACGCCCTCGTTTGTTCCGCTCCAGTGGGTCCAGACTCGGTACCATCTCAATCTATGGAGATTCCGGATATTGTCCTCTAAATATCAACTCAATCCAATAAAGTGAAAGTTGGTTTAAACTATGTGTAAATTGCTTCTCCTCGTTTGGGTTTAGCCTCTGTTGGCAGGGGCAGAGTTCACATGTGGCGGGAGGCATGCTGTCACATGTAACACATGTAAAACCAACTCTGTACCCTACACCCTGACGACTGGTAATACCCACGTTATTCACCCCTCTCACCCTGAGAACCGGTGCCAAGTCTCCAACCTGTTCCCTAATCCCACAAGGGACTTTGACTAGGAGGGAGTTGTGGGAGATCCCCATCTGAGTTGTACCAAAGAGATTCTAGTCTCTCGCTCTACTCGTCTTGCATACGATCTCCTGGTTACAACATAACGAGATTTACTATGAGGGTTTAGTGTACGATCCCTACATGTTTCGCAGTCTACTCACCTTTAAAACGGATTATCTGTATCCTATAATACCACGAGATTAACTCCGGTACACCGCTCGGTGCAGGTTGAGCTGCCCCTGACTGGTAATCCGGTCTGAGTGGTGGAGTCCGTCACAGCGCGTGTCTGCATCCTCCAGTGTCTCCTCCTGGTGCTGTGTACAGCCCGGCAGGTGGTTGAGTCTCCCTGTGACCTGTCTCTCCTGTGTGGGAGCCTACTCCAGGTCGCACTAGTCACTGTCCCCGGCCTGTGCACGTATCATTCCCGTCAGGCGGGCCACGTCTTGTCAGATTGGCCTCGGGACTGTCTCTCTGTGTGATATTCTCTGCACTCGTTTCCCTCACAGTTCACCGCTCACCACTGGCGCAGCGCGGTGGACAGAGGCTGAACTAACTCCGTGTGTATTGAGTATGTATGTGGGGTTGACACGCACGTTCTCCTCCCCGCTAGGACAGTGACTGACACCCCAGTCGTCCCCTCTCCTCCCACACGTGCCGCAACCCGCCCTCAGCCAATCAGAGGCCGCGCATGGCCGTCACGTGACGCATCCTCACACAGCCCCCTAGTGGTGGGAATGGGAGATGAGCAGTGCTCTGTGTATGTGTGTGTGTGGGTTGGGGGGGACGGGGGGGGGGGGGGGGGGCGTCACAGTGGATGCACACAGAGGGCATACAGACAGCACGGGTTTGGGGACAGACTACACCAACCCGAATTACGATGAATATTCACCACGTAGATTATTACCCCACCTTTAATAACCCCAGTGCCATGCTAGACGGCGATTCTGCGGTCTGTTGGGAGGCGGTTAATAAACATCGAGCACCGGCAGTGAATTAAACACATTAACGCATGTTTGCTGTGCGTGTCCGTGTAGACATCGCGCAGACATCGGGAGTGCCCCGGGGAGGGGTCGGACAGAGGTCGGGCGGGGTCGGAGATGGACGGGGGTGCAAGGTGGAGGTCCTGAGCGATAAATGGGCAGACAGGAAGTCGGGGGTAACGCTGGTAACTGGCATGTCCCTGTGAACATGTGGGTTTTTTCCTGGTGCAGACTGAGCTGACTGTCCCGTCTGTCAGAAATACTTTATATGTGTTTTATTAACCAGTTTCAAACTTGTCTGAACCACTGACCCATATTGCAGATCTTACTCCACACAATTTGACGACGGAGGGATATTGTGGGTTGGAGAAGCACCCAACGACCTCATTCACCTTTTAGATTAAAGGGTGGGACTGTTCTGTGACTCTCCCCATCCCGATTTAGTCCGATCATAGAATTGTATTGCAATTGAAGAATCATGGAATCATTGCAGCTTGAAACCTATTGAAAACAGTGATTACAGTCACAGTTGGAGGCAATAGATGATATAATAGACCCACCTGTTACCTTACACAGGGTGTCAGTTGGGGTCAGGGAAAATAGAGTGGAAGGATTTTTTCACATGCGATTTGGTGCCTCAGATAGACCGAGAAAACACAGAAAACACAGAGATGTCAACCAAGTTGTTGGACTGAGGGTCTGTGGCAAGATTCTAATAACTGATTAGTGAATGTAAGGTAAACGTGAGGTTGGGTTCATTAGCACGCCTATTTTCCACAATGTTAAATGGATGCATCAATGAGGCTCCATAGTTATCATCGACACTGGGACAAAATAATCTTTAGAAAAAAAACAGAAAATAAAAAGATATTTTTATTGAAAAGGTAGAAAGCCACCGTTTCCGTTTACAGTGCAGGTCAATATCATACTATTTATGGCCTTCACTTAACGTTGATGGGTTAGACCTCTATACTCCATGAACCTATCTTCATCTGGCAGACACCAGGCAGGTTATCGTAGGGAGCTGCCACTTTCTGCTGTCTCCTGTGATCTTCTCTGTTTGCGCTTCAGGGCTCGGCTGACAATTCAACATGAACACGTCGTGTATGGCTGTGAGATAACATCGCCGAGCGCCATACAGCGGCCGCCGCCTCCCCGCCACATTAACCGCGTATCCCTGGGCGCAGAAAGTAGTGCTCGGTAAGAGGTCTGCGCGCGCATGGCAGTAATGCTAGTTCCCGCATGCGCATGTAGTGCGGCGTGCATTATGGTCACCTAGTTATGCGGTGGGAATCTAGGTGGCGTTCCGCGCGCTCCCAGCCTGCCCCTCGCTGTGTGCTGCCGCCTGGTGGACAGTGACCGGGGGCGGGGGCAGATTCCCGGACATACCCGAGACGCACCCACCTCGCACTCAGCGCCGATCACTACGCGCCGTGAGACGTCTACCTCACCCGACTCCGCCCGACTTTATCCGACTCCGCCCAGGGCCGCCAGACTAGACCCGACTCCGCCCGACTATATCCGACTCCGCCCAGGGTCGGCATACTCCACCCGACTCCGCTCGGCACCGCTAGACTAAGCCCGATTCCACCCGGCGCACGTCCATCTTAACAAACCTTGTATAAAAATGCAGAATCTGCTAGGTGTTTCGCCCCCCACATAGTTAACCAGACATAGGCTTGAAGACTGAAATGCCATGAGGATGAGTTGCGCATGTTAAGTAAATTTTCAACCTGTTATTATTTTTTTGTGTATCTTTATTCAGATATATTTAACGCATATGCATGTACATGATGGGATGAATATTGACTAATCTCTTCTGTTTACCTGAGTGTACTCCCGTTCCCTGCCTCTATATGTAATGAGCTAGATAGCCCCCTCCCACTCCCTCCCCATCCTCCCACCTGACACAACCACCTGTCCTCACACGCCCCTGGTGGTGGGGAGAACTAAAAAACAGTACTTAAAGACACAGTGGAACCTCTCAGGGCGGCCACAAAACCCGTATTGACGCAACACCGTGGCCCCACCCGAGAAAATTAACTCCGCGCGGCCGGGAAGAAGAGTGGGTGGGGCGGCGAGTGAAGGGGCCTGTCTCATAAAAACGGGTATGGAGGGGGCTAGGAGAGGCTGCCTGCCTTACCCACCCACCACAGTCTATAAATCAGCAGTGCGTACTCACAGTCCCCCAGCATTAAATCAGGGCCGTGTCAGGGGCTTCTGTGAGAGTCCTGGTCAGGGATTGTGTCCGTACAAAGAGCCTGGACGGGCGCGGGCCGAGGACGGGCACGGGCCGTGTTGACTTTGGACCGTCGTGAAGTGATGTCCTCATAGACTGGATGTCAGCCTCTGACTGTTGGCGCACCCTTCTCGTCCCTCTCACAACTGACCATTACTGACTCGTGCCAGCGATACAACCGTCACTGGCAGCATGTCAGAACCCCATCTACAGCTATATAGGGGTTCATGTTATATTCACATCCAATGTAATAGCGCGGTTCGCACTGCCATCATGTCAGAACCCTCATCTACAACTAAGGGTTCATGTTATATTCATCTCCAATGGAAGGAGGGAGGTTTACACTATCTTCATGTCAGAGCACCATCTACTACTATATAGGGGTTCATGTTATATTAATCTCCAATGTGATAGCGCGGTTCACACTATCCGCATGTCAAAACCCAATCTAAAACTAAGGGTTAATGTCATATTAATCTCCAATGCAATAGCGTGGTTCACACTCATCATGTCAGAACCCCATCTAAAACTAAGGGTTCATGTTATTTTCATTTCTAATGGACGAGCGCGAATCAGTCGGCTCTACTTTGAGCATACATATCAGCAGTACTGAGCACCACTTGACATCAGATGATCTCTCGCTCTCCTAGCTGAGATTTTAAACTGCAAGCAAGTCCAAGTACCACGATGAATCTGCTGGGATTTTCTTTTGGTGAAGGTGGTTTGGTCGTTGTTTCGATACAATCCAAATTACCTAATATCTTATCAGTACAGAATGAGGAGAGTTATTTCACAATGTCGAGGAGATGGTTTCTGCAACCTCCCCAGTGTCCCTCTTATCAAACTCCCTCAAGTGTTTGGTTATGGATCATATTTTGCACTATGTAGTTTTCCTATCTCACAGGCCCAGGAATAAGTCCTCTATGCTAGAAGGACTTTTTTTTTAAACAGCTTTTATTGCGTTCGATTACACATGAATCGCTCTTCCAGCAACAGCGGTGAAAAGTGAACATAAGTGATGATAATCTGGTTTGATGAGTATGTACAGTACCGACTAGGGTATATAGGTGCAGAAACAGGGCTTAGGAATTGAGGCAAGTCTACACTGGTATAGAAACCCCGACCGGTAAACTCAACCCACTCATGATAGCTTACCTTCTCTCTATATTTTTCTATCCGAAAGATGAAAAAATCAGCAGAACGATGAAAAAAAATCAAATTTTAGCCCGGGAACCGCTACAAGTTGCATGGACCACCCGCGGGTCTGACCCTTCACTGTGTCCGGGGACAGTGCTACGTTTTTAACCCCACATAAAAATCCTCAACTGCCGAGGACACCACCACAGTCCTCAAGAAATCGCTCCCAGCTATTTCCGCCGCAGCGAAACGCTTCACATCCGACAAAGGATTAGGGAAAAAGCCAGGACGAGTCGGCAAAAAACCAGCCCATGGCCGGGCGCACCTGGCAGCGGGGTGTGAGGAGGCCGGGACGGAGGCGCGGGGAGGCCGGTAAAACCCCCGCTAATCCCCGGAACAACGGGCGCCGCGCCGGGCAGGAATCCCGGCCAGTTTTTACGTATTTTATTTGACGAGGTTTCCTATTGTTGCGCGGGGTCCTATGCACCTGAACACACACACGGGGAGGTGAGAGAGCGGGATGCCTGGACGACATTCAGAACGGGAACACCCCCGACACATGGGTGTGAAGGAATACTTGCCCCGAAACACACTCGCCCCGGGATTTTCTCGCTCCTAAACGAACTCGCTCCCTTTGGATTTCACCCTGCATTGTATCAAAACTATCAAAATTTCTCAGCTTATTTGAAGTCTGTGTTGTAAACCAAGGTCATCACGGACAATGTATTTGTCTGTTCTATTGTCCTATTGCTACATCGCTTACAAGGGGATGGTTATAAAGTTTGGCCAAGTGAACATGTATTTGACGTCTCAGATGAATGATTGTGTAACTTCTCTACTGGGTGTGGTCAATGAGATCTAAGGCCTATAGAAACAGGATTTTTTCCCTTAATCTCTCTAAAGAGATAAGAATAGAGTCTATGCTAGTTTCTCTCATCTTGTTATGGCGTGTTATGATGATTATACTCAAACTGTCGCCCCGTTTCACACCACGAAGCAGGATTGAGACTCCTTGGGTGCTGTCCCTGTCACTCTGTTCACCTAATTATCCCCACACTTATGTCATCCCTGAAAAATACTCTCACTCTTGGACAAAAGAACTCAAATCAGCACTGTTCACAGTTGGTGTAGTACCGGTCGTCCACATAGAGGGCGTTGCGAGCGGTCCGCGGGGTAATGAACGCTGGTGAGCTACCGGAAGCCACCTAGCGGCGTCCTCTGACGTAATCTGGCGCCACCTGGTGACAGCGGAACGAGGCGGGCGTCCGTCGGGGGCGGGGCCCACCTGTCAGTGCGGGCCGTAAGGGAGAGAGGCTCGTGTGACAGGTGTCTTTGGTCGATCCCAAGAGAAAGTGGGCAGGCACCTGGCGGCCTTCACTGGAACTATATACTGCCACTGCTCACCAGACACGTATAACACGTAGATACGTGTACATGGACCACGTCCTGTGACGAATCAAGCTGAGAGGGCATGTTCAGGTTGGGAAGCGGTGGGTGGGGGACAGAGTGTGGGAATATCTGGTGTTAGGTATTCGAGACACTCCCATACCCAACGGGAGCTACTTCTCCAATTACCCAGACTCGAGGCTATAGGGGTTTTTTTCAGTTAAAAAATCCTACTGCATTTGCGCAATATTCTGTGGAAGTATAATCGACCAATTAAATAAATCACGGAAAGAAGACACCTCCATTACAATCTTATTGTATTCAACATCACTGGTACACAAAACCAACACCCAGGTGGAAGATGCGTGCTCTTGGGGGTTTCATACAATCACGACGAGGCGGTAAAATTATTACCTTTCACTCGCCACGCAACGTATCGTAAATTGTTGTTAAAGACTTTTAAATGGTTGAACAAAATCGTCATAAATCAGTCGAGCACATTGCAGCCAGCAGGTTGCAGCACTGGTGTGAGACATTCTGAGGACATCCGGGCATCTCCACCATACCCGATTCTAGGTCAAACTGACCTAGTTTCCCAAGGATCATTTCATTAATATTTGCAGGTGTAGAATGAGGAGGTGAGTGAGTGGTGTTGATCTAACGGTGGAGGAGGCGCTGTCCTCTCCAGGTGTGTCACAGGTGTGTGGTCGGGGCTGGGCACGACGCCATGGCGCCAGACGCCCGCCTGGCCGACCACTGCCCGCTCTCATAGCACAATAGAACCCTGGCCGTCCCCGCGTTAAAAACGGACCAGTAGAGGTTGGAGATGGGCTCTAAGGTGTTGCAGAGTAAAAAACCGGGTATCTGTCATTTGTGAAGCCCTGTCATGCTGGGTGATTGAGAAGGCTCCAGAACAAAGGGCGGGGTGAATGGGGACCCCAGCTGTCACGTTAGGGGCGAGGGGGAGAGAGGGGGGCTAGTGGGGGGATGGGGCCTTGGGGCCCGGAACCAAAACAACGGAGGTGGGGCCTGTTGCACAACCAGCGGATATCCGCGGGTGAACTAACACCACAGAGAGACGTCCAGGTTGTCTTTGTTGGAACGCTGCGGAGACAGGGACGTCCATTTTGTAAATCCCCGTTTCCTACGGACGCTCCGGTGTCAGGATGAGGTGGCGGAGTCAAGCTCAGAGACACCCAACGGTCCGCCGCTTGTCCAGTTCCGATCCGCGCGCTTTTATTGGGTGCGAAAAGTCGTCTGCTGTGACGACAAACAGACGCTGAGTGCGCGCGCAAACAGCGAGCACCGCCCCTCAGCGGCGGGCGGCTCACCTGACAGGGACACCTGTAGGTACACACCTGCCCCCCACCTGAGATTCACCTGAGAGCGCTGGATCCCGCCACACCTGCGCCTCCTGGCGGGCGGCGCTCACACCTGCCGCAGCCCGCCAATCGGCGCTTCCCGCTCACCTCACCAGGCGGCGCGCTGCAGTTTAAATCTAACCTTTGAGAATCTGAAGCAGTAGTAAAGTTACTTCAATCTCAGAATAGATTGAGAAATAGTCTCTTGCACTTAACTGTAACCAGTTCATATAATGCCAAATGATTGTAATAAAACTCTATCGATTATCATTGAACAATAAGTCCCACTGGGTTACGTCACAAAGGCTGTGCACTTTGATAAGAGGAACAACTTAGTTCGAAATGCTGGCCCATGATAAAATGCCTACAAAACAACTTGACTGCCTCATAGTTATACAATCAACTGAATTACGATTATAACAAAACTCTTTCATCATCGAATGCTAAGTCCCACTGAACCACGTCACAAAAGAATGAACATGGATTATGATGATAAATCTGCCCCCTGGAGATAAAGCCGATCATCTGTCCGTCATGGCCGACTAGTCACGTGATGACCCAACCGTGGGAACGCAGCTCTCCTTGAGTCACACGAGAGGTGACGTCTTCAGGCCACTTGACCAATCACAACAGCCGACACAATGCCCCAGTGACGTCACCAGTGCGAGCCACTCCAGGTTGTCTGACAGAAGTGCCTGGAGTAATGAGGGAGGCAGGAGGGGGCGGTGGGGAGGAGAGGGGTGAGGCAGGGGGACTGAAGGTGGTCAGGGATGTCAGTTGGGGGTCAGGAAAAAAGTGGAAATATTTTCCATGCGGAATTGACTATCTCAGAGAGACTGGTATAACACATCGTTATTGGCCATGGAATGGGGCTGAGGGGGTGTGATGAGGTTTAACCTAGTTTTACTGCCGTGATTGATGCTTAATCTATATCATTTTTTGTTTTATAGAAGAAACAAAATTTTAAACTGGATATGAAAACGACGGTTTCCATGGAACCCGTAACTCAGGCAGGCTCCGTGACAGATGTCGAGGCTTCCTCTGATTTCTTCTCGCCCTCTTAACGGTTTCTGGTTTTTCTTAAACCTTGCTACATTATGCTTGATGTGACGATATATATTCGTTGATAGAACGTTGACTCTCACTTAAATGAAATTCCCATATTTACAGAACAAAAAAGTTAAAAGTCAGTATTACACAAATCCAACCTGATCCTTATCGTGATTAATCTGTACCATATCACGCACCTGCGTGCACATAACTTTATTTTACAACCCTTCTGAGTGGAGTCAGTTCATACCTGGCCTGTCGTTAAACACATATCTCATATTCATATCTAGATAACTAGACCTAGTACTATAAAGTAGCCCCACTGATATGGCATGCACGGACGTCTAACAGACGCAACTGTATTATCCGCAGAGTAACTGCTCTTTTTCATTCAAACAGAAATAAGCCGACAGATGCTCCATAAACTTTGCACTGTCGCACACCCTGCACTCATTGGGAACCCAAGAACCCGATTGAGGGGCCGGCTGTGGCGCCACCTGGTGTTTCCCGAAGACTCCGCGAGGTGGCGCCACCTCAGTGCGACTCAGACAGCTTTCCTGCCCGGGGAGTAACAAGGATGCCCGGGCATGGCCCTCCCCCAGTCTCTGTCCATTTATGATACATACTTTCTGGAGAGAATAGATTATTTTACCGTTATAAAATTCAGGTATCTTTTGCTTAGTTTTACTAGCTGAGGGTGGTTATTATTATTAAGTACTCCATGGGCACCGTTCAACTGAGGAACAAGGGATCCATTTCGTTTCACCCTTTCCTTTTTGACGGATTCCATTGAAGAGCGTTTATATACTTTTGCCGATAGAGAGCGTATATATACTATTATATTATTCGTATATGAATCATGCTTCGACCAAAATTGGTTTTCATTACTTTCTTCTAACAAGTACTTGCTACACTTACTGTTAACTCACAGAAGTACAACTCATGTCGGGTCCCTGATGTAGGCACCGGGATTTATTGTCAACTAGACTTCCCTTGTTGACAGAAAAAGCGACATTTCTCACACAACAATGACCTTGCCAGTGACAGATATTCAGAGATGTCAAGTCAAAGGTCGTCGTGGACAATAGAAATAAAACATCCTTCGAAAAGATTAAAAGGCATAAAACAAAACTTACCCATCCACCATACATACGTTTTTAACTGAGCCGAGGGAAAGCTGAATAGGAGGGGAGGAGGTTGGGAGGGAAGTGCAGAGAGTTGTTGGATATGTGCCACCAGAGCGAGGCACCACTAAAGGTCAAGGTCAGACGCACAGAGCGTGTCGTTGATCACGTGACGCGTTCACTGAGGCAGAGCGGGGTTCGCGTGTCGCAGAACGACCTACAATGAGATGTTTCAGGGCGATGTCGGGGGCGGAGCAGTACCCTCCTTCTGTAAACTCAACATTTATAACCCCGGTGTGATGCGCCGTGCATGTGAGCATCGACGCATGCGCATGATCGCTCGGCCCACTTCCGCACCTGCCACTGTCACAACAACCCTCCGTGTGTCACCGTCCGCCGAGGTCCCATCGGGCTTTTAAGTGGAAGCGTGGGGCACGGAAACGTGTTGGGTTTCCTATAGGCGCCTGTAGGGACCACAGTACCTTCAATACATGTATGCTGCCAGTTTAACCACCTCCCGCCCGCGGTATAAGTGTTAAACGTACATAGATGGCCCACAGGGGTGGCTGGAGGGCACCCGCCACCATCGCTACTGCTCAAAACTTCATCATTTTTTCAAATATCATCTAATGGTCATGATTTCACAGTTCAGTGGGTTTTCTATTATGTAGCTGAATTATAATGTTCAGTCCACTGAGTTCACGGGGTGTTGTCCATATGGTGTACGTATATCCTTAACCTAGCCTGAACTTGTGTTATAATACTAAAATTTCGAGGTTCCGAGATCATATTATAAAATATCGTTAAGTTGTCGTAGTCTACGATCAGTCGTTAACCTTTACATCGTAAGGTGACGTACGTCGCTCTGTGAGGAAACCCGTGGCTCCATCTGCTGGTTAATCATTTCGAACAGCAGGCTATGTATCCATCACGCCTCTCCCATGACGCTCTATGTGCATCATGCCCGTCATAACGCTCTAGGTGCATCGTGCCCCTGTCATAACGCTATGTGTCCATCACGCCCCTGTCATAACGCTATGTGTCTATCACGCCTCTGCCATAACGCGCTATGTGTCCATCATGCCCCTGTCATAACGCTATGTGTCCATCACGCCCCTGTCATAACGCTATGTGTGCATCATGCCCCTGGCATAACGCTATGTGTCCATCATGCCCTTGTCATAACGCTATGTGTCCATCACGTCCCTGTCATAACGCTATGTGTCCATCACGCCCCAGTCATAACGCTATGTGTCTATCACGCCTCTGCCATAACGCGCTATGTGTACATGCCCCTGTCATAACGCTATGTGTCCGTCATGCCCCTGTCATAACGCTATGTGTCCGTCATGCCCCAGTCATAACGCTATGTGTCTATCACGCCTCTGCCATAACGCTATGTGTCCGTCATGCCCCTGTCATAACGCTATGTGTCCGTCATGCCCCTGTCTATGTGAAGGGAGAGGCATTGGATACAGGGACTGAAGCCAGTCTAGTGTTCACCCTGCTGCCACTTCTAATTTAAAACGACGCAAATGACATACTCTTATTAACTAAAACCATGGCATTTGCGTCATTTTAAATGCACAGTAGAAGAACAGCGTGGGAGGTGGCCATAGCGTGGAGGACTGTTATTAAGATGAATATAACACTGGGTTTGGGAGACTCGATGTCTCACCCGACATCTCGGCGTACTGTTAGTTTATAATCACCTCGTTTTTACCGTGTTGTAGACAGAACTCGACGTGGAGAGAGGCGCTAAGAATCCCCACCCGTCACGCCCGCCGGACATGAGGCATGTTTCTTAATTGCACACCTTTCTCTAATTGGTGCTTTTCACCGCTTTCAGCACCACCCAGCGGCGCGAGACCTGTGTGTGGGCTGCGACTTGAAGTCGTCATTATCACGTGGAATGGGCGATATTAGGGGTAATGAGCACGGCCGATAAAAACATGAATTACGTCTTACGTTTGGAGATAACGGGAAGTCCAATGTCAGCAGATACCTCTAAACGCCTAGTTACGATGTTTGTTTGTATAACTTCCCAGCTGGTTACAATGTGATATTAGTGCCCCATGATGGAAAACGAAGTCATGATATTGTTTTACAGCTTGGCATGGGATTGAGAAACAACAAGAATTCCGGAAAAAAGGTAATGGGGGTTCCGAGGACTGAATTTCTACCTCTCTTAAGTGAATTCTTGGCCTTAGCTGAGAGCAAAAATTACCATTTTCCGTATATCCACATAATTTCTCCTCGAATATACACTTTTCTCATGAATGAGCCCTGGGACGTCAATATATCCTGAAATCTGGACAGACCTGTTTTGTTTAATTTCTACCCATGCAGCCAACGACATTTAGGGTTGTTGTTTTCTGATCTTCTTAGCCTCTGAGACCATAACTATACATTGGTGCCAGTGCGTAATGAATTGTCAAACTCCTCTGACAGATCTGCAGTATTAATATAACATTAAATACAGGCAGATGATAGAATGGTGCTTGTTATAGGTTTAAACACGAGTATTAAAGTAAAACTCACCATATTCTGCTTGGTGTCCAGATACATGCTCGCCACCTCGGCCTTGTCCACTACAACATGTGGCTGCTTCTCCTCCCGGCCGCACGGTGGCGTCCCGGAACCGCGCGTTCTTGTGGGACGCTCGACCGACTTCCGGTGTGTGCGCGCCTGTCGCCTGGAGGAGGAGGCGTGGCTGTGTCGGGAGTGGCTACTGTGACTGGACTGTCCCAGACTGCTGCCCACACTCTGCACGTCCTCCATACTCCCAGCCCGGCAGGGGGAGACACCTCCGCCGCCGCTCACGCCCCTGAAAACAAAACAAACATGGCTGACTGTAGTCACAATCTACGTTGTTGTTAAATCGTCAGGAAGTTGGCCGGTGTGGCTACTCCTCGGGGATTACTGAGATGATACCAGGGTAATATGTTTACATTGGAATGGACAAAAATATCAAACAAAACAAAATATCGTTAAATTCACCATACAAATCCTAATCCGTATTCCAACAGGTCCAGAACATGTATGGTTCTATTCACTATATTTTTCACGTAAATTAAGATAATCATAATTTAAGATTCTTCCAAAAATTGGTCATGCCTATAAACAAAGGCATACAATATTTTACACATATATCTGGTTGCATAAAGTGAACAATATCATTACCTATGTAGTTGGTTAATGGTGAGAAATTCTAATGAATGTGTACATGTAGTTAAATGTACCCCGGGCCTATCTGTCCTTCACAGTAAAGTGTGAGTTGACAATCAATCACAGAGACACATCGTCTCCAAACCCCTTCACGAGGTGTTCTAATGTCCGGCACTTATCGCCAAACAGCTCCCGAGTATCAGCAATATTACTAGATTATCGATAATCCAGGGATAATCCTGAACCACTTGAACGTGTCACAGTCAGCCTGATTTGCACCTATCTGTTCGCAGTGGGACCGCAATGTTAAATGCGTCTGCAGGGAAGTCAGTTGGGTCAGAAAAAAATCAAAAATATTTATCATGTGGAATCTACTAGCTCAGAGAGATCGTGAAAACATTGAAAAGACACCAATTTTAGCCATGGAACAGTAATGAGGGTTTTGGGGGAGGTACGATCCACTGCTTTCTTTCACGTGGATGAGGCTCAATTCATACTCTCTTTTTCATACAAGAAACATAATTTATAAACTGGAAATGAAAACAAGGATTTCTTGGAAAACTGCTTTCTCTTACATTGTATGTAGACGGCACTGAGACAATAAAATATTGAAATATGGGCGAGTATGCAATTCGTAAAGAAATGTATTTAACGGTAGCATACTCATTTTTCTCTCTTTTTAAATGAGGTAAATGGTGATGGAGTGATATGCACGGTGAGATTGGTCGTAGTGGTTTGACCAGGTAGTTCCCTCACATCCCACCAGACGTCGTCCCGGTCTCCACACACGTGACCACGGCAGTAATATCAGATTATCGCCCGAGCCCCGGCAGTCAGGGCTAAACGGTCTCTGTTTTACTGGTCTAAGTAATCCGCTATTAACAATTAACTGAGAATAAATCCAGCGAGGGCGTGGTGGTTGGTGGTTGGACCCACTCGACAAGGGTTATCTAACATGAGCCAATACCGGCACACTCACGTCACATTCATTGAGTTCACCCCTGGACATATGATAAGTCCCCATCAAATACCCACTACCTTCGTGGTTTTACAATATCCATACCGTGTCCCGCTGTTTCAAGCATTGGAAATGCTTCACTAATATTGCATTTGGTCCATTCTCACGCAGCCTCCTCTCCTCGACATTAGGAAGACCCAGAAGGTGCTCCAGTCCGCTTCGACCACCTTCAAGTTGACCTCCGGGCGATTTCACCTCTAATGGCGAGTATTATCACTGCCCACTCGTTGTGTGAAGGGATATCTTTGTGGTGCGGCCGCAGGGCAGGTCGTGGGGGTAACACAAGACCAACTGAGATTATCAACCATAAGCCTGGCCAGAAATCTAAACACCTTCTCTCAACTATGCCGGAATCTAGCCTTTTATTATGCACCTCATATAAAGGGTACACAGTAAACCTTTAGGGAGTGTGTATGGGCATTCCTGGCGTATACGGATATGTTTTATTATGCATCTTATATAAAGTGTCAATAATAAATCTATAGGGAGTATTGAAGTACCCGGCACATACCAATATGTTTTATGCACCGGTTATCATAAAGTGTGCAAATGGAAAAAAATGCATACAAAAAAATGGTGCGTACCTAGAACGAACTAATATTGGCATGCCAGCTGTCGGATAAAGGTGGATAGTAAATACAATTAAGACCGGTTTAAGATAAAAACAGCTGTTTTCTCCTCGGGGTTTACGCTATGCAATATCCTTGCATGCTCTCGAATATCACAACACGTCCACTCCTCGGACCATACGGCCGCTTGTATCAACGAGCATGGAGAAAGCTTGTATCTAACACCAGTTGATGTTGTGTACATTGGTGGTCATTTGCGGGCATTTAGAGGGCGGATTAATGGACATACAATGACCGGTGTAAGCAGGTGGACTGTGTTAGAACTCTGGTACCGGAGATCCTGGGGTGTGATTGGTGGGTGATTGACAGAGTCACCGGAGATCCTGCAGTCTGATTGGCGGGTGATTGACAGAGTTACAGGCAGGCTGGTACACTGTAAGCTTACATCAGAGATAAGGCACAGATTGGGATTCAGCGAAAATAACTTACTGCCTCGGGTCTTAACCGACGCTCTGTATTTAAACATATAAATTTACCGCCCACCTCGTCTAGCAGTCATAAATAAGAACGACGCATCAACAGAGAAAAGTGACGGATTGCATTAACAAGAATTTCAAAATCATTAATAAAACCTCAGGGTATTATATCTTAGACAGGATGTTAACGATTTATGTTTTATATGAACGATAAACACGGATGTCAGTTGGGGTCATGAGAAAAAGGGAAATATTTCTCAATTGAAATTATCCTCCCTCAGCCAGATTAAGAAAACATGGAAATACAGCATGATTGGCCATGGAATTTTCCATGAAGACTTTGAACATTATATTCCTTAATCAAAAGACCTTTCTTCCGCTAGGTCTAAGGAGTGAATTGCTTCATAAATAAGCAACTAAGTTGGCCAAACATTTACATGCAAAGTAATCTTTGGGGATATGTTAAGATTTGGATAGAATAGGATACGATAGAGGCAATTATGACCTACCCCCCTACCCCCTATAAAAATACAAACATGGCCACAAACTGGCCTCTATCGAGGTCTATCCAGATCTACCCCCCACCCCCCAACGTGTGTCATGGCGTCCCAGGGGTCCTTGCGTTACAGTTATACGCCATCTAGCGGGCGTGCGGGCAGGGCAGATCCGGAAGTTTGGTGGGATGAGGAGGGCTTTGTGTGGGGCAGTTCGACGCG
This sequence comes from Alentia gelatinosa, assembly GCA_950022655.1. Classification (NCBI taxonomy): domain Eukaryota; kingdom Metazoa; phylum Annelida; class Polychaeta; order Phyllodocida; family Polynoidae; genus Alentia; species Alentia gelatinosa. The sequence goes on from OX465586.1 coordinate 49,374,808, forward strand.
CCGTCTAGCGGCGGATTAACCGGCAATACGGGATTAACCACCACCACACAATACACGTTCCCAATCGTCGACGTCGTACAATGCCCGACAACAAACCATGGTGTCAGGGGCCCGCCTCCTCGTGTGTCGCCAACAATGTGCGACTATAAGTCCGCGCGGGAAGCAGTTATGTCAGAAATCATCTCATAATCCATGACAGCGAGAAGCGCGCACTAAAAGCTTCTCCAAGAAAACGTGTCGTGGGAACGAGGTAAAAACCCGACCCGCAGCACCCCTGGGGTAGGGGCGGTGAGGCGTGAGGAGGGGGAAGGTGGCAGGTCCCTAACGCTAGATGTTCTCACAGGTGTAAGTCGTCTTAGTTCACCTACGGCTGTTTTTTGCGGGTAGAGATATTACATCACGATTGTTGTCTTCCACTCTAAAACCATTCATGGCTACATCAGATCCCACGCGTCTTTGTAGGACTTTTTTTTAATCACATATTTCTCGTAATGATTTTCCTTATATCAACAGACATAAACATAAATATTTTCGATGCCGATATTTTTTCTTGAAATTTGCATTTCGTGATCTTGTCTTAATGTACACAGACATAGAGTTTTGTTCATCACTACTTTCTCTGCCCAGGTGAACACACCTTGACCTTGGGCTGACCGCCTCCCGTATTATCGTCACCTTGTGACCTTGACTACTGCCCAGTCACTACACTGAGGGGTAACCTTGTGACCTTGACTACTGCCCAGTCATTAAACTGAGTGGTGACCTTGTGACCTTGACTACTGCCCAGTCAGTACAATGAGGGCTAACCTTGTGACCCCAGTTTATTGAGCGATAATCGAGATGCGCGCTCATCCCCGCCGCCATGCGGACACCCCGCGGTGGCGGACACCCCGCGGACACGGACACCCAGGGAGTGTTTTCACAGTTAGTCAGGTGGGCGCGGAGCTAACACAGAGCTTACAGGCAGCTTACAACCTAGTACCCCAGGGCGCTGAGACCCAGTGTAGTCATCCCAGGTGCCATTCGTCCACTGCTTCCTGATGTCAGCCTCCGTGAGTTAAATATAGAACACTGTGTAGTGTTACAGGTGTCTGAAATCCGTGCATGACCTCAGCCCGGAGAAATAGCTCAACACGCTCATAATATGGATTTATTTCTTATACTTATCATTTCTTCTAAGACCAGTGTGCACTTCCTATTCATATCAATAGCTGGTGTACTACTGTTGTGCGCTGACAATCCAGGGATGAAAACCTGCACTCTGGCCTGCCTGTTTCAATAATAAAATCATACATCCATCTAATGTCACACCCATTATGTAACCTTTATTTCAGAATGACAAAGAATATCTGGTGAAATTGTCAATATCACTCGGCCTTCGACATCGGGACAATCTAATCCATTGACAATTATGCTGCGTACGTTTTAGGTACAGCAACAGTAACCCTGTTTCCGTATACTACATGTGACATCATCCCAGGAGGATACTGTGATTAGATTAAGCTTGCTGGGTCGTTGAGCGGAGTTCGCCTTTTCGCCTAGTACTTCAGGTACACAAAAGTTGTCTTATACACCTTGGCCTCCTTAAAATCAAACAGGATCTTCTGTTGGCATCCCATGCTTATCATTTGCCGGGGGAAAATATAGAGCGGATGTACAAGATTGCCAGCTGCGTGACCATGCATGGTTTATGATCTGCGTTAGATATATAAATGTGTAGTTATTTCACAATTTCATATAACAGTAAAATGTGATAATTTAACCGTTCAAAAACAACGGGAAATGATACATTCCATGCCCTGTGGTATCAGTCCAGGTCATCTCTACGGATATTCGCCAGAAGTGGGGTAATAGGGAGAGACATATCGCCGATTCGGTAATTACCCTGAGTGCAGCCAGAGACACATGACACTCCCACTGATGGGATTCGGGGTCGTAGTGTACCTACCAGGTTGTGATTCATGATACTCGTAAATAACACTGACAAGGCAATAATGAAGTGATGAGTTATACATCACGGATATCATTAATATTATAGATGATATAGCCATAATCACATGAATGGCTGGCTTCAGCCCATGTGTCTCTCCACTACCCCACTACTTCTCACCTTGATTCCTGAGCCTGTCAGGCGTTTGGGGAAGTGAACGTACTTAAAGGTAGCTTGCTTTCTTCATGAATGGCCATAATCAAAGACCTGAGCAAGTCTACAGTCCACCCTACACACTATTGTCAAAATGTTTTGCAAATCGGGTGAGACTATTAAATCGTATGTGTTGCAGTATGAGTATCATATATATCGCAGATCATTCTGTGCTACACTTAAACATGTATTTTACACAGTGTAAGAAGATCTCCACTCGCTGAACAGACACGCACGCCCTCTAGACTATCAACTCTGGGTGGGCACACACTACAATATAAGTCTAGCAGATGGGGAGAAGGAGATACCACATTCCTGTGGTGCGCCCCCGCCCTCTCCCCTCCCTGTGCCCTATATAGTCTGCCACCCCAACCGGCGCGGGTAACAACAACTTACCTGAGCACACCTGACGCGGGGTGCTGGATCCCCTCCTCCGGGGGAGTGTGGAGGACTTGGGGTGGGGGTAGGGGTGGTTCCCTTCTCGTAGTGACCACACAGGTCAACAGTGTGGTGACGGTCGGGACAAAGATAGGGCGGTGTGTCTGTGTACTACACCAGAGGGGTTTCTAACCATACCCTGACTCTATTGAGAACGACACATATACCCTCTAAAGGTGGACACAGTGTAACGATCAAAAACTGTCTGATCGCGAGTCTCTAAAGTGGGATTCACACGATGGGATTCATGTACCTCACAGGGTGTTTTTCTTAGACAAATCCTGCTGAGATTCGGTACTCGAACACAATTTCTTTGTTTATTTTATAGGGATTGCTTTCCTCGATACATGTTTTCCTCTCTGTAATTGTTAAAGACATTTCCGCCTAAAAAGGAACAAAAACATTTGAGATTTTGAGCCCTGTGAGGTACATGAATCCCATCGTGTGAATCCCACTTTAATCGAGGGACAGTCCACTAAACGGCATCGACCCCTGCCTTCCCTAGCTGCCTACTGGCTCTGTCCATGACGTTTTGTGAAGTGGTTTGTAGCTCAAACGACACAAGCTGCTACTTGCCGTACCTTCACTGTGTCTGTCACATCTCCAGTAATACACTTGTCGTTAACAACTCCTCCCCATGGAGGATGCACCTGTGTGAACCAGCAGTGGCTGCCAACTCTACCCTCGCACTGAAAAAAAAACTCGCTATACGTCCTCGGTAAATATCTCATCAGGACCCACTTTAATACAGCACCTGTTTTTAGCGTAAAATGTCCATTCTACGCTGTAAGTGGTGTAAAAAATGGGTTCTGAGTCTGAGTAAACAGTACATGCTCAATAAGGAGAGCTTTGGGGCGACACTGGTGAGGATCTTTTCCTGTTGAGCCTCCATCAGATCCCAGGGATGTTAGTTGGGGTCAGAAACAAAAATGGAGGAAAGATGGGAAAAACATGGAAAACACAGTTGGCCATTGAATTGGACTAGGGTGTATGGGGAGGTGCAAACTACTGCTGAGTAATGCCTAAATCATACTTTCTTTGTTTTGGACTGGACAAATTGATATAATGAAAAAAGTTAAAAGCATCCATATCGAGCCTCACAGAGACCAGGAAAACAGGGAAAACTACACTGTGCCAGTTATGACAAGGGGCTGAGGATCTATAGGGAGGTTGGCAAGAATAAGGATAAATTCTGATCATTTTAGTTTTAGTCTAGGAAATGGAATTCAGAATAAAGAAAAAGTGAATTTTCTTGGAGAAGTGGAAATCTGTATCTGACTACTTCTAAACATGAAAAGATGTCCGTGATCCCACCCACACGAGGTAGGCATCGACTCGGTGACCAGACTAAAGAGACACCTCGGAGGAAGACAGCGCGTGTCAAAACGTGAACCTGTTTCTACCCCCACCCCCAACACACACACACCCCTGAACTCACTCACTTCCCCCAGCGCTATTGTTGGCATCGGATTGGTTTCATTACTGCAATAATTCGCCCGTGTTTCGGGGCGGAATCGGAGGTAGTTGGAGTCATTAACGTTAATTGGTTAAGAATAACTGCACCTGTGGTTTTCTTTGTCGAAGGCAGGCTACAATTAAAGCAGGTAGAAGTGAGTTAACTGCGGTGATGATTCATACGGGACTATGATTATGTACAGAATTAAGCTCCTAGGGAAACAGGTATTATTAAGTGAACTGCACTTGTTTTCATTACAAGTGAACTACGTTTTCATTCTCTCTGTTTTATAGATTCATCATAACCTCCAGAATTGGGAACTCGCTGGGCTTGGGTTGATATTGTTATGGTGCCTTAAACCGGGCGATATTGAGGGAATACCGTGTGAAGTGAAGCGTATCGGAGGGGAATCCCCGTCACGGATCGTGAACACTGAGGTTTGATCACGACCCGCAGCTGATAGCAGTGATAGACACGGGTAAAAGTACCCGGGGTTACTGGTGTATGTGGATGGGATAAATCAGGTTCACTCATTAATACCCCCTTCCCCAACACCCACACCATTACCAGTAGACTTGGCTTCAGTCCTTATGTCCAATGCCTATCCCTGGTCCTACCACACCCCTCCTCACCAGGATACAGGCTGGATTCCTGGGACTGTCAGAGGAAGGGTAGATAATGTAATGCATTTCGTCCTGATTAGTTTGATTATATCTTGAATATTCATGAAGACTTAAGCAAGTCATCCATTACTAGCTTCCTGTATGTCACATCACCCACATTACCTTCAGGAAAGACCTTTAAAATATACAACTACACCATCCGCAGAGTAGGTATGTATGTGCGGTTACAGTATCACACAAACCTGTCAGATGCAAGTCAAGTGTCGTCCAGTGATAAACAAACACACACTAACAGGTATGAAAACCCACCCCGCACCCACCAACAATAGAGTATGAAAACCCACCCCACACCCACCAACAATAAAGTATGAAAACCCACCCCGCACCCACCAACAACCAGGTATGAAAACCCACCTCACACCCACCAACAATAAAGTATGAAAACCCACCTCACACCCACCAACAATAAAGTATGAAAACATTTACTCTGTTCGTTGAGTGTCCCCTCAGACTGGCTTCAGTCTCTGCATCCCATTGCTTCCCCTTGACCTACCCCAGGACCCTGGACATGGCAGGAGTTTGGGGAAGTTCACAATGTAGTTTAATTTCCTAAGGAATCTTGAGACAGTCTATGGTTCCCCTTGTTTGTGGCCGTCCTCGGGGAGTTCCCGGGCACGTCTCCCGGTAACGTCCGCCGGGAGAAGGACGAGAGGAGGCCGGGCACGTCTTCCGGGCAAACACCGGGAGGCGGGCCGTGTTTACCGCCGTCACCAATCTGTTGACACTGACGGCGCGCCGTGTTGACAGCGTGTCGGCTGTCAGTGTCGGCGTGTCACACGGGGTGTTGTCACCAGGTGGCGTGCGGGGCAAACAGAGCCGTGTGGACCTGCTGTCACTTCAGTCTCTCTCCAGTACCTTCTTCCTATATCTACCTGAGTTGTAAGCCCGGCGTGTTTTATGTATGTAGAGTATATGAGACTCATCATCACGTCATAAAAGAATTACACCGTGTAACTACAAACACTTAGACACAATGATACTGACGTATTCACATCATTGAAATTAAGACACTGACATGCCAGTTTGAGAGGTTCTAGTGCCTTTACAAACCATATAACATATATACTTTTGTATATACATAAATGTATATACCTTGTGTTTTATATAAATATATATATGTATATACCTGCTTGTATATATAGATATATATACTAGTTCAATAAACGCCAGTGTGAGGGCTGCCCTGTATGTACATATACATCCTCGTATGTATATTATATACAGGTTCATCTGACACTAGGCTGTCGGTTTCTACCTGGCTTAACAATGGGCACTGTTCCCAGCGCAGACGACTGCTGACGGAGGGAGGGTCTCGGGGGGAGAGTGAATTGACCTGAAGAAGCCCGGAGAATAACGATACATCGCCCGTCCGTCGTCGTTAAGAGCGGCCTTACCTGGCAGGGAGGGCGACGTCGACGGGATGGAGCCACACCCAACTCATGTTGTGTCCTCTCAGCTGTTTCTCACGTTATCCACAAACTCGTACGTCCGTGCCATGTCCACAACGCTTACATCCGTGACCGCCGACACATGTAGACCGTACTCCTGTGGGCGGTGGTGTCCTTGTCGCCCGTCCTTGCCCGTGCTGGTGTGTGCTGGGGGTGGGTGCAGCCAGGCGTGACCGAGGTGTCTACCCGCCGACCCGGCAGTAAGGCAGCCTCACACTCTGTTGTCAGTGGCCTACCCCCACCCCCCTCCAACCACCCTCCACCTACTACCCTCCACCCCTCCACTCCACACCACTTCAGACAAGGTCTTCATTAGACTGGCTTCATTCCCTTTAATATCCACCAAATACGAACCTGTGATTATAAGCGTAAAGACTTTAGAGATCTGTACCGAGGTGAATATGGATATTTGTTTAATATCTCATCGGGGAATGCGGGGGGGGGGGGGGGGGGGGGAATATTCCTCGCGCGCAAAGTAGTGCGTGAGAAGATTGATGGCTATTGTGTCTTTCCTTTGATAACATATACTTGGAATGCTAGATAACAATGAAATTACCCTGATTTTTATCTACAGTGTGTCGTATTCTCCGCATGGTCGACGCGTAGTAATAACCAAGGGTATGAGAGGATATAATGCAGTGTCAATCACGATGAGAATACGACCGTGGACCAAATCATGGTGCTATTGTATATGTATTCAATGCTTACCCCTCCACTATCCCACCCCTCCTCACCGGGACACAGGTTTGATTTCTGGGACTATCAGCGGAAGGGTACACATTGGCAGTGCATCATGATTTATTCTAATAACATATTGAATATTCCTAATTAAAGACTTCAGTAAGTCTACGTCCACCTGTCAACCCGCGCGTCTCACGTGACGTCACCAGCTGCGTCTTGGTGATGACGTCATCTGGGTGCGAGTTTCGCTCGGGTCGATCTCTCCACAACAAGAACGCTGAAATGTTCATACTCGTTGGTCCGAATTCGACTCGGGTCAGCTTTACTGAGGCTCGTGTGACTGCACGATGTGGGTTCAGGGTTGGGGCGACCACACTGGGGTGTATAGGACACCTGGGTGAGTTGGGAAAGCTGAGGGGGACGGTGTGTAATGTCCGTGAAGTCTCCGACTTGAAGTGGGGGGAGAAGGTGAGTCCTACACCCTCCTGCGTCGTCCGACACCTGCACTGGCTTTAGACTGGCTTCAGTCCCTTATCTAGACTGTATACAATCCCTTATCTAGACTGGCTTTAGTCTGTTGTATCAAGACTGGCTTCTGTCCCTGTACCTCTTCACTTACCCCACCCTAGTGTGGCTTCAGTCTCTTTGCCCCTCCACCTATCCCACCCCTCCTGGCCATGGTTCCTGGGCCAGCCAGAGTAAAGTACCTACGACAACGTATTTACTCTGACATTTTTTTATTGTTTCGTCATTTAGTGAATGCTCATAATAATCAAAGACTTGAGCAAGTCTATTTCTGTAACCTATACCTACTCTTTACCTTCTCTAACCCTCCTCACCGGGATACCCAATTCCTGAGTCTATGAAGAGGAAGGGTATATACTGTAATCCATTTCGTCGTGATTTAATTATACACCGAATGTTGATCATCAAAGAAACTCGACCATATCTATCCTCCACCCTACTGTGCCGTCCAACGCCCTATTGGTGTGAAGACTGGAGAAGACAGTGTCGGCCACATGCCGGCCACACCCCTGTATTGTACCCGTCCAGATCTCACCGGCCTGATACCACCCTGCTCTGTCACACCCCACAAGATGGGGAGTTGTCGCGGGGCTTACGGCCACAGACTCTGTGATCATCTTCTGTCATGTGTCCTAATCCCGCTATTCTGCACGGATAATACACTCCCCTTGTCCCTGTCCCAGTCTCCTGTTGTCCTTCTCCCGTCGCGAATCCCCACCGCCTCCCATTGTTTTCACAACTTATTATTACCCGCTCCCCTCCCCTCCCCGCCCCGCCCGCGCTTATTACTAGGCAGGAGTCCGTGGACAAACACGGGGCTCAGCGTTAAGCCCGGCATCGATTGCCACTCGGGTCTCCCTGCCAAGACAAGCCGTGTGCTCTGAGTAAAGGGTCTATATGTCCACTTGATACAAATATACCGCCATGTTCAAGTAGGGTGAAGTGGGGTGCTGTCAATCCGACACTAACCCTCCACGACAAAGCCACAGACAGTCCATCTATACCTGTCTGTATCCGGGCATCATATTGTGTTAATAGGTCAGGCCAGTCATGAAATATGCCCTGTGTAAACAAGAGTCATTGCCAGGGCAGGATTGCTATTAGGAGGGGATTTGTGTTGGGATACATGGCAGGTTTATATTTGATGAATTGATTTCGGAGATTGCTAGAAGTCATCTCATTAAGTTGTGGTGTTGAAGCCCACGTGTCCTGATTGATGGAGAGTTTGCAGGTTTCCTGGTGAACAGACAGTTTGCATTTGTCATCATTAAGGTTGTTGGGGGGGGGGGTGGTTGTTGTCGCGCCCAGGTGCCCATCCCCCCCCCCCCCCCCCGACGACCTCAGAGCACGCCCCGGGAAAGCTGATCTGAAAATAATCACTTAAATGGACCACCACTCTTTCTCCCCTTCTCAAGACGTCTGTTTAAGGGGGGAGCGCCAGGATTGGTGCTGCCACCTGGGCACAATAAAAAGGAGATATAACAAAGTGAAGTAAGAGTGCAGATCAAGATGGGGGTCAAGTGTTGCGCATGACTGACTCGGGAGTCTCACCTCACCCTGCCTCCTGGCCGTTTCAGGGAAGACACTGACATCTCACGCTCTGCCACTCCTATCTGTTTTTATAGAGCTGGGGCCTGTTGAATATCTAAGGCCAGCGCAATGACAGGATACAAGGAAGGTACCAGGGTCCGCGTTTTTTTTAGTATTCACCTTCGTTTGCCAAGAATGACCTGCATGAATTAATCAATTTAATGTCGTCCTTAAGTGTTGACTAAAGGTGACCCACAGTGACATCGTCCCTGGGTCTCGTTAGCGTACAGAAAAGGGTCATCATGTACGAGTCTAAGTTATTGAACAAGACCATGCAGGGCCCTGTTGAATAATCTAGGGTCGTACATGAAGACCCTTTTCTGTAATCCGTACAAGAGTTATTGTTTAATGGTATTTAAGCCCGTTCAATATGACAGTATTAGCCGTCCATTAGGTCGTCCATAAGTGTTGAATAAAGTTGACCCACATTGTGCCCGGGTCTCTATGGCATACAGTAATGGGCCTACATGTACGATCCTAGATTATTCAACGGGCCCCAGGACTCCCTCCAACTGACCCGTCACAGCCACTCACACGGTAAAACCAGCGATGGGCAATACGGCACAGTATACAGGGATGGCTAAAATACTAAAACTCTAGCAGAGGTTGTTTCTTTTATCATTTTCCGGCATGTATAATTCACTGTAATGACAGGGTGTGAGTTGTCGGGCAGTGCAGGGTTCCCACACTCTGTTCACATAGAGACGTCTCCAGACCACTTCAGTCCCCGACACGTTCCGCCCTGACTGAGATCTGTACATGGAGTTCACTACAAAGTAGTCAGCAGACAGCCACTCCATCAACCCCTCCACTCAGCACCCACCCCCAGCCTTCAGCCACTCGGCCCGCCGTCTCGCCGCCTCTTGCAGCCTACTCGTCCCCTGTCTGCTCTGCATGGGTTCACTCCTTTTTGGTATGGTTTATATATAATTGCTGGTATATATACAATATATCATATATACATGTATATATGCATATGGGCCTTTACATACCTTCATGTATATATGAAAATACATTTGGTTTTCAACCATGACCTTGCAGTGGTCAATTGGTTTCAACCTCGGGCTGAGTCTCATATAGTAACCATTTGTATCTTTACTAGGCTATAACGACACATAAACAATGACGAAGGTTATACAATGTAGTAATAATACGCTGGAAATGAATGTGAGTGTGAGTAATTTGACGTACGTGACACATGGTGAGTTCTGGAAGTGTCATGCTGAATATTTATTAGATTGTACATTGTGTTTTTGTTATTTTTTTAATTTTGAACGGCCAGTTATTTCGGTAAGATTCCGCACACATCTTCACTGCAAGGTTCAGGGGAGTAATCTGTATAATTCTATATATACATCAGTTATCAAAGAACCTGTATAGTATCTGTATAGGAGAAAGTAATCTAATTTATCACGGGTGGTCCATCTTTTCGTAAACCATAGAACCCGACCAATTACTCAATCCAATGAATGGTAACGACCCATCAATAGGTAATGTTTGGACAATGTTTCATAACCCTAGATAAAGGTAATAGGTATAGAATAACAGCCAGTATGCAAGGCTAACAAAATATCCCAACACACGTCGAGATTGTCACTCAAGCCGATGAAAGATTCCAATCGTGCTTGCTTTCTACAATCTCGTAATCATTATTTGGGTTCAACTTGAATCCCTTTCACTGCCCCTGAAATGTGCCTACGAGTTTGAATCCAGAGCTGAATTAGGCCTTTATTGATGCGAGACACTCGTTGAGAGCGATAATAGGGCACCTCCACGCCCTTACGGCATTGTACTGGTACCTGGAGAGCCCCATTTTAGGAGATACACACATCGATCCATGTCTTTCAGGTGCGCCACCATCTGTTTGGCCTTTTCATTGCGCTGTGACGGATTATGAATTGTCAGTGTGAAGTGAGCAATGCTCTGCCTGCCGTTACATCAGGGGGCACCTTCATCAGCCGGCCGTTGGGGGGCGCTATTGTCGTGGCGCCCCCCACAATGCCTCGCGCGGGCTGAGGTGTGGGCGTTCCGGTTCCGGCCCTGCAGACTTATTACCGCCGTGGTCAACGCGCCGTTCATACTGCCATTGATCGAGAATTTGTCAGACCGGTGTTTCGATTGAAGGCATGGGGACAACGGTCCCCTGGGTAACCAGCTAGAGAACACCCCCCTAGGGTGTTTATTAGCCACCTGGAGGGAGGCTAGCCTACTACAATACCCAACTCATTGCATCATCCATATGCGCAGATTGCAGTGGTTTTAAACACTAGATGGCGCGACGATCGCTGGGGAATGATTAGTTTTGTAAAATGAAGCATCATTGTGTGGCGATAAGACTCACCACGTGTGGAGATCTAGATCAATACCTCGGAGTATGGACAAAACTTTGAATTTTGAAACATGAGACGCCAGAGCTTTATCACTAGCCTTAACTAGTATTGTGCTAGTTTTAACTAGTACACCAGGTGGCGTGCGATCCGTCGCCATTGCCCGTATAAGTGAGGGGAGTTTCTGTACCTGTGAACGTCGTGTGGAGTGGTTAATTCATTGCTGATGCTCGTAATCTAAGATGGTCTCGCTTGACTTGCCCTGTTCTAGAGTCTAAAGTAGGTCTACTTGACTGTCTCTTTTGTAGCGACGGATAGAAATCAAGATTGACATATGATATTGCGATAGAGAAGTACTGTAATATATAAAAAAATAGTTACACGAATAATTGATTATTGCAGGGAAAGCATAACTGTGATGTTTTCTGAATAGAAAGATGGCGTATTCACCTCTCACTTCGTATTCTCTATATAAAGTTACATTAGAGCAACTGTAGATACTCTTGTCAATACAGGTTCTTAAAACCATCTTCCATTGTGCAGCCATTGCTACCTCCAGTTCCGACATATAACACCAGGTGGCGCCACATGGTCCCCATGCGGAGGGAGGGCGACCACCGCAACATCGTCCCAGCGGACGTGCATCTTCTTGACCACCGTAATGTGTTCAGGACTCTTTGTATATTGAACAGGGTTTTCAGTTGGGTAATGAAAGTATAATTTTCATGTAGAATTCAATGCCTCAGATAGAAAACATGGAAAACACATCATTATTGGCCATGGAATGAGACTTGGTTATGCGGCGAGGTTTGAATCACTGTTTACTGGTGTGAATTTGGCTCGATGTTGTTCTAACAAGGTATTCTCATTATATGGGTGGGATAAGGCTCAGTTCATTCTCATTGTTTAACACAAGAAATCTAAGTCTTATGAGCCGAGAAAGACATTTTCTCGGAAAATAGGACCACTGACATATCTGAATTGAACGGCCTAATTTTCCATATTCTAACCATATTTGAAATCTCATTCCCCGCCCGACAGAGCCCGGGTGAGGGCGGGGTCAGACTACACGCGGAGCGGTACGCGGGTGTCACTCAGTCCTCCTGGTGCACAATGCCACGGAAAGTAAAGTAAATTTCAAGTGGAGCAGTGAAAGGGAGGCACGACAAAAGTGATCTAAATTAGATGTAATTCCCGATGAATAGAGAGTGGGCCGGGCGTGAAGTTACGGCTGTACGGGGAACAGGCCGGGAACAGGCGGCCCGCACGGTGAGGTCGCCGTAAGCACGGGTAATCAGGGCGAGGTGGTGCACGCGGGCACGGCGGGAGGTGTGAGACCTGACAGCTGGGCTCACACTCATCTGAGCGTCTTCACACCCGCACCACTGAGACCCCGGGACCACAGGGCGGGCGCACGATGAGTTTTCTCACCCGGGAACGTTCCCTTTCTCTCCGGGAACGTTTCCCTCTGGGCTCCTGTGACCACTCGGGAAGAATCGGTTATCACTCGATTACTTCGAGCCCCGTGCACTACGCTTGTGTCCCAGGATAACGTTGTTATGCAAGCAGGAACTCTTAGTATATGAATTCATCAGAATATAGAAAAAAAATTCTAAAGCCATACAGGTATATAGTCGTCCATGCTCTGTATCATATATAGTCGCCCACGCTCTCTCTATCAATACAACAGCGTAAGAATAGATGTGGTTGTACGTGACTGGCTGTACCTTACTGAGGACCCTACCATATGTTAAAGATGTCATTGACTGACCTCAGTGCTCTGCTTTACACGCATACCCTTGTCATCAGGTACCCAGACCCGGCAAATGAAAACGGCTACAGTTTGCAAAGCTGTCTCATTTATTAATAAATGATCAAAGACTTCAACAAGTCTCATGTCATCAATACCTTTCTTTTGACGGTCGTGTCTCTAACTCCTCAGAGTAATTCTCTGTCTCTGTTCTCGACGGGAGAGTCAGTTCTTGCTACTCAAGGGAATCCCTATACATATAACGTCGGAATCCCGACAAACACACAAACCACACTGACGAACCTGTGTTCACATGAACGCTCTACCGCCGAGATGTTTCAAGTCTATTAAAAGCAAACACGTTCGTCCCATGTCAACAAGGCTATTTATTCACGACCAGACAGACAAAGGTGGTTTGTTTATTTACCGATGGCTATCACTCGGCGTGCGGGGATTCGACGTGACGTCACAGAGCGTCTTGGCCGCGTGACGTAACGGGACGCGCGGGTGAACGCGGCGTTCTGGGCCCGGACTCTGAAGACCATGTACAGTGTTTACACAACCAAGGAATAATGTTTGTCTGTCTGCCTAGATTATAAATACCCGCCTGGCTGGTCAGATTGTAGCAGTGTGAATACTGAGTGTGTGGTAGACCTTCTGTCACCGCCTACATTATAACGGTACTCCCAGATCTGACTCTCAATCCATCACTCAACACCTCACAATGTTACAACAAGGTCAAAACATCGCATCTGTACTACAGAAGGCAGCCTCCAGTAATTTAAGGGTACGGATTCTTAACCCACCCACCCAAGATATTCTCTAATCGTCAGTAAAATATCATTGTCTATATTCTGTGGGGGAAAGAATGGTGAAAATCCATCCAATCTTTATCGAGATGGACTGTATTAAAGTTTCTAATGCAAAGATTCTGCAAGAAATGGTGCTCCCTTGGTGCTGTCATATGGCAACATTGGTAAGCAAAGGGCTAACCACACGGAATACATTTTCTGTTATGTTTTAAGTCTTCAGTTCTATATTTTCTGAAACAAGTAGCACGACAGCCCTACATGCTGTGCATCCCTGCCCTAATTACCCTGTCCACCCTGACTGTTAACCCTGGTTTTGGAGTGTGTCACCCATAACCCCGAACACCTCTTTGTCAGGAAACCTCCGGTCTACATCAATCTGGGCGAGAGGCTGTTGGTTTTCTTCATCTTGGCGTAATATTATCCACAGGAGATGAGATGTGTCCACAGACCGCCCTGGGGTCGGCGTGACGCAACGTGCATGGCGGGCAGGAGTGGGAGAGGTGGTGGACAAAGTAAGACAGACCTGTGTGAGGACAGGGCGAGGTGGTAAACCTGTCAACACCTCGCCACACCCCCTTCTCACCTCTCATTTACCCCCACAGAGTAGCTTCACAAGGACATTCACAAGGAAACAGCGCCCTGAAACTGCCCAGAGAGTGACAATATGCCCTACGGTCCCGTGTGGAGTTGACCGGATACCCTACGTCCTATGTGGGCCTGATACAGTGTGTTCAGTGTGGGTGGAGTAGACCAGAGTCTGGGATGTCAGGGAAAAAGAGGATATAGTTTCCATGTGGTGTTTTATTGCCTCAGAGAGACCAGGAAAATACATTGGTGTTGGACATGGACTGGGGTTGAGGATGTGTGTGGAGGTTCAAATTACTACGTTATTATCGTAGATTAGGCTCGATTTACACCATCTTTGTTTTATAGAAAAGAAAAATTAAAACTGGAAATAAAGAGGGTTTTCTTTGGAAAAATGGAAAACTGCTCACTCTGACCCTGATACAGCCCCAACACCGACCAGGCACGTCCTGTGCGGGGCTCAGGGGTGGGTGGATTGAGGTGGAGGTCCACTGAAGAAGGGCCAAGAAACATACGTGTTTTTGTGGTGGGTGTGTGTAGATTAAAACCTGGTGAAGACGGGAGATCGGGTGTCTCGTTGACCACTCTCAGGTTGACCGCGGGACCCCCCTGCGCGGCCGGCCCGCGGGTGTACACCGGCACTCCTCCCACCTGAACCCCGGCCACCGCAGTCGGCGCAGTGCCGGCCCTGATTACTAGGTGGCGCCACCCTCGCTAATGGATTAGAAGTTGAGACTGGGCGGCGGCGACGAGTTGTAGGAGAGTCATTACAGGGGGCGCCACCAAAATACAGAAGAAAACTGATACTGCGCTTGTTCTTTCACCACGGGGGATGCTAAGTACTGGTACCCAGTCGTTTGGGTAAAATATACACAGGGAAAGCAGGAGGAGGGAGGAGGGGGGTCCCAACCAATCTCTTAAGCTCTTGCACGGATTAGAAAATATCACAATTAGTAGGCAACACTAGCTACCTGTTTCGTTACTATGCTTTCTGTTGTGTTCCCTTCATTTCTGGTTGTGGTACATTTCCCTGTATTTAAGCAAAGAGATAAAAATCTCTTTGGTTTCAGAGACACCCCACAGAAATATGTGTGAATGGGCGACATGCTCATCTCACACCTACCTACAATAGTACATGCTGTGCACCTTGCATGTCACCTTGAATTAAACACAGGGCATGGTACACACTGCGCTATCTATATAGAATTGGGGTTACATATTTAGAGGTGTGTGCATATTCCCTACAAGTGTGTGCATGTGTGGGTTTAAGGGATAAGAAATACATGTATATATCTTATATATGTGTATTTTACATGGCAATGGCTTGAGACATCACTATTTTATGTGTCTTTCTTATTAGTGTGTTCAGATGTTCCCAAACCAGTTAATACAAGATTGACAGTCTACCATCTATCATTTGACAATGAAATCAGTGGAGATAAACTAAATGACTCAGTCTCTAGCAATGCAAGAATCTTTGAACAATTCAGCCAAAGTCCAGCTCCTTGTCCTATGTCTAGCTCTCCACCTACATCACTGTTTCTCTGCCTTTCCAGGATAATATCATACCAACGAGTATAGAGAAATATATATTCTGTATACCCGTTGATTATACATTTGGAAAGGCGGTCTTATTTCTTAACCTATGTCTGAAAGAACTGAGGATGCTGGGGTGAACCAAGTCTGAGGACTGCTCTCCAAACACAGTCCCAAGCACGTGAGGCTATAAATACACATCTACTTACTGCTTGGAGGGTGAATTTCTCTGTGAGCTGGTCGTCGGCGAGCCATGACTAGAAACAGGTGTCCGTTCAGTAAGTGGCGATGAAAACTGCAGCAAGTCGTCTACTTTGATAATCATGACGCTGTGTGTATCCGTGACACCGCAATGCGGTGTCCGTGATCACGCTATGTGTATCCGTGACACCGCTATGCGTATCCGCAATGTTAATTCCGTGGTCAATCACAGTTACTCCATGTAGGAGGAGGGGGCACTAGGAGAGGGTGCTCTCTCCCTCCCTGTCCATACACAACGACCAAGTCCAGTTTGTAATAAGTCCACAGTGGGTGAAGTTGTCCGATGTCTCCAGTCAGTTCCTCTCATGAGCCTGGTTCTTCTAGCACTGACGTACGGCACTCAGAAGACCACCATATAAAGCTCTGTGTGTGTGTTCTCTGTGTATGAAAGTACGTCTGTGTCGGTCACTGCCCTACTGCGTACTACGCCAACCTCTACAACCCCCTCATCTCAAGTCTACACCCCTCACCCCCACCCCTACCCCCGACCTCCACCCCGCCTCAGCAGGCAGCCAATCAGAGGGCGCGGCTAACTTCAGGTGTCCGGGCTCAGCGTCCCGGGCTCAGCGTCCCGGTCTCAGCGTCCCGGGCTCAGCGTCCCGGTCTCAGCGTCCCGGGCTCAGCGTCCCGGTCTCAGCGTCCCGGTCTCAGCGTCCCGGTCTCAGCGTCCCGGTCTCAGCGTCCCGGTCTCAGCGTCCTGTGGACTGGAATCTGCTTTAATAACCCTACTCGGCGTCCGGCGAGTTCTGGGCTTTTAGAAAGGCAGCGATTTCCGTGTGCGTGACAACAGTAGCTACATGAACACCACATACATGATATTGATCCTTATCTTCTACTGATTACATGAGAGGGTGCATGATAGTTTTTCAGACTTGGGATGGAATATAGGAAACTTTCATAATCTCTCGGGTCCAGGTTGACTCACAGTAAGCCCCGCCCACGGGCTGGTGATTGACGTGTAGGGGGTGTCCTAGCCGCTGATTGGTCGGCAGAGAATGTTACCCTCACTTACCACGGTAAGATTGTCCCCTAGTTCCACATTGCGTGCACACACACCATCAATGTTCGCCAAGCATTAAATTAGAATACTCCACTGCCAAAACGCAGTTATTTCACAAGTATCCCCAATCCATTAAACAAAACTGGACGACTGCCAAACCATGAATGAGTCGACTCGGGCCATACACTTCTATAAGCGTGTCTGATATCTCGGAGTATGTTAAAGGGATGTTTCTATTACATGCAAGTCACACAATATGACCTTTGTATTTGGTGTGAGCGTAGCTTTTGCCAACAACTCTCTCTAGTCTTGTTTGTTGGTTTGATTTAACGTCTAGTTAACCATTGCAGGTTCTCACCAGACTTTCTCAAGGTTCTTTTACACCACAAGGGTGGTGATCGAATCTATGTAATGAATTTAGGTAGAAATTTCACCCCTACACATTTACCGAGGTGAGAATCCTTTTACTTCCCACACCACATATACATGGCATGAGAAGGATTGGCCTTTGATATAGCAGTAAATCTATCACTGCTGGTCTCTCTAGTCCAACCAAATATTACTAGTCTAACCAAATACTACAACCTCTCCTAAGCAATCATTTTCATAACTCATGGACATCTCAATATACTCGGAATCTCGGCAAGATAATGTTTATCCTTGTGGGTATTAAATAATGTTCTACTGGTAACTGAATCTTACCATATATTTGTTCGACGTGGTAGTGTGTGTAACGCGACCAGAATCTTAACATCTTAAAAGTTTTGTAATTTATTTCCATAATTATAATTCTGACAGGAATAAAAGTGAAAGAGAAACACAGAACTTGCATTTCAATGAACGACAGCTTTTTGTCTCTCTAGACATGTTCACATGACGTCATCACTTTGTGAGCACGGCGTCCCGTGACGACAGAGTGACGCAACTTTCACGACGCAGACTCTCATTAAACGTCTTTCCATGTTTTAATTGCGGTTCCTGCCCCATCTGTCTGTACCCTTCACCTCCACCCCTTCATACCCCCATCACTCCAGGCGTAGATCTAACACTCATAACAACCCTGGAGTGTTCCTGTCCCATTCAGTGAAGCGCTACATCAAAGCGGTTTCAGCACAAGTACCATGTTACAAATCCTCAAACCTAACCCTGGTAAAACCCCACAGTCCTGCACTACTGCCTACAGCGGCCGGCCGGTGCTGCCCCCTGCTGGACACACCTGTCACTACGCCCTTCGTGCACCCCGGTCTTTTCTACGCTCGCTGCGGTCAGCCTGACTATTGTCTTCTCACTCTGTTGGCCGTCTCACAGACAAGGCCGACTTCATGGTGTTGGTGTCTGTGTGTGGAGGAGCCATACTGTTCAGAACCCCGCCTGCCCCTCACTGATCACCCGCCACACCTGGCCCCTAACCCGGGCGTACCCGGCCCCGAAATGACGGGCTCCGACGGGGACCCCGCCGGGCCAGCAGAAAACACAGCCGGGCCCACAGAAAACCCCACCGGGCCGGCAGAAAACGCCCTGCTCTGATTAGTCCCCGTTAGGTGCACAGCAGTGCCACCTGGCCGCTGTCTCCTGTAATTGGTGGCTTTGGTTCTGAAATGTGATGTGTCGAGAAAGGAGAAGGGTCTGTGTGTTATTACCCTGTAGTCATCATGTCAGATGTGTACGTGTATGAGTATTCATCATGTCCCCTATGTACACACGTGTATTCATCATGCCTATCCTATACGTAGGCTATGTCTGCATTATACATGTCTACTCTATACATGTTTGTGTTCTCCAAGTCCTCTATATACACATTTAAAAATGTATTCACCATTGTCACTATATGTGTGCGTATACACCGTGACCTCTATGCTTTATATATACATGTGTGTATTTATCATGCCCTCTATATACTTAGGAGAAACCAAACGAGAGTTAGTCGTGTTGTTCTTTATTGCACGACAGCAATGTCGCATTCACTGTGCGAGGCGAAGCCGAGAGCAGTGATACGCGACATTGGCGGAGTGCGATAAACAACACAACTAACTCAAGTTTGGTTTAGAATTTATCCTACCCCGTCTAAATTACTTCAGCAAATTAAGAAATGACATAAAACTCACCGATAATCGATGATACTCATTGGTCGCTTTTCAAATGATGTCATTTGACAACTGCATCCCACTAGAGCGATAAATTTCATTTTTCCTGCACCATAGACCAGATACAGTCCGCTAATGTTAAGCCTATGGAGTTTTTTTATTAGGGGTAGGATAAATGTGCATACACCATGTCCTCTATATACATGTGTGCATTCACCATGCCCTCTATATATACATGTGGGCATTCACCATGCCCTCTATATACATGTGTGTATTCACCATGTCCTCTATATATACATGTGTGCATTCACCATGTCCTCTATATATACATGTGTGCATTCACCTTGCCCTCTATATATACATGTGTGTATTCACTATGTGCTCTATATATACATGTGTGCATTCGCCATGTGCTCTATACACATGTGTATATTCACCATATGCTCTGTATATACATGTGTGAATTCGTCATGCCCTCTAGATACACCTGCGAGTAAAACCCTGTCACAGATACAGTGACTGTATGCATAGACAGGCCCGCCTGTCTCAATCCTGTCAGGTGTTCATGCTGAGTCCACACAGTAGTCTCTGCACCATTAATATTAATGCTTCCCGGAGAGGAGAGGTGACTGGCTACACCTGCCCAGGACTGGGAACCTCAACGTCGCAGCCCTGAGTGTTTAAGTGTTCATTCTACTTGTAGAAGGAGGAGAATCGTTCCCATCTGCCAGCTCAGCAGACAAACGCATTCCTCATGTATGGAAAACTTTACTTAGGAATGAGTAGATTAAATCACATTCACTCCCAAATATCTACACACAATTCTTACCATAAATTCAGGGTATATATCCCTCTACATCTTTTAGAAATGGGCTTCCCTGTCGCATTTTTGTACATATCAAATTAGAGAACATATCATTGATACATTAAGGATTGGGGATTTCAATTGGGGTTAGGAAATAAAGTGGAAATATGGAAAACACATAGATGTTTGCCATGAAATAGGGCTGATGGTGTGTGGGGAGGTTCAAACCACTATTTATTGGTGTGCATAAGGCTAAATGTATTATACAAGAAATATCATTTTATAAAATGGAAATAAAAACATGGGTTTCCATGGAATATGCGGAACTGTCATCCTTGTAACATCATTTTTGTCGTTTATAATTATTAGGTTAATATGTAAACACGAGCATATAAATGGTAGTAGAGTATAGAGTAACTCCTTCAGTATGAGACGGACGTTTCCATGGCCGGTGGTTCTGTGGTAACGTTTAACTGTATTCGCTCACAGGTAATGAGTGAATAATCTGTTGTGTTCGTGTCCGTACAAACAATAGAACTCGGTAATGACTGACGAACGCCGCACTCCCCGGATGCCGACAGAGGTCGTGAAACCGCCGTATATGCATCCGGAACACCTGTCCCCGTCCGCGCCGAGGTGCGCGCGCATCACTTTCCCCCGGGACGCATGGGAGACGCTGTGACGTCACGACGACATCACAGGGTCGCGTTTCCGGCCGACCTTCTGTTGTTTCCGTTTTGCAGCAGTTACCTGCACGAATAACGGCAAAAGTATGGCGCGATTCAAAATCTCTCGTTCAAATCCCGTTCCGCGAGAATCCGCTGGTGACCGATGCGCAGTCGTTCAGTGAATTAACTTCTGACCAGCGGCCTGTTTAAATACTACAACATAATTACCAGGCCTCACAAAAGCCCGGCCTAGCGTAGGGGAGCCCGCCTAAGACTGGCGTTAATAGACCTGTCATATTTGTCTGAGGTCTTTCAGAAGGTGAGTTACAGAAGCTGTTGTCCAGCGACCTGTATTATCGCCCGCTGACCTGGCCTGTGCTTGGAGAACCATGGCGGGCTGCCCTCTGACCTGTATTAAGGGCCGCTAGCGGGGAGCGGGCGAGGCGGGGCAGGTAGGCGGCCAGTGGTCACTTAACCACCTGGACATGGGTCTCGTGACAAGGACCTATGAGGCAGTAATCACATGTAGAAACTGCAGTGTTTAACGGTATGCCACAAATGTTCTCCCATCATGTTAGCCAGTTTTGTTTTTTGTTTTGTTTTGTTTTGACCAGTCACCCATTACAGGCTCTTTCCGGACCTCCTAAAGATTCAACTCTTTAGAGTAGCGTCCATCTTTTACACCACAAGTGTGGTGATCAAATATACATGATGGATTAAGGTAGAAATCTAACCGCTACAAATTAGCATACTCCAGGCAACATCTCTATATATTATATGTCACATGTATAAACATAGGACAGCTGATCACCCATCAATGAAGACGAGGGTTCAATACTTTACCTACCATGATGTCACCTCACTTTGGGGCTATCCATGCAGTACACATACAAAATTTCTGAGCAATTTTACCCCAACCTCTTTTTTCATATTCTACATGATATATTATAGAAGAGATGTACGCAAAAGTTTGAAAGTTGCCCACCTCACTGCTTACACAGTAGATGGAAGACCCCTATGAACATGTGAATTCCTTTTCACGGATTGATTAGATACAGTGTTTCCTAAACAATGCTACACTGAATGGCAATGAATATGTATAGGCAACTCTTGAATATTTGACAAAATTGCCTGTACATATATAATTTGGTTTGGCGATATCTGGTGGTTGGTATGGGTGAGTGCTTTGACTTGCTCCTCATACCCCACTGTGACTGATTAAGCCTGGACCATGCGGGTGAGCACGCTCATCAAAGACAAGGTGATTAATTCTCAATCCAATGTCAGCTCCAATGTGAGGCACAATAAAGCGGGCAGCTGACCCCTGACACAAGGTCTGCCCTCGGCGTCATTATCAACCTTCACGTGACAACTCTCCCAGCGCAGTCTTAGCCGTCCCTGGGATTTTACTGATCTCTCCATCAAGCCACATTAAAACAGGAATTGAAGCTAGCGTGAGAAAATTGTATATCTCTCTCTACAAACGTGACCAATTCTTATAGTCTTATACTGTGGTTATAAATGGTTAAATGAAGTAGGAAAAACGTGAGGTATTGTAAATAGAACTCCAGAGTCAGGTTGCAAAACGACGGACGGTTTGATCTAAACAGGGATGTCAGTTGGGAGTCAGAAAAAATGGAAATATGTTCATGTGGAAATTGCTGCCTCAGAGAAACCAAGAAAACATGGAGGACACATCAGTGTCAGCTACAAAATAAGACTGTGGGGAGGCTCAAGCTAATGTTTTATGGTAGTAAATGAGTCTTTTGTTTATATATTGAAAATATGAATTTTCATGGAAAATGGAAAACTGCAATGTCTGTACCGAAAAATGTGTGTCACAAACTCTGTGAATGAAATTAACTTCAGGCATTCCAGCTGTTTCTCCTTCAGTCGTAACAGAGTAGTGTCTATCTTAAGCTGATGGCCCTGCCAAGTGGAATAAGCACATGTTATTGTTTACTAAACAAAACTGTGCAACACAGGAAGAGTTTTCCACTTAAATAATTTTAAGCAACAAATCCGAATTTCTCCTCGGCTTTACATTGATCTTAAGTATAATCATTGGGACGTTAAAGAATCTAGAATTCCTGAGAAATCGGGGAAAATCCCATGGCTGAATATCTGCTAGGAGAGTGTGAGACCCCTGATCCCAAGGTCTACCGTGGCCGGGCGGGGAGGGGTGGGAACGGGCGGCGGACTGACCGCTGCCGGCAGCTGCCCCGCGTCAGGCCGCCGCCGCCCCGGTGGACAATGCCGGTGATAAATGTGTAGAGCGGCCATTGTGGTCAGCCGGGCAGGGGCCCCTCAGGGAGGAATGTAGCCTGACATGTAAACCAGCCGTAGAATGTTAAGTGAAGGAGCCACTGGAAGGAGCCGCTCTTAGCCAAGGGACTCACTGCTTGAAAGGCTCGAGTCGTTGTTATGACCGAGGCGAGGTCTATCAATTAGTATTGCCAAGTTGAGGCCTACAGTCAAAGAGTATCGTCATATTGAGGCCTAGAATCGATGAGTGTCGTCATGCTAAGGCCTACAGTCAATGAGTATCCTCACACTAAGGCATTTAGTCAATTAGTTTCCACATACTAAGGCTAAAGTCTATGGGTATCGTCATACTACGGCTTAATGTCAATGGGTATCGCCAAGTAAAGGCCTACAGTCAATGAGTATCGTTATTTTGAGGCCTACAGTCAAAGGGTATCGTTATAATAGGGCATACAGCCAATGAGTATCGCCATGCTAAGGCCTACAGTCAATGAGTATAGTTATAATTGAGGCTTAGAGCCAATGAATATCCCCATGCTAAGGGCTTCAGTCAATGGGCATCTCCAAGCCAAGACCTAATGTCAATGTCTAATGTCAATGAGTATATTCGTTTAATACAAGGAAGTATCGACGCGAGTCTGAGACTATTCCACTTTGGTGGTATCTACATATGACACTCTTGTCCGAACTGCCATTTTAACAACTCCTCCCCCCCCCCCCCCCCCCACCTCAGACGAGACTATAATAACCCCGAACCCCGGACATCTGCGCCCAGGTGTACCACCACTTTCCGACTTTAACACGTGAGGCATAAAAGAGCAGGACAACTGGACCCGGGCATCTCACTCTCCCCCATGATCCCATCACCACCTGCCGTTCACTCTCCACACCTACCCGTTACAACGCCAGACTCTATATATAACGGCCGGCGCCTGTCACTGCAGACAATGCGGAGATCAGCAGTCACAGATGACGATATAGATTACCCTCCTCCCCGCCCGCCCCACGAGCACGGCCACAGAAGCCAGCGGCACGGCTGCCGGGGCCACCGACCAGCTGGTGCCGGGCTATCTCAAGTGACCATCTCTGAAGTATAGTGTTCAATACTAATAGCCGGAAGATAATGGTGGTTTTAAGTCCCCACTCGGCCAATGTTATACCAACTCCAATTATGACAAATTATTGGAGTCGTTCTAATATTGAACTAGCCTGCTGTATTGTGGAGGCAATAGGAGTTGACTTTTTAAGCACAGACAAAAAAATAAAAACAAGACAAGAGATAACCCCTGGTGTTGTACTAACTATCTCTCCAATCTGTCTGAATTAATTTGGTGTTGAAAGGTGTGGCCAGGTGACCAGGAATACAATATTAGTACCTCCCATCGAGTGGTAAGGTGTTAGCTCAGGCCTGCCTTTTATGGCATGGCGGGTGATTTAATTACGTAAATACAATCGTATGCACGCAGAATTTACGAAATTGTTCACCCCCACCCCTCCCTCCCATCTTGTACGCAATAGAACAAAGAAGGAACATACGCAAAATTTCCGCAAATTTTGACCCCCCAACCCCGCCCAGTGCCTACGTACTTTATCGATGGCCCCGAGGGACTGAGAGAAGCATTCCCCATACTTTGTGCAATTACGATTCTGTCAAACTGGTCAGATTCCCTACTCCTCTGCCCTGTGTACATCACCTACACCCAGAAGGACCACTCTCTGAGAGTCTCTCTGACACGACAACCCCAGGCTAGACATAGATACCCACTACCCTCCTCCAGCCCCCTACAGAATCATGTTACCATAGCGACCAGGCCGCCCGTATCTAGGGGCAGTGGCGAGCAGGGTCCTCTGTCCCTGACTTGACCAGAGGAGACAAAGGTTATCAGTCAGACATATCAGTCCTGTGGCCAGCTGGACTGGACAACTAAACTGATGACTCAGCAGAATGTGGATTGCATGTGCACCCTGTAACTGTCCCCCCCCCCCCCCCTGGACTATGATTATCATCATAATCTAACTATTATCATCATGATAATCATAATATTATCAGTGTATCCGCGAAGCACGCCAGGTGTGCGTTGCCATGACAAAACGAGCGTGTGGTGCATGTTGCCATGACAATGACGTTGCAGAATGACGTCACGCGGCGTGACATTGATATTGTTCTGACGTCACGATATGTGGAGGTGTGGTTTTTTTCAGGTAAGGGTCACACACAATCTCGTAGCGGTCTACCACCGTCCCTTTTTCTCCAGCCTAGTATCACTATACTACTCGCAAGTACTTTGTATTACCAACGAGTACATTTGTGTATTACTTATCATTGAACCTTGGCTTTTCTATAAATATACAACTTCATACTACGAATTTTATATAACAATACTATAACCAATATCATTCTTGACTATATTGTGAGGCATTATATATGCTTTTCTTAAGCATTTAATAATAATACGTACTGATTACACAAAAGATGATTAAACAAATGGGTAAATATAAATTACCATAAACTTTTGCGCTGAGCGAGGCAGGCCAAGCCTGTCTGAGTACACGTGGGCCAAGGAGTGTCCCAGGTATGACATGAATCATGCAGACTATACCTTTTTTCTGGTAATACTTCTTTTATTGATACTGATGTGGTGTTCATGTGACGTGCTATACTTGCTCATGTCTTTGATTAGGTAGGAAGTTGAAAAAATAACCTAGGTATATGAGAGGATTCAGAGACTGGGAACTGAGTTCGGGTGAGGATGCTTGAAGACTAAATTGCCAGAAGATGAGATTCTCGTATGGGGCCATTCATAAATTTATGAAATTCTGGTCCCCACCCCACCCCTCTCCCAATATTGTACGCAATAGAACAAAGAAGGGGCATACGGAACATGGCAGCGACGAAGTTGCTAGTAGCAGTTAAAGTCAAATAAAGTGTTTTTTGTTATGGCAGCGACGACGTTGCTAGTAGCAGTCAAACTCAGATAAACTGCTGTTTTTTTGTTATTCTAGTCTGGGACAAAACATCCCCTAACTGCCTAGTATAGAAGCACCTTCCATGTCCGTGATATAATGAATAGTGTCATTTGGGATGTCTTGTCATTTGAAAATTATTTTTGCAGAAGTTTCACGGAAGCCACAACAATATTGAAGAGACCGGTTTTTTCTTCATTGAACTGAATAACTGTAACAGACACAGGAGATGCCTCGGGGCGATGTCCCTGGTTCATCCCGTAAGACGGGGGGAATCCTCCTGCCAATACCTGGGACATGGACCGTAATAGAGGACTTACCCTGTATTTAACAGTCAATAGGTCCCCTTACTCTAGCAGTATCAATGACTTGAGTCCGGTGAAAAAATAGCAACTCACACAAAACCCACCCAGGAGGACAGATGGCTGGGGTCGCGGGGAGAATACACCAGGGCTCCAGGTTACATCATCTTCACATAACTGAGATTATTGGATTGCTGTGGTGAGCTGCGCGCACAGGTCTTCACCGGAGCTGGTGGTGGTCAAACACAAAAAGAAACCCCGACCACAAAGACACACAGCCAGATGTCCCGCCAAACCCCACCCAGCAATCTCAGACATCACAGGACTTCTATGATTCCTCCAAATTTCTGCCCGATTTGCGGGGGAATCGATAATAACCAGAGAGGATGCCCCGAGGCGTACAGGTGGGAGGTTAAAAATGTAACTCAGATTGGAGGTTGGGTAACGGGTGGGGACTTGTGAGGCTGGCGCGTGGTCTGGGGGCACCTGTGATGTTTTAGTCGTCTAATAAGACACGGCTGTCCGAGAAGACCCTCCCAGTCTCCCATCTGGTCAATTAGATGGGATGAAACCGCCGCGCCTATATATGCCTTACAGGTGCGCCTAGTCTCATTCACCATGATTCACCGATCTAGGCCCGTCGGTGCCTAACCGGCCTAAACGACATATTGCACAACTCTTCTTATTACGTGGATTTTGTAACACCAAGGGGCTCTACCCGCAGAAACGTCCGTCAAACCTCAGCGTTTACAGCGGAAGACTTCATTATGTCTTTGTCGGGTGCACCATCCCTATGATCGAATTTTCTCAGCCGTCAGCCAAGCATGTCCTAATAAGCTAACCAATATGTGCTGGGACCTCGGAGAGTGACGCAATATGTCCGCCCGTCTCCCGTCCACGCATGCGCGGCTATTGTCAGTTCAAACTAGCCTCGAACCAGGGCAGAGACGCGCTTAAACCGAGCAGACGACTTTTGTCCGCGCGCGCGTCATTTGGAGACGCTGTCAGACGACCATTATACAAACTGTCACAGTGTCGCGCGCGCAGAATGAAGACGCGGAGAAAGAGAGGATCAGCTAACACTGACCTACAACACTTTCATTGAGCCGAAGCTGTACCTTGATAAAGACTTCATTCGAGACCTTCCTCGAGGGTAAAATGAAAGGTTTTCCTTTGATCTCCCTTGAAACGCGCAGCGAACGCCCAGCGTCCATTCTTAGCGGAAACACGAGCGCCATCTGTCGGGGCAGAGTAACGGGGCAACACCATGGGGTCTGATTCTGAGACGGTTGGGTGTCTAAGAGACCAACGGCCACGCGTCCAGCCAGGCATCTCAGATGGATCCACGCCCTCCATACCACACTCCTCCCCGCCCTAATTAACGAAGTCCCATCTTCACCGGACCTTAATCAAATATTGTGCGCAGAAAAGGAGGGCGGCAACCCAAGCTCGGCCGAGCGGACGCCCAACGGTAACGAGGCTAATTTGTCCGCCGCACGTGCGCGCATCCGGCCTCCTAGTGGGAGAAACACAAACTATCCGCGGCGGATGTGACGTCACGGGACACCTGTCATCACGTGGTACCAGCGGGGGCCTTTCCGGATCGCTGCCTGCATTTGTCACCAGAGGCACGCTTTCTGAATAATTATGCTCAATAGTTTTAATCTGTGATAAACTGATGAATATTTCACCATTTCAGTTTTTCAAATGATGTCCATTCCCAACTTGAAACTCATCTAAGTCATCATCACCAGAACTTCTTTATGGATTAGAGAAATTAAAATTTGATATCAAAGTGGAAAATCCCAAGTTCGCTGTCTATATCTATAAATCAGAGTAGTCTTTCACGTGGGATTTACTGTCTCAGACATAGAAAACACATCGTTGTTTGCCATGGGAGAGGCTGGGGTGTGTCGGGTGGCTTGAACCACTGTGCAAAAATCTGAATATTGATGTGAATAAGAGACAGAGAAAATATGGAAGACACATCAGTGTCAGCCACACCTTGGGGATGAGTGCTTGCAGCTGAGTATCTGTTGGGAAATACAAACGGCAGTTTCATAAATGTACCTTAATTAATATAATCTTTGTTTTACGCGTGGAAAATGATTTTTCATGGAAAAGTAGAAATCTTAAATATCTGAATAGGGGCCATCCATAAAGTACGTACGCACTAAGGGGGAGTGGGGGGGGGGGAGGGTCCAAAATTTCAGAAATTCTGCGTACGTACTTTATGGATGGCCCCATACATATTCCTAAATTGCCCATTAGTATATGGAATATGCATTTACAGTCCGCTTGTAATCCAGTCTGCTACCTCATATCATATCAGTAACGTCCGAGTTTGTCTGTCTTTATTTCACTAACCGCCAATCTCCCACTTGTAAAACACCCGAGTCCTCCCGGCGCCATATAGAAGCAGCACAAAGGAGGAGGAGTGGGCGCCATCATTATATCCGCCCATCTCTGTCACCACGATAAATAACTGGCCAAATAGTGAAGTTAAAGACAATGCCCTTGCCATGGCAGCTTAATCTCTCTGGAAAACGGCTGTGGCCGTCAATTGCACTCATGTGGCTGGCAGTATGTGTTGGGAGAGTGTCCTCACCCTGGAGATGACCACGCCCAGTCTTAGACCCTCTCCAGTGTCTTCATGGAGACGGTAGAACAGACTCTCATTAGACGGAACACTGCAGCTTTGTGAGAAACAATAGGTGTGCGCCGTGGCAGGTCAATTGGGAATTAGCAGTTTCACACCTCCACCGACATGCTCCCACCCACTGGAGTATCCGTAAACCAGGCGTTATGACCATTGAGTACTGGGTCTGGCCTCCAATTGCCTTACAATGGGATTACAATAGGCGTACATGAGCCTACATGTCATTTAGAAGGGATGCATGTAATTATGAGCAGGCCTATGAGGCATGTAATTATGTCCTTGGTAATTAGCACCCTGTGGAGATGTTATTGTTGTGTCTGGGTATTATCTGGCGGGACTGTTGTCGGGTCGGATGGCACATGAAGAGGGATTTCCAGTTGGATATCTGTCCAGTGTCTATTTTTTCATTATAGCAGTAAGTGGTGTAAATTTGCAAGGAACAATAGCCCGAGGGTTTATGGTGATAAATACGGGATTGGCGAGAATTTGGTAATCGTTGACAGTTAAAACAATAGTCACAGAAAGTAAGGAGGAAATATATAGCACAGCATAGCTGAACAATTCAGTACATGTACACAGGGATATCAGTCGGGGTCCGTTGAATTTCAATGGAAACATTGAAAACTGGCATCCCTGCTGAAAATAAAAATAGATTTAAATCTACTTAATTCCTGCAAAATATTGAAACGACCGTAGAGCCCCCTGAAGGAAAGTGGTTTGGATATTGCATTAGGGCCTGTCTACAGAATCCACGTCTTTAAGATTCTGTAAAGAAATTCACAAGTTATTACCAGGCCACTTGAACCATGTGGATGCTGGGAGCATACTTCAGTCTATATTAAGTTTTTATTCTATTCGAGAAGGAAAATAAATCCAACAAACTATGGTATTGTGGACAGGCGGTTCGGTGGACCACACAAGGTCGACATCTTGATACACTCGCTAACGCTAGTCTATCAAGGCTCGTGTATTACAACCCTCTTGGTTTACGACCGCGCCTGTCAAAAAAACTATCGATTATTGTATATATGTGTATATATGTGTATATATATATTCGCTACCAAGGTAACATTAGAGTTTATTATACGGATGAGCAGATGATGAAGCGTGTTCTGACACAAGAAGGACACAACAGGTGTTTCTGTTGGTCCTGATAGCCGTAGACCCTGTCATGGTGGTACAGATATCCGTCACTACAATTGTAGAAGAGAGCATTCTACTCCATCCCCTTCATACATGTATATCTGTCCTTTGCCACCTCCACCCTTTCACCATTCGCTTCCACGTGTCATGGCATTTAGTCTAACAAAATAACTTGGCATGGACCACACTCGATTCAGGCGTTTTTCATCACGCCAGCGTCATGGGCACAATGCGCGGTGGCGTGAGGTGTGGGGAGCTTTGTCCGGTAAAGTGTGGGAATATCAGTGCCAGCGGAGAGGAGGTGGGGGAGAAGTGATTCCAGCGGACCGATAGAACTCCACATGTCATTATCAATCACTACACACACCCGCCTTTACCTTCACATGCATCAGTCTGAATAAAACCCATTCCCGGTCGCGCATTCAGGGTTCATGTGGAGATGCAACTGTGCCAGATCAATATCGTCATCTAGTAGACTTTTTTTAAAGTTTCTTTATTTTATTATCCACCTAATACAAAATGTCCATAGAAAACACATAGGGAGTGTGTATGGACATACCCGGTGCATACGGATATGTTGTATGGCGCATACGGAAAAATAGTGCGTATGGAAAGATAGTGCATAACTAAAACGAACTGACATCGACATGCCACTTGTCCAGAAAAGGTGGATAATAAACACAATATAGACTGGTTTCAGATAAAAGCGGTTGTATGCTCCTCGGAGTTGACTCTGCGCAATATCCTCGCATACGCTCGGATATTACTACGCGTCAACTCCTCGGAGCATACGGCCGCTTGTATCTGAAACCAGTCAATATTGTGTATGTATTCTGTACAAACATATAGATCTACTGCATTAGAGCATATAGTGGCCGGTTGACCGAATGCAATCTTATAAATAATCGTAATGACACATAAAATGTGATATGTTTCATAAGCTTCAGTATAAGCTGTGTCATAACATATCATGATAACTCTGGAAATAAATTACTATAATTTGATGGTTGTACTTGGTTGATAGAACGTACTGCTAATATTCTCATGGCCACTGATCTATTGGCTCAACTAATGTTTTGTTTTTTTTACCCAAGGAAAAAGAAGTTTCTGTTAAATTTTCAAAAAGTGGATTACTGTGGATGAATGCAGAGCTGCCATCTTTGGAATGTAAGTTTTTTTCTGACTATTTGAACCCCGCGAGACGTCAAGGCGTCACTGATCCCTCAAGAGTTCACATGAAAAGGGTAACGTAATCAAGGTAACGTAAATAACCCGAACAAATACAAAAACATGACCGTTACAGCGGTGATCACCCTCCCCCCTCAGACGTGTGTATTTAAGTGATCCAACCCTCACAGGCGCGCGCCGACACCTGCCGATCGCCCTCATTAACACACCCATCACGCCAGACGTTTTTGTTGAGGTGATCCAAGACTCACAGAGCACTGGTTCCACCTGCCGTGATCCAAGCCTCACCCCGCTGCCACCTGCCCGTCTCCGTCATTATCACACCCCACACCCCGCCTCACGTCCGCAGAGATCCGGCTGGGATCCCCACCTGCCGGGATCCCTGCACACCTGTCCCGCTCTCACCTGCCTCGATCACCTCTCAGACCACGGCCCTGTTTACACAAGCCCATTTTCGGCTCCTGGTCAATTTGTTGGCCACCACCGAGTGATTTTTAAAAGCATTCTTCTTAGAAATTCGTAAGTGGAAACGTAAGATGAAACATGGTCGGTGACCAGCATTATCGCACTTATCGAAACTACTTTCCGATAAATTCGTCGCCTACGGGTTCAGCGAGGGTTATTTTGTCGCAGACGAATTTGGTCAGAGGTTTTTTTGTTTTTTTTAAATGGTCACCAAGTGGAAACAGGGCAACACTCTTCAAAATCGGCGATCTCTTATGCAATCTCTAGTGCTCGTACCATCCTCATACTATTTGCATTTCGAAACATGCTTTTGCGTAGGGTCTAGAAATCGGGTTTGGTTTTTGCTGTTTGCACTAACCGATATTTTATTTAACAATCGTTCATTTATTCTAAAATCGTTGGTCAAAGTAGATCAGTGTAACCTAGGCCTTATCATCATTTCATCGTGAAGGTGTAATAATCGGTTGGCATTGCCAGATTGTAAAATCGGCGTGTGTAAACTGGGCCTTCTCGGTCTGATCCTGCGGTGGTGGCAGTCAGAGTCACGGTGCCTGCCTCCACACACCCTGCTCACAGAGGCGCCACACGACAGGTGGGTAGAGAGGCGGGGATCCACCTGCCTCAGGTGATTACCCACCTGTTGGATCTGCCACTAACCGCCCTGTGAGCACGACACCGTATGGCGGGGCGGTTACTCATTACCGCCGTCTGCGACGTCTTCACTCATAGTCGTTGGTATTACTGGGTGCTGCGGTGATTCAAAGGATGCACCTTGATAGAGATGCGATTTTTAAAAGCATCAGGGCACTCCTGGGACCCGTTTGATAACCTAGGATCCTATAGGGGACAGAGCCATTGTTAGTTCATGAAGCAGTCACTAGGTGTTCTTACAAATTTCTGCTGCCTCTCAATGTTTTACCAAGGTTCCTTTGACTCTCTACACCGATCCCTAAGTAGAAAGATATAATGCTAAAACCAAGGACACGATGTTTTTCACATGGAACACTTTATTTACATATGTGAGCAAGGCAAGAAAAGTGACATTTCCCAATTATCACTCACTTCTTTTGTACCTCCATTAGTGAAGAAGAGCTACTTTTTCACCTCCTTTAGTGAAGAACACCTACTCGGGGGGCGTCATGGCGGCGCCCATGGATCATAGGCTATATGCCGTATATGTAGACCTTTTTCTGTATGCCCTAGAGACCGAGGGTCAATTTAATTCAACACTTATGGACGACCTTAAGGATGAAAGAATGCCTTAGTAAGCTAGCTTATATATTATTGAACTATAACCATCGTACAGTTAGTTTCAGAAAAGGGTCTTCATGTAAAATCGAAGACTATCAAATGGGCGCCTGAAGGGGTGGAGAAGAAAGGGAGGCAGTTCTTGACAGTGCCACCAACTGACAGCTTTTTGAGCGCGGGTCACGCTAAAATACGCTGTCTCTGTAAGGGAGAAAATACATAGACTTTCAGTGTATATAAACACTATGCCTGCATTATCTGCATGCCAACTCTGTGAAAGAAGTGAAGGTACAGAGGACCAGTATCTTAGTGTATCAGAGGAGTACCCAGCTGACCATGACGAACCCACTACTGAATTACCTCACAGTTTCTCCACATGTTTGAGCCCTACAGTTGACGAAGTTGTTAGCTGGCTGGTTGCTAAGTGGGTAACAGTAATTGACCTAGACTGGCTTCAGTGCTTGTCCCCTATGCCTGGCCTCCACCTATTTCACCCCTCCTCACTTTACCTGCCAAGCGTAAGAGGTTCTTTCTTATTAATATATGGTGTATATTATCAAAGGCAAGTCTATAATTGACCAAACCTCTTAAATGTTATATTTCATATCATAATTGTACGCTTCTTCAGCAATGTCATCATTCCTAGTGTTCTATTTTTATTCCCCATTAATGCAGATTGTCTTGCAAACTATATATAACACTTTTTACGTTCTCTGTGATTTCTAAAGGTTTCTTCATACTGGACTTAAGTCAGTGTCAGGTGTGTACCCCCTTCAATGGACACCCTTACATGATTTATTTCCTATCCATCACCCGAGTCGCATTTCTGTTCGGGAGAATGTTTTTCCACAGACAGGACATTAGTAATTTTCTTGTTAAATTATCTATAACCATCTTTATCTAATAATTACAATCCATCCATCCCAGCCGCTCTTCAATCTAGGTCTCAAGGAGGCTCGAATGTCTTGACTTCCGTTTCCGCGGAGTGATGTTCAGTTTGAGTGAGTACGTCGAAAAGGCGGGTCTCAGGGTGGGGGTCACGTGGTAGTGTCACGTGGGGGGCGTCGCTATGGCCGGGGGCGGAACACAGGGATCCATCATTGTACTGGTATGACAGACACTCCCCTCTATACACCAATACACCCTCCCCGGGGCTTTAATCATAACTATACTCTGTACCAGGATGGGCGACTTTGTCAGTGTCTGAACGACTTCACATATACATATATATATATATATATATATATATATATATGCCAGAGATGTCGGTCTGGGCTATGAAAAAAGTTAGTAATATTTTTTGCCGTGTAATTTGCTGCCTCATAGAGACCAAGAAATATGGAAAACATATCACTTCAGCCACAGCGTGGTGTGAGGGGGTCTGTTTAACTGTTTTATTGGCACCGATGAGGGTCAATCTTTGTTATACACAATGAAAATGAATTTTTTATATTGAAAATGAAAAAGTGCATTTCTATGGAAAAGTGGAAAGCTGCCATCTCTGAGATTATGAAAGGCTAGCCATTGGAATACATGGTCATGTGAGGCAGCAGACCAGTTCAGTCTTTCCTATCTGCATACTACCTCCACAATGGGTAGGTCTATGGTAAATATGTTTTAAACAACATACTAAATGCGGCATTATGCAATAAACTCTTTACAATGAACAATGTTTCATATTTGAAATTACCCCAAACCTTCTGCCAATCACAACACGAGCAGATGGTAGAAGACAATTATCTCTGGTCGCGAGGCGCAGGCTGGCACCGAGCCAGGACAGGAGGTACCTGTAAAACGAAACAGGTGGCTCTCTCATCTCGAGAGCCGTCCACATACATGTGAACCTTCTCATGTCTTCAAAATGTTAAACGCATTTAGAGAATGAATGATAATTAGGCCTTGATACCCCTGTAAGAAATCTGCTTGGCAGTGGTAACAAGTTACGAAAAAAAACAGAGTGTGTGGCCTGAACTGTTGGTGTTCAGTGAGTGGGACATCAATGACAACTATTAAAGAATAATATTGCTTAAAAAATAAAATAAATAGATTATAATATTACTAAAAAATCAGGATAAGCGTTACAACCGCCAAGGTTACTACAAGGACTGTGAGACTAAGAGTCTCTTGTGGTAATCAGACATGCATTATAGGCCAGATTAAGAATGAACCAACATGTGCTTTGCTCATTAGGGCATGATTTAAATGGTTCATGGGTTGATGTTGCACTTGTCAGCCAACCCCGCACATAACGGTGTATACTCCTGTGGGCCTCCACCCCGCCCCCCTCGCCCTTCTCCTGTATTGTGCCCCGTCAGCGGGCGTCGTGTGATACATCCCTCACCAGGGGCAGCACCTGTCGCCCCTCCCACCTGCCCCCACCTGTGCACACGTCCCGTTACCTGTGCTGCCTGGTCTCAGGGTCCTACACGCCTGGCCTCCCTCCACCACACACACACCCGTATCCCTTACACCTCACACCGTACAAGGCAGGGCAGGGAGACATGTACACTTTCCCCAAACAGCTGGGGTATTTTTTTTCTGGAAATTCTAGGAAACCCAAGCCCGGAGCCAGAAACCGCTCATATTTCTCTGAAAGCATTCCGTAATGACGAGTAACCATGGTGACGGGATGGGGAGACATACCGACGCCCTTTTCTCAGGGGACCTTCTGAGAGGGTGGCTCGTTAGGGAGGGTGGCCTTTGACCCCCGCTCTGCACCGGGTGACGGGGGTTACGGGGTGTGACAGGTACCACAGTGGTCATGTGCACCGCCCAGGGCAGTGGTCGTCCGGGATGAAGGGGAGGTTGGCACCGAGTTACCACCGACCATGTAATGTAGGTGCCAGCTTTGTTAAACACCAGAAATGTGACCAAATCCCTCAGTACTAATAAGTACACAGAATATTACCACAGCGGGTGCGAGAGAGCCGCATTCTCTATGGGCAAAAGGCTTTTCATTGTAGATTTTACAGAGTATCTGAATGGGTTATGGAAATAAAAGGCAAAGTAACTATTAAGCAGACATATATGGGGATGTTAGTAGACCGCATGCATGTACGAGCGTATCGGTATGCAATAAAAGTTATTTATATTGATGGGCTTTTGGTTTACATATTATGAAATGAAAGCAAAAGAGATCATAATGGATCGATTATGTATTGATAAACCAGTGCTTAGCGATCCCTAGAATATTAAACTGAAGATCACTAGATCTTTAAACAAACTAGGTAAATAATAAACAATCTCTATGTACATTCTCCCTTGTGTTGTCCTTTGTATAGTCCACTGCCTAAGACAGACTGGTAAAACAGGGAAAACACAACATAATTTTCCATGGGATGGGGCCGGTATGTGTAGGGGGGTTGGAACCATTGTTTATGGGTGTCAACGTATTCTCTCTTTGTTTTACACTAGAAATATAAGTTCATAAACTGAAAAGAAAAACAAGGATTTTCTTGGAAAATAGGAAAACTGCTATCTATGAGAGCATATGCCATGGTGAATATTGTTGTCGTAAGCCAGTGGAAGATAGGTATCCTTTACCGCTAACTGCATCTCAGGGATATATAAAACTTATTCTAAAGAACACGTGGAAAGAGGCTGATCAACTCTTGCCAATGGCATATTTCTGAGATTTTGTTTGTTTGTTTGTATTGGTAGTTTAACGTCCAATTTGTTCAAATAGACTTACTTTGGGTTTGATCGAATTTATGAGATGAATGTAGGTAGAAATCCCACCCCTAGACATTTACCGAGGTGAGAGTTCTTTTACTTCCCACACCACATAGACATGGTATGAGAAGGATTGGCCTTTGATATAGCAGTAAATCTACCACTGCTGTGGGTGAAGGAGAAAAGTGGCTGCTGTGGGACTCAAAAGAGAGTAAGTGTCATTTTTCCAAACAGGGTACTTTACAGCGGGTGGAGGGTGGCGCACAGTGTGACAGATGTGGAATGGAGTTTCCGGAGAGAGAGGAGGCAGGAGGGGTATCGGGGGCTGGTGTGTCGCCCTCCACGCTTGGCAGGATCTCTGAGGCCGCTAACGGCACCTCTATCAGCCCCACACACGTGACATAAAGATTCCTCCGCCATTATGACTTTCACTAACTGCTGGTGCCCGGCAATTACACCAGCTTCTAACCTTTGTAGAGGCTCAGCGGCCAGGAACCAGCATTGGGGGTGGGGAGAGTCACGGGCTGTCACAGGTGTCCCGGGGTGTATTATCATTAACACAATACCTGAGGGGTTTACAGGTAAGCCACACAGCCCTGTATAGAAATGTTGTCACTGATGCATCGGGCCGGCCAGATAACGGCGAACGTCAAGTGTGCCCGAGGTGTCAAGAAAGTTGAGGACTTTATTGTGGAAATCCAGCCATCTGAATTGTGTTTATCTTAATACTGACCCGTGTGTGGAACTAGTTTGAATTTCCACCTGTCTACATGGGCATGGTTCACCGGAGCATATGGTTTCACAATAAAATGTTTTAACTCGTCAGTCAATAGAGCATTGGAATTATAGTGTCAAGATTGATCGTTTGGAAGATAGTACATTGTCCAGGATAATATATGTATTCACTTGTACTTTCACAGATATCCCAGCTATGTAGCTAGCACAAACTTGAACTTCGGACATGCACATTATAGTAAGGAGTACCACAATGATCGTTGGTAATTTCATCCAATTGAATAGTTAGACAGTAGTACCACACAAAAGCAATCTAATCGAGTCCACTGACCAGAGACAAGGGAAAGTTGTTCTGAAAAGTCAATTTCCTGACCACAGCTTCCAAACTATATAATGAGGAACATTTATCAGAAAAGTGACGGTTATTTCAATTAATTACGTATAATAGAAAAAAATATTCGACAGAATGGAGCACGTGCGGCATTTACCTGAGAGACTGCTACCATGAGGGGCCAGCAGCAGCAGGAATCAGCCTTACCTGGAAGACAAAAAGTAAACAGGTGGTTAATGTTCTGTCGGCCTAGCTTATGATGAGGTAATGACTCGTCAATTCATAACTATCGAGATATGTTTTCCGTTAAAGAATCATTCAGTGGCACATGGTCCACTTTGTGTGTTTGATTTAACGTCCGGTCGACCCCTCTGGGTTCCGTACACAGAGAAAATAGTCCACTTATATGTACCCTGTATGTATGGAGAGGTTAAGAACAGTCTCGGAAAAATGCATCTTTTTAAGGTTCAGTATTAAGGCTCAATTTAAAAGACCAATTCGCTAGCTGAGTCACAGCGGCCATTTACTGAAGAAACGGTTTCTTTTTATGTATAAACACATTTTTGTTCTTAATGCACAGAGGGACTACAAATTTGTTTGCAATAATCAATGTCTTTGAGGTCCGTAATGAATGTAATTTTATTCCGTCAGCAATGGTTACGTGTTCAGACAGCTGAAAGACAATGGATAGTGATTTACCGTGGTATCATACATTTTCAATGGGGTTTCCGTAATAGATGCATAATAAATTGATGGTATACACATCATATAGTCATTGCGACGGTATAAGGCCATGTTATGTCATCTCCATTAAGGGGCGAACACCTGTCCCGTGTGAAAACTTGTGGCGTATAGAGCTTTATCTCACCCCTGGAATAAATGCCCATAGGCTTAACATTGGGAATTCGTTCTCCATGCCCCTACCAGTATTGCGGTCCGTTCTCCATGGTCTATATCCTGTGTGTCATCCATTCTTTTCATGTGTATAGGGGTGAGATAAATACAGAAAGCACCTCGTTTTGGCCAAAGAAGTCATTCTGCAACTCGTTTGAATGCTACATGATATTCACTCCGCTGTGGCCTCGTACATATCACTCCGCATCAAACTCGTGGAGAACGACGACTTTGACCAAACCTTGTTGGTTTCTTCTTTAGTGGACTGGAGTATAGTATGGTTGTAACTACATGGTGCAGTTTGGATACCAGCGG
The DNA here is from genome assembly GCA_950022655.1 of Alentia gelatinosa. NCBI lineage: Eukaryota > Metazoa > Annelida > Polychaeta > Phyllodocida > Polynoidae > Alentia > Alentia gelatinosa. The sequence continues at coordinate 49,413,781 of OX465586.1, forward strand.
GAAAGAATTTAACATGGCACGATTTAAGAAGCAGAGAAGTTCCACGGGAAAGTTACATGGTCTAAAGTAAGGTTCTATGGCCCAGTACATTTTTAAATGGTACTTGGTGTTAGATGGATGACAGATCAAGGCACATGGTGGGAGTAAGTGGTAAGGTGTCAGGTGTGCGGGCAGGTGTTAGAACAGGTGTCTGCCGCATTCCGTGCACAATCACTCCGTCACACACTGCTTTACCGATCCCTCTGAAAACACGAAAACTGTCGTCTGCTCGGGAATGTCTGACGCTTGTACCAGTAAGAGCGACGTGCAGGTGGTGGTCACAGCCGGGGATCAGCGGAGGCCAGGTCAAGGTCATCCACTGACGTGCTCCTCGGTGGGCGGGGGGCGGGACGACAAGGGGGGGGGGGGGGCGTGAGAAGGGTACTCTCTCACAGGTACACACATGAACTGACCACATACCATACAGGTAAGTACGGTCTCTAAAAGGAGGCAAAAGGAAGCTCAGCCAATCACATGATGAGCATGACCTTGGAGTGACCTTGTGGCTGACCTGAAGGTAACCTTGAGTCCGTTTCTATTCTCCGGTACCCGTGAGAGACCACGAATTAGAACTAAGTGCTACTTTCCCAGGTGGAACTCGCTTCCTCACATGATCTGTCTATCTCTCAGACGACCTTGTGACTGACCTTGGGTTGACCTTGCAGTATTCATGACGAGAAAGGTACGGAGCCCGAGTGTGCGGACTGTCAATTATCATCTTGGGTGGAAAGTACCTCTTCACATGATCAGGCCCACCTTGGCATGACCTTGTAATGACGTTGAGGCTGACCCCTTGGTAAGTTTTTATTGAGAATCTCATGAGGCTGGGACTGAGGCGTGTGAGATGAAGAAAAGGTAACTGTCATGAGTGGCGGTGATCAACGGAGGAGTCTCGTGGATCACGTGATTCTCGCGAGACTCACCTGCTCACACACCACGCCGCTAACCGTAACTCACGTCAATCCATTCACGTCAACGAGATCTGTACAGGTAGTTTCAAACGAATTCTTCTTTTCATGATAACAACCGCCAAATTACAAATACAATGCATAAAAAAGGGTTGTCAGTTGGGTCAGAAAACGAAGAGTGGAAATATTTTTCATGGGGAATTTTCGGTCTCAAAGAGACTGAGAAAACATACAAAACAAATTAGTGGCAATCTCGGCCACGGATAACGGTTTGTTGGGCGGTTCAAACCGCTGTGTTATAAGTGTTAATGAGGCTCGGTTAATATTGTTAAACTCCATGTCAACGACGAAATGTCGGCTCTACCATAAAAACCATCTATAAAGAAGATGCCTTGGTATTGTTGTACAATATTTCTAAAACAAACAAAAGTTATATATTCTTGAAAAAAAATTATTTCTATGCAAAAATGAAAGCTGCGATCTCTGATATCAGGGGTGTTGGTCGGGATCATGAAAAAAAGGAAATATTTTTCATATTGAATTTACTGCCTCGGAGAGTGCGAGAAAAACATGAAAAACACATGGTTATCGGCAATGGAATGGGGCTCGGTGTGTGGGGAGCTTTGAACCACTGTTTATTGATGTGGCTGTGGGCCAATTCATTCTCTTTGTTTTACATAAGAAACAATAATTTTATAAACTGAAAATAAAAACAAGGATTTCCTTACGAAAACTGCCATCTCTGTGGTATGGTTTATAGTGTATTATCAATCGTTCTTTGGCAATTGCTATATGATAAGATTAACTTGTATGTCTTAATGTACAGTCACTCCGTCTTCCCCTAAATACACACACTGTACAGGCGACCGAAGAGGTCACCAGAAAACCCACACGGCGACCGTTGGTCGTAAATCTCGGCGGGAGATTGAGTCGGATTCCGCTGACACTCGGTCCCGAACCCCGCGCCCCGCGCGTTCCGTCACAGTGGCGGCACACAGCGGCGCGGCATCGCATCACTCACACCTCACAATACACCCCCATTCACTCCACACCTGCCCGCCAGGGGTCTCACTCTCGTCACGCCGTGACGCGCATGCGTGCTTGATCTGGGATCAGGGATCGAGGCAGGTGTGGCGGCGGGGCAGGTGTGCGGGTCGGCGCGTGGCCGGGAGAGGGCGGGGAGAGGGCGGGCAGGGGATCTGACGGGGTGTGTGTGTGTACCCTGACATGAAACGGAGGCGCCCTGCCCCCCGTGCCCGCCTGGATCTCGACCGTTGACAGCCCCCGGGACTCGGTGGCCATGTTTAAACATGTAAATGATTACGGGGTGTTCATGGCGGAACCTGTCTGACCCCGGGGTGGTTGGCGCATGCGGGGTACGACCTGCCGACACGTTATGGTAATAGGTCTCATCCGGACCGTCATTACCCTAGGCACATAGACGTTGGACATGTGTACTTGGATATTCATTCAAAAAACAGTACAGAATGTACACATAGGGTCAGATAGTCACATAGTCTAGGGTGTGTCGAGGATTCTATTCGTTGATCTGTTTGTTGTCATAAAAAAAGTTGGTTTTATTAGTCTATTACTCATCTTTTTTGTTCTATTAGTTATCGCTGGGAATTGCCTCCTGTTTCTTTTCTCTACTCTCCCTGATTCATTTTTAAAGGGTCATGAAAGCCCCACTCCCGTATGAGATTTCACACAGGTGTGAGAAAGTAAACCGTTGTTAACCCCAGTAAACAGTGAATGTGAGTAAACGGGTCAGAATGTGAGTAAACAGGTGGTATCTTGTATTCACAGGTGGCCGGAGCTGACAACAGGGATCACCACGAGAGGGCGCCACGGGCACAGAGCGTTTCGTCGGCGTCCGTGCGGCGTTCCTCGCCTGGCGTCCACTTCACACTCACAGCATGACGTCAATAAACCAGAGCCACGTGACCGCTGAACAGCGCAGGGCGGTTATTACAGGGGCAAGAAACAAAAACTATTTCACATGAGGAACCTGTTGCACAAGTCTTCACTGATGTTATCATTTTTGAAGAGTTTGACAAACAAACAAACCCTGCATGTAATTAAGCCAGTTTAACCAGCCCTTCCACAACAGGGAGATGAGGGGTGAATACTTTATCTGCATGTAACTAGGTCTGGTCGTTGTGGCGTACTCGGCATTCCGTGTCGGTGGAATTGGTTTTCAATTCAATGTAAATGAGAAACGGGCCTTGATAACTGTTCCTACATAGCTTAGATTCCTATGCCCCCAGTGTCTGGTTCCCTTTTTTTGTAGAACCCATATGCAAGTATCTAAACGATTGTCTCAGATAATGTTTCACTTCTAAGAGCACATTAATATTTATTCATTGAAGTCTATATCCCGTAACATTACAGAAACACATGCATAACTGCTCCACAGGTGCTTGACTGCGGTTATTCCCTGTTTTCTCTATTGTCAGTCGCGTTTCGCTGTCACAACGCCTTACTGGTGGCTCCACCTGGATTCACCTGGCTGAACTAAGCCGCCCCGGCCGTGCACGACTGACTGGCGCTTCCTTCTCGGTGCACGTGCGTCGGGCGCTCATGTCGGCCACACCGAGTGTCAGGTGAGCGGCAGGACGCCGGCAGATTACCTGTAAACCCGGGTTCTGTGATACACCTGAGCAGTCTCAGATAAATACCCGTACACCTCAGCCTGATACGGATTACAAACGGTCCATTCCACACGTATTCACGGTCTACGGGCGGCACTGTTTCAGGCAGCGAGCCGTGCGGCCCTGATTTCACGGCCAATTTCCGGTAAACTACGGCAAAATAGTTCATATACGGCTTGACCAAAACTATGTTTAATATATTGCATATAGTGTGATCAATTTTTAAGAAATTGTTGAATAGTAAAAGAAACATTCCATAGAATCGTGCACCACATTAGTAAAAAGAGTTGAGTTTGTAAAAGATAAAGAAACAGGCAGATTCTGAAGAGATACGAATTTTATATTAGATAAATTCTGCTAAAAAGATGGTCTCCGTCCTTATGTTTCTTAAATAATATTGAAATAAATCAAAGTTTTTCAGTAGATTCCCTAAATAAGACAAGCAAATTCTATTTCGCATTTGGGATTGGGACAAGCTGGAAAAAACATTTACATCTCATTCATTTGGTAATGAAATACGCTACAAGGAACCACTATGAATTGATAAATATCAATATTTGAAATTCACCAAGTGGAACCACTGTGGATTGTAGGATATGCCTTTAAATGAGATTATTCTGATATTGATACGAGAGAACAGGTCGAGTCATGTCCAGTCTGAGGTGAGTCGTCACACAGAGTCATGTTGTCCAGTCTCTTAATACACTCCGTCTGTAACCCTGGTCTGTAACAGCGGACACCATCACGACTCTACGTCCCCGCATACCTCCACCTGACCACAGACCGCGTCCTCACCACGTCCGAGCCAATCACACCCACCGGAATGCCACTCTGCGGGACGACGGCGACACCGGCCCGCCGCGACCCCGTGTGGCCGGTCGCCGAACTACGCACTGGCCACTGCCACCTGTGGTTGTGGGAGTAGGACCAGTCCGGGGACCAGTCCAGGGACCAGTCTGAGCGTCCGGTCTCATTGCGACGCCCGGGGTCTGAGGGGGCAGCGCGTCCGATCTCCCGGTAGGGGGCGTGCTGTCCGGGTATTAACGGCTTAATAGAAAATTCCTGCTGAAATCTAACCTTCACTAGAATAAATAGCAATTGCCCTTATCACCAAAAGGTCGCGAGTGGAACATTAAGTGGGTCAATTTGAATCGGAATTCGCGATGCAGATATTTGTCTCTTTTTGACGCGCAAGGAATCTAGCATTTACCGAGAAGCTTCGACGGGAAACTGAAACCTGAGAATTGATCCCGAGAAAGGGACAGAGAATATGCGGGGATACAGGGGTGGGATATGAATGACGTGGCTTGGGTTACTATAGAGGAAACCTTTAAAAGGAAATTTTAGGGTCAGAGATCGTATAGAATCGAGTTGGAGTCGTGTAGGGATTCACAAGGTCAAGCCAGGTGAATTACGTAGTGATTCAAACAAGATGGGATCCAGTTCTGACCATAAACTTGAATAGGTTTCTGAATCTATCTCACCCTTCACATTGATTAGTGGGCTTACATTTGTGACATATCTCCCATTGGATATTTTTCCCTAAATGATCCGTGGGCGTTGGATACCAGTTCCCAACGTTTAAGTCTATGGGGAAAAATATAAGGGGTGAGATAAAGCGGGGGTGGGGGATTATGAATGATGCGGGTTGGTGATACAGGGGTGGGTTATGAATGACGAGGGTCAGATTTCGGATCAGTTTTGACAGTTTTGTCGAGGATCGTGGCCCTCAGGAATCATGGTTGAGAGACTAAAGGTAACTTCACACTGTAAGATCAGACTGGGTCGTATGTCCCACACACCGAACGCCGGACGCGTGGCGCCCCCTGCTCCAGTAAATTCCCCCGGAAACCAACACTCTCCAAGCAGATATCCTGCTTACAAGCCTCTCGGCATAAGATACCTGCGTTGAGAGAGGGACACCGGACACCCGTCAAGTCGTGCCCTTACAAACAAAGCCCGTCAGCAGGTCGCGCCACCGTCTTCTCCTCAGCGCGCACGCGCGGGCGTCTCCTGTGTCGCCACTCTCCGGGCGTAACGTGATCACTCTCCACTCAGAGTGCCGTCGGTGGCGGGTAAAGGGCGTCCTGCGGTCCCGGGTCACGCGTGTTTGGGCGAGCTGGGCTGGGGTTACACAGCCGACTCACCGTACGCCAAGTGGGGCTCAGCTACACAGAGGGCTCACCATGGCGACTGGGCACGCGGCGGCCATGTTTGTTTTGGCGGTATCGGCGAGATTTGTGGTGGAGAGCAAACAGCGGCACACGTGCAGATCAGGGGTCCCGCGTGAGGGCACTCAGCGTGACGACCCGAGGATCACTCACTGATACCGCAGATACCTGAGTCTACCACCTGGTGTCTTATCTCAACAAGCAGTGTTATCTGCGGGCGGAAACTATCCATAATAGATATGAAACTCGTTATCATTGTTACAATAAAAATAATTCAGGAACAGTCGTCTGAATAAGGCTACATGGAATATTGGGGTTTCCGTGGTGTAAACGCTGGCAACAGGGAGGCATGTGGACTGGCCTCACTCCCTGTGTTATCATACCCCTAGCCTCTGCCTGCCTATCGCCTCCCTTACCCCTCCCCAACTATCCTAGCCCTGTCAGGCGTTGGGGACGCTTGAAAAGTTGATTGATCATTTAATGAAGGTCCATAGTCAAAAACTCGAGTATGTCTGGCAGCCAAAGTGAGCCCGCTGAAACGGCAGATACCCGTGCTCAAACACCATTTCCGGATGCTACTCAGAGCGAGGCCTTATATATATCTCAGCTATTGGGCTTTGAGGCTACAATATCGTTTTGGTTTCATTTGCAACTATTGGAACGTACTTCACTACAATCGTCACTGAATAAGTTTGTCAATTAGTCATGATGACAGATGCTGAGTGTTTTACAGACATGCATTTAAAAGAGTGGAGAATGTCACATATATAAGCTTGAATCACATCTAGTCAAAGCACTGAGTGCCAGCATCCGGAATGGAAAGATAAGGACCTGTCGGTAGGTGCTGACTAAATTCTACATGATGATAATGGCTCCTACTTCTGTGTCCAATGCTTCTAGGCTGGCAGATCTGGACTTTGGTTTGTGTGAGACTCAATCTTCAATACAGAATAAATGCATGGATTGTAATCGTATGGCCAATGCTCCAAAGCATAACAAAAAGGGAATGTAATGGGATGAAACAGACTAACATTAGCTTGTAGTTCTAGGACCAAATATTTCAAAAAGGGACATCCCTAATGTACATACGCTCTGAGGGGGTCAAAAAATTTGGAAATTTTGTGTATACATGCTCTATTGTGAGATAGGTAGCGGGAGGGGGTTCCAAAATTTCAGAAAATCTGCACACAAACTTTATGGATGAACCCTAACAGAAGGAGCGCCGTCAGTGGGTTAACACAAAAAGCTCATGAGGTCAATGACCAATATTTCATATATAATTCTGGAGGGTTGAAGGTCTATGACCAATATCTAATATAGAGGGTTTGGAGGGTTGGAGTTCCCTGATTAATATTTTGATATAGAATGCTGTGTGGTGACATTCTATGACCAATATACAAAGTTGAAGGCTCGTATGACCAATACACAATGATGACAACTTCTATGGCCCTGCATGGAGAACTAAGTCGACTTTATGGAGGTGAAGCATAAAATGTACCTGCATCTTCCCGTCAAAGGTTATCATCGCATCAACCAACATCTGGTATTCTAATAACATCTCTGACACCTTGCCAACATGCGGTAAATGTACATGCGATTTGTACGTCAACCACTGCTGAACCCCTTTTATTCACTCTTCTCCATGTTCATTGTGTCCAGGGCAAAGCAGCCTGCTGGGTGGGTTGACAGTGGACTGGACAATGGTCATTCCCCTAATGACCCGGACCTCAGAGAGGCAGGGTTCTGTGGTCACACACCACCACTAACAGGTCAACATGGTATAAAACCAGCTGACAATGCGCTGACAGGCCATGTTGGTGGTTATTCACATGGTCATGTAAACTCTGCCGACCACCTGTACACCATTGTGAACCCGTCCCGCGCGCACACAGCCCCGCGCAGCTTCCGGTGTGCGCCGTGTGGACGCCAGGGGTCAGCACGATCATCCGGGTCATCCGTGACCACGCCAACCTGGCGCACAGTGGGCGTGGTTACAGAAAAAGGCAGGCTGTGATTTGCGGTGGTTGCTGCCATGTGACCTTCTTATCTGATCTGTATTCTTATGTCTCTATTGAAGGCCAACTCCAGGTTGAGTCTTTACTTAGTGCAGAGAATAGGTAGTTGCGAATGTGCGCTTATTTTATACTGCTTTGATGATCCCGATTTTCCTTTCCACTATCCGTCTAGGTTGTTCATGTCTCTTTTAAGAAAATACAAACATCAAGAGACTTTGCTCGCCTATCAATAGCAAGATTCACACAAGAATCACTTACATGTATTTGTCCCAAGAATCACATTCGGGACAAAGATCCTATATCATAGTCATACTTAGGACTGCATGTGATAGATGAGGTTGTAATGAATGCATCAGCATTTCACCCCAGGTATTTCTTCCCCATAGACCTAACATCATGAACTCGTACTAAACGCCCATGGAGTATTGTACAATACTCAATGGGGATGATGTCACATATGTTGGCCAATAAGTCAGCGGTAGAGGTGAGAGAAAACCTGAACTGAACTCAATTCAGAGCAACTAAAAACACGCCATTCATTTTGGTTTGCTGTGTTATCTCACTCAGCTTAGACTCGTGAGATTACTCTGCAACCAAACCTCAAGGCGTATTTTCAGTGACTAAGGATCTAAATGCAGTTCCTTCTTACTCTGTCGGCAAAGGAAGCCACAGTGATGATGTGAACGTTAACTAGAGAGAGGTGGACTGAAGAGAAGTCAGGACAATAGCCTCATCAGTCTCCATGTAAAGTCTTCTTACATTGTAACGAGCTAAAGCTGGGGACACACCAAGCGAGTCAAGGCGGCGATCTCTGGAATCACCTATACAAAATAGCATGTATGTGAGATATCATTTCCTAGGAATATCTCCCGCCCATGATTTAGCATCTCAGAAGCAATAATCATGTAAATATAAAATAATAGCTCACATCTAGGCCATTCTGTGTTTGCGATTCCGGTAATCGCTGCGTTTCTTGCTTAGAGTGTCTTCGACTTCAGCTAGATTCCCATTCCTAGATCGCCAACTGATCACAATCCAGGGAAATATTCCGTTTGTCTGCAACTGTGGGGAAACTAACGTTGTAACTGGTTCGAGTGGAAACATCTGCCACAAAATCCAGTCAGCGGTACCATGCTGGTACCGGCGTGTCAAGTGGCTGTATGTGGTGGGAAACCGGCGAACTGACCACTCTGGGCGTTCAGTCACGGGTGACCAGTCACGGGTCATTGATTCGCGGTCACATCACTCAAAACACCTCCCGAAAAACGTCAAGCGACCCCATGTCGCTCAACAGTACAAACACGTACACAATACAGTCAATCCTCGTTATAACGGGAGTCCCCTAAACTGGAGGAATTATTGTTGATGAAATGGTTAAGACATTTTAGTAGCCCCCACACACACCCTATTCTTACTCTATAATAGCGTACTATAAGCCTACAAATAACGTCTTGATTGGGTGCTTTTTCAGATCTACAGGATTAAGGTGTGAGTGACACTGGTACAAAAGATAGATTTAAAGTTCATAGCGGCCCAAAAAGAGGTCCCTGAAACATCACTTTGCTTTGGTTGGTTGGTTTGATGGTTTGATTCAACGTCCAGTTAGTCATTACAGGATCTTACCAGACTTTCTCAAGGTCTTTTACACCAAAAGGGTGGTGATAGAATCTATGAGATGAATTTAGGTAGAAATCTTACCCCTACATATTTACCAGAGTGAGAGTTCTTTTACTTCCCACACCACACAGACATGGTATAGGAAGGATTGGCCGTTGATATAGCAGTAAATCTACCACTCTTGGGGATGAAGGAGAAGAGTGCATCACCTTACATGCAATGTATTATTGTGCGAGAAGATCGGCAGCCATTTTGTCTTTCCTTGGTAACTTTTTTTTGAAATACTGAAAGATAAATATTATCAACCTGTTTCTGACACTAATGTGTGTATCCTTATTGTAGCATTATCCTCGCTCACGCTCAGATATTACTACACGACAACAAGACGGGGGATATTGTGTATAACAGGCGCCAATCCCTATATCTCTGAGCGCATGCGCGACATGTGACAAATGACAAGTCACGACGTCACGTGGCACTTCACATGATGCGTCACGTGGGGTAAGCACCACGCCCCCTGGTGCCAGGGCTGTGCTAATACCATGTGACCTCGCGTCAATCAAGGTCAAGGTCGGCGTATGACTCTGCTGAATAATTAACTGCAGGTTTTATGTAAGAATTCTGATCGATGGAGCGAGCAAATGACCGTGACCTCTGGTGCCGCAAGTCGTACACAGCCTGTCCCTGTGCTGAATTATAACCAGTGTGTGATTTGAATATCAATGGAGGTGAACAACGTATCATTTGCGGTGAATTAACGGTACTATATGCATATTTACAATATGACAATGTACTTGTGGTTCAGTTCCCATTGTTGACATGAGGCTCTGGTTCTACAGTTACAGGATGTCAGTTGGAGTCAGGAAAATATGGGGATATATTTTTCATGTCAAATTTTCTGCCTCAGAAAGACTGAGAAAACATGTAAGACACGTCGGTGTTAGCGATGGAATGGGGATGAGGGTGTCTGGGGATGAGCAAACCACAGTTTTATCGGCATGAATAATGTGCAATTAACACTATCTCCGGTCTACAGAAGACACAAAAACTGGAAATATGAACAAGGATTTCCCTGGAAAAGTGGATAACTGCCATCTTGGCCTGAGTAGTGTCTGGAGTGTGTGTCTATTCCGGCAGGTGGCTTTATGACCACAACACCACAACAGGCATGACATACACCCAGACCGAGAACCGCGGGGTCTCTCATTAATCATCGACAATATTTGAATAAAGTCTCTGATTACCGTGTACAATTACAAACCCCATCACTCCCGTCCCCCGCCGCTACGCGTGTCGTTATTAATAACAACTGCTTCCTGTGTCGTCCGCGCATGCTCGGCGGCGTCTTCCGGCAGCGCGCGCCTGTTTTATGGGACAGGGCCCATCTTTTGTCTACATGCTGGCCATATGGGGCCTGGGGCGGTGGGGATTTAACAGCGTAACTTTCTGCTCCATTCACGTCATCCTAACATGCTGCACTCAATAGGCGCGCTGAGGGGGGTCGGGGGACGACCCCCCTGATCGTATCGACACGGTCTAATGATCACCGGTTGTTAAACGCACGACGAATTAGCTGGTGGGATTTTTTTTTTTAGAAGAACCGTCACCATTAATATAACATTCCAGACAGTGAATCCTACTTCCCTTGTGTTTTTGACAATAATCGATGATTTTGTGGATAGGCAATCGAAAGCCACATGAACTGCGAAGTCAACCTTGACTGGTTTACAAAACCGCCTGTCGAAAAATGAATGAAACCCAGAAATTGCCACATTATGGGGTATATAGTTGGGGACTATTTTTCCTCTGCAGGATAAAGGGGTTATTTTACCGTAATCAATGGTTTCCAATCAGTAATCAATGGTTACGGTCTCTGACAGCATGGAAACAATGGGTTGTGGTTTACTATGGCTTCATACAGTTTCGATGGGGACTTTTTAATAGGTGGTTAATAAAGTTCAGTATCCACTGAAGATATGAGAGTCTCATACTGTGAGGGCCGTCAGACGTCACTCAGGCGTGACGGCCTGGAGTTCACGCATGAATGAACACGTCAGAGCATGGATGGACGTACATCTGCTCGAGTGTCTGATTTTTGACATTGATAAAGAGAACAATGCTGAAATATCTTAACATTTTAGGCTCCAGTCCTTGTAAGGAGAGGCGGGGTTGGGGGAAGGGTAGGATTCAGACACTGAGGCTTGTATAACAGGAGGGCATCCTTGTCAGCTTTTCTTTTTCATTTAAGGCTTTTATTTACCCTGGGCTAGCGCTCAGTGCTGATGGACTGCTCTTAATACGCCCCCAGCTTTGTCGAGCATCGAGTGAGAGGGTAAATTAAGGTCTTCTTTACTCCAATTTCTCTCTATTGAGAAAGTGCGTTTTCCCTTGGCTTAAATGCTTAGGCTCGTTCTGAGCTCCTACTCCAGCGGGAGGCAGACCTTAGCAACAGAACAGCGAGGTTTCATCTGATACTCATCCACCATCTGATTGACCTTTTTCATTATGTAGATTGTGTTATAACTATTCATATGCGTATTCTTACCTGTTACATCTATACATAATACTTATGAGATAAATCCAGTGATTGAAAGCTTTGAAGCCTATGTTTATGTAGTGAACTGCCTAACCACATTGCATAACAATAAATATGTTGTGCCTGGTATGGAAGATCTGTAAATGAGCTATATTTACGTATTTGATATCTCAAATCAAACGGGTTGCATGGTAGGCCGCAATGTATCTTGTACCCGCGAATCTTTCCTTTTATCACGCCTGTCACACAACAATGTCATTGTGATGAGGGCAAGGATTCAGCTTCTGGCCTGATATTCTCCTCTAAAATACTGCACCCTCATAAATAACCATGTCATAGTGTCGAGGCCACAGCTTTCTACGCGGGAATACCGGAGTGCCTCCAGGTGTCCCTTCTTGTATATTTTACCAAAGAACAATCATTCTAATAAAGACCCATACATAGTGACGATTCTGGTACCAAAAGAAATACTGTGCATTATTGATAAATAGTTCTTATATCTGGATAAGCATTATCTTTATGATTTTATGAATCTAGGGTACCATCATTAAATTGCATATATTTATACATTGTAACCTGATCCTTGGGAATAGATGTGACCTCTGGAAGTTCCGCCTCACCTCTTGGCCTCCTCATTCCCAGTCTCACCCCCAGGTCCACCAGGTTCCCACAAACATCTTTTTTGCTTGATCACACCTGTGGTGACTGCTTAGTTAGACATCCCCTCGAGAGGTGTCACTACCGGTCCATGGGAGGGGCGGGAGGTGGGGGGGGGGGGGGGGGGGGGGAGTCGTGAGATGCGCCGGGGGCCCCTGCGGCCTACTCAGGTGTGAATCCAGGTGTGCTTTCCTTACCTGGCCAACTCACCTGTGCCTCACCTGTACATCATCTTCACGTCCACGCACCTCGATCGACGGTCCACTGATTTACCCACACAGTTCTACTCGGTATTCCGTGTCTTGTAATGGTGTGCATGGTCGGGTGGGTCAGCTAGGACCCTACATGAGAACGACAGTGTAGCCCCTCCCTGCATGTACTTCTACTCCACTGAATCCTCCCCGTCCTGCCCCAGACCCCGCCTGCTTGTGGTAGTTTAATGGGAGACGTATGGAGATTTGCGCCGGTCCCAGTTTCCAGGCATGTACATAATTTACCCGCTGGCGGTGTCCCTCAGGGACGCATTCTCGACCTCACTGTGCGTCACAATGCATAGCCACGTAATGGTGAACGTATATGACCGCGTTACACCACTTTCCATACAGCGGTTCCGTGGGATCGCCCCACTCCATGTTCTCTGAGTGAATATGTCTAGCCTCCAAATAGCCTCCAGGATAAACTCTAATTACTCGTGCCTAATTAATCAGAAACACGTTGGAGTCTTTCCTTCTACCGTGGAATGTAGCCTGGATTCTCCACCAGTGTTACTATCTGACATTAGGGTTTCTCCACCAGTGTTACTTTATGATCTTAGAGATTCTCCACCAGTGTAACTATCTGACATTAGGGATTCTCCATTAGTGTTACTATATCTTCTTAGAGATTCTCCAGCAGTGTTACTATAAGATCTTAGAGATTCTCAACCAGTGTTACTATCTGACATTAGGGTTTCTCCACCAGTGTTACTTTATGATCTTAGAGATTCTCCACCAGTGTTACTATATCATCTTAGAGATTCTCCACCAGTGTTACTAAATGATCTTAGAGATTCTCCACCAGTGTTACTTTCTGGTCTTGTTGGATTTTGTTGATTATTGTGATATATTGGACACACATTTTGATATTGATGGTCTAGCAGTGTGGATTGATGTTACATCAATGTGCCGCATTGTATATATTTATAACTCTGTTGTGAGAGAGGGCGACCTGGCTGTTATGTTGTCATGGTCCACCTCACACTGGAGTATTGGTACGGATCTAGCTCGTCAGTTTAGCCAATGAGTATAGAGAACTCTATACTCGTTGGTTTGGCCAAGGGAAAGCGCACACCAATTTCTTAGTCGAGAAACTTGGTGTGCGCTTTCCATTTTTTTCCCATTTATAAGCTGAGAGGCTCTACAAACGCACAGCACAGGAAGTAAGATCCTCCCGTCGTAGTTTGGTGTTTACTCAGAATGAATCAAGACGGTCCTTGAAAGGTCACCATATGAAAATAGATAAATCTGGCGAGGATCGGCTGAGAACTCCTCAGGGGGGACTGTCGTGTGTAGAAGGGCTCGGGGTCAGACGATGAGAGAGGGGGGGTGGAGAGAAAACCGGACTCATCACTCAAAATCACCCAGAATACAGTTCGCCGCCTAATCCCTAATTTACCCACCAGGAGCGACCTCTGTCGGCAGCGTCTGGTGTCTGAGTCTGCGTCTGCGTACAATAGATCCCCCTCCCCCCGCGCCTCAAACCATCGTCTAATCCCTCACTGACCCTTTGGACACCTGAAGGAAAACGGAAGCCCTCCCCACCCCCACCTCAACGACCAACCGCCCTCCGACCACGGCCGACGTTCACTTACAGCCGGCGGGGCGGGCGGTGAGTGAGTCGGGGAGACGAGGCAGAAAGACGCAGGGGCGGGGCGGAGACATGGGGGGGGGGGGAGAGGCAGAGAGGCATCACACCCCCCTCTCCGTCCCGAGAGGGGGACTGGTTTTTAAAAAAATCGTGCACGGCGAGCATGGACGTGCGACCCGTGACCATTATCGCCAGGGGGGTGTCGTAAAGGTAATGCCGGGGAAAATGAGATCAATTTGCGTCTTTTACATTACTATTATCATACGGCGTATAAATATAGATGAATGTCGGATCTCTTTATTTCCACATCGACTCGCCCCTCTTAGACCAGACCCTGCCCTGGTAGTTCACTCTTGCCCCAGGGATGTCAGTTTGGATCAGAAAAAAGAGGGGAAATATTTTTCATGTGTAATTTGCTGCCTTAAAGCAACGAGTACTCCTTGCTTAAAGTGACCGGGAAAACGTGGAAACACATCATTGCCAGCCATGGCGTGGGACTAGGGGTGTGTGGGGAGGTCTGAACAATATTTTATTGGCATGGTTGCGACTCAATTTATATTTTCTTTGTTTTTTCCAAAAGGAAACACAATTTTATACAATTAACAAGAAAACGTGGAAGACGCCACCTCCTCAAACAGATTTCTGAATCCAGAGGAAATTCGCGTGATTATGGGGAGAGGTAAACTGATGTCCTAAAGGAGGAACTCCAGAAGCTGAATGATAAAGAAAACTGGACCAGATCGCTCTGTATTCAATAAGAACGGTGAACATAAACGGCTATAACGGAATTCTTGATATGGGGATATTCTCGTCACAATTGTCCCTAGAGGTTTAAGTGCAGGAATACATGTACCTGTATTGAGATCAAACAGAAAATAAAATACCTGTGCTCGTTGAAAAACAGAAATGAAACATGTGAAGCCATACACAAATCAATAAGCTGTCAACGTTCTGAGACCGCACTAGAAGCGGGTCCAAGTCTGCGGTTCCTGTGGTTGTCAGGGGACAAGAGGAGAAAGTGTTCACCCATTACTGTCCACAACAGTCCCAATATGTTCGCGGCCACCCACAAACAAATCCAAGCCGAGCTAAGAAAGAGGAAACCCTGCCCCTGTCCGCACACTAATAACGCCACACTTTGATGTCCGGTCCCGGGCCGGGTGACAGGGGAGACGGTAAAAGCGGGCTATTGTTGGCGGAGCGGCCCGGGTTCTCCCCCAAACAGGATTACTCCCAGAGAAGAGTGGCAATCCGGGGGGAGAGTGTATCCCGCTAAGCCGGGTAGTGTCTGCGACCTGCTGACCACGTCTTCCGTGCCACAGCACACCGTTACCCCGACGAGAGGGTGTTGTGAGGGAATAGCCCTCAATATATGTACATATATGATTCGTGTGTACCGTGATATCAGGAGGACAAATATGAAAAAGATACTAGAATAGTATTCATCAGTAAAGGTTATCGGAATACTTCATCAATTGGCATTGAAACAGAAATGTGTAACAAAAACAAAATTTATGTGACTTGAACGATCCTCATTTGTTATTACCCTTGTTACGTTGTTATATCCCTTTACCTGGAAGAACGACTTTTGTATTGACGTATATGATATCAATGGTTTATAGCCGGATATAGACAGCACAGTTACATATATAATTCTGTGACCCAGTCGAATAATTAATAAATAAGCCTGCTTTTGTTAATTTGATTCACCTATGAGACCCCAGGGAGTGTCATCCGTGAAGATCATTATGAAGACTATGGACGATCTGTGTCAACCCCACAATATTTTATTAGGTCCCTTTTGAAGGTACCCCTTCTATCCTCTGCTATATCTGTTGTTTTTTTCAAACTATAATCTGAATTATAAACTCAGAACCCTCATACGAGTTGTCCCAGGGGTATATCCTCTCATTGGCATGGGTTATTAAACAGGGCCCTGGTTGTGTGGACGTAGTGCGGCCGTCCAGTCCCCAGAGTCTAGCCCTCAAGTCTGAGATTGTTTGCCTCAGTCTCCGCGCTTTGTCCCGCCCAATCATCCACAGTTCTACACGAAGGGTGGTCGAGATCAACGGAGAAAAGTTAATTAAACTCCCTTGTTGATCCACGAGGGCCACAATACAAACGGCGCTTGTAAGTAGCTGCACTTTGTCACCATTCATCAGCGGACCGCTGGCCGGGAGCTCCTCCTGTGACGACGCGACCGTTGGCCTACTAAAGTTTCACCTTTTGATTTGAGACTTGAGAACTGCACTCTGGTCGCCTCGAGTTTGATAACAACGGGAGATGAGGCTTGTATATTATACAGACTCTATAGGCCGCTGTAAAGTCCTCCTCTACCTGCCGGGAGTGTGGGAGATCGGGGTGGGAAGGAGCGATGACCTGCTGAGAGGGTTTTATACTTTTACCTACTGCCCACAGCGTCGCTAGGTTGCACCCCGGGTTAGGCGGACAGTGGGGCAGGGAGGTGGGTAACAGTACTTGACGGAGTGCCCACCATTGATTGCCCACTGTCGATCATAGACCCTATCACGGACTGCCCACCATGAATTTCCCACAGTAGAATGTGCACTGAGGTTTGGTAATAGTACTTGACGTGGTGGATGTGAATCAGCACCGATTGCCCACTATGGACTGCCCACCATGGACTGCCCACCAAGGACTGCCCACCATAGACCAGGGATGTCAGTTGAGGCTAGAAAAAAAGACACGGAAATATTGTTTATGGCAAT
Organism: Alentia gelatinosa; assembly: GCA_950022655.1. Classification (NCBI taxonomy): domain Eukaryota; kingdom Metazoa; phylum Annelida; class Polychaeta; order Phyllodocida; family Polynoidae; genus Alentia; species Alentia gelatinosa. Next base: position 49,430,949 of record OX465586.1, read on the forward strand.
TTAGTAATTATTATGTTGATTTTACACAAGGAAAAATAATTTAATATTTAAAAAAAGAAAACATGGATTTCCGCGGAAACATGGAAAACTGACATCCTTATCAGACAGCGCACCACAGACTACTCACCATAGACTTCCCACCATAGACTGCCCATCATGGACTGCCCATCATAGACTGCCCACTGTCACTCACAGACTACATCACAGACTGTGAACAGTTGGGCAGGGAGGTGGGTAACAGTATATGACGGAGTGCCCCCATTGATTGCCCAATATCGATCATAGACCCCATAACGGTCTCGCCACCATGAACTACACACTGTCGACTGCCCACGGTCAATCAGAACCCCCACGATAGACTGGTCACTGCCAATTTCTAACCTCACCACAGACGGTCCACCACATCACAGACTGGAGGGTGGTTGTGGCCCACTCGATTTTAGGTCAACTATACGCTGTAGAACCATTCCCAAGGCGCTATGAATAACATGTAAGGAAGTCAGGGTGAAGGTCGTGGTTTGCTTCGAATGCAGTCATTGGCTACTAGGTCTACTCTATTCCTTATATGGTAGTTAATGGAGGGGGGCAACTCCATGCAGACTGCCCTCCACAGACAGACCACGGAGACCCCACCATGGACTGCCCACCACGGACTGCCCCCCACAGACCACGGACGGCCCACTATACAGTCCTACCGCTGGTCGCCGGCCTGCACAGATCCATCACCTGCACACAATGCGCCACGCTCCCCGCTCGCCGGGAATCATCGCGCGAGTTTTAATTTGCCGCCGGTTCGTCGCCGACACAATAGGTGGCGCTAAGAGTAGTCATCGGGCGGGTCATTAGGAGGTGTCGGGGGGGGGGGGGGGTGAGGGAGGGGGTGAGGGGCAGGCCCACCTGTGAGAGGTACCTGTCTGATGGCCGCGTGATCAATGACCACCGTAAAACGACCACCGCGGGTTGTAGAGTACAGGCACCTACAGGCACAGCATCTCCCTGGCGTCTAGTTCTCACCTCGTCATAGACAAGCTTCAGCCTCTGTGTCCTGCCCCACACCTCCCCACCAGGACTCAGGCTTCAGTCTCTTAAGTCCTGCCCCACACCTCCCCACCTAGACTTGCTCAAGTCTTTGATTATGAACATTCATTTAATGATTAAACACAATCAGAATTGAAATTCCATGACTGGCCCTGTATCCAAACGAGGAGGTTATAGCCATAGGACGCAGGGGCTTGAGCTAGTCTACTGCCCACCAGGACTCAGGCTTCAGTCTCCGAGTCATGCCCCACCCCTTCTCACCGGGATTAAGCTCTGCGTCCTATGGCTACCGTTTCACAACACCGTCCCTCTTCTAAGGGTCATATTCAATTCCTGTGTATGCCAGTCGTTAGAGGAAGCTAACATACTGAAAAGTATTTTGATTTGTTAATGATTGTTCACAATCAAAGACATGAGCAAGTCTAACGCTGTCCATTAAACAGGTGTTATATAACATACTACCCTCCACAACATCCACATTTCTCGCCCGTCTTCGCCCTGACCTTATATTTATGGCCCTTTCCCGCTGGAGGCAATACCCGCATCCCTTATTATCGCTATCCCTTAAATCCCCACTTTCCAAAGCATCATTGTCATAGCACTCAGAAACCGAATCACTCTAACAAACAAATATTTCAACAACGACCCCTGAGGGTAGTAATCCACCAAGGACCCTATATATATACACATATCTTAAGCCGGTGCGCTGCAGAGTTTTGGTAGATGTGATGCTTGAGGAGTGATGACACAGGCCCCAGTTTTCGCATTCCGATTATTCTTCATGCAGAACTTGATATATATGCTCATCACGCAGAATCAGACCAAGTTTCCGCTACCGCTCCACGCAGCAAATAAATGGTATTTTTTCCTTTTAATTTTAACATTAGGGACTTATACTCAACACTCATGGAGTATTGTAAAAATTGAATTCATGAGTTCAGAAACGTTAGCCAATCAGTAAGTGATAAGGGCGAGATCAAATCTGAACCGTACGCTGAAAATACGTTTTTCATTTTGGTTTGCTTGGTAATCGCACACACTCCGCAACCAAAACTCATAGATTTTTTCAGTGACTTCAAATCTCGATGCAGTTCCCTCTTATCACCCTCACTGCCACACAGCCGAGCGCTGTTGATCCCTGCTGATGGTTCTTGAAAACCGAGCCCCAATCCTCCAGCAAAATAAACAACCATGCCAATGATCGCAGCTCCAGAGAGACCCTCCCTCAGTTAACAACCCCAGGCAGGAATATCTCCACCATGCACCCTGCATTCTTAACAACCCCAGGCTGGCATATCGCCACCACCCAGCATTCCCACCATTAACTCTAGACAAGAGCCATCTGTGTGCATGACGGGAGTCTCGGGGTGTATAGTAAGTCGGTAATTACAGCGTGCTGATTATACATATACAGGTCTACGCCCGTCTCGTCGTGCCAGTCTGTCGCCAGCAGCTTCCACCTCCGCCACAGACAATCGCCAGCCGCCTCGAGCCGTCCGCAATGGCCGCTTCAAATTCACTTGACAAATTTCCCTTCGCTTTAACCGCTCTTTGTCCTGCGTCAAATTGCCGGCTTCCAAGTTCTATATCTGTGTATGTGGGTCGGTATTTCCACAACACAAATACCCAAGCCTGACTAAGGGGCCGTGTGCACAGGTACCCCTCGTCATTTATCAGAAATACAAACACGGGTGTGGAAAAAAATCAATTTAAACCTTACAAGCGAAAGTGGAAATTCAAAAGACAGTCAGCGTCAAAAGCATAATTCAAAGCTTAAACATGTCTTTTTTTTAATGCCTAAGCGGCCACCAGATGTTTACATTCAGCCCGGGCGTTCTGCGCAGAATCGACATGAAAGACGCACAGTCATCATGTCTACGCTGGGGGTAAGGGGCGCCACCCCCACCCCCTACCCCCTAACCAGGTGTTTTATCCTACATTGTTCTACTGCTAATCGAGCTGAACTAGATACGGACCCTGCTAGCATTACATAACTAAACCAGTAGGACTTAACACTTGTCCCGATGTGGAATTAAATTGGCGGTTTTTCCCCACATGCAGAACTGCGTTAATGAAGCCTGTGGTATTTCTGTACATTTTATATCTTTTTTCTTTTACATTTTCCATCCTTTTTTCGTAGTGTTCTAATCGGCGTGGCGGTGTGAGTGTGTCGCTACCCACGCCCTAACGGTGTACGCTGGCGCATCGCCAAGTCCCGCTTCCCGGTACTTCCTGCCACTTCACAGTGCATTAAACAAGGCCGTTGTGGCTGACGATAAAAAAAAGTCACCACCACTCCCCACTCACACCACCCGCCGATCAGAAACGCGAGAAGCGCGGCGCGACAACCGCGAGGTTTTTAGTAAACAGAAACCGCGCCCATGTCCCGGCTCATAATGCCCCAATGTGCACAGGTCACGCATGGACGAGCAACGCTGACCCAGAAATCCATGAACTGTGGAATACAATAGGCCGGTGGTTCCATGCGAGGCGCTGCCAACCTGCCCCCAGTCGCGCTCTGTGATGCCTACTCTACTGCTACTACTACAACGAGGATGAGGCAGCGTGTTCTGGTTGTAAACGGTGCGTCGTCGCCTGCGTCAGAGGGCTTTCTTGTGTGAGTACTATCGTAAAACCGGATGAGTTTTAATCTGGGCCCCCGTATGCGACGACTGGAGCCAAAACTCCAGGAGTCGCATACGGGAGCCCAGATTAAAACGAATAAGGTTTTGATTTTATCCTACCCCCTGTGAACGATATTTTTATGTGAGGATAATAACAAAAAACATGATTAAAACTTTCTGAAGTCCTCCATATAGCTCTCCTTGCTGCTCTGAAGGCGCATGGAACTACTTTCAGCTGCTGATCTCTGATTGGTCCATTTTTTGTACGCTCCTAGGAGCGATTTTTTATCCGTATGCGACATACGGGCGCATACGGAAAGTCAATGTTAAGCCTATGGGATTTTATATTAGGGGTAGGATAAATGAACGTTCCTCACAGCCGCACGCCATACGTACAACCAACAGCGCCCATGTTTCAATAGCATTGCTTGGTATTCCCATGACTACGATTACAAACAAGGTCAGGGGGAAAGTGTCGATATTTTTCCATATGAAATGTACTGCCCCTAAGAGACTGAGAAAACATGGAGAACACATCAATATTGGCCATGGAATAGGGCTCAGGGTGTGCGGGGAGTTTCAAAACGCTGTTTTATTGGCGTGAATGAGCCTCAATATCTACCACTACATTCTATATGAAAATATATTCTGATAAACTGGAAGGATAGGACCCAGCAAAGGTGGAGTGTCGAGGGAAAGGGAAGCTGGGCAGTGGCTGAGGCCAGTCTCTTGTTATTGAAACACACAAACCTGTTATCATAGTCTTCTGTGAGTTCTACTCCTGGCGTCAGACTGTTATGTATTCTGTATGGTCCATTGATGAATTCCACATCTTACCTCGCACACCATCGCTATAGTCACGTCTGTGAAGCAGTGCATTCAATAGCGCACTGCTGTCAATGATATCACAACCATTTCCGCGTGATTTCCAGCTGTCTGTCAAGTCCTGCTGTGACAGTAAATCTAGCACATCTCAACCTCTGCGTATACATATCACCAGTCTTCAACCTACCGTATAATATATTCACAAAATGTCCCCTTCCGTTTAAATTATGTCCCATTACTTTTAATATCCTTCCTGGTTATTTGTGGCTCAAAGGACACATTAGGAACATGACCTGGATTTTAAGTATGGAGTGTGAATAGCTAATTAGACACAGTCAATTAGGACAGGTGCGACTGCGACCTCCTGGGATCACACTGGTTAATCAATCATGGATGTGCTCATTAATACACGAGGCAGTTTAAAACATACCCAGGAGCCCAGTCGTGTGCTGTGAGTGTCTGCAATATTCCCATTTATCACGGACATTTTACGTGACGCAACTACTCAAACAGACCTGACACAACCAGCAATAAAGTTTCAAATTCTAAAACGGCCGCGTCTACTTTCACCTGATTTGCATGTCAAGTCGGGATGGTTCCAATATGATAGGTATAATTTAAAGTCAAACGTTGCTCCTCTCGAATATCCATACCACCAGTCACTTTTATGTGTTAAATACCATGCAGATATATAGCAGTGAAGCTTATGTCGGATTTTAGCCGTTGTTTAAATTGTTAAGTAGCATATCTCGGCCCTCCCACAAAATTCAATAAAAACTGGGTATATAAATACCCATAAATAGATCTTTAGTATTCACCAAACGTAAAGTAAGTTTGTTTGTTTGAGTAGTTTCCCGTCCAATATATCCTATCAGACTTGCTTCGAGTTTGATGATGATCGAATATATGATATGAATCTTTGGTAGAGGTGTCACCCCTGCACATTTTACCAAGGTGAATTACTTTAGTTCTCATACCACATATAGTAAGTAACAGCAATTACCGGATATTTGAGAAGTGTATAGCAACAGAGTATATATCCGTCCTACATACCATAAATAGTCACCAACTTGAGTAGGAAATGTGGGCAGGTTAATTCCGGTTCCAGTTCGCACATGAGCATGCGCGCGACTCGTCTGACGTCAACGGTCTGCTCACAACGTCTGGGGAGCGTCCGTGAGGAGCAACTGACGTCACAGAGTGTCTGTAGTTCAGGGGACTGTAGACAGAGGGCGCGCGACGCGGGACAAAAGGGGCAGACGACATCTGGTCCACTCGGGCTGCGTCCCTCACCGCCCTTCAGTTGAGGGCACCAACAGTCGTAAATTACGCCCGTTCGGGGCCGTCCGGGGCTGCCCGGGCTGCAGTGCCGGGGTTACAGTGAGATACCCGCGCCATGACTTGTCATATTAATTCTGCCGCCTCACTGCGCCGCTCCGCGCTGCCCCACAGCGCCGCTCATGATAATAACTCTTCTCCTTAACGCCCTCCGGCGCTGTGCCCGAGACTGGGAACGCAGCGTCTCTCGCCTGTCCTCGCGCGATCTCGTGAACCCACGCACAATCTCGAGAAATAGAGCATTAGTTCATACCCAACACCAACGGCGGAAACGCCCCAATAGGGACTTGGCCTGTTAGGTAATAGTCTGTCGGAAGTATTCCCTTTAAAAACTCTTTAAACAAATATATCTTTAAAGAAAAGCACTGGGGCCAGATGGTAATAGGCACATCCAAGGATGGTAATGCACAAGGATGGTAATTGGGTACATCCCAGAGTTTATTTTGGGTCTCAGACATTAAGCAGAGATAAGGCCGCAGCAATGCTCTTGTGTGGGTAGAGCGTGGAGCGTAACTGAGGTGAGGGAGTGATTCACAGGCTGAAGAGTGAGGACACTGTGATACAGGAGACGTTCTCACGGTCCCGCCCCTGCTGACAACATGGCCGCTGGGCGTGGCTCTCGAGTCGTCGTCAGTGCGCGTCCCCAGGGCGGAACGCGGGGCTGGTGGACAGTCAGACCCGAACCAGGAACGCAGACCCAAACCCAAGCCCGGACCAGGGACCTGGGATTCATCCCTGCACCTGGAATGTGGGCCTCAAAGCCGAATCCAAGCCTGGACCAGGGAGCCGGGATGCAGACCCGGACCTGGGATGTGGGACCCAAACCCAAGCCCAAACCAGGGAGCCGGGATGCAGACCCAGACCTGGGATGTGGGACCAGAACCTGAAACCCAAACCCAAGCCTGGACCAGGGACCTAGAATGCAGACTCGGACCTGGGATGTGGGACCAGAACCTGAAACCCAAACCCAAGCCTGGACCAGGGACCTAGATGCATCCCTGGACCTGTGATGGTGGACCCAAACCCAAACCCAAGCCTGGACCAGGGACCCTGAATGCAGACTCGGACCTGGGATGTGGGACCAGAACCTGAAACCCAAACCCAAGCACGGGCCAGGGACCTAGATGCATCCCTGGACCTGGGATGTGGGACCCAAACCCAAACCCAAACCAGGGACCCTGGATGCAGACCCGGACCTGGGATATGGGACCAGACCCGGAAAATCCAAAACCAAGCTTGGACTAGGAACCCGGGATGCAGACCTGGATCTGGACACGAACACAGGATGCAGTACCTGGGACCCCAACCCAAGCAGCAGGATCTGGATCTGGGGTCCTTTAGACCTGAAACAAAACCAGAGCCAGTACCAGAGACGTGGGCCCCAGGGTCCATCATACCCAAACCAGGGACCCAGGCCCGTCAGACCCAGGCCCGGGGCCGTGCGACCCGCGCCGACCCGGCACAAAGCCCGGAGAGAGGTGGTCCCTGCTCTCTCCACCCTCCATCTCACCTCCGCCTGTATCATCGCGTGTTCAATTGTTGTGAGGCAGGGATCAGGTTCCGGCCACAAACTGAACGTTTCACGCTGTGGGAAGTCGTCACATCGTCACAGTGCATATAAAGGCCTTTTTTTTGTGTTTTCCAAAAAAAAGCTGACTTTGTGAAGTAGTGCTTAGTTACACCTAATTTGTCGGGTGGATGGGGATGTTAAGAATATCAAAAACGTCATGCTTGCTGACCAAAGGTAAAATGCCATGGTCGATACTATATCTTGTGGTTCGTGGTTAGTGAACTAGTCTACATCAGAAAATACTGTTTATCGTCTTAAATATCACAAAGGCAATTAATACCAGAACAGTTTGCTGACATGTGAATATTCATAGAGTTGTACTCACATTATCAATCACCTGTTCCCTGTGTGAATGAGTTGTGGCGTAAGAAGTTCTCCAAAAAGTGGCCGGATCTAGTGTCTTGTTGGCTCCTTGCCGTCAGGTGTGTATATTTTGTCAGGTGTGTACATCCTGCCTCCCCCACTTCTAGCGGCTACTCTGTGGTCCAGTGGTCGGCAGTGGCTGCAGGGCCCCTCCCTCAACCCCCACACTCCGCCCCCCAATCAGCCAAAACCTCTCACCAGCCCAGCGCTCATTTGTGGCGCCTCACCTGAGGAAATGTCTTCAAAGCGGTGCCTAAAAAAGGCTCCTGTGGCTGTAGACTGGCTTCAGTCCCTGTGTACTATCTTATGCATCTTCCTCCACCTCTCCCAACCGGGACTCAGGCCTCAGTCTCTGCGTGTTTTGCCTGTCCCTCCGCAAACCCCACTCCTACTCAGCTAGATGCCTCATTCCTGGGCCTGTCGGGCGTAAGGGGAGGTACATATGTTGAAAATAAGTTTTATTTCTTAATATTGTCCATAATCAAAGACCATAAGCCCGTCTACGGTAGACGGAGAGAAGGACGGTCCCACCCGGCCCGCGGCCGTGACAGTGCCGCTTTAATGACGTCCACGACCGCCCACCGCCCCCCGCCTTTCGAAACCAACCGCTCAGAAAAATTCATGAAGGAATTATGCATGCAGTGGGCCACGTCCGGCCCCACCATGCAGTGATGGTTCTCTTCTGCTGCTGATTTCTTTTTTAAACCTGGTACTCCCTTGTGGTATGCGAGGAGAGAATGCTACACGAGCTTTCAGTGATAGATGGCTGACCCAGAGTTCGAGTAACCAGGTTATTGGTGAAAACCTGAAGTTTCATCCCCGAAAAAGCCTCACACCAACACTTACTTTCATTTACTTGGAACCCATGACTGTTGTCATCAGATGTGTGTGTATGTCAATAGAGTAGTATTTTTACATAAAGTGTCCCTGTTTAATCAAAACAAAGATTCCCGATACTACATGGCATTCCAATACATCACATATTACTAGTTACATTAAGGTAGTTTTCATCCATCCCTCATTCATTAGGTCGTTTCACATTTTTTTACTACTGATAATAATATGGCATATCTCCTACGCATTTGTTTGTTATGGTAGTTTAACGTCCAATTTGTTCAATCAAACTTTCTCCTACGTATACCAACCGCTCCTATCCATGTCTTATTCATGAGTGTATGCCACACTGTGACGTACGGGGTTTGAGTCCACGTTACTAGACGAAATTTCGCCATTTTAGGTATATGAGAACTCGAAAACAGGATGACTGTTTACGTACATCACAACACTTGGTAATGTCCCCCTGCCTTCAGCCTCAGGACATATCTGATCACTTATTTCACCCGTGTATTTTTGACCTACGAAGGCAGTCAGCCAGTTTCCGTATATTACTACAGGAATGCTTGTAGGTGCGTCACACTGCCGAGTAGGGGGCGAGATGGGTCTGACAAGAGTCCTAACATTAGCCGCTGCTTGAGGGGCATTGTTTCCGCCAATAGCCCATCATGGGCACACATTAGCCTCTGTGTAAGCTCAGGTAGGCTCGGGTAGGCGCGGTCGGGGCACTTAGAGTGATTAATGGCTCATTAAGAGGCTCACCTGAGCCTAACGACGCCTAATGACCCTCCATACACGATCTCCAATCTGTGTAGGGCGCGGGGCCTCGACTGGTCACCAGCGGGCCACTTAGTTATACCAATAGAAAAACCCTCCGGTAACCAGCATCTGAGGAGGGTGGCGCCGCCATGCGGGCGGTGGTTTACCCCTCACAGTGTGCGGTAAATCCGCGTACGGCACGGGCTGATGAGAAGGTAAATGGAGGACGCTCCTGAGGCTCCTCCCCGCTCCTTTGTCGTCCTAAACTCGCCGGTTTAATTGGTGATTATTGAACGTTCACGATCGGTGTTGTTGGTCGATTCGGGGGAGGCCTCCCTCCCCGGGCCGGACAAGACACGGCCCGCATGGAGGGCGACGTCCCCGCGATCCGCGCGGCCGTCAGGTCGTTCTCATCAGTGAACACCCGACCCTCGAGTAGGTGTGCAGTGTTTGCGGGCCTTTCCGGCTACTGTGTTATGGTATAAGGCAGCTCTGACCCTCCACTAGTGTTAGCGGGCCTATTATGTAAAGCTGCAAACACACTAAGAGAGAAACAGCAGCGATTTCTGTAATCGTCCACACAAAATGGCATGTATGTGAAATACTATTTCAGAATAATATTTCCCACCAAACATTTAGCCTCTTTGAAGCAATAATCAGATGAACTCTGAAATAATAGTTTACATACAAGCCATTTTGTGTTGGCGATTTCGGAAATATCTGCATTTCTCGCTTGGTGTGTCCCCGGCATTATGGTATGAGGCAGTTCTGACCCTCATGTACTGTTAGCGAACCTGTCCAGCTACCGTGTTATTGTATAAGGCAGTTCTGATCCTCAAGTACTGTTTGCGAGCCTTTCCAGCTACTGCGTTATGGTTGAAAGCAGTACTGACCATCCAGTAGTGTTAGCGGGCCTTTGCAACTACTCTGTTACTATATTTTTTCAATGGTAGGGTCGCGCTGTGTCGTGCAACATCTTGCCGCATCTTACTGGATCGTACTACATTTTATAAGGTTTGCATATTTTCCCTACGGAAACAGAAATAGCACAGCTCGCAGTCAACAATGATATATGCTTCATGGACCTGACAACCGAGGGAAGTGTACGAGAGAAATAGAATAGAAATAGGAAAGAGGGAGGTGTGTCTTCTTTGCTTCCGTAAGTAGTTCTAGAGTGTCATGTCAATATTTACCAAATCTGTGTAATACGCAAACTTTACAGGTCTATGGTTTTGCCCTCTGGTGACATAATCGCAAATCTCTTTTCCAAATGGCCGTCTATGAATGGGGGACAACGACTGGCTTTGTGTGTTTGTTGACGAGTGTTTCTCAGTGGATATTTGTATGGCTTGCTAATTGCTGCTTAAGAGGACAGTTACCTGAGCCATCAGTGTGGTTTCACCTGTCATAATCACGTAGAACCCCGTGAGAAACACCCTCACCCTCACCCCGCCCGCACCCCGCCCTCAGCCTCCCACGTCGTCTTACGTCCTTTGTCCACGACGTAAAAACATGGCGTTCTCCTGCGCTGGTTCCTTGTTCTCGTTATGTGGACGCCTTCTGTCGCCGGCTCCCAGCCGCCACGTCCCCGTTACAACGCCACTTCACACCTGGTGGCGTTTTTTTACCCGCCCCTCTTCGGGTTATATAATGTTTCTGGTACCAGGGAAGCAGTGAGAGTCGCACCTTGAACTCCGACACCACAAAGGTGTATCAATACAGGTAGTTCACGTTCTCACCATGCAGACTGTCAGTCCGATACAGGTGTTCAACCATCAGACACGGAGAAATCCTCACCTTCAAAGACAACTTCTACAATATCGATTCAGTAGCGTGTGCAGTTTGTAAATGAATATGCTCCATTGCCGCCGATACTCTTGGTTCTTGAATGGAGCGGGTGAGGGTGGTGTAGGAGGGTTACAACTCACCGATGTGACCTGGGCATCCACTTTCACCCCCATCCCCACTAACCGCGACTACTTAGATTGCCGAAAAATCTTCATGCATTGTTGCAAGTGTAAGAACTTCCCTCCATGCCGCCTTCGTAATGGCCACACTTCCATTACATGTACTTTCTCTTGTGGCGACTGGAATCTGCGCTGAGTCTTTATTTACATGCATCTGTGTTCGGGAAAAGAAATGGTTCAATAGTGTGGCAGGAGTATCTACTGATATTCAATATATCTTGATGTCTGAATGAATGGTATTAATCTAGAGACTACAATCAATGCCTAAAACTCTAGTTTGTATGGTATAGAGGTCTTGACTTCATTTCAAATAATTTTCTTGTGGTCTCTTTCTCCTTGCAGTTAATCTTGTTCACTGTCTTTAGGATACTTTTGATCATTACATTGATGGGGACGCTGACCTCATGTAAACCTCTGCTTGGAACGGAACCCGCTCGGCTTGGAGAGCTGCTCTGCTCTGCTCGGCGACACTATCGCCATTATCAGGGCCATTATGGACTTGTATTTGGGCAGTTATAGCCACGTTCAAATGGCAATTCGGCAAGCGACCGCCGACAATAAAAGACCATTCGCGGTGGCAGTTTCAAACGCCCTCGCCGACCTCACACCCTCAACCCGAGCTGGCCGCGGCCATTTTGAGTTGTGACCGAGGTGATAATTACAGACTGCAGCGCCATCTGAAGGGCGCCGTGGGTCACCGGAGACAACCCGGGTCAGTGTCCAGAAATTAGGTCATGTGGATATCAGTGAAATTCAGACAGGTATCTACCTGTATGTCACTCTCCCAACAGATGTTTGATCTTACTCGTTGCACAATGAGGAGTGGTTGATTACCCGAAGTGTTTCACTGTACCAATGGGGAATGATGTACCCCTACATGAAGGGTAATCCCAGTATCCCTACCCACAGAAAGTAGCGTTTTTTGTGGACCTTCAAGGATAGACAACCTCCACTAATAACCATGTCTGACCCCCCCCCCCCCCCCACCCCCCCCCCCCCCCTCCCCACACACACCCACCGCCGCCGCTTCGCTCCTTGAAGTTCCGTCATTACGAGCTGCTGCACACGTCATTATTACCTTTCAGCGACAATAACGACGTCATCAGCGTAATATCTTCATGACGTCACGGGTCGGTGCGTACACAGAACGCTGGTGACGCGCGGCGACGTTGTCTTGTGGCGGGCGGTTACCATGACGACGTGGGCAATGGTCAGACAAGATACGGCAGACGCCCGGAGGGGAACGCCCGGGGCAACGACCACGTGACCCGGGGACGCGACCACGTGACCCGGGGAAGCGACCACGTGACCCCGGGCAACGACCACGTTACCCGGGCGCACGGCAGCGTATTAAGGCGGGGTTCGGTAGAGTTCGGCGGGGTTCGGTGGGGTTCGGTGGAGTTCATCAGGCTATGACGGTGATCGGCGGGCTCCGGCAGGATCCGGTGGGGTTTGCCGTAGTTCAACAGGGTTCGGTAGAGTTCGGCGATGATCGGAGGGATCCTGCAGGATCAGGCGTGGTTCGCTGAGGTTTTGCTGGGTTCTGCTGCGTTTTGCAGGGTTCGCAGGTGTTCGGCAGAGTTCGACAGGGTCCGGCGGAGTACTGAGGGAGTTCGGCGGAGCTCAGCAGGGTTCGGCAGGGTTCGGCAGGGTCCGGCGGGGTCGGGGTTCGGCGGGGTCGGGGAAGGACGTAGTACGATACCTCCCCGGGTCAGAGGTCGTGATCTGTCGCCGGCCTCGACCGTGCATCCCATAGGCGCCTTGTTAGGGCCCACGAACTCGTCACTGCTTCACGATTGGATACCATTTCTATAAACTTTAAAATGTGGAGAGCTACCATCTCTGTGATAGAACATAATGCGCAAACCCTGACCATCTCGACAAGATACCCCTACACTAACAGCCAATAGACTCACGTGTCCACCAGCTTATAATCCATTTCTTATTAAATTCCATATGTTTAAATCCTCGACCAGTATACTTCATTAGAACTTACAGTGTATAGTATATACATCCTCTCATACATACGTATTCTAAGATGGCAGTATTCCTTAACTGTTTTTTGTATTTGTACCGAGGTGAGGACCAGACTAGCTGACCAGTGAATTTGATCTATAAACTACCATCTGCGACTATTAACTGGGTGTGACCTCCGAGGTGGCCGGACTGGACCCTGTGAAACTGAGCCCTGACCGCGACCCCGCCCGTCGGCCACCCGTCGGCACTTCAGTCACCGATTCCCGGCCGGAGAGGGCTGGAGTTGGACTGGAGACTGACTTAGATTATAATTAATGTTAAGGGTGCACTACTCGGGGCGCCGGTCAGCTCTGTGAGGTGTGGATAGAGCCAGGCTGCCCGGGGTGCTCCTAATTGAATGCACCTCCGTCTGTGAGCTCAAGGCTGCAGGCTCCCTGGGCTGAGATCTATAGTCTGTCTCATGGCCTACTGTAGGCTCCCTGAGCTGAGATCTATAGTCTGTCCCATGGGCTGCTGTGGGCTCGCTGAGCCAAGATCTATACTCTGTCTCATGGCCTGCTGTAGGCTCACTGGGCGGGGATCTATAGTCTGTTTCATGACCTGCTGCAGGCTCCCTCAGCTGAGATCTATACTCTGTCTCATGGCCTGCTGCAGGCTCCCTTGACCGGGATCTATACTCTGTGTCAAGGTCTACTGATGTGTGTCCTATCGATAAGGCGGGATACGTGTATTTAAAGGTCACTGAGCGATTGATATCCCTGCGATTCCTACCCATGACCTCACTTTGGGGATGGTACAGGAATCACAAGAAAAGTCATAGAGAAAATATTCAACATGTTTTATACCAAATTGGCGAGAGATTTTGAACCTTGAAGAGGGGAATTTGTTTGCTATGATTGCCTTTGTTAACGGCAGGACACAGTCAAAAGAGTGTCATATTAAGCGATTTAGTACTGGTACAGAATTGCAGGGAACATTGTTGCTATGAAATGCCCCTCGAGATAAAAAAAATCGCCCAGTGCGATTCCCGCTTTATAGATGTATAGAGTAGCAAGGATGATGTCTCTGGAAAAAAAGACTAATATCTGAACAATCAGCAATAACTTAGGGTAAAGGCAGCTCAAGCTAGCACAGGGTATACCTATGTCCAACTGCCAGCTGGAGGCACTGAAATTTTACGGTGTACGGGGTGGGGGGAGGGGGTGACACCAGCTTTATTACCCCAGATGCGGCTGGAGACACGACCCGGAGAGAGAGGGCAGAAAGAGTGACCACAGGCGTCGTTTGGCCCCTAGACAAGGCTCAGTCCCTGTGTCCTACGCCTCCGCCTCCCTGTCTGCCACCACCACCTCCCTAACCATCCTCCCTGCATTAGAGATCATGTTGGATATTTTCTGGAGGCCCTCCTTGCAGTTCCTGTACCCCCCCCCCCCCATCCCCACCCATGCGGTGAGGCCACGGGGCAGGAGTTCCAGGGTTTTTATTGTTCAGTAAGAATCCATCTCTCAACAATCTAATTCATTTGGAGAGTTACTGATGCAAATGCCACTTTATTGACTTTAGCACCCGGGATGTGTTTGGAAACTTGGATACAGGGATTGCTGGACCTGTCGGGCCTTGGCGCAAGTGAACGTACTGAAAAATAGTATAATTTTGAATGAATGTCCATAATGAGAGACTTGAGCAGGTCTATCTGCAGTGCCCCGAGTATCAGCGGCCACCGCGACCGCGGCCCGGCATCTCAGCTATGCCGGTGGGCGAGTTGTGCCCGATCCCCTCCTCCCCCAATCATCACCCCCAACCCCCACCACCACGGTGTAGATTACAGAGAGGGCCGGCGGGCGGGTCAGCTGCACCCCGACTGAACCTGACCACCAGCCGCCTGACCACACCAAAGAGTATCTATACCCGTTGACCACTCCAAGCCCGAATGTCCACCCCACTCTGCGCTGCCCAGTGTCTGCCGAGAATGGGATGCTCAATATTTTGTTGATTAGACCAACGAGTATAGAGAAAGTATACTCGTTGATTAGACCAACGAGTCTGTATTCGCTGATTAGACACAAGCATGTTACGTGTACTTAACCTCACTCTTTAGGCACATGCTAACTACAGTGTCAATTAGTTGCGGATATTTTCCGTAATTTCACCAAATTCTTTACGATCTACTGACGACCAGAGTCATAATAGGCATTTTTACCTACAGACGTACATCTATAGCTACATACCGTTGATAAGGGTGTGGTAACTACAGTTTTCATATTATGGCTAATATTTTCATACCAAGGCTGACCACGTGACGCCGTCGTAACCAATCAGATCGAAGCTTAGATATGTGAAGAAAGTTGAACTTACTCGATAAAGGTGGACATGGCTATCCCACTGACCGGAGGTCAACACATTGCCATTCTATCGATATTTGAAGGTATCACAAAGAATTGGGGAAAGAAGTCCCTGAAGAAAGAATGTCAAGGCCTCTTAAAGTAATTTTCTAGGTCCTCACCTCGTAATTTTGATATTCTTACACCTGGGATCAGTATCCCTCTAATACCCACTGAGAAGATCTTCAAATTATGTCTTTGAAATAAGTCACCTCGTGCTGTTACATGTACGGGCAATAGAGCATGCACTCCATATTAAGGTGACGACCTGCCTCTTCCTGATCATTGGGTATTAAGGAGACGTCGTGCTTCGTGCTGGTCATTGAGTATTAAGGTGGCGTCGTGCCTCGTGCTGGGTCATGTCTCTCTGCTCCCAGATGGACCCTGACGACCAGCCGCACCAGCTGACTTTAATTTAGACCAATCAGCGGCGAGAATCGCCAGCTTCTGCGAACCAGCGCGGTTGCCCGGATGTGGGAGTGGTCGGCGAATAAAGGAGGCTGGGCCCCTCATGAAGGTCACATGTATATAATCAATGTCCAGAGATTTATTTACTCAGTGTAGACTGCAACTTAGTTTTGACGGCCTGCGAATATCTTTAACTTAGTTTGCCGGTCTGTGAATATCTTCCAAATCCTAGCCCATTCATTAGTCCTGACTTGGCTACAGTGATATACACTATGAAACGAAGACTTGCTCAGGTCTTTGATTACGAATATTCCATAATAAAATAAATTACTTTGCAATATATAGACGTTTGACAGGCCTAGGAATCAAACCTGGGTCCAGTGGCTGAGCTGGAGTGTAGGGGGGGGGGGGTGTTGACTTGATCAAGTCTAATATTATGAACATTCATTAAATGATTCAACAATATTAGACTCAACATCACCTGTATTGCAGTGAGGAGGGGTGGGGTAGATAGAAGAGTACAGGAACTGAAGCCAGTCGCGATGGGAGGAGTAAGGGAGGGGTAAGGGAGGCAGAGGCGGGGGTAGACTTGCTCAAGTCTTTGATTATGAACATTCATTAAATGATTAACCACAATCAGAATAAAGTTCATTTAAGTATGTATCCCTAGTCACTAGGAGCGGAGGGGTAGGACAAGGGACTGAGGCCAGTCTAAGGCGGGGGACCAGTCTATGTGGGAGGCTGAAGGTGGTTGAGGGTCAGAGACTATTAGAGCTGACAGAGGAACTCGACAAATCAGCTGGCGCTCAATCTATCGCGGTATCACTCGTAAACAATGTGGTGAATGTCGAGGAACCACCGACCACACCAGAGACTGACGACTCGCTGTGAAACTCTGAGACGAATTCCAGACGCCCCTCGCCGGGCCACCAGCAGACAAAGACAGACCGCCACTTCCTGTGTTTAGGTCCATGACGTACAGAACCAGGTTCTCGGGCGTCTAGAACTAGGTTCTGTTTTGTGTTGATTCTACTGGTGAACAATCAAAACATGTGTAGGAATCTTGTTTTATTTGTACTGTTTCGTTTTGGTCGGGAATCTCGTGGGTGTTTTACATACATTCTACCAGGGGCAAATGACACAGCTTTATCAGTGTCAATTTGAATCGAAAGAGGTTGTAATTAATCAAGGAACCCTAACCCCCAGCCTAACCCTAACAGAGCCATAAAGGTTAGTGACATAGAATCGCTTGAGTGTAAACACAGACTAAGATACAGGTCCCTGGTGTAAGGAACATGGGATTATTCCTGGCGTTTAAGTTGATTTCTTTCTCCAAAACGGGACGAGTTTGTTTCGGGACGACGTCTTCAGTCACCTCACATCTATACACTGACCAGCCCTGTTGACAGTGAGTGTGAGAGTTGACAGTGGGTGTGAGAGTTGACAGTGGGTGTGAGAGTTGACAGTGGGTGTGACAGCACCATTCATCCTCTCACCTTATCTTCCCTCTTACGTAACAACCACCTAAGGCTCAGCTGAGGTTACAGTTCAGGGCAGAGCAGAGGGCGCTTAGAACCCAGTTTTACTCTGACCTGATTGGAAAACCTGATGTAAGCTCCAGAAGGATGTAGAGAAAAACAGCTACAACAACACCATCACACCATCAACAAATCCACTAACTTTTTCAACAACACCCCACCACAATATCAATCCGAAGTCCATCTACTCCTGTATTCAGTGACGTCAGATCGGCTGTGGTTGCTGCCTCAGAGTGAAAAAAAACATAGAAAATATGTCGGTGTCGGCCACGGAGTAGGGCTGTAGGTCTGTGGAGAGGTTCAACTCACTGTTTTGCCGGTGTGAACGAGGATCAATTCATTTCATCTTTGTTTCACAAAAGGAGAACTATCTTTAGATAATGAAAATGAAAACAAGTATTTCCATGGAAAACTGCTATCTTTCTTACCATCTACCTGGATTCATGGTCTTGGTCCAACAATATTGTATAGAACATCTTTATACTCTGACATTGACAAGTTAAAATACCTTGATATTATTCAAATTTCCTCAAATTATATATGAAAACAATAATTATATATACTAGTAAGTAAGAAGTATTTAAGGGTTCAAAATTATATCCAAAATAAGGGTTCAAAACTATACCCAAATGATAAAGAAATAAAACCAGAAGGAAAAGAAGATAAGTAGAGGCAACCAGAAGGAAATCCTGCGATCCAGATCTATTAATAACTCAGTAACTATAGTAACACAATAATTTTAATACTCAATTAACGGACTTTATGAATGGAAATTGGTAACCCAACACACCCGATGAAGGCAATCCCACGCCGAAACGTAGTGTCATATAAAAGTTACTGCATATACAATCTCAATGTTCAAAATTAAACTAAAGAAAAATAGAAATTGAAAGAAATACTACTTATGTTGTTGGTTTCGTGAATAATTTTCCTAGAAATCTTTATACTCGTTTGTATAAATGATTTCTAGTTTCCGTATCGGGACTGGTCATGTAAGATGGGTCTATGTAGGTCAGTGGGGTCTCTGATAACAAGGTGTCAGTCAAATATCTGATCCACCAGCCAGTCACGTAGTCGGCGACTAATCAGACCAATACGTCGGATTACCTAAGATTCCGCCGAGGAATTAATAAACACACCGTTACCCCGTACTTCGTATGGTAACCATATGTAATGGGACTTCAGGGATTGGATGTGTTTCAATTCCAACACAGCGGGAACCTGTTATGGTGGAAATACTTGATATTTCAGTACAGCTATTTCATTCAGAGGAATAGTGTAGGGAGGTCCAAACCAGTTTTATCCGCGTTTATATATACTATCTTTGTTTATACAAGAAAAAATAGTTTTATAAACAGGAAATGAACTTTTTTTGTTGTTGTGCAGTATGAAATGTTTTATCCCCGTCCACAACAGGAAATGAAAACAAGAAGTTCAACGAAGGAGTAGAAAACTGGCAATCCTGAATTTCTGTATAATACAAACAGACAGAGTAAGTTGTATGTTTATGGGGTCCATGCGCAAAGTTCAAGCAAAAGAGTACGATTCAGTCTACCTTCTTTGGTTTAAGCACCGAGAATAAATTTGATTGTGGTCTACTCATTGCTTTAAGTTGAAAAAAGGTTGTGCTTTGGACACCACTCTTACTCATTGGGTTGAGTTGTACAAAGATTGTCCTTAGACACCATCCCTACCCGTTGGTTTGTGTTGTACAAAGGCTGTGCTTGGTCGTGTACTTTACAGATGGCTCACTTCAGGGCCCCAATGACCATCTGCACGGACGTCCCTCGAGATGACTAGACCACACCCTGCCCCACATCCGAAACCACACCTGGGCTGGGCCTGTCTGGTGGCAGTGGTCAGGGCTAGGATGCCTGCCAGTGTTTGTCTAACTAACCTATTCCCACCGCTGGCCGACATAACTCAACAGCTGCCTGCACTAATTGCTCCAGGGATGTCAGGACGGGGTCAGAAGTAGAGTGGACATATTTTTCATCTGGAATCTACGGTCTCAGACAGACCGAGAAAATATGGGAAACAGATCGGAGTTGGCCATGGAATGTAGGGCTGAGGGTGTGTTGGATGGTTCAATCCACAGTTTTATTGGCATAAATGCTTCTAAATTGATATCTTTTTTTTCTTTTAGATAAAGAAAACAATTTACTCAAATCTCGTCTGAAATCTCGTCTGCTCCGTTCCCTTAAAAAAAGTCGTCTGCTTCACTCCCTGCATTCCATCTACACCGGAGACGCCGACACGCGTCCTAACCCACTTCCTCTCCTCCTTTCTGAAGACTTCCTCCTGTTGCCTAGCACAGTCCTCCTTTAAATCTACCGTTATTTCCACTAATGACCTTCCCTCAAATCAGTCCCACAGGCGCCATGTTATTCTGACAACACCGGAAACAACATCGCCGTGCCCGGTCAGGGAATCAGAACGTATTCCGCCACCCATTCGTCAGAGAACTCTACCGTGGTGGGTATCTTATCGGCGTATTATTATTGGTAATCTCTCTTAATGAGTCTCCTATGAGGCTGGCTTTGCAGGGCTTCCTTGGAGCCCGCTGGTCCCCGGGTTTCTACGGGTCATTAGACGGGCGTCATACCGGAGCAGGACTGGGCTTGATGAGCTGCTCACTCTCCTAGCACAGGTCCTTCCTCTAAGCCAAGCTACCTTTTGGGGAGTAAAATCTGTTTTTCTTTTCTTTTTATTGGGTCTGTTTGAAAACATGGTTTGCGGTTTACCACTTTCCCCGTTATACATACAAAGCTAGACTTTGAGAGTTGCTATTGATTGATGGGCTTGCACTATTACACAGAGCATGCGGCCACTTTTTTATATTCCAATGTGTACTTATCAAAAGAAAAATACGCACATGATACTTTTTTTGTTGGCTGTGGAGCATAATCGGGCCCAAATATACTCATTCCCTGTTCCGGTATGTGACGTTCTGGCCTGTTCCATAAATGAATGAATCGTGAAGGCTCTGCTAGGAGAGTGTCTGAGGAGGGAGAGTGACGACGCTGGGGTGGTTTGAGGGGGCCGGTGGGCGGCGACTGATTAGCGGGGTCACACAGTCTGTGTGTGACAGCTGATAACAGTCCGTGGCCGGCCCCACTCCGAGCCGCCCCGAGTAGCCCCGACCACCCCCAAGTAGCCCCGACCATCCCCGAGCGGCCCCGACCAGCCCCGACCACCACCGAGCGACCCCGAGCAGCTTCGAGCGACCCCCAACAGCTCCGAACAGCTCCGAGCAGCCCCAACCAATCCCGAACAGCTCCGAGGGGTTCATAGCAGCCCCGAGCAGTTCCGGGCAGCTCCGAACAGCTAAGAGTGATACTCACACCTCCTCACAGACATGCTCCTCAGTGCTCAAGATGGTTACATTTATTTAGGTCAAACTGCGTGTGAATCATCTTGAAGTCACTTTAATCCAGCTAATGAGACTGGAGAATGAGACTGAGGACACTAATAAAGGTCTATAAGACATCGATGCAACGACTTTGCTCGATCACAGCTTTGACCAACCAATCTGTTGGCTCAGTATGAATCAGTGATATACTTGTCGATGTACGTACATTTTGTACTTCACAGATCTGATCACACTTCTTCCTAACGAGAATCGGGCATTACTAGCATGGGATGATGACTGTGTCCTCGAAAGCTGGGATCGAAGCCGGAAGAGCTCGTAGTCCATGGAGTCCTGAAGATGGTTAATCAACCGAATCGTCACGACAGGTCCAACAGCTTTATGTCTGTTTTACGATTATCTCAAACTTAATATTTCATTTTAAAAAACCCTGGCTTGGAGTTGTAATTCTGTAAAACTTGTATAAATAGATATAATTCATATATAAAAGCTTGGGTTGAAGCGGAGAGAACTGGCAGTCCATGGAATGTGGCTGAGGGCACTAAAAGAGGAGCACTAGGCATGAATATTTGTCTGCATTAATAAGAATATGAATAAACCGTAGAACACTAATCAGAGGGCACCCTCCCTCCCCGTTATAGGATGAGGGCCGGTACTGGAGCCCAAAATAATCCTCTAATTTCTTCCGCTGCGTTTCCTGAGGCTGGATGTTGTCTTCCCGGAGCAAGAGATGATTCATACATGGCCGTTAATCCATCAAAAAGCAGCCTAAATCCCATTATCATCAAAAACAACATGCGCACCGACCAACCTGCCCATGTGATTGTTTATACACAAAACTGTGTCAACAAGAACGCACCCTGCTCCAATTAATCACGCCAGCTTTGAAGCATGTAACCAATACGTGACTGGGAGACAGATGGTCGCCGACATATAAAACCTACATCCATGGGTGGTCGGGCATGGAGCCATCGAGGAGACCACCGAGAATCCTCGATGAGGGACCTCGATGTACCTTCAAGCCTATTTCTATCACCAAGGCTAACACCTTATTGACATATATTTGATTTTATTATTTGCCTGTTATCGATTACTTTTACTTGTACTATATGTACTTTTATCAATGTCTTGTGCAGCTGCACAACATGATATTATTGTATTTAATCATGTTTCTTAGATCTGGCCACGTATCTTTTATGTTTCTTTGAGGTAAAATAGATTATTTAGGCAGTCTTGTCTTTATTAATAGTTATATCGTTTGGCTGTTGTTGATTCGAATCAGTTATGAGATTATATATTATACAAGAAGGTATCTACCAAATATGTATGTATATATATATATATATATATATATATATATATATATATATATATATATATATATATATATATATATATATAATATATACATGTATATATTTTTGATAGACTCACATAGACGTTCACATAGCATTGAAAGATTATGACTACAATTTTCACAGACTAAATAACTGCCTATATATGCCCATCGTTACTTTGTTTTAAAACTGATAAAGATTGTTCCGATCTATTGGGCACTTATTTGCATCAAATTACTCCAGTCCAAAGCCCACCCCACAACGACCAAATGTTTGTTTTCCAATGCTTACACTTACTACTGTCCCAACAAGGTACCTTCTGTTGGTGCATGTTCGGGTTTCAGAATGCATGCGGCAGGCTTTGGGGGTGCTAGGCCCCATGTAGGTATAATAATATTGGATAGGGGATAGACTGGGCCGGAGTGTGAGCCTCACACAGATAAGAAGGCCCTTCAGGTGAGGTTTATTTGTTGGGCATTGATAAAGGCGCGATAAAGCTTCGGCGTGGGCCCTAGCGATATCCAGGCGGGATCTCCCGGGACTTCGCGAGATGCGTTCTCCATGAGGCTGGACGTCAGGGAGATGGGGGAGCAAGGGGAGAGACTGAAACACGATTCGCGCTGAAATATAGACGATTCGCACCATCTCCTAAAACTGCCCTACAATGCACTATTGTATCCTATATTGTTGTCCCCTATAATAGACTATTCCATCCTAAAACTATGTAGGTTTGGCACTGGTGAATATTCTAAGTCGTATATGTATACACATCTCTAGACTAAACCCAAAAGGCATAAACTTAACCTGAACCTTAACCATTACCTTAACAATAACCCTTACCTTAACCTTAAATCTTAATTCAAATCTGAACAGGTTACTGTCAAAAATCGACTAAAAGTAATGAACACGGGAGTATTGGTAGTTTTCCGCCGTGGGAAATCTTTGTGCGAATCGTCGTGGAACCTCAGTGCGAATCGCCCAGTACGAATCGTCTGTTACTCAAGAGAAGACCCCACTGTCTGTTGCCATGTGAGAGATAGGCTTTCTCTATACTCGTTGGAGTGATATGCCACAGGGTCTGCTGTATGATAATATCAAAGTGTAATAATTATATGTTCCTTCTCTTAAAACAGTAAGACCAGGATTGTAATGTCAGTTATGTGAGCAAATCTTAATTACCCGTGGTTTATTTTAATCATAGGTGCCAGCTAATTGCCAGTATTATGATTTTAGTATCCATAGTAATCAAAGTACCCATTGGGAATGCTTAGAGATTCAGTTAACTACTGTTCATTATTCAAAAACTGTTATGGTACCATGACCGTTCTCCTATCCGGCTAGAGACTTCCGGTTCAATATACTCTCCAAAATATGCAAATTCCCCTGACAACAGATCAATCTGCCATCTTGCTGATGAATAGAAAGCGCTGTCAGAGTGTAAAATTGTGATAAACTGAATTAATTGGCATTCTTATGAGCAATCGCTACATCTAGTAGTCTATTTTATATTGTCCAGACATGATTCAAACATTCCAACTCGAAGGAAATCGGGTTTTTTTCAAGGATTTGTTGACATTGCGTTTTTGTTCTAAACTGAGGTCTCACATTATCATTTGAACTGAAATTTCTAGAGAGGTCTGATTTTGTGAAGGAAGATGCTTCAGAATCACTCAATACATCCAAACAAATTGAATAACACCAGAAATGAGCGTCTGAAGGCTTTGCATTATATGTGTTTCAACAAAATGGTGAAAATAGTGCCACCTATTTCCGGGCCAGATCAAAGAATGGTATATGAACTCAAATCCAAGGTATACGGCCTCAAAACCATTTTTGAACTTTTTTTGAAACAGTCCCTATTCATATACCATTTAACATGGAAATTCATAGGTTTGAGTCATTGGAGAACCTGGATAACAAATACAACAAACGAACCATATTTACATATTGGGGTGTGTTCATCACCTATGGGGATGTAAATCAGTGGCAGGTTTAAAAAAAAATCTAAAAGCAAAGCGGAGTATGGTATTACGCAATATGGGCAGTGATTATTTATAAACACCTCTGAAGTCAATGGTGAATGGCACTCCAGGACTGTGACAATGTTCACAATAGACTACCATGACAAAACATCTAATGTACTGGAGATGCCCGTCATTATGGGAATGACCCATTGATATGTCTCAAGGACCGGCTCCCGACCCTGACAACGCTGACCACCCTGGGGGAGTTGACCTAATTTCGCCCTCTCTAGCACGTCCGAGGGACGATAGCCGGACTAACGTCAGAGTCCACACGGCAGGGGTTCTGACGGCCGTGCTAACTTCACACCCACCTGCATTACCACCTCTCCAAACTCTATTGTGGTGTTCTGGGAATAAGAATTAGCGTATTGGCTTGGTAGATCAGTGTCAAAATCGGCTTCACGTTGGGGTTTGGAAGGCAGATTTAGCAGTCTAATATTATTAGAGAGACTGAGTCTGGGAGAAGGGGGATATCCCCATGTTAATCCTCATTTTAAAAGTCAGTGGTGTTAAACATTGTAAAAGATATTGTGATTCCCGGGAATGTATAATTGTCTTGTTTCCTGGATGTGTTTCCCTAATATGGTTAGAATAACATAAAGGCAAGTGGCAGGATCTTAAACTTTATACAGAGGGAAAGGTATGCGTGATGGTTTTGGAAGAAGTAATTCCGAGAAAGGTCTGTGCTCCACTGAGTCAGAGCCTCTCGGACGAGAAGAAGTGGGCTAAGAATACCAGAATGTCTACCATCACCGAAATCAGCTGATTACATTTCTCCTGTGTTAGAGTAAACAATCTAGACGTTATTGTGAGAGGCTGACTGATTCGTCATTCTGGTTTTTGCACAGCCGACGATATGAGTTGAGTGTGCACCTGGTGCTTGAGTGTGTCAAGGTGGTCGAGTTGTTGACACTTCGCAGCCGGCCGGGAGAGATATCCCCAACCACGCTTTCGCTTGGTTAGTCGGCCAACTGTCACCTTTTCTAGACTCCCCATCTCCCTCTCCGAGCATTAACTAACACAGAAAGTATACCTTACCTTTTTCTGATCCCGTGTGTATCCAGAAACTCATGTCACTGTCATGTCCCTTGTGTTTATGTCCCGCACTGTCACTGGTTCACAAAGTCTATTTCGGGAGAGTCCGAGGGACGTTCTTTCAAAGCCTGGTGGGGCTTCACGGAGACAAGGGGAACTCCCTCCCGGCCGCTCGTCGTCCCTTCCCGGTACAACCTCACGCAGGCCGCCAACAAAAACCACCAGTTGATAACGTCCGCGACCACGAGTTCCTCTCCAAGTTACTGGAGTTGTAACTCCGTGAGTTGTTGGTGTTTGTAGGCGTGGATCGAGCCTCGACGATAGACACTCACAGCAGTAGAATCCAATTAGACGTGGAGGTGGTGGACGAGCCGGGCTTTGTTGTGTATAGTAGAGAGCGGATACAGTCGGCTGAGCAGCCAGGCCAGTCTCCCACCAGTCGCCCTTCTCGTCCCCGGCCTCGGACAGCCGTGCAAAGTGTCACGGGGGGCGCTAGGGTTAATTGCATCCCCGTGGACTCTGACCTAAATAAAAAATACTGATAAGAATTTAATTCAAATTCCCATATTTTCATAATCCCTCATCCTTGCTGGGTATATACTCGAATGTTTCTTATTGGGGTATATTCACTACTTTGTTCTCTATATGGTGGTATTGATTAACCATGGTGTCCCCCGCCTAGAAATGAACAAAGATTAAGCGCATGGCTCCACCATCAAGTGGCCGGTATCAAAATAGCCTTTTGTTGGGGGTCCGCCCGTCACATGATGTCTCAACACAAGGATACCCCTCTCTTAGAAATGGACTCGACCAGATATCCATACACTTTCTCATGAGGAAAGAATGCCTGAGAATCCGATACGTCATTTTTTGTATATATTACATTATTTGTTAGAAATATGTTGGATTAAATTAAATGATGTTATAAACTGTCCTAGACAAGACTCCCCTCTGAATAGAAAGTGGACTCGTCTGCAGTAATCAAGGTCAGGCGTCGGTGGGCCGTGACGACCACCAGAAGGCAGCACCACTGAAGAGGCGGGAAAGGTTGCCATGGCGACCAAAGTGGAGCCGAGAGAGGGAAAGATGTGCGACGTAGTGCTGGTGGAGAGAGACTGGGGTGGAACCAGGTGGTTGTCCCGGGTCCAGGAGCAGCCCTCACTGTACAAGCAGAGAGAACCCTTCTCCGTGAAATAATCCCTCCTTTTTACGTTTTTTCCGTGTCCCTGAAAGCCTGATGAGGCTTAGGCGCTCGATGAGGCTGCTTGTGTGACTAGGGATTTAATGTTGAGGGCCAAGACACCGACCAAGGCACCCATTTAGCTCTTGCGTAATGTTTTAAAACAACCAGGTCAGAGCTGCTTAGCAAAATATTAACACACTTTTGGTGCTATTCAAAGAGAAACAGTCTGCACTAAAAAAATGTCTAATTTTCCTTAATAAGAAAATAAAGAAGACACCAACATGTTAAGTCTAAGTCATTGTTCTCCACGAGTTTGATACGGAGTGATATGAATGAGGCGACAGCCAACTGAATATCATGTAGCGCTCAAATGAGTATAGGAGAACAACGACCTTTACCGAAACGAGTTGCTTTATGTATTCATCTCACCCCTGTACACACCAAAAGAATGGACGTTGCACAGGATATAGATCATGGTGAACGGACTGCAATACTTGTAGGGGTATGGAGAACGACCTCCTAATGTTAACAGGGGTGAGATAAATGCAATATATTTCTTTCATTACTTCGCCCATTATACATAATACACATTTATACAAATACCATCTTACTGTCTGTCTGTATCGGCTGTGTGGTCTACTCTTTCATGGGAGATCTGTTTTACAGTGTTTAGAACAAAATGAAATAAAGCTTTTGTCATCAAAAGAAATATACATGTATACAGACATGTACATGTATATTCATTAGGGAAGTTCCAGCTACAAGGTTCGGTACATGTTGGAAAGAAATGTAAAGCTCTTTTCCATGGACAGACATCACAAAATGGAGACAGACTGGACACGGGCAGACAAAGTGGGGTACAGACTGGAAACCGACCAATCCTATCATTCTCAACCATGGAAACTCTATACTCGTTGGACACACACACCAACCTAGACTGGCCTCAGTCCCTTGTCCTACCCCTCCACCCCTTTGATTCATGGGCTAGTCAGAGAAGGATACATACTTAAATGAACTTTATTCTGATTGTGATTAATCATTTAATGAATGTTTATAATCAAAGACTTGAGCAAGTCTAACACCAACCCAGAGCTTTCCCCTGTAAATGTCATAGCATTCACTATTTTGGGATTTGTATGAAGGTCATGTTATGGCGGTAGATAATCCTGATTTGCTGGATATAACAATCAAATGTTTCATTTAAAATGACAGATTGCAGCATTAGTTACTACTTCTCAGTAGAGGTTCCTCCAAGTCCGTGTTACAAGTTCAAGTTTTTGTATACATATGTATAGGTTAAGTTATCTATGTTCATCTTTCCAAACCACACATTTGTCCCCCTTTATACAAGGAAAACTGTGTTGATCAGTGTGCCGAGCCAGAGCTTTCCCTCCTATGTACTCAATATGATGGCTCCATATTCCTCGCTCCTCATCTGGTGAAGATCTATTTAGAAATGTTTCTTCTGCAATAGGTACATGTATGGGTGTCTGACTCTCAAATTTTGGATACTCAACAAAATCATGGGGTATAACTTGGCCAAGGTTAATTCAATTGGGGGGTATATAAAATGATATAAAAAGCTAAGTTTCGTGCGTTAGTCTAATATGCAGAACCATAAAGGATGGGTATGATGTATAAAATAATACAAAACTGATACATGTACTTCGATGGCAGATACCTTTACAAAATCAAAATAAGAATGGTTCTATCAAACTGTACATTTGGAAATAGTTTTCTCACCTAAAGTGTACAAAATTCAGTTCGGGATCGATTTAATAGGATGTGATAAGGCATGGATGGTAAACTATGCTGGTTGGATAAGGATACCTTGTTAGGTTGGTGGAGTATGGAGGTATCTCGCACACCCAGTGAGATGCCAAGAGGATGACACTGAGAATCAGAGATACGAAGCAGTTCACAGCTATGTGGGAATCCCTCAACCAACATCACCACCAAACTGCAGTAATTTAACGTTATCAGGCGGCCCGGTCATCGGGTGGTGAGTCCTGCTGCCCTTTGAGCGTCGCCTCGATGACCTCTCCCTTCACTCCCACATTAAACATGCCCACTGATCAGCCATCCAGATTAGGGGCCTGGGACGCTCCCTGTATTAATGGAGACGCTCCCGTGTAGTTAAAAATTCCCCTGAATGGTCCTGACCCCTGCCCCTAGGGGGCGCCTCGGAGGCAGTGTTTTTTAATAAGTTTAGTTCGCTGGTTCCCGATAACACGTTTTACAGACAGTGGAGGCAGCGAGGTACCGGCCGCGACAATGGTTTAGAGTAGGAGAGGGCGGTTATTTCTGTGCCGTTAACTTTACATCTCTGTACACTCTCCTCCCCTTATCTTTGTGCCGGGCGGGCGGCGGCCGGGCCCCGTGACCTCTCCGGACAGGGCGATGGTCAGCCGGTCAGTCGTGGGAACTGTGTAATACGCCGATTTCACGGCCACGTCCCGGCATTCATAGCGCTGTGTGTGGGGGAATGTCGCCAGAGGGCGTAGTGGTACTGAGGATCTGGTGAGAGAGTGGACGCCGGCGTCTGAAGGACATTCCGGAGACTAACTTCAGTACCTGTACCCCTACATCTATCCCACCCCTCCTCGCCGTGATTCCTGGGCCATTCAGGGGAAGGTTTATACTAATTTTATTCAATCATTTGATTAATGAAGTTATCTGCATATAACATGCCCTGCACGTCCCCCTCCCCGTCCTGTATCGTCTATCAAAATCACAGAAAGCATGCATGAACTCAGCATTATAAAAATGTTGATACTGTATACTAGGAAGGTAGTGGCGACGTATCTCTAGAAAATTAGTCTGTAATATCAGAAAATGGGAAAAGAGGCCACAGGTGTTTTTAACAATGTAACTGTGTCTAATATCAAAATCAATGCTGTGTGGAAGATTCACTTGAAGATCGTGTATTTTATTGGGGAAAAAACAGATGCTATAGAAATATTGAAAGGATGAACGCAAATTGTCCTGCTTTTGAACCCTCTTGTGCTTTAAATAACGTCAACCTCGCCTCGTCAAGTCTCATTTACGGGCACCCGGAAGTAGTTCTGTGTGCGTGATCGGCGACAGACGGAGTTTGGTAGAAGTAATATTAATCATTGGAGAAAAAACATCGACTGACTGAAGCAGGTGAAAGGTGAATGATGTCAGTTTTAATATGAGAATTCTAGAGTGAAACCATGATGACCCAGCAAATCTGTGATGATTACAAATCTGATGGCACTACCGCTATTCTTTCGGGTATTTACGTGTGATTTACATACAGGTTTATAAAACATCTCATGGTATATCCAAATGTAAGACTCCACTCACAGGAGGATACCGTCTATGACTGAGGATGATTATTATCATGATTGTGATCTTGGACGGTTGTGAAGATTGAGGGAGAGGTGTGTCTAGCTATGTCGTGTGTGTCTAGGTTATAGAGGTGTGTCTAGGTTGGAGAGGTGTTGCTATCTATGCTAGGTGTGTCTAGGTAAGGGGGGTGTCCAGCTAAGTGAGGTGTGTCTGGCTCTGTGAGGAGTGTCTAGGTAAGAGGGGGTGTCCAGCTAACTGAGGTGTGTCTAGCTCTGTGAGGTGTGTCCAGGTAGGACAAGTGTGTCTAGGTAGAAAGGGTGTTTCTAGCTCTACCAGGTGTGTCTATGTAAGAGAAGTGTATCTAGGTAGAAGAGGTGTGGCTATCTATGAGAAGTGTGTCTAAGTATGCGATGTGTGTCTAGGTAGGAGGGGTGTGTTTTTTTCTTATGTTTTTGTTGTTGTTGTGTTGTTGTTGTTGTTGTTGTTGTTGTTGTTGTCGTTTTAAAGTTAATTGACATTGAGGTCTTTATACAAAGATATGGTTTTCAGCCTGGGCCGTCAAGTAACGATAACTATTGTAATTGACATTACACAATGCATATGTCTGACATAGGTATAGAGTAGAGAGACATATACTCCGGACAAGCGCCGTTAGCAGATATAGGTACAGATACATCACATGGGACAAAAACTGAACCGAGCATTTGAAATCGTTCGAGAAGATAACTGTGCCTAGGTTAGTTTAGTCGTTCCAGCAGTTATTAACCGTCATCAATTTTCTACCTCATCAGTCAAGGTATATCTTCTTAATGTCCTTTTTAAAACTATCTCTGTTTGTTATGATCTGCCATTCACTAGTAAGTTGGTTTCAGATTTGGATTCCATGGTACAGAGGTAATCTTTTGAAGAGATGGGTTCTGGGTCTCCACATCTTAAATTCCACTTTCGTATTTCTCCTGGTACTAGCTCCCAGATTACTGGCTTATCATACTTATGGAAAAAGAGGTACTACATGAGCTTGCTTTTGATAGCAGTACGCTTAAGGTTGTAGACACCAAACCGTTGAAGTAGCCTCTCCAATCTTCATGCATGAGGCCTAAGATAATTTTTGGGTGTAGCTATGCGATGTGTGTAGCTAGGAGGGTGTGTCCAGCTCAGCGAGGTGAGACAGAGAAGAGATGTGGTAGTTTTGTGGGCGGGCCGGTGCAGGGCGGCTGGACCGTCCATACAGGTGTGAGTGTATCAGTCCATGCCTCACCTGTAATCTACCTGACACCGGGCCCCGCGCCTCCCCTCACCTTCTAACCAGGTAATTATACGGGCACCTCCCTCTATACATCCAACATCAATACACACCTGAACCCAGGGAAGTGTACGTCTTATCTGCTCAACATATCTCTAATATCCCACTATTCTGTATGGGTTTTTGTTGTTGTTTGTATTATCGTATTTATTTATATATGTTTCTTATATTATTGATTTGACTCCAAGCAGAGAGAGTATAGCTAAAGTAAATGCAGTTCTCCTGTGATGGTATGAGGGATCGGTTTATTGTAACTTGGGACATCGGAGAAGGGTGCAGAGGAAAATCAATTACCAGATAAAGGGTAGTTTTAATGAGTATCTTCCCCCCTGCCCCGCGGGGTCATGTGACCTCTGTGTGCGCATGCGCGCAGTAACAGGAGACCTAGGAGTGGTCAGTGTAGTGAAGGTCAGCTTCCCACTGATAGGTCACACCTGAGACCTGCGGTTATCTATGAATGGTCAGTGCCTTGTGAAGGTCACACTTGAGACCTGCGATATGCTGGGAGTGGTCAGTGCCTTGTGAAGGTCACACCTAAGACCCGCAGTGAGCTTAGAGTGGTCAGTGCCTGTGTGAAGGTCACACCTAAGATCTGCAGTGAGCTTAGAGTGGTCAGTGCCTGTGTGAAGGTCACACCTGAGATCTGCAGTGAGCTTAGAGTGGTCAGTGCCCAGTGAAGGTCACACCTGACACCCGCAGTGAGCTTGGAGTGGTCAGTGCCTTGTGAAGGTCACACTTGAAACTCGTAGTGAGCTGGGAGTGGTTAGTGCTCTGTGAAGGTCACACCTGAAACCCGCAGTGAGCCGGGACTTGTCAGTGCCCTGTGAACTTCACACCAGACACCTGTGGTAGTAAGTGCCCTATAATGGTCACACCTGAGATCTGTCGAGAGCCTAGAGTGGTCAGTGCCCTGTGAAGGTCACACCTGCAGTGAGCCGGGAGTGGCCAATGGCCAGTGAAGGTCACACCTGAGACCAGCAGTGAGCTAGGAGTGGTTAGTGCCCTGTGAAGGTCACACCTGAGAGTTGCAGTGAGCTGAGAGTGGTCAGTGCCCTGTGAAGGTCACACCTGCAGTGAGCCGGGAGTGGCCAATGGCCAGTGAAGGTCACACCTGAGACCAGCAGTGAGCTAGGAGTGGTTAGTGCCCTGTGAAGGTCACACCTGAGAGTTGCAGTGAGCTGAGAGTGGTCAGTGCCCTGTGAAGGTCACACCTGAGATCCGCAGTGAGCTTGGAGTGGTGAGTGCCCTGTGAAGGTCACACCTGAGAGTTGCAGTGAGCTGGGAGTGGTCAGTGCCCTGTGAAGGTCATGCCTGAGTGCCGCTGTGGATCTTGGGTGTTTTCACATTTCCACGATCCCACACAACCAAGTAACAACGAGTGAATCTGAGACTCATCGCCGTCCTGAGTAACGCATACAACTACATTTTTGCATTTACCTTTACTGCTCCTCATGTCCAAACAAAGAAATCCATAAATCTATATATCAGATACATTCAAAACTATCCCCACTTCACCATTATTTGCCATATGTTTTTCATTCTCTATGTGGCATATTCTATATTCTATATACATGTATTTATATACCATGTACTGGACATGTGCCTTTCAGCTGTTCCAAAGTTTGCATATCATTAAGTGGTAGAACTATATAATGAAAATAAACCCTGAAGATGGCAATAACACGGAATCCTTGGCTCCCACTATACTTTTCTGTTGTCATACATTTCAAAATTCGAATCTCTTAAATCAAATTCTGGCACATTTGTGGATATTTGGTGTTAACTTAATAAATATGAGTACAATGAAAATAGGTTTCTTTCATGTTTTCCCAAATATTCATAAATGTATCCCCTGAAGGTGTTTTCACTTTAGCTAGCGTGATCACTATGAAACCCACCACCATCGATGATATTTTTGTGTACACCGTAATTGTAGTGCCGTAGGTTATTTTGTCGTTGGTTCAAACATGTTCTCTACCGAAGAAACATTTTCTCACGCATCTGTTTGCATTATGCATGTCCGATCAAACATCTAAATCTCTCCAATCATCATCTAGAAATGTATACATTGTAATATCTTGGCCGGGGGATATTTCTTTTCATGTAAACTGTCTGTCACGAAGTGCGCCTTTCTTCAGACTTGATGCGTTTCGTATGACCACAGGCCATCATGCGAATCTCACAAGTTCTTGTTATTAATGAAAACAACACCTACATGGCCATTTTTGTTCAAATTTGGCAGAAGGGACATGAATTTCAAAACCATGTCTATATACTGCTGGGCGTAATGAGGACTAAAACGACAAAGTCAACTGCACAAGTATTAGACAGGAGCTACATTGTGGCAATAAACAGTTACATCCGATGATCCATGTCCGAGTTACATTCTTCTGTTCAGTGCTACAAAAGTTCAGTACCGGACTCAGAATGTAGTCCAACTATCAAAGTCTCTTTGAGTTGGAGGAGAGGGGGTGGGGGCTCCCCATGCCAGGTGTAACCGGAACTATTCCTTTGCAGTGTCTGACCATACCACGCCACAAAAACTGCATTCATCTTTCCATGTCCATCATGTTTTTGGTGTTTTTTTGTTTGTTTTTCTGGCAATTTTTATTAAGAGATTATTGTGTGTACACAATTACCGAATTTGGCTATACAACCGTTTTTCCACTCGGGTCCTAGACCCTACTCCTCATTTTGATATACATTGTGTAATGGCGGGTGTTAAGCCGAATGGGCAGTGGGTACCATTTTTGTGTAAGTCTTTGGTATGGCCCGACTGGGGTTTGAATCCCTGATCTCCCATGCTCGAGGCGAACACCCCTAGCACTTAGCCACCGAGTATTGACCACATATATATTGTGTATTATCTTTTTATATTAAAGTCTTCTATTATATTGTAATTTTTTACACACACACACACACACACACACACATATATATATATATATATATATATATATATATATATATATATATATATATATATATATATATATATATATTATATATATATCATATATTTTATATACATACATATATATATATATGTGTCTCTGATGGCTATGTGTATTAACGCCCACGAATCGGAGATTTAAACATCAATTTTAGAAAGAAAAACTTACCTTTCTTTCCAATGAGAAAACATAAAGCAAGGCCGGGAATATTGAGAATAACTTCACATTTGTGCTCTCTTTGTATCCGTGTACTAGTGAGCCCCTGTCAGCAGACTCCATGCAGGGCCTGGAGCTCAGTCGTCACGATTTCCACCAGTTTCTATGATCTTTATCAACTTCCTTTCACGACCTGCCAGACACCGCAGGATCATACTCTCGAGTATTCATAACTCTAATGACGTCATTAAGTCCGTCGAGATTTAACTGGGTAGATTTATAATACCGTAAATACCGCAGGTTTATATTACCGTAAATGTCTCACTTTAATCATCTTTATTTATGAGTATCAGGCAACAGTAGATACAGAATCTACCCTATAGGTTAAAAAGATAATATTGCTTAGATAGAGCTCCCGGGTTTTTATATCTATATTTATCAATACGTTTATTCAACATGGAAATCAAAAGTATCCTTTGACTTGTAGAGAGTGCTATTTCTCACCGGGCACTAAGCCGCGGGATTATATTTATCAGCTCGATCTCGAGATTTCTCAAACCTCTAAGATCCCTCTAAGATCCCTCTTCTGTTGAGTCAGATTTAGCGGCACCCTATCCTTTACCTGTGTCCCCCACGTGCAAGTCCCCCCCCCCTCACACTCTAAGGGCCCCCCCCCCCCCCGTACCTGTAACCCCCCTCCCCTGGCGGCACGACGTGTGGCGCCCTCTGATGTCCTCCGCCCACACGAGAATCTCTCCCCCCCCCCCCCCCGACACACTATGAATATTGGCCACTCAGATTTGATATATGATCGATACACTGTTCCGCAGCCCCCCCCCCCCCCCCCCCCCCACACACACACACTCAGTATCAATATGGTACTATATGATTGTTCCCCAGCCCCCCCCCCCCCTCCACTCAGTATCAATATGGGACAGTATGATCATTCCCCAGTCCCCCCACTCAATATCAATGTAGGGCCCCTCCAATATCAATATGGGACTGTATGATCATTCTCCAGTGCCCCTACTCTGTATCAATAAGGGACTACATGATTGTTCACCTACCCCTTACCCCGCCCAATGTCATATGACTACATGATCATTCTTCAGTCCCCCCACTCAGTGTCAATATGGGACAGCATGATCATTCCCCAGTCCTCCCACTCAATATGAATATGGGACTACATGATCATCGCACAGTCCACCCCCCCCCCCCCCCCCCCCAATCAATATTAAGATGGGACAACACGGCCGTGCCCCATTCCTCCACTTAGTATCAATATGGGATTACATGGTCGTCCCCAAGCCCCCTAACTCAGTATCAATAAAGGACTACATGATTGTTCCTCAGTCCCCCTACTCAATATCAATATGGGACTTTATGACCATTCCCCAGTCTCTCGATTCGCTTCGTGAATTACTCTGCGGTCAAACTTAGTGGAGTACAGACCAAGTTATTTCATCTCGTGAGTTTCCTTCTGGATATTTATATATGTCTGTTTACCCTACATTGTGTATAACACCATATGAGTGTATACCTACTTAGCGGTAGTCACCCTCAGTTGATCCCCGTCAGGTGTTGGCTGGCGGGGATCTGTCCCCGGGTGTCCCGGCCGACCCGCCGGACGTCACAGGTGAGGTGCCCGCCCCGCCTCCCCAGGTGTGTCTCAGGTGAGTCTGGCCGGGATCCCGGCGGATCAGGACCGCACCCCCCGCGTCGACACGCTTAGCGCTTTACGCGGTAATCCCAATCTCACGCTCCACTCGATCTGTGTGTACGACTACACCTGAGTGATTTACACATCACAGCAGGGGCCCGTTTAATAAACTAGGATCGTACGTGTATGTAAACCCTTTTCTGTATAACCTAAAGACCCAGGTACGATCCTGGTCAACTTAATTCAACACTTATGGAGGAACTTATGGACGACTCATACTGCCATTAAAATAGCGACCAGACTTGAATATCATTAAATGATAACCCTTGTATGGGTTACAGAAAAGGGTCTTCATGTATGATCTCAGACTATTAAAGGGGCCCAGAGTCACACCACTTTCCTATTTTTGTTTTGGCTTTCTTCAAATGTAAATGTTCATATGCGTGTCTTATGTGTATATAGTGAAAATTCATTTAATTCCAAATGTTAATTGACATCAATTAAAAGACTGTAATCGTCTCGTACCGTTACAAGACATTTCTATTCTGAAAATATCAAAATGATTCAATGATGCCAGAATGTATGCATGTGGGATATATGCATTTCTGTAGATCAATTCAGTAATTTGTGATATTGGCATTACAAACTACATATTAAGATTAAGTTATAAAAGCATTAGGGTTCACTCGATGTAAAACTGAACGTTGTACAGAAAACGGTCCCATTCACTGTAAATGTGGTGTTAAAGAATAGCGGTATTCTGAGAGTAGACGGCTTATTACGCCCACACGGTGAACGGACGGTTTATTACGTTCATACGGTGAACGGGCAGTTTATTACGTTCACACGGATAACGAAGTACACTGATTAGAGGCTGCACTCCCAAAACGTTTTATTTATCTAGCCTCCTGAACAAACTATGAACAAAACCTCGACTGCAAATAGCGCCCTCGTCATCTCCCTCGCCCTCTGCCTGGTCCTCCACTCCCACTTTCACCACCCAGATTCCAACCGTCTTCAGCCAACTCTAACCAACATACACCCGGCACCCACCCACCCAGCCTTCAGACGAGGCTATTTTAGGTCCTTTGTCTCGTCTCGGCACAAATTGGATCATCAGTGTGTGAGCGGGGCGGTGGACGGGGGAGGTGGGAGTGGGTAGTTGCGATGTCTCACACCTGTGTAAAGTGGCGCCCTCCATGGCCAGGTGAGGAAACCACACCTGTGCGTATTGACTCTGGGCAAGTCGGAGGAGGGGCCGCTTAGACTGCCCCCCCCCCCCCCTCTGCCCACACTGCATCTCCCCCCCCCCCCCCTACACTCCAGCCTTGATTCCTGGGCCAGTAAGGGGTATGTTGCATATTGAAAATGTAGGCTACTTTATCCTTATTATGTGGAATCATTTAATGAATGTAAATAATCAAAGACTTGAGCAAGTCCACGCCCACCGACGTAACGCACCGCCGGTTTACTCTCCACGGCAATTAGCAAGCCCCAACAACCTGCAGAACGAGTCAAACACACACCCCGACAACCTACAAAACGAGTTAAACACAGTGAGTTTGAAAATGACTGCCATTTTTATTTTCATGTACTCAGTAATATGAACAATTTCTCGTCTACACTGTCGGGATTTAGGCGAGAACCGGTCCAGGCTGTCGGCAGATATTGACATCATTTGTCAGCATCAATATCAGGCATGTATCTTTTCATTAGGTAAAAGGATCGTGTGCCTTTACGTTCATGATGACATATGGAATTTTATAAAATTTCTATGATCTCACTCATGACTTTCCACCATGATCAAGTTGTTCCTCAAGTTGATGCTACATCCAGCCAACCACTACAGGTATTTTCCCGACTTTCTCAAGGATTCCTCACTGCTTTTACACAACAAATATGTGACATGAATTTAGGAAAGAATCTCCACATTTACCGAGGTGAAAGTTATCTCAGCTCCAATACCATATAGACATGGTATAGAAATGATTAGCATTTGTACTGCAGTAAGTCTACCACTACTGAGGGTGAAGGAGAAAGGTGACTGCACACCACACCACATAGGCATAGTACGAGAGGGACTGTTTATTGTAGATGTCTGAGTATTTTACTCACAACTGCAACGTGTTATACCGATGAGATGAAACGCATGTATGATATATAAATGTACGAATAAATTACAAATCATTTACAATCTACCTCTGCTGGGGATGGAGGAGACAGGAAGCTGCACACCACGCAACATGCACAAGGTATGAGAAGGACTGGCCCTTGATATAGCAGTAAATTTCTTACTGCTGGGGATGAAGGAGAGAGGTGGGTGCATACTACACCACATAAACATGGTATGAGAAGGACTGGCCTTTGATTATTGTAGATGTGTATTTAACACACAACTGAAAGCTGTTATTTCGATGAGACAAAACGCATGCATGATATATAAATGCATGAATAAATCACATATCATTTACAATCTATTCACTTACTAATAGTTTTATCAAACCAATTCCTCAGTACACCAGTAGGTGCCTGCAAAGAAAGCAATCCTGGGAAAAACAGGAAATATTTGTGGGCCGCTAAGAGCCTCTATTAATGCCGTAGGTGTCAGGGTGACTCAATCCTTTCATTCAGTCACACCTCGGTAATTACTGGTGGGGAGAGACAAAAGCCGGGCGAGTCGGGAGAAACACAGGCACCAGGGACTTCATTCTGTTTGGTTTGCATTGTCACACGGAGGGTAGATGACAACAGGTCGGCGCAGTGGGTGTAGGGGCGGGCGGCGGGTTTTAGCGCAGGCTGGGGAGGTGGGAGAGGGTGTGGCGGGGGTGTGGTTGTCGCCCCACGCTCAAAGCCGACACGGTCGACCGGACACACACTCCTAGGCCGTGATTAGGGGTCTGATTGTGACTTTGTTAAGTGGCTGGGTACATTAGTTAGGAGCTCAATGGACGTGCGAGAACATTCAGGGTTTAACACGGGATCCGTTGAGGGATCGTACGTTATTAGAGGAAATTAGTGGTTGGACACCATCGGAACGTCGGGGAGAATGCCTTATTTAAACTGATCAAAATAACCCAGAGATTCTCAATTCTAAAGGCAATTGACAATGGCGCCACTTGAATTTGAATGTTGATCATTGTCAGGCCAAACTCTTTCGTTATACCTAATTCTGACGCTGAATGAGTAAAATAGTTTATCTAGTTTGACCCATGGTAGAATAAACCATTTTCATTTGCGCAATTTGGCTTGTGATTCTCAAGTTTTACGTAAAGTACATGTATTGAAATGTCAATCCTAGCCTGTCTTCAGTATACAAATCCACTGAAACTATGAAACACTTAAGTAATTTGGTAAGAATTATTCTATAAATAGATGAGAGAAAATGTATCAGAAGGCAGTTAAACTTCTTTTCCTGCAGGAGAGTGTAATTATTTTTTCATATCTGTGTAACTCATTAATATTCTATCAGTCTGCTGATAGTGTTGTTGTTTTTGTAATGGAACTATTAAAAACAATATCCACAATAATGATGCATCTAGGAATTTGTTTTTTTACTCCCACCACTGTCGGCCCTCCAGATAACATTTTGAGATATGCGTTATTTCATCTCAGAAATAAAAACTCTCTTCCTCAGATCGTCTCAAATTGGTGTGAGGTATCGAGTTAAATGCCACCAGAGCTGCTCTGAGCTGTGATATGTAGAAGTGGGTCAACTCGTCGACCTCTGCCCCAGATGCTGGACTGCCCCACCACGAGTACTCCATGTCGTTAATCTGCGGTGCACGAGGGTTGTGCCCGTTTCCGGCCTGGACTTTAAATCACGCCCGACACCGGGGGATGTCCCCAGTGTCCCTCAATGTCTCTGACTAGACGTGCACGTGCCCTCTGTCCACGTTCACTCAGGGCAACAAATAGGAGATTTTCTTGTGATCCAGTTTAAAACATTTTTGGTATACGTTGATTTTGTAGCATATCTAAGCCAAATCGATTTTGCTGTATATCTAAGCCTTCCTTTCACTATAATGATCATAAAGAAAAACAACTGTTTCCTTCCGAGCTTTCCCTCTCGAAATATCGCCCACCATGACATAGTTTTGACAACTGGCATCACAAGAAAGTCCTTTTTGCCCTTGGTCAGAATGACCGTGACAACAAGTTCAATATACATATTATAATCAAGCC
Organism: Alentia gelatinosa; assembly: GCA_950022655.1. Classification (NCBI taxonomy): domain Eukaryota; kingdom Metazoa; phylum Annelida; class Polychaeta; order Phyllodocida; family Polynoidae; genus Alentia; species Alentia gelatinosa. The sequence goes on from OX465586.1 coordinate 49,471,090, forward strand.
CATAATCATAGCTTCAATATGATGCCTATTGCAAATCTATATCTTCTATACAAACTGAGTCATGAGTACTTGTGAATAACACGTCAATAATAAGTAAAATGTGTACTTTTATGTCCCCTATAGGGTGGCGCGTCGGTGCATTGAAATAGAAAAATAGGGAGCAAAAGAAAATATTGTTAAATGTGGTTCCTAAAGATTATTGTTACACAATACACATTTCAAGGATAGTTGCTAGAGGTAATATTATATTACATTGGAATGTACGAACCAAAGAAAAAATAAATTGCTCCAAAAAGGGGAAAAGGGAGAGAACTGATTAGTTACCTACCATATCTAAAATATTATGATTCTGGTCGGGTCCGTTTGGAGTTTCTCCCGTACATAGGGACAGAGTGAATCTAACTTAGGCTTGGAGACTGCAGACCCACGAGAGTGAGAATCTCGAAGACAGACTAACTTGAAACTGTTGTTCTTTTTTTGTAGTTCTAAACAGAACTATCCTTCTCATCTCGTGATTTATGTCTAGCAATGCAGAAAACAGGATTAAATGCTATGGATTTCTGATCTCATTATCTCAAAAGATGCTTTTGAGATTTGACTTTTCGGTTTAGAATATTTATTTTCCTCTCTCCATATAGAAGTTCTTCTGGGCAATAAGCCGCTCATGATAACAATTTCCAGCACAAAACACGATTGGAATTGTTAGACTTTAGAACATCCCATTGTCGCCAGGTCCAGGGAGCACAGACTCTAAAACGAGATGACGAGGGGGGGGGGGGGGGGGGGGTAAGGGTTGGTAGCCGAATACGAATCGACAAAGTCGCTAGTATGAAATAAAACTAAGATGAATGTCTCTGATGGGCAAGTCTAGGTGGCGTGCGGTGACATGAAGTGACATGTCCGGTGTCCTCCTCCAGGGTGACATCTTGTGAGGTGCTCATCTGCCGTGACACTGCCTGGTTGTCATGACGACGGCACCACGCCACGCGGGTGTGTGTGTGTGGGAGGGGGGCTGACCACTGGTCACCAGGGCTGGTCACTGAGGTAGTCAGTCCCGTGGTCCGTCACGTGACCCCCTGCCCTGACCCTGCGGTGAACACTCTCCGAACAGATGTTTGTCTGAAGGACACCTCAAAAGCAGATGTGCCGAGATGAGACCCGGCTAATATCCGACGTTTACCCGACGTTAAACCGACACATTAACACGAAATCGTCCTGCTGTTGTCTCCTTATTCAAATCAAAGCTCCAAAGTGGGATCTGCGAGTAATAGAGATTCACACTGATGTCCAACACCTGGCAGTTGAGGACAGGGCACTCAAGCATCTGCTGGAAGATTGTACAGAGTAGGTACCATCAGGGTATGAACCCGGCCGACGTCTTATCATGCATACAGCTAATTAGTGAGCGTCTTCGCTGAAACTCGAGTCGTTCACTAGACGGTCGTTCTCTGGTCGTTCCGCTGGTGGTCGCTCTCCTCTCCCTACACGAGTGACACCAACGGGTATACTCGCCCGTGAGTCATGTTCTCACACGCCTGGACAATGTTAGAGTGAAGTATTAAAGTGTCAGGTTACACTCTTACACAAACTTCCTGCCTGATAAATGCGCGCTGGGAGGGTTTCAGACATTTATTGCCCCGAGGGAGTGAAGTAAAGATGGCGTTGACACTGAGCGAGACTGACACTATTGAGGGGTTTATATCGCACATAGATGTCAGGTGGGGTCAGAGAAATAAATACTGTAGGAATATTTTGATAGAAATGGAGGGGTTTGCAAATTATATTCATAATTCATTAAAAAATTATATAAAAGCCAAGTATCACTGAATGCCCCTCCTAGCACGTGTGTGTCAAATTTACCGCTTCATGGAGAAAGGTTGAAACACCCATCGGTGTTCGCCGCGGCGTGCGGCCGGGGGTCCGTGGGAAAATTCAAAACCCTTGTATTGCCACAGAGGCTCACAAACTCAGGGTTAAGATCACTTGTGTCGAAAGGTGCCCCTTAAACCACTTCTAATTAGTCTCGCCGCCTACATCCAAACTAATGCTTTAGTTTCCACTATGCAAAATCATGCTATTTAACTTCCGATAAGTGATGTCTCTTTCGGCCACAGTCTTTTGGAGCATCGAGATGGATAGAGCATGAAGTGTACAGAGTGTTTTGGTATGATTTACCGGAAGTCCTTCATTGGCTAAGTGGAAACTCCTCGATCCACTCTCAAGCATACCCCTAACCTTAGAGTTGCTCAAGTCTCTGATTGTGGACCTTCATTAAGAAAACAAACTGCTTTTCAGTACGTTCACTACTAATACTTCACAAGGAGGGGCCCTTATGCCGAGGACACACCAAGCGAGTCAATACAAAATACCATATATCTGAGATATCTTTTTCATAGTATAATCTTCCATCGATAATTTAGCATCTTGGAAGCAATAATCAGACGAGATATAGAATAATAGCTCACATACACGTTGTTTTTTTTGTGTTGGCGATTCCGGAAATCACTGCATTTCTCGCTTGGTGTGTCTCCAGGTTTAGTAACAATCAATAAGGTCGCCACATGCATATCATAAACGGTAATGAATATAAAGCACGGCAACTCCATGTATTAGCAACTAGTCTGCGGTTAGCCGTCATTGCAGTAACATCAACAGTGGAACATGGTCTTGGACCTACTTCAATCAGATTACTGTTGTACCATCTAAGATAGAAACCGATTCATGTTGCAAAACCTGTGACTCGGCCATGAATAATAATAAACACACCCTTTCCTCAAATTCTTGTCGCTTATTACCTACCACATATAAAACGGTAGAATTTCGTCGTATCCGCCTGGAGTTGTTCCCCAACATAGAGACAGACCTACCAGAACTGTGCTTGAAGAGTGCAGTCCCACGAGGGTGAGAATCTCGTGCAGAGAAAAAGTTGGTCTGTTTTTGTAGTTTGAACTCAGCTGTCCTCCTTATCTCGTGATTGGTTTCTAGCTTTTCAAAAAACAGAATTTAATATCGTAGTTTTCTGATCTCTTCGTCTGAGATCAAGAAATTTCGCTGTTCACTACAGGTCACGAATGACATAGTCGAGCAGCATTCAGGAACAAGCAGAGACAGAACACTGTACCGCTTCCCGATGTCACGTCGAACAATAATCCATTGGGAATTTTGCTGGTTCTTGGCAACAGTGTAAGGATAGAATCGTAGACCTCCCGATATGGCAAAATGTCAAAATCGGTGCCATATCGGGAAGGTGCAAAATCGTAGAAATATGTCTAGACAAGCCAATCCACCATGCATTGTATGGGTTTTTTTTCGGTGTCTAATCGCAGAAACGTGGTCAACTGCCCCGATATTAGGTAACCTCCAGACGTGATTTTGATTTTTTTTATCGGGAGGTGCATCGTAGACCATATCGGAGCCATATCGTAGTAGGTGGACGCCGGACCTTACTGTGTCACGTGAAAAATAAGCGCAGGGATATTGCCCATGTGGGCGGGTGGGGGGGGGGGGGGGGGGGAGAGTGTCTGTGTGTGGGTATTTTCATTTTTCAGTCAAATACGAATGCGAAATGGATGTCAAATACGATGCGACGAAGTCGCTATAGTATCTAAAGTGATTCACGAACTATCTCAACCATACCCCCCGACCTCAGTTGATTCTGAGATGTGAAGTAAACTCCTTCATGCTCCCTGTGACTACATGACCTACTACCGGAGATATCCTCCAGGGGGCGCCCCGCTAATGACGTCATTAATCACGTGACTGCAGACATGCGCAGTTTAGCGACAAACCCGAGACGGGAACGCGGAGAATAGATAATTACCCGAGGTACTTACCTAAGTACTGAAGGGGAATTGATGTTCCTACGAGCCTAGGGCACTGTTTCCAGGTGCCCTAGGAGTACAGGGAAGAGGAACTACGTGATTAGTCAGTAGTTAGAGCAAGAATACCGCTAGATAAAATAAATTCAACGATATAGCGACAGGGAAGTGCAATATATATTCATGAAACTATTAAAAGGAAAACAGTCCTTTTTTGTAGGTGGATTGATCATGGGGCTGGAAGGTGGGTCCCTGTACTCCTAGGGCACCTGGAAACAGTGCCCTAGGCTCGTAGGAACATCAATTCCCCTTCAGTACTTAGGTAAGTACCTCGGGTAATTATCTATTCCTACTCACTACGGGAACTACTTTCCTGTCGCCCAAGAATACAGGGAAGATTTTTAAAGATCCTTATTAAATTTATTTTATCTGTCTCTATATCGTTTTTAGTAATTAAGCTTTATATAATCATAATATATGACAATATGAACACAGGAAATGTATCTTAAGAGTTTATTAAGTACATTCTTTGTGTTTAGTATCTTCTCCAATTAGGAGTACAAATTTTTGTTCTTCATTAAATTATGAAGAAAAAATGTCATCACAATATCAAGTGTATTATTAATACCTTGGTTTTACAAATATGTAAAAAGGTTGACAAGTATTTGTTTAAATAACAAATAAGACTTAGTTGCGTAATATTTTCGTAAATATAAGCTTAAATACTAGGAATCACATCATTGGTTTTTTGTTTATCAAATCACAGTATGCATTAGGCACCATGTATCACAAGTAATGTAATATATTACATTGTAAATCGTCCATGTTAGGAAAAAAGACTTGCCATTTTGTAACAAATATGGCTTTACTAAAATATATACGAATCTACTCTTATGATGCTATGTGTATAGTTACTAAGCATTTTCCTCTTGGATCGCTTGTGCTACTGAAATAGTTTTCTTTGGTTTTTCTATTTTCTTTTTATAATGCCTAGCCATGGTGGTTTCACACTTCCATGAACCATAGTTTAAGAGGGCGTTTGCGTCCACACCTAATTTCGCACCTGCTGAGGTGCCTGCACCTCTTGTTGAGTGGGCGGAATATTTCGAGGTGTCAATTCCGCTCATAGCCAGTGTTGTTACTACATACCTGGAGACAGTGTCCCTATGGATTGGCTTATGTGGTTTCCTAAAAGATATTACCAGTTCTTGAGATTGTCTAAGGTCCTCTGTGGCCTTGACATAGTCTTGCAAGGTTTTGACAATACAAATTTCATTTCGTTTTGGGAATGGTTTAAGAATGATCGTTTTTAACGATTCTCCCGTTTTTGCAGTTTTCATTGGCTTTGTTAATACGAAAATTACACTTGAGTCTTCTAGTGTGTTCATACTATTTAGCGACAGCGCCGTTATAGCCTGGCCCCGTTGGCCGGATATAAGCAGGAATAAAAGTACAAATTTTTTCGTTAACTTTTCCAAAGAAAGTGTTTCGTTGTTTCCCCAAGATTTGAATAAATCAAAAACAATTTTAACATCCCAAAATTCATGGTATTTCGGTTTTGGGGGGTGTCGGAGATATGCGGTTCGGACTGCTCTTTTAACCCAATAGGAACTTCCTATTGTTTGGCCGTTGTTTAAAGTCGGCAGTAAAAAGGACAGTGCACAGCGTGCTGTATTTATCGAACCGTATGAAAAACCTTTGTCAGAAAGCTCTTTTAGGAATTGACAAACCTGTAATTCCTCTGGATCATATTTGTTTATCTTTTGTGTTTTACAAAATGTATCCCATTTCTTTAGATAATTGTTATATGATCTCTGGGTACTGGGTTGCCAGGATTCCATAAGGAACGCTGCCGTTTCTTTTTCACATTCACTTTTCTTTACCAAATTCTTGTTTACAACCTCGAAAAAATTAACGGTAGACCGTTTTGAAAGTTTTTCTCCTGATTTTTTGAAAATATCAAATTTGTTCTTTTCTTTCCTATTCTTCGTATTTGTTTCGCTTGTTGAATCAACGGGGTGTACCAGACGGCGCTTGGCCAGTCTGGGGTCACTAGGATGATCCAATCTGGATTTTCTGCCTTCGCTTTTCTCAGAACTTTGAGGATGATGCTGAAAGGTGGAAAAGCATACCCTTTAATATTTTTCCATGATATGGAAAAAGCATCGAAATATGTTGCTTCTGGGTCTGGTTTCCAGGAGCAAAATATTTCGCATTTTGCATTTCTGAAGGATGCGAACAGGTCAATTTCTGGCGTACCCAACCATCTTTCAATTCTTTTGAACAATTTTGGTGATAACTCTATTTCGAGATTGTCTCGGAATTTTCGTGATGCTTCGTCTGCTAGACCATTTAGTACTCCCGGCAAATGAGATATGACAATCCAATTTCTCGTTTTTTCCGCCCAATGCCAAATTTCTTTTGCTATTTTATCACAAGCGAGAGATCGAACTCCTCCTTGTTTCCTGACGTAGGCTATTGCTGTAGTATTGTCTGTTAAAACGTGTATGGTCTTATTTTTGGATCTACAAAAACTTTTTAGAGCTAATTCTATAGCCTTTAGTTCCAAAACATTTATGTGTTGCACTTCTGAATCATTCCATCTGCCTCCGATTGAGACCCCATCATAATGGGCGCCCCATCCCTCCATACTTGCATCTGTTGAAAATTCTATGTCTGGAGTTGGAGATCGAATTTTTCTATTTGAAGAACTTACGTTTTCTTCCCACCATTTTATATCATTTAGACCGTGAATTGAAATTTTCATGTCTGAATCAAATTTGCCGAGGTTTCTAACGAGAGCGTCGTTTTTATCTCTTTCTAGCGATTTAAGATGGGCTAGACCATAGTCAACCGCTGGTGAATAGGCAATCATGAGGCCCACCATTTTTGCGCATTCCCGAATTGTGACAATTTGTTTTTCAGTGATTAATTTTGAATGATTTTGTAATTTTTCAATTTTTTCTCTTCCTAGGGTAACTGTTATATTTTCTGTGTTGATGTTGAAACCTAGAAAATGTAGGGTCTTTTTTGGTTTACATACTGATTTTTTCGGATGTATCACAAAACCTAATGAATCCAGGGTTTCCGCCAGAATTTTTACTGTGCGAAAACATTCATCTTTCGTTTTTGCAATTACGAAAGAGTCGTCAATATACCCAAAACAAATCCCTCCTTGTTTTCTGACATGTGAAAAAATAGGGGTCAACAACTTTGTGAATATGCGTGGGGCGCACGCTAATCCATTTGGTAATACTGTATATTGATACAATTTTCCTCTCCATCGAAATTTGAGGTACTTTCTGTCTTTTTTCTGAACACTTATTGAGTAATAAGCGTCTTTTAGGTCTATTGATGCCATATAATCATTAGTTTCCACCAAGTCAATGGCTGTTGCGAAAGTTGACATTTTGAAGTGGTTATATTTAATGAATTTATTTAATTCCGTTAAAGCGGGGTCAACTGGACGCCGGTCAGGGCAGCGTGGTGCTGTTAGTTTCGTAAAACTGCGCGCTCTCGTTTAGTAAATTAGTTTGGTAGCCGTTTCTCGGCGTGGTGATGATGTGGTTGGTTGAGTTCAGATCGGACACGGGAACGTCTGCTTGGCGGCTCCTTACCGGGGCCCGAGGCACGGGACGGCTTCAAAGACGTGCTCGTCAAGGTGTAATTGGTGTTTGATGCGTTGATCGTTCAAGCGTCAAATCAGAGCTGATATTAAGCGTGGTAGCTCAGTCTCTGGATATGACGATGGCAACAGGTGGCTGTCTTAAAGCAGGCTGAACATTTCCCGCCGCAGTGTTTTAGACTGGCCTCAGTCCCTGTGCCCCACCCCTCCACCACTACATGATAGTACATGTACATCCTTATCCCTAGACTGGCCTCAGTTCCTGTATCTTACCGCTATCGCGCCACCGCACTACCGCGGCCCCTACCCCTACACCCCGCTTGATTCATGGGCCAGTCAGAGAAGGATACATACTTCAATGAACTTTAGTCTGATTGTGTTTAATCATTAAATAAATGTTCATAATCAAAGACTTGAGCAAGTCTACCTTGTCCCCTCCCTTGCCCGAGACTGGCTTCAGTCCTTGCACCCTCCACATACCCCAGGCCGTGATACAGAACCAGTCATATCACATACCTCATCCTGATTTGTTTAATCGTAAAATAACTGTTCATGATCAAAGACTTGAGCAAGTCTACCCTTACCCCTCCCCCTACACTCCACTTCAGCCTCTCTTAAACCTCCCCCTACACTCCTCCCCACCACTGGACACAGGGATTTGATTCCTAGGCTGTCAGGCGATAGTGGAAGACTAGGGGAGATAACGTGTGGTGAATCCTGGGCAAGTCAGGGGAGGTTGTACATTATCCTAATTGTGTTTAATCATTTAATGAATGTTCACATACAAAGACTTGAGCAAGTTTAGGACGGCCTATAGGGAGGTTAGACTGGCTTTAGTTCCTGTACCCTCTACAGGATATTGATCCCTGGACCTGTCAGGTCTTCGCGGAAGTTTACTTACTGCAAATGAGTTGGAATTCTTTATGACTGTCCATAATCACAGACTTGAATAAACCTAGGGGTGTCTACGAGAGGAGAGAGGGGTAGTTTGATTCTCACCTGTCCCATCGACTGAGTATAAGCGGGTCGGGCATTACTAGCATGGGGGTAATAACCGACTCTGCCCAACGAGTATAGACTCTCTATACTCGTTGCTCTGCCCAACCTTAATCTCAAACGCTGTACGTACTTCCCGATTCTGAGTAGGGGGGCATCCATTAAGTACGTACACAGAAATTCCGAAAATTTTGAGCTCTCTGCTACAGATATCACTCAGCTCCGCTTCGTGATATCATTCCGCTTACTCATGCCATATAAACAATCATATGATGTTTCATGATAGTATGTCATAGTGTGACGTACGGGGTACAGCCAATATTCAATATCAATAGGAGGTAAAATGAAGCCATTATAAGGTATATCAATACGAAAACAGGTTGACTTTGGTTATATGTACATGAAGGAAATATCTAGCAGAATTGTCAATAAGACTAACCCTCTGTCTCCGGCATCGGAATATACTTTGTAACAATTATACCGTGTGTTTTTGATGTACAGCTAGAAACCCCTGTTTCCGTATAACATTAAAAAATACCTTTTTGTACTTGGACGTTCAAATCACACTGAATTGACACTTTGATTTATGAGTTTGGCATGCCGTTGGTGACAAACATATTCAAACATCAGTAATTGATATGTTTATAGTAAAAGAACCACGTCTGAGATGCTGATTAGAACTATTAAAGTTATCTACATGCCTTACCATGTAACTAAAAATCTCAGATAGCTCCGAGTGTCGCTGACTGGAATTGAGATATAAACGACTCCTATCAGTCCAACGTCCCAGAAAAATACTAGATAATTTTAAAATATTTCCTCTCGTGTCGTGAATACAACACCGACTGTAAATGGCCGTGAAGCAGCGACTCGTACAGCTAATGGTCTCTGGCCGTGAGGCGGTCATCAATCTGTATCGCGGATAAAAACACGGCGGTTTTTAATGACCGGGTCTCGCGGGGTTCAGTCTCCCGGGGCGGGCGGCGGGTGGAGGGAAGGAGATCCGCGCCTGGAGGACGCTATCTCGTCTTTGTTCGGGTTATCTGTCTGCGTGTGGTGGCGATTGTCAGGGGGCGGGGTGGACTCGCTCCCTGGAGGCGTGTGCCTTCGCTCAGCCCACCCTGATTGTTCAGCACGCTTGGCTTACCCACCCCGCAAGGGGAGGGGGTCACAGTCCGTCACAATCCGTGGAACTGCAGTTGGATGATTTTTTTTGATTTTTTTATTCACACACAATTCATCCGATCTGATGGTCTTAAATTGTGGTCTTGACAATATCAGGGGCTATACCGTGATCACGGAAATTACAGGAATGACGTGGTCGGCTACGCCTGACTGAACCTGCACTGCACTGCACTGCTCACCCTGCCTAACATTCTCTGCCTCTCTACCAAGCTAACCCTGCCCTGCTCGCCTGAGCCTCCCAGCCATTCAGACAGCTTTGTCTGTTCTGCCTGCCTGGCCCTCTCAGCCAGCCCTGCCTGGCCTGCCTGGCCTGCCTGGCCTGCCTGGCCTGCCTGGCCTGCCTGGCCTGCCTGGCCTGCCTGGCCTGCCTGGCCTGCCTGGCCTGCCTGGCCTGCCTGGCCTGCATGGCCTGCCTGGCCTGCCTGGCCTGCATGGCCTGCATGGCCTGCATGGCCTGTCTGGCCTGCCCACCTTGCCTGCAAGCCCTGCCCTGCCAGTTTGCTTGCCAGTCCAACTCACCCTTTTACTTGCCTCTGGCTGCCTGCAATTTCTGCCCTGCCCCATCCTGCTTACCTTACCCTGTCGTTCTCTGATGCAATTCTTGCCGTTTTCATATCCTGCACTACCATGCTTTGTCCCGCTTGCCCAGTCCACCTGCCTGCTTTGGGGACCATTAATAAGATACAATAATCATGGGGTGGGGGCTGGACAAAATTTTGGAGGTTTTGGGCATGCTCCTTCTTTGTTCTATTGCGTATAAAATCGGGAGGGGTGGGTGTGGTGGTAAGAAATTTCGGAAATTCTGCTTACATACATCATGCACGGCCTTGGTGCCCCTGCCCGGCCTTCCTGTCTGAGCCTGCGGTCACCCCCCTCCCCGGCCCCCGCCCGCCGCACGTCGCGCGCGTCACGCCGTGCGCGTCGCGTCACGCCGTGATGTCCTCCCTGACACGTAAACCGACCACCGCCACAATCGTACGTCCTGATAACGCTCATTACGGCGTGCGTCCGTTCCGCAACGCGAGACAACGCGAGACAACGGCCAGATCCCACAAGACAACGCGAGACAACGCTAGATGATCCCTGCGCTGGTTCCCCGGTCATCCCCTAGGAGGCTCGGTGGAATTAGTTAGAACCTAGTACACAAGCGAGAACTAGCCAAGATAATCCCATGCCACGCCCCAAGATCTTTAAAGTCTAAGAATTTTGCGAACGATCTGGATATGGGGGCGGTCATAGGATCAATTCTCTAAGAAATGTTACGTACGTGCTTTATGTATGGCCGTGAAATAATATTGGGTGTGGCTTCATGTAAGTTTACATGTAATACAATGCTATTGGTGATTATACGCATATGATTTTTGTAGTGAATCTGTATTTTCAGTCATTCCTTGTTGTGGAACTCTCCATCTTGCGAAGATAATAAAGCACTCTATATAGAACAATGGCTGTTGCTAATCCACACACACACTGCACAAACATGACAATTTTCTTGATAATGTCTAATTTTATATTATATCAGTTATCTAACAACTAGCTACATGAAAAAACACCCACTGCAGGTGAATGCTACCTTTTAATCTGAATTGGAAAAAATTGAAAAAATTCTCTTCAATTTAGATGGTACCTTCTTTGGGTCTGTTAAAGGTACAAAATTGAAACTTTCCATCTTAATTATGTAAGACATGCGCCTTCTACTAGAAGCAATCATTTTTTTATGAGAACATTCTAATTACTTTTTTTTGTGGTGATTTTTAGGGGTCAAAGTAGGCTGGTTCCAGTCCCTGTACCCCTCCACCTACTCCACCCCTCCTTGCCACAATACAGGGACTGGTAAAATCTGTAATGGTGTCTGGTTTCTGGTGTGACATAGTGCCACACATGCCCGGCACTCTTCCTGGAGAGGTCCTAGCAACTTATTAGAAAATCTGCTAGGATGACCTCTATCTAGTAGATATCCCCCAATCAGAAATATCTCTTTCTAGTTGTTTGAAACTGGAAATGTTGAATTAAGGTGGGAGAGGGGGTAGATGATTTAACTCAGATTATTGAGATACTATTTTCCAGACACAATTAGTTTTTGTAGGCATATCTATTCATCAGATTGATAAAAACTCAGATGGATAAATGGGGTGGGGCAAGGGAGGGATAAAAATGGGGAAAAAGAAAAAAAGAAACTAGTTTTGAAGGAAGGCTGCAGAAAATGTTTCCTCAGATAGTAATTAGGCCATAAGGCCAAGTAACTAAGAGAATGATCAATATTAAGGGGAAATAGAATTAGCTTCATGGTATTATTTTGTAAAACCCAGACTTCATAGGCTGGTCTCCCGGTCCAAAGTTCGGCCACAAGCAGGATCTATTGCTCTGATAACATAGCATCAAGTGAACTGGAGGGGGGAGGGGGACTGGTAAAAGGAAGTGTACAGCTATAGGGAGCGGCTGCTGTTACACTTTACAGGCGTTGGAAATCGTGATGGAAATCGTGATGATTTTCTTCCTGAATAGTATCTGCATGTGTTTGGATATTGAAAAGGATATGGGGCTATAAGTAGCTAAAACATAATATACAATCCGTAGTGTGTTTTCACTTCCCATTTTTTAAATTTCTGCAAAAATGTTCAATCTATAAAACAATATAAACCATTTTTGGTAATCTATAGATAGAATTATGTTATGTCTATGAATTTTACTTCTGTATTCTAATATTCTTAAACTATATATTCAGATGTGATATTTCTCACTGAAACCCCCTTAGAATATTCTGAATTGGTCAATTTAGCATTCTAGATTGGCCCAAAGTTCAGATATAGAAGTTGAATGGACAAATAAAATAGGCTTACTTCATTGTGCCATGGTGTTTAAAATACATTTAAAGAATTCAATCTTTCATCAAAAAGGATGATATTGGTTGCCATGGCAACCGAAAATGTAAAAGACAGACTACAGATAGATTCTACTTATCATATGAGAATAGAATCCCAGGTTTCAAAATAATCTAACAAAGCAGCCCAAAATAATGAACTTCCGAACTTGACATGTTTTATTTATATATCATATAAGAATAGAAGCCCAAGTTTGAAAAGAATCTAACACAGCATTATGAAATAACAAACTTCCAAACTAGACACATATTTTTACCAGATAACCCCAGAGTTAAGCAATATGTCACCACCAGAGGATATTTTAGCTTGCCAATTAAATGTATCTGGATACATTTAATCAGTGGCAGACTGCAGTTTCACACTCTCAATTCTTCAGTGGTCAACTCATGAAAAAGAGGGGCTTTCCCTATGTGATGATGATTTCTACCATAACCCTATTCACACATATAGGAACCCAACCAGTTTGTCTATTGGAAATATGTACTCAGCTGTAGCTTAGTAAGGGATTATCTTCAGGTTTCTCTGTGAGATGGAAATCATACTCCCCCAACCAATGAAGTAAATGCTGAGCAATAAGGTGGAAATGGTCTGTTGATGGAGTTGATGATTGTGCACTAGGATAAATCCCCAAATGCACCACCTGCTAACTTTTGTACAGTGCCCATCTCATGGGCAGGTTGAACTCATAAATGTGTTTCATAATATACTTGGAGGAGGAAGATATGGAACACCACCAGAATAGACTAGGGTAGATGAGATTTATGCTTGATCAAAGTTCAGTACTGCATATGATCGGTTGGTTTAAAATGACAATTACTGCTGTAAAGTATGGTGAAGTATCAATAGCTTTTCAGTGATCTAGTAAATCGGGAGTTTTGTCTCATGTAATAAATCCCACTAAATTAATGGTGTATTACAGTAGCTTAGTCAAAGATGTAATAACTGTTATGTTACGCTAAATAAGACAAAAATTGGGGGGGGGGGGGGTGTTTTGGAAAGTGTGACATAATATTTTGGGGGGTGGTATGAAATGTGTGACAAAGTGTGACAGGGGGTGGGGGGTCCCAAAAATGCCCTAAAAAAGTGTGACATAATTTATGGACAGCCCCTTAGAATATGAAATGCGAACATGAAATTTGTAGTCTTCCCCTAACACCAGCAGTGAAAGACTTGTCAGATCGCCCCAGAACCACCTGTGGCCCTGTGCTCCAACCTCCGAGCAATCCTCGGACTCAAAGCCCCTCGATCTTTGAGTCTCGGCAAGGAAAGGGAGGTCGTAACCTCCATGACCTTTCTCCTACTGCTAACTGTACGCACAGAGACCATCTCCTGTAGGTTAAACAAATGACCTTCACAATGACAGCGTTCCTCTGACCTCTGACTTGTTGATCTCGCGCTGCTCTACGTCAGTTACCCGTGACGTCATAAGCGTCTCCACCTGACGCAGTCGCCATGACAACGCCGCCCCGCGACGTCTCCCGGAACTAAACACGACGTTGCTGATGACCTTTTGACGACGTCGGCGAGATGACGTGTTGACAGGTCCAAGATGGCGGCCGTCATGGCTGAGTAATCACACGAGCGCGTCTCTCACCAGAGGGCGTCTTTGTTTATAGATCAATAATTCGCCGCATGGCGTCTCTGGCGGCTTCTGTGACGTGTCAAACTAACAGATATGATGAATGACGTCTGACCTGCTTTCTCTGACTTCCAAACCTGCTACTCCTGGCTGCTCAAACGATTGGACGCTTGGAAGTTACTTTCGGTTACAACGAACGTCCATTTATGTATCTAAATTAAATTGCATCAGTTGTGAAGGTCTCTTTTCTCGAAATGCCAGATACCTATGCTATTCTTCTCAGATTATTGAAGTCTTTGATTATGATCATTTACTTAGTTGATCAGGACAGCATGATCTATATATTGGATACCTCTGATAGGCCTATAGCGAAGCTGGACATGGTTAGGACGTAGGGGATTGAGGTCTAATTCCAGGTGAGAACATCCACAGAAGATAAAGAGCTATGAGAGGATGAGAGCAGTTGTGGGGATACAGCGGGCACAGAGATTTAAACGTGGAGTATGAATCATGGTTATGTATGTTTGAATGAACATGTAGATAAATGCGCGCCATCTGGATAGCTGTAATCTACTGAGGTGATATGCTCAATGTGTCACCAGGCATCGTCAACTATTTCTTTTTCAGAAAATTAAAGATAAGATCGACCACATGAACATGTGCCATATGCTCCTCACCCACCCCCACATCAGTCAGATAACCGTACTATGTGAAGCGGGATTCTCACTGAGCGATTCTTGTACCTCCAGGGCCATTTCACGGCTACAATGTTCCCTGTGATTCTGTACCAGTAAATGATCGTTCATTGTGACAACCTACATTTCTGGACCACTGTGATTATGTCCCGTCGAGGGGGACAATCGTCGCCGACAAATGCCCCTCTTCATGTTACAAAATGCGATTTTTGGAATCCAACATGTTGGATATTTTCTGGAAGCCCCCCCTTGCGAGTCCTGTACCACCATCCCAAAATAACACCACAGAAATCGCAGGGACATTAATCGCAAAGGCATTTATCACAGGGGCATTTATTGCAGGGGTATTTGTCGCTTAGTGATAACCCTGCTAAGTGACCTATAAAAACACGCCTCATTTACATAATTCCAGTGTTGAAGGTTCCGCTATTTCCGCTGTGTTGTGCAATGAATGTAATATGCGGTGCCTACGGCGCGACGTAAAAAACAAGGGTAATTGATGCGCTAACAGATGGTTCCGGTAAAACATCCACTTGGGACACAACGGAATAAAACCGCTAATAGCAATCGGCACGACTATATATCAGGCATCAACTTGATGGGCCATGGAAAGTGATTTGTGTGATAGATAGACACACAACATTGCGATATGGCAATACCTATTCGTCATGGTGAATACACACTACACTCATACATTAAGCGCAGACGCTCATCTTGTCATCTTATGCTAAAGGATGCGTTGCTATACAGATGCCTGGCCAACTCATCCGTGTATTTATGAAGCCAGCTTCACTTCAGGCCTGGAGGAAAAAGGTCTATTCTGTGATATCTGAGATCCATGGTGTATCAACTTTTCTATAAATTAAGGTATAAAGGCGTAGGATGTTCTGGAACTCAAAATACCAAACCATATTGATATCATCTGCCGCTAGGTGTGAAACATACCTAAAAGCATTGCCTTATAAGGAGTTGCCTCGCGTTCAATGCCAGAAATCAGCGGCTCGACGTTCGGACTCCGGCGCGCGCCCGGCACGCTGACTGTACGGCGTGAGTGGCGCCAGGTACCAGCAGGTGGTGAGCAGACGACAATCGACGTCCGTCATGACGACACGCGCATGCGTACTGTGAGAGGCCAACACACTCTCACAGCAGATCTCTCGTATTGCCTGGGCTATACTTATTTGTGCTTCGACCAAGAGATATCACATAGACGAAAAGGAACTGAAGTTACATTCGTTCTCCATAATGCAATAGCAAATTACGAATGTATGATTCGGGGGGGGGGGGGGGGGGCATCAATAATAAGAAAGCCCCACTGACATTCCAGTAGTGTCTCCATTACTTATAACCTAGTATATAGGGTGCATCCATAGTTAGGGAAACTGCCACTTCAAATAAGGACATGGGTCTTGTTGACAAAGCATCACCCTGCAACACTCAAATTGGTTTCCACCCAAGACAGTAATCTCAGAGACTGCCTGATTTGACACCTCACACAACCTCACAAAGTGTATAATGTTAACTCTGTGATACATGTATACCCCTCCCTCAACCTAAAATAAAAGAAAAGATCACAAAGCACTCTTCAAATTGCTCAGACATTATATGAAATGTGCGCGTCTGGAGCAGAGTTCGCCCCCAACAGGTACCTTGGCGCAGAGATACACACAAAGCGCAGGGTAAATGCTTGAAGAGCGAGCCCAACAGGCATTTCATGGCTCCATGCCAAGTTTGACTACATTTTCCCCAAAACTGTGTCCGCAGACAGGTAATGACATCGATATTTAATTGTTCAAAATTATGTACACTGCAATTAAATCAATACCATAGAAAATGACAAGGATATTTTGTCATTGTATCTGATCTAAACAAAACAATGTAGTTAGTAAACGGATTAGACCGATGGAGGAAGTATCATATATCATCTGATACAATAACAAATAGTACAAAAGTGACATAAACAATCAACAATAATTTGATTGCTAGGGGAATCTATCTGTAAAAAAACCGTTAAAACAAACAGGCAAACAATTGAAATACAGTTATTGCATTATGTATATGTTTTTAATTCATACCCAGCATCAGTTTTGACTGGTAATTGACAGTACCTAAGAATCATCAGGTGGCGCCACTATGAGTGGTAGGATACGCCTTTAAAGGCCCGGCCCCAATGGTGCGATGCGATCGTCGCACATGTTTTATAAGCCCATAAACGCCCACTCGGTGGAGTTTATGACCCCTTGTGTGTTGGATTCATCGCACTCAATCGCAAGAAAAGTCCAGGGTATGCCCCACTGATGCGGTGGGATCATCGCATCATTTTTGGCATCACCTATGTATAATAGGCTTAGGTGTAGAACTTAATTTCTAATATGAATGAGCTATTCACATCTAATTATAATAATATCACTTCTCAACACACCTATGTAAGAAGACGACCATCTCATTGTAACTCGCAACCAGCTGCTTGTATCGGAAGAACTCATCCGATGAGAGATGCAATAAACATATATAAAAAAAATACTCACACTTTACAAGGTATCAGAATAGCACCTAGGCTATAGCCACAACGTGCTGTTTTCACAGCTTTCACACCTCCTGAGAGCTAACACCTAAATTGAGGCAGGCTTGTCTATTTAAGATTTACTCCAGTGGTAGATGTACCTGGGTTTACCTGAGGATAGGGGACTAAATACGAACACAATAGGATGCATTCCCTGCCTGTGCGACGGATTCGTCGCATATGATGAACATTTCATGATGTGCGATGCGATGAATCCATCGCATCGCACACGATCGCACACGCGCGCAAGCCCGGCCCCACAGGAGCGATTGTGTGCGATGCGACGGGCGCCGCCGTTTTTATTACCCTCACCCGGCGATTATTACCTTTTTATTGACTTGCGACAGTCGCATCGCTCCAGTGGGGCCGGGCCTTGAGGGTGAACGTTGACACGATGAGGACACACAGGCCTTCATATCGGTCATCTCGTCCGTGGGACAATTCGAGCCGGGTTCTCTGCGAATAAACTAAATCTGACGGCACCACATAAACCCGCACTAACATCTGTACCCTGCAGGCCTGGAGTCTCAAACAAAAGATATGTCAAATCAGTTGTTTATATCTCAGGCACATCAACATATGTCATCAGACGACGTTATTGTTTCCTGACTCTGGGCGTTCCCACATCAATAACCCTAGTCACCACAGTGACCACGAGGTGGCGGCACTGCGCGCTCTGACGTAGCAGCGTTTCGGATTCGCTGGTACTGGGCAGGCGGGCGCATTGTGGACGTGGTGAGAGTAACCCTAGAGTGTTATAGAACATGTCCCATCCTCACCACACCCCCTTGTTCTGAGAGAAGACCCAGATTTACATAGATATGGAGATGAGCTGGTGGCACGTCCGTACGTCCGCGGGCGGGTGTGTGCCTCGTGTTGAGCTCATTTTCTCTCTCCAACAAAAGATAGCCGAGGACAGGGCGGGGTTAATCTGCCTCGGGGCACACACACACCTCTCTGAGAGGACTCTACAGCTAGACTTGTCATGTCTATGGACATTAATGAAGAAAACAAACTACTATTTTCAAAAATAATGGACCGCTTTCCATTTTTCCGTGGACATATTCTTCGGTATTTAACATTTGTATCCTCGTGTAAAACACAGGTAGGGGCCTAATATTAAGTGACCCGGATCTACGCCAATAAAAGAGTTTTTTTTTATTTCCACAAAGAACCTCATTCTCATGCCATTTCTGACACTGATTTGTTTTCCACATTTTCGCTTGTCTGGGGCAGCAATTTCCACATGATAATTATTTCCACTTTTCTGTCTGACCCCAAGTGACATCCCTGACCTTAAAGTACGTTCACTTCCCCCAAGGCCTGACAGGCAGTCCCTGTATCCCGGTAAGGAGGGCTGGGGTAGGTGGAGGGGTAGAGGGACTGAAGCCAGTCTATCCACCAGCATGCCTGGAACCAGCTATCTCGTAGTGTCATCTGTGTAGAACGTGATTTCTGGGCTGTTTTCTCATAAACATTGTAGAGGGATGGGTGACCCGAACCACCCTCAACTCCCAAACAACACACACTGAGGCGCCTTACATTTTTAATTACTCGTGTCTGCAGTCAAAGGAATGTGATTTATTTGCAAGAAGTTTTTGTGGGCGATAATTGGCACGTTTGATAAAATCAGTGAATATCTTGGCAGGTCTCAGAGGAATTTAACAAACTTATTTAGTGAATAGCTTCAATGTAGATTTGGATGTAAACTCCGTTTTCTGCATAGTCAGACGAGTGATTGGGGGCATATCGTATACTGAATGTTGAACACGCTATCATCCATTCATCTCCAAGTTAATAATCCTTGATTAAAGTGGCTAGAACCTGTTGATCGTGTGTCTACTACTGCCACTGACATAGTGACAAGCACCAATCCGTCTCTCCACGATGATGTTTCCTTGAAGTTAGAAATTAAACATATCCAATAGCTGGCGTATCATGACACAACGGCATCTCAGTTATATGTAACTACAATACTGGCCATGAAGACTTGCACTTGCCACTTTAAGCCCATACGACATGAACACTTTATCCACGATTCTCACCCAGCTGATGGTCAGACTCAATCAGTAACAGTCAGGTCGATGTACGATACCCACTACATACAACAACCTTATGCAAATATCATTTTACACCAATTTGTATGGGGAGATAAAGGCGATTATAAATCTGAAACCCGTTTTCAAATATCTTGATTAGATCAAACGTTACTTATTTTCTCTGAAGGCTCAGCACCCGCCCCACGGCCTAGCATCCAGTGTATTTTGATAAAGAGGCCAGGAAGTCATACTTTGCTATCAACTCATTAAGCTGATAATGTTTTGTAGTAAGTATCTACATTTTGTAATCCATCATGTTGGTAATTGTACTTTGCTTCGAGATATTTGTATCGAGCCCTTTACCAACCTCCAACCTCCAAGTCGGAGACAGAGGTGCGTTTGCTCTGGTGGCCAGGGTAGCGTTATCAGTGCCTCAATCCGCCGGCAGAGGGCGGGGGCAGTCGGGGCGGCGCCGATGGTGGCGCCTCTAACGGGAATATGTGGAATGACTGGCGTGGACGGTCGTCACGATGCGTGCGTTTGTAAGACACCTCCACGGCCATTGACGAAGATCTGTCGCGATTACACCCATAAATATGTCAACCCTGTTTATTTACCTCAGCCATAGGCACGCATTTAATTAGGGAATTTGTTAGAAACTGCTTCGAACTAACACTGAGTTATTTAGTAAATGCAAAGCACATCGTTAGGATGATATATAGAAGTATATTTTTAATGGGCATGATAAGATCACCGAACAGACAAGGCTTCTTGTATCTGTAACGAGGGACCCTTCTGTAAGAAGAATAACCAGATCCGCTTTAAAGGATGATGTAATATTACCAAGATCAAAAACAGTTAAGCTTAGGAAAATTGCACCACTACTTGAATCATCCAATGTACAAACAGTTCTGGTTCGGGTAACTGCTTACTGTTTGTTTTATTACACTAATATAACAATTTAGATGGAAGAATGATATACTATCATTGATTGGAAATGAATTATAAGAAAGATACATAAATTAATAAAACAATTAACAGGGGAATTATCCAAGAAATTCACTGATGGGGTTACAATGCTGTCTGGCTCTGGTACCTTTTAGAGACCTATGATGACCTCAGGGTGCACAACCTCAACCCCAACTTTATATTCCAGCTTCAATAATCCTACAAATAAAGTACCTGTTCACAAGTTTACTTAACAGATTCCAAACTAGGTTAAGGTTATGTTAAAGATACGTCTAATACAGGACCCGATGTAAGGATCTAATGGACTAGTCTAGTGTAGGAAATCGGGTGTAGGAAGTCGGGTGTAAGCGGCCGGTGTAAGCGGCCAGTGTAAGAGGCCATTGTAAGAAACCGGTGTAAGAAACCAGTGTAAAAGGCCGGTATATATAAAAGGCCTGTGTCAGGGGCCAGTGTAAGAAGGTATAAAAGACCGGTGTAAGAAGGTGGTGTAGGAGGCCAGCAATTATCTATATGAAAACCGAGATAACTGCCAACTATACAGTGCATACTCAATGTAAAATATTGCTTTACATAGGCGTGAGGCCAGACTGGTCAGTGTTTGACCGAGCGACGACGTAACTAAGGAATATACAGCTAGGCGGCGCTGAGCGGCAAAACAATGATAGTCACACATTGACTCAGGACTAAGGTGCCCAGACCTACTGACAGCCCGTCACGGTTGTAATCACGGCAATATATCACCTTTCACAAAATCAACAATTTTAAACTTGTCGTTTATTGGCATTAAAACCGTAGTATATTCCTACTAATTATGAAATTAAAATTGTTTCGGCATCATGACAACTGTACCTCGGCATCTGTCCACTAACGCCATCTGTTGAGTAAAAAACACTCCTCTTGTTTTTCTATTACGAAATCTATCATTTATAGAATCGAAATAAAAATCTGCCTTTATTTCCTCATATCTAGTCACGTTTGTTTTAGTTTGGTCTTGTTAGGTATTGTCCATTAGATGTCGAACGCACTAATGGCCATATACTATACTACTAATCTTTTTTTTTTTTTGAAAGAGTAAATTTGAGCTCGTCAAATTTATGTATAGTGATAATCAATCGATCGACAAATCGATTTTCTACAAAATTTTAATAAATGCCATCTTCACTGTTTTTGGGACTTGGAGCTATACATCGTCCCCTCCCACATTCACCGCTAGATGACGTGCCGGTATAAACCTGCCCCAATTTACCGAATAGTGCCGCAAGGTGGGCTAGTTACTGCATACCCGGCACGATTTATTGCCGCAGATCCCTAAAGGTGAAAGTAATTGAACTTAATTCGGCACTATTTTCTATAAGAGAATTACCTCATTGTCCAGAGGGGAAAACCTGCCCCGGTCACCGGTGAGCCGACGCTAGTGCCCTCTGGTGTGAACATTGTAAACGGGATTGTCGGGAACCGTAAATAGTATAGCTGTGGTGTTGTAAACCGTGGATCCGACCCCTTGTTCGGTGGCAGTGAATTAAAGATATCTGATCAATAGAGGTTATAAAAGAGGCCGCGGATAACTGTCAGAACAGGAGGGCCCTAAACGTAGCTGGAGAATCTCTGTCATTATCGTGATGCCTCACCGGTCTATTGTGTCTCTCATACCAACTAGGATTAAAGATAGGAAAGATATAACTTACGAAATAGGATCTTTTTTTACAATGGTTGTCAATGTATTACAGCATCTGATGGTCATCCATAGTCTACAATACATTGAATAATAAAGAGTATTCTTGTGGATTTACCGTTAGGGACACGAATTGGGGCCATTTCTCACGGTTTTCTTATGCGTTTCTCACGAAGATGGAGGATCACAGACTTTTTTGAATTTAGTTTCTGTGAATTTTAGGTGTAAAGTTATATAAACATTGTAAGAGGGATTAACTTGGAGACGATTGAGAAGACTTGTGCTCAGAGGTGAACTTCTGATACAGATTCAGGGAGTGACATTTGATACCAATGGTCAAAGGCATATCCTACAATCCACAATGGCGCCGCTAGGTGATTTCTAGATATTTGGGCAAACTCTTTTCTTCTGGTTTATTCTAATGCCAAATGAATAAAATGTAACATTTTGAATCGTTAGATCCAAAGTCTGCTTAGTATCCTGTTTATACTGGGTCACTGCTATGTCCTTTGTTCTGTATCCAATTCATTAATACAACTCTATCTCATTCATATACATAATATTCTTGTGTTCACCTACCTATTAATGTTATAATATTAGGTATATTGTTTTTCTATTCACATGGCGCCCACATATATGTGACTTCTAAGTCATATCGCTGTGAAGATTCATGTAGACTTGCACTGTCTGGGTTAGTTATTTTTCTTGAATTAAAAAAAAAATCCATGTAAACTCAACATAAGACAAATTGTAAGACCACCAAGCTGTGTGAAGAGAAATCCTATTTGGTGATATCATTTAAGAGTAGAAGGCCGGAAGCTCAGTAGGACAAGACAGACTGCATCCTGATTGATGGATTTCTATTCAGTAAGTCTATGAGCAAAAGTATTTAATACCTCTCTAGGGATGCATTTTGAAACTTTTCATGGGGGGTAAATCTAATTATTAATCTCTTGTACAGTGACATGTACAATCATTCTTGATAACATCAGTCATTTATAGCGATCAACATGGATAGCAGCCTGTCGACCAGCAGATGCTGGCTTTCATCAGTACACAACTTTGACAATGTTTCTATGATACTCGTTCCCTACTTAATCATGCAGATCTGGTTGACGAATAACTGGGATGTTTCAACACATGTGTGCTCTTCCTATAGTATCGATCCTGAACCTTTCATCCTAATATACGACTTATACAGGGATACTTCCTACACCTGTCACGTCACATCTCCCCCATGAACCATGTTTCAGTGAGAATGTTGTCCCTGCATGCCTCTCGATACCAGAACCTGTCCCCCTGCCTACGTTCTCCGCCCGGAATGCCTTTTAACATCGCGCTAATTTGAAGGGGTCATGCATGGATGAGCACTAAGGACAAGTATCTCTATATTCATTAATTAATTAAGAGAGGATAATTAGGAGCTTCACAACCGCCGCCACATCTGTCCTGATTCGTGAAAACCCCACTAGGCGGTGCGTCGGTGAAGTAGATTCTTGAGCGTTGCTCGTCAGTGAGAATTCTCCTCTCAAAAGAGTGCCTCTTGACAAACGTTTCAGTGGGTTTCAGTGGTGAGAAAACAATCCATAGTCCACATGTACATTAAGGCCATGTGTAGCTGTGGTCGTTAAGTTGTGATATATTTGTGGTTAAGTGTAATATCACCTTGATATTTTGTAGTTGTTTTGAATGTTTTACAACAGGGAAATATTCACCTTTTATGTAACCTCAGCTATATTTTGACCACCCCGCGACATATTCACCAGAGCCAAAATGTGAAATTTTATTCGTAATCGTTTACATGAAACTTGTAGATTTATGTCAAACACAAAATGAGATCTCATCACTTCCGCGTTGTACCATGTACATATAGATTAGTCATTTCAATAGTGAGAGCGAGGGAGATAGAGAGACATGGAAAGAGAAACAGAGACACTGACAGAGACAGAGAAAAACACAGGGGCAATCAGAGAGAGACGTAGAGACGGCCAGGGAGGCAGGGAGACAATAGACAGGGAGACAGAGAGGGGGAACAGAGAGAGGAGAATCTTACAAACAAAGACATAGAGAAAAACAGAGCCAAGGGAGACAGTGAAAGGGAGACAGATACAGAAAAAAGGGGAGGGACAGAAATACAAACAGGCAGGAAGAGAGAAGAACAAGAGAGGCAGAGGTGGAGAGGGAGACAGAGACAGAGAGATAAAGCCCTAGAGACAGGGAGAGAGACAAACCGAGAGAGAACGAGAGAGAGAGAGAGAGAGAGAGAGAGAGAGAGAGAAAGAGAGAGAACGAGAGAACGAGAGAGAGATACGCAAAGATGCAGCACACAGAGAGACTGGGAAAGACTCAGACTGAGAGAGACAGAGCGAGACAGAGAAACAGAGACATACAAAGACTGAAACAAGAGAGATAGATAAGGAGAGACAGAGGCAGAGACAGAAAGGGAGACAGGGGGGGACCGAGAGAGACGGACAGAGAGAGGAGGAGAGACAGACAGAGACTAAGACGAAGGGGCAGGGAGAGAGCCAGAGACGGACAGAGAGCCTGACAGACCCAGCTATCTGTCGCCGCTCTCTCACGCCTCGTCCAGACGTCTTTCCTTGACGACCGGCACTCAGCTGGTATGAGACCCGTCTTTGATGTCAATCCTCCCGTTACCCGCCGGCTTACCCGCAGGATTATCGTAATCTCCGCATTGTCTCCCTCATTAATAACCAGCCCCTCCCTGGAGACCCCAGCGTCCCTCCGTGACGTCAGCGTGACGTCACACGCCGCTAGTTCCTCGCTGTTTACCTTGCCTGGCGTTTAGCTGGTTCTCGTTGGTAATGAGAATAGTAATTAGTGCGTGTTGGAGCGGGCACCTCGTGTTCCGGAGCGTCGTGGGAGGACGGCGGATCACACGCCCCAATCAATCACGTTACGTGCGGGTTACGTGCATTTAACGTGTCGCTTACGTGCGGTGAACGTGGTCATCACCAAAGACGTGCCTTCTGGACGTTCAGCTCGCTACACGGGGCCATCAACCCCCCGCCGCGCGCAAAAACTGGCCAGAATTGAGGAAAACAGCAAAGGATTGCCCGCCGATAAAATACGTTTATCTCGACCAGAATGCATCTGCCAGATGAAAAGCACACCCACGGCACCTACCGGGGCAGCGGTTATTCTTTGTGAGGCGTGGTAATCAGCCAAATGAGTGAAAACGGCGATGTATGGGTAATAGCGATTTGTAGCGAGATGAAAGATGGCCTCCAATGACGGATGTGTTAACATTTAGAGAGTGTTTTCATTTCTGTTTGAAAGGAGTGGTGGAAAACGTTAGATCGAGGAGGCAAATTTGGTAAATTCCAATTGGATGATAGCCTTAGAGTGTCCAATTGTGTTTTTAACACGTATAATGAAGACATGGAGGAGGGCGGTTGAATTCTAAACGGGTTTCTCCGCACCACTTAGCGACATACAGACAGACTCGCTCCCACGTCACTTCTCGCCGAATCTCGTCCGCACGCACTCAAGTCTCGTTTGATGCATTGTTGACCGGAGAGGTTTAATCACAGGGACACAGCTCCCAGTACTCTCCGAAAAATATTGACTGAAAATGAAAGCCTGCTCTGCGCAAAGATCGCGCACAAAACAGGCTTTTAATCCATTGAACCCCATAGAATATCTCTGCCTTTGTGTCTTCAGGTGAATGTAATTGCCTGCAGATATAGAAGTCGTGATTTGAGGCTTGAGAAAGGGAACGGAAACCCTAACATTTTGAGAAGCCTCTAATTGTAAATATTGAAACTAACACAAAACTTGTTTCTCATATACCATGTATTTTAAGGAAAATTACCAGAAGACAATTTGAGTGTATATATTAATGGGTCTCAGAGTTGTGATCACCAGAAACCGTTATTTTTACATTCAAAACTGTATATATGATAATGATTCAGAACAAAGTATTTCTACCGGTATAATTTTGTCGGCAACACCACAAAGTACATTGTATTCATATTTATTGTGCATACGGGCGTACATTACTCCTTTATTCTATGGAATGTTTGTCTTTATTCGTTAAATTACATTTGCCGATAATTGCTACTTGCTCCCTTTTCAAATATTCCGTATGGCTCCGTATTAGGAGCAATGCATGTCTCGTTCCAGGGTTGATCTCCACCTTCATATGCATAGTATTTTAATTTGTACAATACCTCTCTCTTTTTCTAGTTCAAAACTCTTGATTACACACCATGTACTTGCTGATATTTGTTCTGGTAGTTGCATCAATCAGTTGGGTCAGATTTGAACTCCAGTCAGGGCGAGAGGGATGAGAGCTCCCGAAGAAGATGACAAAATCTTAGCATTCAGTAATGTGTTCACGTGCATGTGTATGTGTATAGTCCCCTTCACCTTATTTCTGAATTGAACACCATATATATATATATATATATATATATATATATATATATATATATATATATATATATACTCGTATGAGATATACCACAAAGTCTGTAATATAATTCATGGCGTCCACCTAATACGATAGAAATTTAGACCTACCGATATGGCACCGATACATGAAGCAAATATCGGAGACATATCGGGAAGGTGCAAAATCGTAGACATGTCTAGACATGCCAATCCACCACGCATTGTATGGGGTTTTTATCGGTGTCTAATAGCAGAAACGTGGTCAACTGCCCCGATATTAGGTGACCTTCCGACGCGATTTTGATCTTTTATGGGGAGGTGCATCGTAGACCATATCGGAGCCATATCGTAGTAGGTGGACGCCGGGCCTTAACAATCTGGTTGTTAGCAATGTAGATATTGAGGTTTTGTCTACTTCGATGTACAATGTACTGGGAAGTATTTGATGGAGGCTGCCTACAAGGTTTTGTACTTTAATCCGCAGTTATATTCTGTGTGTATAGAAGTTACCATCTTATATGGATGAAGGTGAATCTAAAATAACAAGCAATATAGGGGAGATGTATGGCCATCGTAAAACAACTTCATGGGAAGCGACGAGTACGAAAAACAGGCTTGTAAGGCCTGCTGGTGGAAGAGGGTGCATGCTCACCTTACGTGTATCGTTGTTAGACAGAAACCACATGAATGTACTTTAAAGCGGTATGTCTCTTACTTTTTTCTGACAACAATAAAGAGTATAATAAAGAATTTTCAGAAAAAGAAAACACTCGCATACATATAGTATAATTTCCCCACACATTTATTTTTAATCTCGGTCTAGACCAAGAGAGAGACACAGAGAGAGAGAGAGAGAGAGAGAGAGAGAGAGAGAGAGAGGAAGAGAGAGAGAGAGAGAGAGAGACAGACAGACAGACAGACAGACAGACAGACAGACAGACAGACAGACAGACAGACAGACAGACAGACAGACAGACAGACAGACAGACAGACAGACAGACAGACACAGACAGACAAACAGACAGATCACAATCAATTAATAAATTGACTATTTCTCCATCATGCGTATTTAGTCTAGAAGACGATTTTGAGAAGACAATTGTCGGTTGTAATCCCAGGACGTGTTTCTCCATCCTGTCTGTGGATTCCACTTTGAATCGGCGTTATCTGACTGTGAGTGGTCACCACATCGTTAAATGGGCCCCCTCCCCACGCCAACCCCACCTGCACGCTGTGTCATAATACAATCTGTGTTATTGTGTACGTTATGGTCAACGAGGATTAAGTTGTGTCCCTGTTTGAGACTGCGTCATAATGTGAGGTCTTCTCAGTGCCCCGTCATTGTCAGGTGGGTCTCTGTCATCGTCGCGTAACCCCCTCTTCACTCACCACCCTCCCACACCCTCCCGGCTGGTAGGGGTCATCTTAGACTGACCTCAGTCTCTGTATACTACCACCCGACCTACCCCACCCCTCCTTGTTGGGATACAAGTTTTATCCTACCCCTCATATAAATCTCCATAGACTTAACATGGAGTGACAGTATGCCACGGTTATGCCATATAATATTTATATGCCACAGGTGACATATGAAGTTAAAAACATGTGACTGGGTACGATAAAATCTAAACGTCACTCAATTTCATATAATTGTTTACATGGCATTTGTTTTCTTCTGCTACAAATATCACTCAGCTCCTCTTCGTGATATCATTCCGCGAAAACAACTCATGCCATATAAACAATTGTATGAAATTTCGTGACGTTTCTTGATAGTATCTCACCCCTGGTATCTCTTCATATACTTTAACATCGGGAACTCGCACTGAATGCCCCTGGAGTATTTAGAAAGAAAAAAACTATTCAAAGGGGCATTATGTTTTTGTTGTTGTTTTTTTAAATGATCTTTTTTGCTTTCGATTCTACAATCGGTCTTCCATGCAATAATGAGACATATAACAGGAAACATTTGCCCCCCACTATCATGGAGGGTGATGGTAAGTAGAAGTATGTAGATATAAATGTTGATAAGTCAATGTGAGGGGTGAGATAAATTCAGGAACCTATTTAAGTTTACAGTTAGAGCTCGATCCCATCGAGTTTGAATCACAAGGCACGATTCAAACTAGCTCTGACCGTAAATTTTCATAGGTTTCCTCTACATATTCCTGGGACTATCAGATGAATGGTGCGCATTGCAATTCAGCCTGATTAAGAAATATAATATCTTTAATTCTAATAATCAAAGACTTGAGCAAGCACTTGATTCCTGGGTCTATCAGACGTTAGGAGAAAAAAAGCTACATATTGCCAAGTAGTTTTATTCCTCTTTTCCACGCACTAATTATCTTTTATTTTATAATTCCATGCTCATTCACCAATGATGAACATACCATTTGCTCCTAGTTTCTTTATGGAATCCATAATCAGAGACTTGAGCATGTCTACGACCATCTTGACGTCCTTAACGATCACTAATCCCGTGTGTATCAACAGGCGTGACGACCTCTGGCGGTGGTGCTCTGTGAGGAGTGTGTGAGGGGGGGGGGGGGGGGGGGGTACAGACGCAGGATGTCCTCAGAGAGCGGCTTAGCGCAGTACTCACCGAGAACCCGCCACTGGAGGCGCAGGGGGCCAGCGGCCTGCTCTTTGATGTCGGCAGTTACAGGTGCGACAAGAGGACAACGCATCCGCAGATCGGGGAAGATACCTGTGTGACGTCATCCACCAGCAGGGGGCGACAATGCCCGACAGACGGCGCCACCGGGAGGGAGGGGTGCCCCATGAAACGACCAAACCCGCCCCCAACCGTCACCACCAACTCAAGATGTGCAATCAGTCCCAGTGATGGGCCCGGGAGACATTTTACTATCGTCTATTACAGAATCCTATAATCAATGTGTAATTATTATTATTTAGGAAACAACAAATGAACATATGCAATGAAACCTGTTCAATCAACAAATCTTTTTTCTCAAATCAAATTAATATCATTTGTAATGTATCAACTGGGAAGGTCTCACAGGCTGTCTGTTTGCTGTCTTCAAGAGTGATTAATGCATAAAAATTGAATTGCATGAATTGTTTTAAAGTGTACATTTTTTTTGTCTCATATAGAAATTGTTAAAGTTTACATGCATGTAGATTTATGCCAAATCTATGTGGGTGTCACACGTATTCACTGCTTAGATTTTACACTTTTTAATGCAACATATATCTTAAAAACTATAGAAATATCTCATTATTCTGTGAAAACAATGAAATCTAGAAAAAAATATAGCATGAGATATTGTTACTTGGTGGTATAAACAACCTTTTCAAGTGTTCCAAGGTAAAACTTTGATTAAAATTGCACTTAAAGTGAAGATTCAGTACAGGCCTGTATATTCAGTAGAGTATTGCATTGTAATTGTCGGAGTTATCTATTCTATTATCATAAAATTATATTTCTCTCTGAATGAAAAGACTAGCACGGTGACCTTTTCTTAGAATTTAGAAATGTTTTTTTACTACACTTTGAGATCATCAACAGTTAAAGAAACGAGTAACCTATTGACAAATGAAATATGAACAGTATGATAAATAATCATGTAAACAATTTATTTCTCTCAGTCAATAACAAAATAAATCATATTTAATTTCCAAGAATACGACGTGGGTTTTCATTCTCAAGGTATATTGTCCGATAAGTTTTAACGCTTATCCAATACACGTGTCTTATTGAAACCCTGTGAAGTTAATTGAATTATCATCACACTTATAACAAA